>JBBGZY010001824.1:0-600000 GCA_037952925.1 Lithobates clamitans
GGCTGACATATATACAGGTGTGTGTTGGGGGGGCTGAGATATATATAGGTGTGAGGGGGGCTGACATATATACAGGATTGAGGGGGGCTAAGTGCGTACAGGTGGAGTGGCTGGTATGCGGATTCTATAGGATGGCCGATAGGCAAGCCCTGGGGAATGTTGGTGCTCAGACTCGGGGGGGGGGGGGGGCAGGTCTAAAGCTGTGTAAGGGGCCCAAAAATGTCTGATGGCTGCCCTGCAGGTCATACACTGTGGCAAGACTGAGCACACCTGCCAAAAAATATACATGGTAGTTAGGGATGAGCCGAACACCCCCCGGTTCGGTTCGCACCAGAACCTGCGAACGGACCGAAAGTTCGCACGAACGTTAGAACCCCATTGACGTCTATGGGACTCGAACATTCGAAATCAAAAGTGCTCATTTTAAAGGCTAATTTGCATGGTATTGTCCTAAAAAGGGTTTGGGGACCCGGGTCCTACCCCAGGGGACATGTATCAATGCAAAAAAAACTTTTAAAAACGGCCGTTTTTTCGGGAGCAGTGATTTTAATGATGCTTAAAGTAAAAAAAAGTGAAATATTCCTTTAAATATCGTACCTGGGGGGTGTCTATAGTATGCCTGTAAAGTGGCGCGTGTTTCCCATGTTTAGAACAGTCCCTGCACCAAATGTCATTTTTAAAGGAAAAAATCTCATTTAAAACTGCTTGCGGGTTTAATGTCATGTCGGGTCATGGCAATATGGATGAAAATCAGTGAGACAAACGGCATGGGTACCCCCCAGTCCATTACCAGGCCCTTTGGGTCTTGTATGGATATTAAGGGGAACCCCGCACCCAAATTAAAATAAGGAAAGGTGTGGGGCCACCAGGCCCTATATACTCTGAACAGCAGTATACAGGCGGTGCAAACAAGACAGGGGCTGTAGGTTTGTTGTTAAGTAGAATCTCTTTGTAATTTTGAACATTTTTAACGTGTTTAGCTCCAGCCAAAAAATCTTTTTTAAGCTTTTTGGAAAACATAGGGAAGGGTTATCACCCCTGTGACATTTGTTTTGCTGTCTTTCCTCCTCTTCAGAAGATTTCACCTCACTTTTTGTCCCAAAATGAAAAATGTTTTTTGAAAATTTGGGTTTTTTTGTGGAACAAGGATTGGAAAGCATCAGTGGAAAGGAGAATTTTTTTTCCCATATTAACTCTTACAGGAGAGAATTTCCCTTCCTAGGGGTAGATTTCATCTCACTTCCTGTTGTCTCCTTCCGTTTGCAAGTAGGAGTCGTTTGTAAGTTAGATGTTTGAAAGTAGGGTCCTGCCCTATATACTCAGCAGAAATTTGTGCCTTAGGTGTTGCTGTGGCCACAACACTGTAAGCCCTCGCAGGGCCCTGCTGTGAAATATTAGATCAAGAATTGTAATTACATGCCCCTGTTGAACAGGAGCTGAAAAATTAGGCCTTAGGCACTGGTGCTGGTGCCACAACACTGCAACCCCTTACAGACACTCTAGTTGGAACACAGGAACGAGCCCTGCTGCAAAGTATTGCATCAAAAATTGTAATTACACGCCCCTGTTAGACAGGAGCAGAAAAATTGGGCCTTGGGCACTGGTGCTGGTGCCAGAACACTGCAACCCCTCACAGACACTCTAGTTGGAATGCAGGAACGAGCCCTGCTGCAAAGTATTGCATCAAAAATTGTAATTACACGCCCCTGTTAGACAGGGGCAGAAAAATTGGGCCTTAGGCACTGGTGCTGGTGCCACAACACTGCAACCCCTCACAGATACTCTAGTTGTAACGCAGAAACGAGCCCTGCTGCAAAGTATTGCATCAAAAATTGTAATTACATGCCCCTGTTAAACAGGGGCTGAAAAATTGTGCCTTAGGCACTGGTGGTGGCGCCCAGAACCAAAAATGTTCTTACAAGCTATCAGCGTGATGATTGAGGAGGAAGAGGATAATTTCTCAGGGATAGTCACTCAGCATCAGCATAGGCAGTCTTTGAAGGGATCTGAGATTTCAAAAAAAATTATTCGGTTACATCAGCATCAGGTGCTTGGTAGCTGGTGGTGATCCAAGACTGATTCATTTTTATGAAGGTCAGTCGATCGACCGAGTCGGTGGACAGACGCACCCTGTGATCGGTTACCACGCCTCCAGCAGCACTGAATGTGCGTTCCGAAAGAACGCTGGATGCAGGACAGGCCAGTAGCTCAATTGCATACTGTGCAAGCTCTGGCCAGTGATCCATCCTCAAGACCCAGTAACCCAGAGGATTTTCGGTGGGAAAGGTGTCCAAGTCTGATCTTGCCCCTAGGTATTCCTGCACCATGTAAAACAGACGCTGGCGATGGTTGCTGGAACCGATCATACCTTGGGGCTGCGGAGGATAATTTCATACCTTCTCCACTGCTCCTTCTTTGACTGACCGAAGCCTCAGCAACACGTTGTCCAGAAACAGGAGTTTGTAACCTCCCAGTCTCTGGGAACTCGTTGCACAGACCTTTCTGCAAGGCCTCCCGAAGATGTTTCATCCTCTGCTCCCTCTGCGATGGCAAGATAAGGTCCGAAACCTTACCCTTGTAACGTGGATCAAGGAGGGTTGCCAGCCAGTATTGGTCCTTCTCCTTGATACCACGAATACGAGGATCCTTACGCAGGCTTTGCAGGATCAGGGAGGCCATGCAGCGTAGGTTTGCTGAGGCATTCGGTCCGGAGTCCTCTGGGTCACTAAGGACGACATGGTCCGCAGCCACCTCCTTCCAGCCACGTACAAGTCCATGTGTTTCTTGGGACTGATCCCTTAAAGACTGCTGCTGATGCTGAGTGCCAGGCTCCACCTCCATACTGACACAATCTTCCTCCTCCTCCTCCTCCTCCTCCTCCTCCTCCTCTTCCTGTGTGATTGGCGGGCACGCAGGAACACTGTCTGGATAAAGGGGGCCTTGAGAGCTAAGGAAGTCCTCCTCTTCCTGCCTCTGTTCTGCCTCAAGTGCCCTGTCCATTATTCCACACAGCGTGTGCTCCAACAGGTGGACAAGGGGGACAGTGTCACTGATGCATGCACTGTCACTGCTCACCATCCTCGTGGCCTCCTCAAATGGTGACAGGACAGTGCATGCATCCCTGATCATGGCCCACTGGCGTGGGGAAAAAAAAACAAGCTCCCCTGATCCTGTCCTGGTGCCATAGTCGCACAGGTACTCATTGATGGCCCTCTGCTGCGTGTGCAGCCGCTGTAGCATGGCCAACGTTGAGTTCCACCTGGTGGGCATGTCACAGATTAGGCGGTTCTTGGGCAGGTTAAACTCTTTTTGGAGGTCCGTCAGCTGAGCACTGGCATTATATGACCGGCAGAAATGCACACAGACTTTCCTGGCCTGCCTCAGGACATCCTGTAAGCCCGGGTACCTGCCCAAGAACCGCTGCACCACCAAGTTAAGGACGTGAGCCAAACAGGGCACATGGGTCATTTGTCCCTGTCGGAGGGCAGAGAGGAGGTTGGTGCCATTGTTGCAAACCACCATTCCTGCCTTTAGTTGGCGTGGCGTCAACCACCTCTGAACCTGCCCCTGCAGAGCTGACAGAACCTCTGCCCCAGTGTGGCTCCTGTCCCCCAAGCACACCAGCTCAAGCACCACATGGCATCTTTTGGCCTGCGTACTTGCGTAGCCCCTTGAACGACTACGGAGCACCGCTGGTTCCGAGGAAGAGGCCATGGAGGAAGAAGAAGAGGAGGGCGTGGAGGAGAGAGGTGTGTCACAATCATTAGCATTTTGGAGGCGTGGTGGCGGAACAACCTCCAACACTACTGCACCTTGTCCTGCATCCTTCCCAGCTGCCAGCAGAGTCACCCAATGCGCCGTGAAACTTAGGTAACGTCCCTGTCCATGCCTGCTGGACCATGAGTCAGCGGTAATATGCACCTTACCGCTAACCGCCCTGTCCAGCGAGGCATGGACATTGCCTTCCACATGCCGGTAGAGAGCCGGAATCGCCTTCCGTGAGAAAAAGTGGCGTTTGGGTACCTGCCACTGAGGAACCGCACATTCCACAAACACACGGAAGGGGGCAGAGTCTACCAACTGAAAAGGCAGCAGTTGAAGTGCCAGCAATTTTGCCAAGCTAGCATTCAACCGCTGGGCATGTGGATGGCTGGGAGCAAACTTCTTTCAACGGTGCAGCAGCTGGGGCAGGGAAATTTGCCTGGTACAATCTGACGTCGGTGTACCAAAAGCAGATTGCCCACAAGTACTTGGCTGTGACACACCTAATTCTACACCTTCATTCCTCTCAGTGCAGGTCTCAGAGAGGACTGAAGGTCTAGTGGGGTTGGAAATCTCAGCTGATGAGGAGCAAGGAGAGGTCCTCTTTGTTCTTTGGTGTGGGTCTTTTAGATGCGCTTGCCAACGAACTGCATGGCAGGTCAACATATGTCTGGTCAAGCATGTGGTACCCAAGTGGGAGATGTTTTGGCCACAGCGGTGCAATCTGATGCACTCGTCTCAAAAAAGGCCCACACCAAAGAACTTTTTGAATAACGCGCAGAGACTGCAGCACCCTGCACATGCGGAGCTTTGGGGTGTGATGCAGTCAGTGTGCTGCCCTTAGGCTGGCCCCTGGAGGGCATCCTGCCTCGTTGGTGATGTGCCGCCTCCTCCTCCACTCTCCTATCAGGCACCCACGTTGAGTCAGTGACCTCATCATCCCCTCCCTCCTCATCACTGGAGCAAACCCGGCAGTATGCTGCAGCAGGGGGAGCATGACTGCCAGATTGCTGTCCTTCTTGGGCACCCCCTCTGTCCGTGCTCATGTTACTGCCTTCATCGAGCTCAGTATCATCATCAGAGCCTTCCAAACGCTGGGCATCCTCCTGGAGCATGTACCCAACACTGTGGTCAAACAGTTCGAAGGACTCCTCAGGAGATCATGGTGGAGCTAGGGAAGGAGTCACTGATGACATTGAGCGGAGGGAAGAGGCCGCTGCTTTGCCAGACAAAGCACCCTGGGCATGGGTGAGAGAGGATGAGGAGGATGAGGACGGCTTGGTCATCCACTCGACCAAGTCTTCCGTATGTTGCGGCTCAACACGGCCAGCTGCCGAAAAAAAGGCCAAGCGTGTCCCATGGCCACGTGCTGATGAGGATGCACCGTCTCCACGACCAGCACTAGACACAGAGCCTGCTTGCCCTCTCTTATTGGCTTGTGACTGTCTGCCTCTCCTTCTTGGCCTTCCAGACATACTAATGGCCTGTAGCTGCACTAAGCTGGGATATATAGATATATATATATATATATATATATATATATATACTGCAGCTAGCAAAATCAACTACCTATAGATGTGTATGACAAGGGTTGTGGCGCTTCCTATGGGTACTGGATAGGAGGGGTGGTTGTGCACGGGTAATGGCCCTTAATGAACCCTCTAAGGGGTACCTAGTGTCTACCAGGGACACCTATATTACCGTACCGGTGTATATGTCTGTAGCTACACATACAACCACATACACCCGCCTAGTGTCAGCAGAGATAGTGTTTCCAAAAGGTGGTTCATTTAGACCTTATAAGGGGGGTGTGGGCTGAAGTCCCTTGAGCTGTGATACATAAACCACCACTAGGTGTAATACCATGTATGTGTAACCTTATATATACTCTCCTGCCAAAATCATAATTATATGTTACCAAAACATTAAAAATTATAATCAAAAAGTGCAAATAAACATAATGTGGTCAGAAATGAGTGCAAGAAAACCAATATAGACAGTTTTTCAGTGATTACAGTCCATAAAAAACTTGTGCGAATCCGTTGTACCAAACAACTGCGTGACTTGGGTGCTCTCGGATAATTGCTGTGACTTGTGTGCTCCCCCTTCAGATCCCCACTCACCAGATCCAACAACCCCGTAGAGGGGCAACCAGCCTGAAATATTTCATTCACGGTCTCCTCTCCACGTTGGTAAATCGGGCTATGAAGGGTGGTTTCCGTTGGTATCCGTTGGTTTCAATCTGGTCCTCCGTTGCCAGATGGAACAGGTTTGCAAGGGGTAATCCAACCGTAATTTTCCCTCCTCCACCGTCCTACCCGGGTGTCTGGGTACTTTTCTGCTATTGGTTAGAGTGTTCACAATGGCTCCCTCATACAAAGGAAAAAAAGGGAACTTCCATGGTGTAGTATGTAAAAACTTTTAATTTAATAAAAAACTCCGTCAACAGTCAGCGGAGTATGAGGCAAACTTAAAAACATAAGCCAAAAAACACACAAATAGCCCAAAGGCAGTAGGCTGCCGCTGAACGGGGCTCTCAAAGCAGACCCATAGTAGTGTGGAAAGCGCGTGCCGCTGTTTGCGCTCCACCTGCGTTCCAACTAGGGTCCGTAACCGGAAGTGACGTAGCGTGCGAACGCAGGTGGAGCGCAAACAGCGGCACGCGCTTTCCACACTACTATGGGTCTGCTTTGAGAGCCCCGTTCAGCGGCAGCCTACTGCCTTTGGGCTATTTGTGTGTTTTTTGGCTTATGTTTTTAAGTTTGCCTCATACTCCGCTGACTGTTGACGGAGTTTTTTATTAAATTAAAAGTTTTTACATACTACACCATGGAAGTTCCCTTTTTTTCCTTTTTTTCCTTTGTATGAGGGAGCCATTGTGAACACTCTAACCAATAGCAGAAAAGTACCCAGACACCCGGGTAGGACGGTGGAGGAGGGAAAATTACGGTTGGATTACCCCTTGCAAACCTGTTCCATCTGGCAACGGAGGACCAGATTGAAACCAACGGATACCAACGGAAACCACCCTTCATAGCCCGCTTTACCAACGTGGAGAGGAGACCGTGAATGAAATATTTCAGGCTGGTTGCCCCTCTACGGGGTTGTTGGATCTGGTGAGTGGGGATCTGAAGGGGGAGCACACAAGTCACAGCAATTATCCGAGAGCACCCAAGTCACGCAGTTGTTTGGTACAACGGATTCGCACAAGTTTTTTATGGACTGTAATCACTGAAAAACTGTCTATATTGGTTTTCTTGCACTCATTTCTGACCACATTATGTTTATTTGCACTTTTTGATTATAATTTTTAATGTTTTGGTAACATATAATTATGATTTTGGCAGGAGAGTATATATAAGGTTACACATACATGGTATTACACCTAGTGGTGGTTTATGTATCACAGCTCAAGGGACTTCAGCCCACACCCCCCTTATAAGGTCTAAATGAACCACCTTTTGGAAACACTATCTCTGCTGACACTAGGCGGGTGTATGTGGTTGTATGTGTAGCTACAGACATATACACCGGTACGGTAATATAGGTGTCCCTGGTAGACACTAGGTACCCCTTAGAGGGTTCATTAAGGGCCATTACCCGTGCACAACCACCCCTCCTATCCAGTACCCATAGGAAGCGCCACAACCCTTGTCATACACATCTATAGCTAACAGAGAACCCCTCGGGGAGCTCTTTTAAGGGAGGCAGCATACTTAACCTAGTTGGCCTAAGCGCAGGTTTTTTTGGTTTCAAAATCAACTACCTGCCTGTAGTATGAGAACACCACCAACCTTCTACAGGTAGCTTTAGCTGAACACTGTGAGGTGGACGCACCCCACTAACTTGTAGGTTTAGCTGAACACTGTGAGCAGGACGCACTGTACTAAATGTAAATAGTCTAGAAGATAACAGGAACGGATCTAGCTGAACACTGTGAGCAGGACGCACTGCACTAAATGTAAATAGTCTAGCTGCCTGACCGTGGTACTAATAGGATCAAAAGAACACCAGTAATTTTCTTTAGGTAGCTGTAAATACTGTAACAAGACAAGCCTGCCTGTCAGTAGGAAGATAACAGGAACGGATCTAGCTGAACACTGTGAGCAGGACGCACTGCACTAAATGTAAATAGTCTAGAAGATAACAGGAACGGATCTAGCTGAACACTGTGAGCAGGACGCACTGCACTAAATGTAAATAGTCTAGAAGATAACAGGAACGGATCTAGCTAAACTGAGTACAGTGTATATATATATATATGCAACACCTGGGATGCATATATATACACAATACACTGTAAGTGCAGCTAACTGACTGACTGTTCTGCCTAATCTATCTAACTCAAATCAAACACTGTCTCTCTGTCTATCTCTTTCAACGCAGGAACACACACTACACAGGGCCGCCGTGCAGGCGGCCTTATATAGTGTGGGGTGTGTACTAAATCCCCTGAGCCATAATTGGCCTTGGCTTTGGCCAATTACGGCTCTCTGTTCAGGCGGCGCTGTGATTGGCCAAGCATGCGGGTCATAGTGCATGCTTGGCCAATCATCAGCAAGCAATGCACTGCGATGCCGCAGTGAATTATGGGCCGTGACGCGCCACACGAATTTAGCGCGAACGGCCCATATCGTTCGCAATTCGGCGAACGACCGAACAGCCGATGTTCGAGTCGAACACGAAGCTCATCCCTAATGGTAGTGTACATAGATACACAATTATTTTCTGCAAATATGGGCATTTTTATTTTTTTTTAGCATAAGCTGGCCATACACTGTTGGAATTTCGGGAAGTTTGGTATATATGTGGCACTATGTCTCCCACTTACACCAATGATGGGGCACAATACCAAAGATAGGACGTTTCCTACCCCCACTGTCCGTGGTCCGGCCCCCCTAAAGTCTGAAGGACACTATACTGGCCCTTTGCTTAGAGGCCTGTTGTAGAGAATCCCACAGATACGGTATATACATAGCTGGTTGAAGCCGCAACAATGTAATTACTTACAAATACCCATAACTGGAATTCTTCATTCATTTATCACTTATTGTATTTAAAATGTATAAAGCAAATCACAAAACGAAGATAAAAAGTCGAGGTAACACATGCCCTTCCCCCACAACCCCTCCCTTTATTGTTTTATAAGACGGTTACAAAGCTGTTGATAACAATAACACATAAAGCTTTGAACAAATTCCATTCTTCTGTGTGGTTTGTGTTTCGGTTTCAGGGCGTCTCTCTTTGTTCTCTATGTCTTCGTTACACCATAGAGAGGCGTCTTCTGATTTCTGTTGTGATTTCCAAGCTGTGGTCATAACAGTTACAACCCAATTGAGGTGTATATGGGGGTCATCTAATGGACAACGAAAATCTCTGAGCATTGTAACTCACTGGGGGGATTTACTAAAACCGGAGGGTGCAAAATTTGGTGCAACTCTGCATAGAAACCAATCAGCTTCCAGGTTTTATTGTCAATACTTAACTGAACAAGATGAAGTCAGAAGCTGATTGGCTCCAGATTTTACACTCTCCAGTTTTAGTAAATCCCCCCCAGTGAGTACAATGCATGCAGATATACACTGCACAGACCTCAATGTACATACAATGGGGAGGATTTATCAAAATTGGAGCAGACAGAATCCGGAGCAGCTGTACATGGCAACCAATCAGATTCTATCTTCCACTCAGTCAGTTAAAGTAGAACTCAGCCCATACTGTAGATTTAAAGTGAAGTTCCACCCAGAAGTGGAAGCTCCGCTTATCTGCTCCCCCCACCACCACCACCACCATTTGGTACCTTTCGGGGGGGAGGAGCGGGTACCTGTTTTCCCATCCCCCACTTCCGGGAGACCTTGCCGCAGCGAACCTCGGCTCCCCCCTCTTCCTTCCTCCGCCACCGGGCCAGTTAGAAAGTGCTAAACGCTTCTCTGCTGGTTTCCCTTACCAGGAATGGCGGCAGCTGCACCCGAGAGCCGATCCGAATATTACCCGGGGGGGGGGGCGACTTCTCGGGATCACTAGACAGGTAAGTGTCCTAATATTAAAAGTCAGCAGCTGCGGGATTTGTGACTTGAAATTTTTTGGTTGGGGGAACTTCACTTTAACCACTTGCTTACTGGGCACTTTACCCCTCTTTTCTTGCCCAGGCCAATTTTCAGCGCTGTCGCACTTTGAATGACAATTGCGCGGTCATGCTACACTGTACCCAAACTAAATTTTTATCATTTTGTTCCCACCAATAGAGCTTTCTTTTGGGGGTATTTGATCACCTCTGAGGTTTTTATTTTTTGCACAACAAATAAAAAATGACCGAAAAATTTGAAAAAAAAGTTTTTCTTTGTTTCTGTTATAAAATTTTGTAAAAAAGTAAGTTTTCTCCTTCGCTGACGGGCACTAATGAGGTGACACTGATGATGGGCACTGATAGGAGCACTGATTGGCACTGATAGGTGGCACTGGTATGCAACACTGATGGACACTCATAGGTGGCACTGATGAGGTGACACTGATGATGGGCACTGATAGGTGGCACTGATGAGGTGGCACTAATGAGGTGACACTGATGATGGGCACTGATAGGTGGCACTGATGGGCACTGATAGGTGGCACTGGTATGCAGCACTTATGGGCACTTATAGGTGGCACTGATGGGCACTGAAAGGCTGCATTGATGGGTACTTATGGGTGGCATGGATGGGCACTGATGGGCACTGATAGGTGGGCACTGGTAGGTGGCACTGATGGACATCACTGATGAGGAGACATCTGGCAGACATTCATAGTGGGCACTGACTGGCACCATTTGTGGGCACTGTGTGGCATCCCTGGGGGCCATGGGGGGCATACCTGCTCATCAATGTGTGGTGGGCGCCCTGGTGGTCCTGGCAGCATCCTTGGTGGTCCTGGGTGGGCATCCACAGGGGGCTGCGCTGATAAACAATCAGCACAGAGCCCCCCTGTTAGGAGAGTCGCCGATCGTCTCTCCTCTACTCACGTCTGTCAGACAAGAGTGAGGAAAAGCCGAAAAAATGGCTCTTCCTGTTTACACTGTGATCAGCTGTGATTGGACAAGGCTGATCATGTGGTAAAGAGTCTCCGTCAGAGGTACTCTACCACGATCGGAGTTGCGGTGGGTCAGACTGATACGCCACACCCTCCATCGCCGCACTTCACACCCCCACGGGCACGCGCCGGCAGTTATATCCTGCTGGACGTCATATGACACCCAGTCAAGATAACTGAACCACCGCCCGGCCGTCATTGTGCGATAGGCCGGGTGGGAAGAGGTTAACCACTTCAGCTAAGGAAGGTTTTACCCCCCTTCCTTACCAGGCCATTTTTTTGCGATACGGCACTGCCTTACTTTAACTGACAATTGCGCAGTTGTGCGACGCTGTACCCAAACTAAATTTTTGTTCTTTTTTTTCCCCACAAATAGAGCTTTCTTCTGGTGGTATTTGATCACCTCTGAGGTTTTTAGGATACTTTCACACTGGGGCGTTGGGGACGTCGGCGGTAAAGTGCCGCTATATTTTAGCGGCACTTTAGCGTCCTTTTTGCGGCGCTTTTCGGCCGCTAGCTGGCGCATTTAACCCCCGCTACTGGCCAAAAAAGGGTTAAAAGAGCCCACAAAGGTCTGCTGCAGCGGCGCTGTGCCAGCTCTTCGGCGGCGCCGCCCATGGATTTCAATAGGCAGGGGCGCTGTAGGAGGGGTATATACACCCCTTCTACAGTACCTTAAAGATGCGGCTTGCAGGACCTTTTTTAGCGTCCTGCCAGCGCACCGCTCCCGTGTGAAAGCCCGGGGGGAATGATTTCCCAGCAGTTCACAGGAAGTGATAAGGACACAGCATTTCTGGCAGGATCAACAGGTAAACTGTGCATTGCATTGGAATTAATGGGAAGGCAATATTAAGATCATTTTTGAGAAATGGGATTTAAATGGCTCTTGAGGGTCACTGAAGTATCTCGGACCTGTTCCTAAAAATCAGCCCCTCATCTGTCTCATTATTTTACATTAAAATTTTTGTTTTTCAAATAAAAGCAACAGTACACAATCAATTAATAAAATACAAAGAACACTAAATGCAATAAACTAAACTACCCCAAAAAGGACTGCTGAGTCACTGCTGGGAGGGGGGAGCAGGTGGTGCTGAACACCCATGTAATTGTTGAGAAGGAGGAACAGGGGGTGCTGAAAAGCCGTGTCACTGCTGGGAGGGGGGAACAGGGGAGCTGAGGTGATGAGTCACTTGCTAGTAAGAAGCAGGGGGTGTTGAAAAAGCTGAGTTACTGCTATGACAGGGGAGCAGGGGAGCTAGGGTTGCCACCTGTCCGGGATTCAGCCGGACAGTTCGGGTTTGGAATCATGCGTCCAGGTTTTAGACTGTCTGAAACCCGGACACATTATTCACACTGGACTATGGCTTCCCAGCAGGGTTGTTGGCTCCAGTTGTCTAAGCCAGAAGTGTCTGTTACACTCTCTCTCCCACTGCCCAGCACTAACACTCCCCGCCCCCCCCCCCCCACATACAGACAGGAGAGAGGGATCGATCTGCTCCTCTTCCTCCTGCCCCTACCCCTCTGTGTCTGCCCACACTCCAATCTCCGGCGCTGTGCCACAGAAAAGGAAAGTGGGGGCCGGAAATTTGAAGCCCAGCAGCCTCAGATACATCTGGATGAGAGGTGCCAAGGGGTGAATGGGCGAATGGGCTCACCATCCATTCCTGTCTGTGACTGAAGTCTCCCCCCCTCCCCCGTTCTCTCTTCTGCCTCTGAGTGAGTACACTAAGGTAAATCAGGGTTCTCAGAGCCCCCCTTATATCACAGTTCCCCTTTACACCAGAGGCAGCAATGTTCCCCCTTATATCAGAGTCCTTTCCGTACATCAGAGTTCTCAGTGTTCCCCCTTAAAGTGGAGTTCCACCCACTTTTACAACTCTTCAGCATCCCTCACTAAACTCTGCACTGTAAACAAATTGGATATTTAAAAAAAAAAAATTCTCAGCACCTACTGTATATCTGCTGTATTCATTTTTCACTTCCTCCTCCCTGGCTGCGGCCCATCGCATCATTTCCTGTTTGCAATGCCTTCTGGGAAGGGGCAGCAACTTCCTCTGACACTGCTATGGAAACCTGACCGGAAAGCTATTACACTGCTTGTGCTGCACTGAGCATGTGCGAGATCTGCAAGGATGAGATCCAGGAAGAAATACAGTCTGGCTTCAGATGCCCACACTTAAGATGGCCACGGCCTGCTGTAAGTTTATAAAATAACAAACTACTGCTATAAACTAACAAAATAGACCTTAGTTTACAGACTAACTTTACTAGAATACATTAAGCTTGTATATTATAGGGGTTTTTCTTTCATTTAAAAAGTATAATTTCGGCCG
Source organism: Lithobates clamitans (assembly GCA_037952925.1). Lineage (NCBI taxonomy): Eukaryota > Metazoa > Chordata > Amphibia > Anura > Ranidae > Lithobates > Lithobates clamitans. Next base: position 13,161 of record JBBGZY010001824.1, read on the forward strand.
GAACACCACTTTAAATCAGGGTTCCCAGACCCTCCCTTATGTCAGAGTCCCCAGAGATCTCCCTTACATCGGAATCTACAGTGTAAGGGAAATCTACAAAACAAAAATTAGATAAAAAAAAGACAAGCCCAGCTCCATCCATGTAAGTAAGGCTATAATAGGAATTTTAACCAATAATTAGTTCCAAATAATAGTCATAAATTACCGTCATCTAGGGGATTAAATGTAATCAACCATCTAGGTGTGTTCCTCTGAATTGAATGAGGCATATAAGAAAAAAGGGAGGGAAAAGGAGAGAAATTTCCCAGAAAGTATTCAGTATTCACAAAAAGAATGTAAGGGAAATTTGTTGGTGGAAAATCCGACCGTGTGTACGCTCCATCGGACAATTGTTGGCGGATTTTCCGCGGACAAATGTTGGATGGCAGGTTTTAAAATTTTCCTCGGACAAATGTGTGTTGTCGGATTTTCTGAGCGTGTGTTATAAGTCCGTTGGACAAAAGTCCAAAGTGCAAACGCGCATGCTCGGAAGCAAGGACGAGCCGGAAGCGGTCGGTCTTGTAAACTCGCGTTCGTAATGGAGAATTAACATTCGTGACGCGGCGAATTATGAAATCTGGAAATGCGGCGCACAATTCTCTTCTTCTTTAATGGGATAATAATAATGAAGCTGCTTTGCTGGTGATACTGATGGAGTTATTGTCAACGAATTTCCAAAGGCTTTTTTTATCTAGTGATATCAAGAATAATATTATTATGTTTTTTGTTTTTTTTATTATTTGGGCAAGTTACCACAACACCATTATCCGTAGTTTTTAAGATCAAAGATACAACTATGTTGGTGTCCCTTGTAAATTTTACATTGTATTTATAAATGTAACTGCCGACTCCCAAACTGTCATTTGAAGTAAAACACACAGCCAAGTATTATTCTACACAATTTTTTTTATTGTGTATTAAAAAAAGAAAACAAATAAAATTAGACATGATATCTGCCAATAGAACTTCACCAAAAAGTGCATTCTATGCATCCAAAAATATAGAAAATATACCAAATCAAATCATTATTATTCAACCAAGAAAATAATGTCAAAGCAATAACTCCAAGGCCAATAATAAATAACACGTTATCTCCTCCGATTCCGCAACATGGCTGGTTGACGAACGGCCGTTCAGAAACCAAATGAAAAGCGCAAATCAACACTCACCAAACTTCTACTAACACGAAGTTAGCAGAAGGAGCCCAAAGGGTGGCGCTAAAGAGCTGAAAAACAACAATGCCAACAATTGCCAACAATTCCTTGCCATGTGTATACGAGATAAGTTTGAGCCAACGCCCTTCGGACAAAAGTCCACGTTTTTGTTGGCCAACAATCCGATCGTGTGTATGAGGCTTTTATGACATCAAAAGACCGATTAGCTACACTATGGGATTTTTTTTAGTAAAGGCGAATCCACTCTGCACAACAAAGGGAAATGCAAGTGCACTTGGAAGTTCAGTCGCTGTAGATCGGAGGGGGACATGCAAAGAAAATAAAAAACAGCATTTTAGCTTGCACATGATTGGATGATAAAATCAGCAGAGCTTCCCCTCATTTCAGATCTTCCCCTCAGATCTACAGCAATTGCACTTCCAAGTGCACTTGCATTCCCCTTTGTTGTGCAGAGTGGATTTGCCTTTCGTGACTCAAACCCTATGTATTATTTTGGTTTAGATACATTTTGAACATTGAAACAATACACAGATAGAACTTAAGTAATTTTAAAAGCAGTTTATTGACCAACCTTGAAATGAATAATTTAACAATGAATAATAAATGAATAACATTAAATGAAATAAAAATAAATACAAAGCACAAAAAAGCAAAAAAGCACCAGGATTTTACTAAAAACTTGCAAAGGGGAACATACATTGAAACTATGGGGTTGTAGTCATTTGACTTATGAGTAGCAAGTTTTTTTTATGTTATTTTCCTACCAAACTTCCCTACTGTATCTTCTAATGACTATTCCATTGCCTATTATGTTCATGTTGTGTAACCTTTTGTTTTTTAGCTGAAAACTCAATAAACACATTTGAAAAGAAACATTGGGGTTGATTTACTAAAGGAAAATCCACTCTGCGCTGCAAGTGCACTTGGAAATGCTGTAGATCCGAGGGGAAGATCTGAAAAGAGGGGAAGCTCTGCTGATTTTATCACCCAATCATGTAAAATCAAAAAATGCTGTTTTTTTTTTTTTTTCCTTGCATGTCCCCCTCAGATCTACAGAGACTGAACTTCAAAGTGCACTTGTAGTGCAAAGTGGATTTTCCTTTAGTAAATCAACCCCCCCTGTGTATAGAGGTGTCTAGATGGGTATCCACACCAAGCTGACCGATGAAGTTGCACCCAACAAAACACAATAAGGGGACAATCCAGGACAGCACAGATGTGAATAATGACTTCAACCCAAATGCAGACTGATGGTGCAAACTGCCATTTACAACAATTTCTTGTACATGTTTTGCTGAATCCCTATATTTATTAAGATATTCAGGTCCCTTTTTTGTTTTTTTGTTTTTTTTGTTTGTTTTTTTGCATGTAAAATTGTAACTCCAAAGTAAATAAATAACACTGGAAAAAAAAAACAGAAAAACACACAAATATTTCAACCTTATTGGGTCTCTTCAGTGCAGCGTATCTCACAGGGATAGACCAACTGTGATAAGCGTTGGAGATTCCCCTCCCTCCTGCGAGCAGCTGCATATATCTGGTGTTCTTGGCTGGTTGACCTTGGTGAAATGATCCACATCATTCACTGGCTTATGATGAATCTACTCCATAAAGTAAAAACACCAAGATTTTTTTTTCAACTTTTTTTAGTAATTTTTTGATCCCCCCATTGTAAAAAAAAATATATATATATATATATTAGTAATCCCCAATTGCCATCTCTGTGCTCTATCAACGTCCCCAACCTCCTCCTTCTTGGTCTTCATCAGGCAGAATGACACATGTCTTGCCCATCTTGTCCTTTACACTCTCCCGTAGGGGGCGCCACATCATGCAGGCCATACCTAAAGTACCCCAGTAGGTAATATTGAGAGTGCCACTCAGTCCTGGAGGAAGAAGTAGTACTGGTGACATCATCAGACCAGCTAGAGGACTGCAGAAAGGTACATTTATTAAAAAAACATCTGTGGAGGTGAGGGGGAGGCAGGTTGAGGAGGAATGGGAGCCAAATAAGAGCTGGAGTTCCACTTTACCAATTTTTATTGTCTATAAGAGTCATATCTGTTACTGTCATTTGATAAAAGTTCAGAAACAAACAATAAGCTGTTAAAGTAGGAAAAAAAATAGTAATCTTTATAAAAATGTGATGTTAATAAATATCTATCTATCTATAAGGATCCCGCTTTGCGAATATATAAAAACATTAAACAAGATGTAAAAAAAACAATAAAAATGTAAAACACAGAAAAAAAAATGAAACCACATAATGATCCATAAAAGAAATAATTTAACATTCACAGTTGAACAAATAAAAGCTGACCTATCCCAGAATTGTCTGCAGTCGGGCGCACAGTCCGTTATCCTCAATGCATAACGCAAGCAAAATATTTACAATAGTTGGAAGGCTGTACAATAGACCGGTATGGATGTCACCAATCAAGTAAGAATAGTAGGCAATACCAAAATCGGCAAATAGTAATCCTTCAGGATGCTGAAGATCCAAATCTGGTTGGCAATTGAATGGATAATCGGTCAACACCAGAATTTGTTGTAGTCGTGTCCATTATGAGATTGGGTCATTCCAGTTTCTTACAATATTCAATAAATTTGCTAAATTTTTTGCACGTGTGGTCCTGAAGGAAGTCTTCTCACTCGATGACCAGACATTAATAAGTCAGTTGCTCATTAGCCAGTTGTTCTTTGAGTCGCACAAAGCCTAAAGCCAATCGTCATCTTTCATTTTGCCGGTCCGGCTTGTTGCAGATCCAATATCGATCGGAGTAACAGGCTGCGCTGGAGACCCGCTCCCGATTGAGGAACACGCATGGGGACACCCCATCTATGTGGAACCTGGAGGAGATCCAAGACAGCTGGTGAGGACAATACTATACCAAAACGATTGTTTAACTAACAGCTCAATTATTCAAGGATTTAAATTCATTAATACGTCAACTTGCTATGCATTCCAAAAAAATTGAACAGTTTTAAAGAGAAATATTATGAGTTGAAGAGTATAAATAGCAAAACGAAAGCCAAATACCAACATAAAAAAGAAGTGTTAGAGGGGAACTTCACTCTACCCCCACATTAAGAGTCTAATAAGCCCCAAAAGATGGGAAAGTAGTGTCATCAGAGGTGCCCAAATGTGAAGGAGAAGCTGAGAAATAGATTCTTCATTCATTCAATGTTTAGTGCTCACAGAATAGCATAGAACAACGCGTTTCATGGCACCACACTGGCCATTTCTTCAGAAAACACTTGCACGATCAGCTTTAAAGTGAACCAGTACTTCAATGTATCCTTCACGTATAGCCTCCACATTGACTATAGATGCACGTTAGTTTCTATGACTCTTACCATGTCACATGACAATGTACATGGGTGGAGTACCGGCAACCCACAGCCAAAAACACTTCATGCTGTGTCTAGCCAAATCTATCTAGATCAAGAGGTTTTAGTTACTTTTGCAGCTAACCCTAAGTGACCCAGTACTGTGGTCTTTCAGGGCCAAATAACAGGAGCACTTTAGAGAGGATAATCATCACTTAATTACCATTCATGCCACTCCCTCCCCATTTACCTGCTGGGGTCAAGCAAAACTCCAGTCTTCTTAATTTAATTATTATGCTCAGGACTAATAAATACCTTGGGTAAAATGATTTTTTTTTAGTGAGGTAAAAATGAATCCAGCATTTTAATATTTCCTATGTAATTGTTAGGCCCTTTTTCATATTTACCAGACTAACCTTAACTGCTTTGCCTAAAAAAGGCTCTGATTTACATACAATAACTCAAGCTCAAATGACATACAAGCAGTTGTATAAGTCAGAGGAGTGGCCTATCACCTTACCCTTATGCTGCTCTGAGTGGTTCAATTACAGGTTGTCTGAAAGCAAATGGTTTCTGGTGAGCCATTTCTTTGGAAAACCAAGAATGCTCTTTGACATGTGTCACAGGTTAACCCAGCAATTCAGGGGTCCTGTCACCTTGCTTGTACAGTCTTAGAAATTGGCTTCTAGGTCTGAAAACTGCATAATGAGGAGGGAAGGACTAGGTATTCTATGACCAGGACCGCTGATAAGGCAGTACAATTGGTCCTTTAGTACTGGGTCCAGGGCTCATCAGCTAAACAGGGGGGTCCGGGGCAGCTTTATTGTTCATTTCTGCCTAAATGGATTTTACTGGACCACACCCCCCTCCTACTTGCTTATCAGTGATACAATTACATTTCCCTGGGCACCATCGGGTCAGTGAGGCCCAGAAGGTGGGAGCAAAGAAGGGACTTTTTTTCATTTTTGTGGAGTGTTGCTGTGTTTACTGCACTTTGAGAGGTGGGTGGGGTGTAGGTGGAGTTGTGGGGACCCAGTCAGGAAGCCTGTACGGGAACCCATGATTTCTAACAATGGCCCTGTCTATGGCAGCTGGAAGAAGTGGTAAGGGAGTAACTATAACTGGGTCAGGGACTTTAAAGAAGACCACATAATTTTCCTGGAATAGGTAAGGTGATGGGGTCTCTATAAATGTTCAAAAAATAATAATATATATATATATATATTTTTTTAAGGATATATAATATTAATTTAAGAATTTAAAATGATTAAAATAATTTAAAGTAATATTGACCCAACACCAATAAAGTTTTCTTTTCATAGAAACCAGACTTACGTGTCATTTAATACTGATCCATTTGTCCACATCCAGGGCCCCCCATTATCTTCTCTCTTCAGACCAATCCAGTGATCTGATGAGCCTTTGAATCGTTGAAGAAACTCCTGGTGGGGAAAAAATTAAAGTAAATGTTAGGACTAATAACAAGCTGGCTGGGTGTGATGGGTTTGTGTCCTTGGGCAATCATTAAGGAACAATTTTATTGGATTCTTTACTACGCCCAGTTAAATGTCCAAGCTATGGGGTGATTGGCCATAGTCCAGTTTCTGCTCCCAATAACTTTTACTGTCCATGTGTCACCAAGCAATGCCACAATTAGACATGATCAGTTTGGCCAGGTGACAACCTTTTTTTCAGGAATACAAAATTAATTCACATATAATAGAAATCTATGTGTTGACAAGCGATAACATGGATGAACTTTGTGGGACACCCTCTACCCTATGTCTTTCAGCTGGGTCATCTAAGGCCTACTAGAAGGTCCTATTCTCAAGAAATTGTTGTTGGTTTTATGTCACCATGTTGTCTTGAGGTGTACACTTGATAGGTTGATATACAGATTTGCAGGATTCCGTAAATATACAGTAGCAGTTGAGGCTACCCAAATTCATCATGGTTTGCATACATTCTCTAGAATAGGGGGCTCCAAACTTTCTAAACAAAGAGCCAGAAGTAGAAAATGCCCCAATGTCAGTGAGAGTAAACAATGCCTCAGATTTGATGGTAAGTGGGAGTAAAAAAAAAAAGAGCATAGAACCTGTGGTCAGTAGAAAGAAGAATAATGCCCCATTGGGGGAATAATGCCCCAGTGTTGATGTCATTGGGAGGAATTATGCTCTATTGTTGGTGTAGTTGAGAGGACTAGTGCACCATTATTGGTATCAGAGGAAGGAATAGTGTCCCATCATTGATATCAGTGGGAGGAATAGAGTCACATCATTGATATCAGTGGAAGGAATAGTGTTCCATCATTTATATCAGTGGGAGGAATAGTGTCCCATCATTGGTATCAGTGGGAGGAAAAGTGTCCCATCATTGGTGTCAGTGGGAGGAATAGTGTCCCATCATTGGTATCAGTGGGAGGAAAAGTGTCCCATCATTGGTGTCAGTGGGGGGAATAGTGTCCCATCATTGGTATCAGTGGAAGGAATAGTGTCCCATCATTGATATCAGTGGAAGGAATAGTGTTCCATCATTGATATCAGTGGGAGGAATAGTGTCCCATCATTGGTATCAGTGGGAGGAAAAGTGTCCCATCATTGGTGTCAGTGGGGGGAATAGTGTCCCATCATTGGTATCAGTGGGAGGAATAGTGTCCCATCATTGGTATCAGTGGGAGGAATAGTGTCCCATCATTGATATCAGTGGAAGGAATAGTGTTCCATCATTTATATCAGTGGGAGGAATAGTGTCCCATCATTGGTATCAGTGGGAGGAAAAGTGTCCCATCATTGGTGTCAGTGGGAGGAATAGTGTCCCATCATTGGTATCAGTGGGAGGAAAAGTGTCCCATCATTGGTGTCAGTGGGGGGAATAGTGTCCCATCATTGGTATCAGTGGGAGGAATAGTGTCCCATCATTGGTATCAGTGGGAGGAATAGTGACCCATCATTGGTATCAGTGGGAGGAATAGTGTCCCATCATTGTTATCAGTGGAAGGAATAGTGACCCATCATTGGTATCAGTGGGAGGAATAGTGTCCCATCATTGGTATCAGTGGAAGGAATAGTGACCCATCATTGGTATCAGTGGGAGGAATAGTGTCCCATCATTGGTATCAGTGGGAGGAATAGTGTCCCATCATTGGTATCAGTGGGAGGAATAGTGTCCCATCATTGGTATCAGTGGAAGGAATAGTGACCCGTCATTGGTATCAGTGGGAGGAATAGTGTCCCATCATTGGTATCAGTGGAAGGAATAGTGTCCCATCATTGGTATCAGTGGGCGGAATAGTGTCCCATCATTGGTATCAGTGGGAGGAATAGTGCCCCATCATTGGTATCAGTGAGAGGAATGTCTCATTGTTGATGTCATGGACAGGAATAGTGCCCCAAGGGTCGGATAAAAGGCAAGCAAAGGGCCACATCTGCCCCTCAGGTCGTAGTTTGGAGACCACTGCTCTAGAAGCTCATTATGCCTCATGTAATAAACTAGCGACTGATCATTGGAGCAGGTCAAATCTTCCTCCAAACCCAGAAGAACTCATCATGGTACGAGGTCGCTCAAACCTCAGTTTTCCCACAGACAGACATACACACCAATCAACTCACCAGCTCTTCCTGGGAATCAATAAGGGCGAGTGATGCATTGTGGGAGACACAGAAGTCCTGGCTGTTTTGCCACTCTTTATATTGCTTGGAGAAATAATAGCATTTCTTTCTGTACCAGATCCAGTCATCTTCACATGGGGCTTCAAAGATAACCTCTGGGCAGGCGACGTGCTTCCCTGAAACTGGAAAATACACAAGATTTACATTGGAGCAGGTGGTTTCATCAATGAGCCGCATCTCAGGGGGCAAACATCAGCTTGGTTCGATTTTTTAACTAGCATTGGTGGGGCAAACATATTATGAAGGGGGGAGGTTTTGCTGAGTTGTCTAGAAATAGAATTTTCTTTTCATATCCCAATTTTGGAAAGACAGCTAAAATCTGATTGGTGCACAAACACACTTTTTTCTTTCTGGTTTCCAAATACAATATCATATATATCTATATCTTTCTAAGCAGTGTAAGTACCTGCCAAATGTGATATTTCTGCAACGGCATGTGTATGACCCTGTCTGGCCACTACTACAGGTTATTGGGGGGGCAGACAGTGGGTGCGACTCAACTGCCTATTTTTAGCAGATGAGCGCTTTTTAATATGTGTGTTATGATTATCAGAATTTTAAAAACAAGTATGTTTTATTTCAGACAGTGAGATCCGTTCTCTTTGTTTCTATCTTTGAACCTTGAATGTGTCCTGAGGAAGCCTAACGGCGAAACGCGTTGACGCACAAGGGCTCACTGTATACTTTTAACTCTTGAATGCTCTATTTATGCTATGTATTTTTTTTCTAATAAACATTGTTATTTTTCTATACCTCTCTATTGTTTTCTATGCCTATAAAGTCCGACCCAGGGCTACTTAGCAAGTATCCCTTTTCTTTTTGTTCCCCTTAAATTTACAGATGTGGCTATGTGAGTGCTCTCTTACTTGTGCCTATTTTTACCAACCCCTGGCCACCCATGTAAATAAACCCTAAAAGAAGATTTTGATTTGGTTCAATGGGCAGTGTGAACGCTTTCATTTTAGAGTGCTTTTCATACATTAGGCCCAGCAACCCATGTCATTGTGTGATGTCCCTTACATAACAGTGTCCTTCACATAGGCTTACCTCTGGCAGAACGAACCGTCCACAGTGCTGCAAAAAGTACAATGTTTATCAAAACAAATGCCAATATTAGATATAGAAGACTCTTGACAATGTGTTTCTTGGTACCTGCAAAACAAAAAAAATAGAAAAAAAAAAAAAACTTCAGATATACATTATAGTGATACAACAAGACACACATGGAGGGTTCTTTCAGAAAGAATGGACTTGTAGAGCGTCTGCCAACTTTTTCACAGCTGTCCTCATTAAGGAGGTTTATACTCCCTTACGTTTTATGTTTTTTTGACTGATGTAAAAGTGACAGAAATCTTCCTACTTCCTTCATATTTTATGGACGTCGGAAAGAACAGAAATGAGGGGAAAACCTCTAAACAGCCTTCAGGCAGCAGTACCAAGACATTTTTAGTTAAAGTGGTTGTACAGTAAACCCTCACATATACCCAGTGAAGTGACTGGCCTTAGGTGATACATAGAGATGAAACAGATCCTCCTACATAAGTTGTACTGGTTTATGTGCAGGATTCTATCCTCTCCAGGCGTTCAAAGTGATGAATTTTTAAAGCTTGTCTGAGCTGTCAGAAAAAAAGGGGTCGGGGAGCTGAAGTTACACTCTGCAGAGCTCAGTGAGGAGAGATCTGAGAGCTGATTGGAGGGAAGGGACACATCCCCCTTCACACAGCACACAGGAACAGAGCTGAGGCTGTCAATCTGCTGCCCCCCCCCCCCCCCACACCGTGAACTTTTTTCTCTTGGTGTCAGGAAACCTTGTCAGACGTGACTCATGTTGATAGCACAGGAAGGAGGCAGCAAAGAGAAATGACACTCTCTGGATTGAGACAAGTACAAACTTTAGAGCAGTGGTCTCCAAACTGTGGCCCGGGGGCTGGATGCGACCCTTTGCTGGCCTTTATCCGGCCCTTGGGGCACTGTTCCTCTCACTGATACAAGACACTATTCCTCCCAATGACACCAATGATGGGTGACTATTGCTCCCACTGACATGAACGTCCAGCCCCACTAAAGTCTGAAGGAAAGTAAACTGGCCCTTTGTTTAGAAGGTTTGGAGACCCCCTGCTATAGAGGGATATACTTTGTTAATATTTCACGTCTGAGGTTTGCAACCGCTTTAAGTTCAGGAAGATATAGAACCTCTGTCAGGAGTTTACTGATTTTATAAAATACAGGCACAAGAAGGCCAAACAGATGTTAAAGTCCAGATGTAATATACATTCAATTTCTACACATTTCCTGGGTTCTGAAGGCCCCACTTCATCAGGGCTTAACCAGACTGGACAAAAGGGAATCAGGACAGTAGGAGGTGAGTATCTTCTCAGAAATTGCACCATCAAGATGATCACCTCCTACTGTTGGGACTCCCGTTTGTTCAGTTAGAGTCTAGGTACAATCTTTCTTGTGTACTTACATTGACACATAATAAGTAAGTATATCTCACACCTTAGAGATCATCGGGCAAGTTTTAGTAGTCGAACTACTACATTGATAGCCACAATCTTCGAAGCCCAGTGCCTTTTACAAAGTATCCATAGGGGGTTGCTTGCTAGGCACCACTGCCATTCACAAAACGTTCTGTATTTTTCTTATAAATATAAGACTCTCTCTGATTGGATGAGGTGGTGGGGTGGGGCGATGACATCATAATCTGCACCTCATCCAATCAGGGAACACCTTGTGTTAATTGAAAAACACAAGGTGTCCTGTGAATGGTGGCAGCGTAGAGTGAGGGACCCTCTTTGGCCACTACGCAGAAGGGCAGCCACTCAGCAGTGGATCCAGAAGATTGCGGCACTCACTGTAGTATCCATGACCACAGTGATTTTCAACTAAGAAGGTGAAATGTAATGACCTGAACACAATGCTGAATTTATAAGGCACCACAGACAGTGAGGTCTCAGATAACCTTGGTCAGGTTTCTTTGACTTAATAGCACTCCTGCTCTTCTACCCCACACTCCCCCTCCCTCTGTGAGAGCGGTGGTCTACCTCCAGCAGGTCAAAACCCCCCTTCTACAGTGACAAATACTATGCTCCAATCAGCAATGTTCAGGCTTCAGGCTGATTGGAGCACAATGTGCAGAGGGTGTGTCAGATTGGTAGGAATAGTCCATTGCTCATACAGAAGGGGCAGAGGTCCTCATCTTCAGCAGGCTATCGGGATGGAGGAGTTTGGGGTAGTGCTGTGGCATTATTAAGTCACAAATAAAATAAAGACTACTACAGATGTAATTATTTATTTTTCCTGACTTTGTCTAGGCTGTAAAAGCCCGGGGCTACCACTGAGCTTTACATTTCCTAAACCAACAATTCCCTGGTTCTTACCATATCCCGATAAATCCTGCAGAAATTCTGGTTTGGTTTTGGAAATGACAAATCCGCGGTGTTCTTCTTCCACCGTAATTTCTCTCATTGGGCAGATGAAAATGTCTTTATTACTCCGTTGGGTTTTTGTTACGATCTATAAAAGAGAAAGATCACATAGGAATGAATGGGGTTTCCACATGAAAATGCATGTGTGTTCATGGGAAGATTGTGGACAGCAGTGAAAAGACACTTATGAGTAAAACACATATCTCCAACCATAACCATAAACTGGGCTCTACCATTCATCATGTAGTCCAGTGCCCTGAGAGAAAAATGAGGGCAAACACCAAGGCCAGTGGGTAGGTGGAGGGTCTAGGTTGCATTTGAGGTCTGTTTTGGGTATGATAGATGAAAGGTGAGATAACCTACACAGGTTCTTTAGTATAATAGTACATGTTTACTTTAAAAAGACCTTGTCACTTCAGAAATTCAGGCATTCCAACTGAGCCACTGATACTGATCTCTCCAATGATCTCGCACCATTGTCTCCTCCTTCATAGCCAACCCAACATACTCAGTGCTTTGGGGTATGTAGGTGTATGTGTCTCCCCCCATTAGACAGTATATGAACCTAGCAGCCAACCACAGGGCTACAAGAGATGGATAAACCTCATTTATCCCTGTAGGCTCCAACACCAAGTTTGGGTAGCGGCTGCAACAAAAGAAGGTGCAGTGGGGTAGCACTGGAGAAGCAAGTATTGGTGGGTCAATGGCCTTGAATGGGCTATGGGACAGTGAACTCTATGATTGATAAATAAACCTGCCCTTGAAGTGGGTCCCTCCAGCACTGCAAAAGTTAATTGCTCAGTAAGTCTAGGGGTAGAAGAAAAAAGTGTAATATTTACCTTTTTCCTCACCCTGGCAGGCTCCAGTGCTCTCCTCTTCTCTCCAATGCTCCAGATTGCGGTCAGGCCCTCTCCATCCTCACATGCAATGTAAGGTTTTGCATTGTACTTGATGATGCCAGCAGTGGACCATTGGCCAGAGCACCAAGAAGTAAAGGCTCTGGCGGACCGTTGCACAGTTGGGGAGCAAGTCTGCCAGAGCGAGGACTTACATAGTTACGTACAGTAATTAGTCTGGTTGAAAAAAGACCATCTAGTTCAACCCATAAAAAGAAGAAAAAAAAAGATAAGCAAAAAAAAAAAAAGACTAAGATAAGTATTTGACTTTAACCCTCTACCCCTAGACTTAATGAGAATGTAACCCTTTTCATGGGGGAGGAACAACTGGAATGGGTATTTTTTTTTCTGCCATAAGGATTGCATGGAGGAAACTGTAGCTCTAATAGATACCCCATCAGCTTTCCATCACTTCCAATACAAATCAAATGATCCATTCATAATCATTGTCCAATATATATTTTTATCATTGTATAGACATCTAAATACGCAAACCAGCAAAAAAAAAAAAAAATGACACTACTAAAACACAAAACCAAAAACACACCAGCAATTTTTTACAAAGAAAACCTTATGGAGACCAGAGCAACCACATTCCATCATTATTCTAGATAATAAGTTCTCAGCACAATTACATCCTATGTACTGTACTGTAAATATAGCCATACATTGTGTTAGGTTTCTTTTTTTAGCCACGCAAGCTAAGTAAAAGAAATAGCTTGAAATAGCTTAATTCCCTCACCACGCTAAACAGCACAGATGGACTAATGTGCAGCGTCAGCTATTGTATTCTGACAGCCAGCACCAGTGGGTGTGTGGGGAAAGCACTAGCCATAGTACAGCTGAAACCTCCAGATGTACACAGGTGTGCAGGCCCAGATGTGCAGGTGCCTTTCATTCTGTGCATAACCGCGCACGAACATGCGCATTCGGGGGCGCCAATGGGACTATTTACCTTGCCAGTTTATAGAACTCTGGTTCGGCCACATTTGGAGTATTCCATGCAGTTCTGGTCACCAGTCCTCAGAAAGGATGTGCTGGAGCTGGAGAGAGTCCAGAGAAGGGCAGCTAAATTAATATGGGGCTGGAGGACCTACATTTCGAGGAATGACTACAAGCGCTAAATTTATTCTCCTTGGACAAGAGACGCTTGAGAGGAGATGTGATAGCGATGTACAAATATCTCAACGGTGACCCCAGCGTAAGTATGAAACTTTTCAGTCCGAGGCAGTGTAAGAGGACAAGGGGCACCATGATGAGACTGGAAGAGAAGAGGTTTAACCTTAAGCTGTTTTTCACTGTCAGGGCGATAAGGATGTGGAATTCTCTTCCACAATCGGTGGTTTCGGCAGGAAGTATGGATAGTTTTAAAAGACTCTTGGACGTGCATCTTAAGGAAAACAATTTAAGGGGATGTGGGAAATTATTTTTTTTACACACACACACACCTACACAAGTTGAACTGGATGGATTGTTGTCTTTATTCAACCTTACCAACCATGTCAAAAACCACAAACATAAAAAACTAAAGATATGAGACACCCATTAAGAGTTACCTAACAAATGTTTTGAATTGTAAAGGTACATCAGCGTGTGACACCAAACTGGCCCCCCTAGGTGCCAACCGCTGCACCTTCCCACCCAGCATACAACCTCCCCTAAATCACCCTCCCCAAACCCAACCCTGGTAAAAGTCAGCCCCCCAAACACACCAAAAGGCAGATGGGCGGGGTGAGGGATGCCAGCCCAAGAGAGCTGGGCTTAACCTTCCCCAAGAAAGAGCCCCAGACAGAACTATGGCCCAGTGAAGGCAACTGTGGTAGGATCTAACCCCACTGCTGATGGTGTCACACCTTATAACCTGAATAGGCGAATGGGGCACCTCACTGCAGTGCTGACAGAACCCACCACAGAAGCTACCCTCCCGCAAAAACCCGCTAGATGTGGTCAGTCATGGTCAGGGATAGGATGCATGAGTGGGATAGACAATGCAGGTCCCTGGTAGCTGAGCCAGAAAAAGAATTCATCAGCTACAAAGGGTATATGAGATGGTCCATCTTGTAAAAAAAAAATTGCTCCTAAGCCGGCAAGCGTGATGATTATAAATCCATGTATGGGGATTTCTTAACAACCAGTAGATGGTAATATCAACAGGGCACATAATACATCTTCATGGGGTACATGTGAGTACTGACAAACCACCAGCAAGTAATAGATACCGCTGCTGGTATACTCAGGGAGGGTCCCAGTTCAAGTGAGTACCTCTCCACCTGTTCATAGTGATGCCAGTGTATCGTTACCGCAGTCAAGCATAATGGATAGTCTAGTACTCACAACCCTCCGCCGTGCCGTCTTCCAATGGGCTGGTGAAGATATCCTTAGCTGCCTTCCATCTCATAGAAGTAGACCATGATACACAAATGCCATCCTAGATATCCATGCCTCATGCAGAGGATGTATGGACGTGGGGACAGCCTAAAGTTCCATACACAGAATTAGTCTGGTAGCAAGCCAGGACGATGTTACATAGTGAGTACAGCGGCCTTGACCGAAGCTGACAGTTTTTCGCTCAACCCGTGGGGTTGAAAGGAAAAAAACGAATAGTGTGTACCAGGCTTAAGGGAAACCCATCTTTGCAAAGACAAAAGGCACTTAGCTGAAAGAATGAATGAATGAAGTCCAGCTGTGTTTAATTGTTTAACCATGTGCTAGCAAAAATGTACTTTATTTTCGACAATTCCTTGCATGTGATTCTGTATTCTTTGGAAACAAATTTCCACTTTGTGTTCCATCTAAAATATCTCAGATATATCCATCCTCCTCTTCCATTTGCTTCCGAGGTTGTAATCTCATTGGCAATATGGTTCATGTCTGGTGGGAATGCCCTAGATTCAGAAACTTTTGGAATAAAATCTTCCATATGATCCGTAAAGTAACTGGATATCCTATCCGAAAATCTCCCCAACTTGCTCTTTTAAACTTCCCGGTTATATCCGTTCCCAAAAACACTCAATGTCTAAATTTTTTCATCCTCACGGGAGCAAAATTAACAATTGCCAAGGTCTGGAAATCACCATCGGTTTCCTTCAACATGGCAAAAAGAAAGATCTCATGGATAATGACCCAAGAGAAGATGGTCAGTATCCTACTCGACAAAAGAATGAAATTTGAAGCCGTATGGGAACCTTGGGCAAACTACACCCATACCCCCCTGATGACTGCCGGGTAAACATAAGATACCCTTGTATAGATAAAAAGAAAACTGTGGGACTTTAAATGAGGTCTATGACCAAAGAGTCAAGGTAACCTCCATCCCTAATTCTGATAAGAAAATAAATGAAGGGTTGGGACTTTGAATGAAGCATGCACTTTGAAAATAAATAACTATTCGTGACAAGTTTATTCCATATATTAATGAATAATAACAAACACAAGACACACAGCACTGTGAGTCTGAAATTCATTTCATATATATATATATACACATATATATATATATAGTCAATACATATATGTACACACACAACATAAATGCAAGGCACAATAACACATGCCAGTTCAATGTAAGCAGCTTAAAAGATGGATAATAACATAATAAAAGGTAAGTATCTAGTGTGGCATTGGATAGGCACAATATTGCACATATCTGAATGCTACTGTAAGTAAAAGATACATAGGTGTAGCATCCATAGCTAGACGCGTTTCGTGGTTGGTTACCACTCATCAGGAGCAATTATGGCCAAAAGCAGAACTAGCCATAGGTCTCGGGTGTGGCAGGGCCACCAATGGTGGGCTGGGGTAAACAACTGGCATGGGAGCTGAGGCGGCACATGAGGCATGGTATCAGGGAACAGAAAAAATATTGTGCTGATGCGATGTGATTGGGCCATCACCAAACAATCCAGGGTGATATGGGATTGATTGTCCTATATTATCAAACGTGATCTAAGTGTAAGGAGCTTGCGTGCGTGTATATGCCTCATGTGCCTATTTGGTTGTCTTAAAGAAGAACTGGTCGCATAATACTATTAATAATATATACTTTACTTACTGACTACTCAGCCTAAGTTAATTTCCAGTTAAGCTATGTTTACTACATAACGGTTATACTCCTGTCCTGAGACTTGAATAAGTTCTTAATCAACGTAAACTCTTTTAATATTTGTTTCTCTTCAACACTAGTATTCGCTACTTATATTCATGGTCTTGAATACAAATCTCTACCTTATAGGGGGGGGGTGAGAAATGCCATGTTGTCATTTTTATGTATTTAATGTACAAACATGTAATTGCTTTACTATGAAAAAATTCAATAAAAAAATATTGAAAGTAAATGTCCCCTTTGCTTCACCCCGTTCTCAAAGTTAAATGAAAATTCACATTGAAAGTGAAGATGTTCTTCTCCTTTAGTAAATCAGCCTTGGAGGGAACATTTCATCCTGTCCGGTGTCACTATACACTGACCAACAGCTAAACATTAAGAGCTTTTCTAAGTCACAATGACTCTACAAGTGTGAACTTATTCAAGAAATGATATTATATTCTGCTCTATGTACAAAGATCTGCTAATGGAACGTAAGAACAATATTGTGACGGCAATCTAGGTTAGTAGTACATAGAGACGTGTGAATGTATAATATGGATAGGAATACATAGAAGATCTGGTCTTACCTTCCTGCTCTGCAGTCTCCTCGCTCTGTGTTCATCAGTCATAGTGATCAGCATTACATATAGAGAAGGAATGACCAAGAGTCACATGTGTTGTGGGAGGTGTTTAGGAGTTTGTTTTCACAACATTAACCACTTAAGGACTAGCCTTGTTTCGGAATGTATTACATGTTTAAAACAGTTTTTTTTTGTTAGAAAATTACTTAGAACCCCCAAACATTATATATTGGTTTTTTTTTCTAACACCCTAGAGAAAAAAATGACGGTCATTGCAATACTTTTTTTACACACCGTATTTGCGCAGCGGTCTTACAAGCACACTTTTTTTTGAAAAAAATCACTTTTTTTAATAAAAAAATAAGACAACAGTAAAGTTAGTCCAATTTTTTTTTATATTAGGAAAGATAATGTTACGCCGAGTAAATTGATACCCAACATGTCACGCTTCAAAATTGCGCCTGCTCGTGGAATGGCGTCAAACTTTTACCCTCAAAAATCTCCATAGGGCACGTTTAAAAAATTCTACAGGTTGCATGTTTTGCGTTACACAGGAGGTCTAGGGCTAGAATTATTGCTCTCGCTCTACCAATCGCGGCGATACCTCACATGTGTGGTTTGTCCACCGTTTTCATGTGTGGGCGCTACTCACATATATGCGTTCGCTTCTGTGCGCGAGCTCGTCGGGACGGGACGCTTTAAAAAAAACATTTTTCTTATTTATTTTACTTGATTTTATTTATTTCTTCAAATTGGGTCACTTTTATTCTTATTACAAGGAATGTAAACATCCCTTCTAATAGAAATAAAGTATGACAGGTCCTCTTAAATATGAGATTTGGGGTCAAAAAGTCCCCAGATCTCATATTTGGACTAAAATGAAAAAAAAAAAAAAATTGTCATTTGAAAAAATGACAACAGAAAAATGTGCCTTTAAGACGTATGGGCAGAAGTGACATTTTGACGTCACTTCCGCCCTCCTATGGTAAGGAGACGGGTGGGGCCCATCTTCCCCTCACACATCTCCATACCACAGGCGTGAAAGGACCCGATCGCGTCCACCGCTAGCGACGGAGGGAGCGGGAGAGCGGCGGGAGGGGGTAGCACCTCTCCCGCCGCCAATAACGGTGATCTTGCGGTGAATCCGCCGCAGAGACCACCATTAACATAAACAGAACCGCTGGCTCTAAAGATGGATACCTCGGTTGTGGCTGCAGCTGCTGCCGTTAACGAGATATCCATCTTCAAACTGCCCACGTATATGTACAGGAGCCGGTCGGTAATAATCTTTCAACTCTAGAAAAAGCCACATGTCAATCAATGCATCTATCGATACTTATATTGATAATTTGTATCCCTTGACATCATTACAAATCTCGATTGTATTAAATATCACATAATTGCATAACCGTTTTATCATTTAAAAGGATTTTGTGTATTTTGATTTTTTTTTTTTCAAAACCCATTAATCGTTTTATTAAGCCATTTTAGGGATATGTGCAAAAAGGCTTTTCTAAGGTGTTACACTGTTTCTATACATAACAATATTTAGAAAAAAATAATATATCTTATAAAAGACATTCTATAAAATACAGGATATCTATTATTATGAATGTAAAGACAGGGCATTCTATAATAATTGCTAAAAACTAATATAAGCGACTAATATAAGAGAGACGCTCCGAAATCTCATCATCCTCGCCGAAATCTCGTGATGTCTGTGACGTCACGTCGCTCGCGCGGGGCCCCGCGCATGCGCAGTGACGGAAGGCATCCGAGGATGTTCCGGAATGCCGCCGACAAGGAGGAAAAGATCCCCAACACGGCGCCCGGTGGCCAACCAAGCGTCCAATGGGGAAACATGGGGGGGGGAGGAGCCGCCTAACATGGGCAGGCCCGTCCCCCCCCCCTTGCCGGGAAGGCACGTCACAAGTCACTCCCGCTCCGGAGATGATAGCGGAGAGAGTGCCAGAGCTCCCCCAGTGGGAGGAAAAGCAATTTCAAGAAGGGAAACACAAATGCAATTTGTTAGGATGACATATTTTCTTTACAGTTTAAAGTTAACACCATTGTTACATATCTTATATATATATAACCATGTAGGGAGCTTCAGTAGAGGATAGGAAAAACTCAGTCATATGCATTGATAATTTCACACCATTAAGTTAAGAATGAAGAAAAACAAATCAATGGAATATAATAGAAAGTGCAATGGGATCAGCACAGGGGAAGAAGGGGGTGGGGGTTGGGGGGGGGGTTGGCAAGGGAGGGGAACAGGACATGGTCAACAATACTAATTGTTCTTGTTACTTTGGATTGTGTTATATTGTAACTAATCCCAAGGGGAACATGACTATTGTGTTTTGCCAGAAACAAAGCCTTTTAAAAAACGGAGCAAACGAGATGGCATCGTTCAATCCTGGGAACAAGGTGGAATTTTTAACTCTGATAGTATATTATCCAATAAAATTGTTATATTTTTTCATACAACACTGACTATATGTGTTATTGTGCTGCCTAAAAACCCCAATGTGGGGAAACTCTTCCTTTTTTGTTCCAATTTTTAAGGGGTGAGCAGCAATTTTCTGTTCTTCTCTCTAGTGTCCCCTCCATTTTTTGAAATATATTTGGGTGGTTAAACACCCCATCCCCAATGACACATGAGAGTGGAAACATGAGCTTCAGTATATAGGATTGATCGGTCATATGTTGTGACAACCTCTATAAAAGTGATTGGTTTTGATGTCAACATGAGTCATTTTCAGGGTACGGAATGGGTGAATCTAATGTCAGGCTATGAAACAGATTTTGAACAAGGGGACCAAAACCCAGATCTCATCCCTTTTTCATAAATTAAATAGAACACGTGAGAAAAAATCAGCATTATTCTGGCACATCAAAACCTTAAATAGATACAAAGAAGACAAAATCAACCCTTTAGGTTTACGGATCCAAATATTTCCCAATTTGGACCAGATTAGTGCTGAATGCAAAAGTGAATGGGAGGCCAATCTAAATGCCTGTTCCCAGGAGATGATGGCCATTCTTACCAGGGAATACAACAAACAAATGGTATCATTGGATAGGGAAATTGACAATATAGATACCTCTCTGAGACCCTTTATGCAACACACCCTGTACCCGGAACTACAGACAAATCTTCGGAATTGCCTGTCGACCTACAACAGGAATGTGTTGCAGAAAAAGGAGTCGAAATTTTGGAGGGATCATGCCGCCTTCTCTGAAGGACGAGCATATAAATGGAAAAACAAGTTCCAAACAAACTTCCAAAAAAACAAACAATATATGGCACAACAACAATCCAAACAAAGTAGTAACATATTGAAGCCCAAAAAAGATTTTGATTCCAATCAGAACTCAAAAATACCCAAGGAGCGTGGTAAATTTAAGAGAAGCCGCAATAATAAGGGCTCCCCGGAACAAGAAAGAAAAAAACAGACCATGGAGGCCACTTCGGAGCCTAACCTGGGGGTCCATACTGGCGAGGTGAAACATGTGGGACCCAAATCTGACATATCAAACATAGCCATGAATGAAATAGATACTTCACCAAACAATTCAGCAATTAAAACACATCCAAATCCATCGGTAGGATGTCAAAAATCTAGCTTACAGAACCCTTTAAACCAAGCACAGGGATTCTCCCCATCCCAAATGAACAGGGGAGTAGGGAATCTGGACGCGTATGTCACGCGGATTCCAATGAATCCTTCAGCGTGATCAATTTGTCATCTTATTCGTTATCCGCAGCAGAAATCGATGTATTGTCGCGCGGTTTGACTTTTTGTCCACAAGAAAACTTCGATTTATTCGAAGTGGTCACTGACCTACAATTATTTGCACGTCGGCTACTCTTGAAGAGCCTTCATGCAAAAACTGATACTAACTTAGACATGACGGAGTGGGCCACCTTCAGTATTAAGGAATTTAAAGCCTTGCGCGATCTAACGCTTTTGTTCCAAGAATATAACACTTTAGATCTCATAGACCAAATTGACCTAGAAACTTTACTTGAAAGTGCCAATGAACCCACTCAGAACCCTGTAATGGACCTTAAAATACCCTCCGGAAAATTTCCACCTCTTAGTTTGAATTCAAACATAGAAATTTTTGTAAAACAAACAATTAGGGATATTTCTAAACTTGCACACAAAAAAGTACGTTCACAAAATCTGACTGCTGAGGAATCGGCAGCTATTGATTCCTTGTGTAACAATGTAGAAATTACAATAAAACCCTCTGACAAAGGAGGTAACGTAGTCCTAATGGACAATCAGGACTACGTACGGATGTGCCAAGACATCTTAGATAATGATGAATGGTACAAAACCATTTCGAGCAAATTCATACAAAGGTCTTATACCAAATTTTATGATCTAATACAGTCCGCTTTGGACAAGGAAGTTATCACCCGAGACCAGTATGAATTCATTCGAACCAAGCACCCACGTATGGCTACGTTCTACAGCCTGCCCAAAATTCATAAGAACCAAACCAAACCTCCCGGACGACCAATTGTCTCCGGGAATGGAGGAATCTCAGAAAACTTGAGTAAAGTGATTGACTCATTCCTACAACCATTCGTCATGAGTATGCCCTCGTTCCTCAAGGACACAATGCACCTACTCCAATTGATTCAGGAAGTATCCCTTCCACCTAATTCATTTTTTGTGGCCATTGATGTTGAAGCCCTGTACAGCTCGATCCCCCACAACAAGGGGATCGAAGCTGTACGGGCACTCCTTCTAAGAAACCACAGATATGATGGAGCTTTGAATGAGTTCATCATCGATGGCCTTGAATATATCTTGAATCACAACTTCTTCCTTTTTGACAACTCCTACTACCTCCAGGTGCAGGGCGTGGCTATGGGCACTTGTTTTGCCCCGGCCTACGCCAATCTGTACCTGGGGGAGTGGGAGAGGGCGCTCGGAGAGGATGAGGGCCTCGCCACATACGTGAACTGTATACGTATGTGGCGACAATACATCGATGATGTCCTCCTGGTCTGGGAGGGACCCGAAGAATCACTATTGAAGTTCTTTGACTACATCAATCATAGTGAACGCAACCTGAAGTTCACTATGACCTATGATCGTGATCAAATAAACTTCCTGGATGTGCAGTTGAGACGTACCTCTGAGAATCTCATCTCTAGCACCCTATTTCGGAAAAGCACCGCAGGAAATACCATCCTCCATGCGGATAGCTTTCATCCTATAGGTTTAAAGAGATCTATTCCATATGGACAGTACCTGCGTTTACGCAGGAACTGTTCTGATGAGGTCCTCTTTAAACAGGAAGCACAGAAATTACAAACCAGATTACTAGCACGAGGATACAGCCTCTCAAGTCTACGCAATGCGTACAATCGCGCAGCTGCACAATCCAGACATACATTACTGTTTGGGGAATGGGCCAGGGGTGACCCTGGTATAGATCCCACCAGGGTGATCCTGCGCTTCTCCAAACAACATAATGAGATCAGAAACATTATCCGTAAGCACTGGCCCATACTTCGAGATGACCCAAAAGTTAGTAGGTTCATTACAGATACCCCTTCAATCACCTATAGACAAGCAACTTCACTAAGGGATAAACTAGTTCAGAGTGAGTTCAAAACTGCACAAAAAAGACGTAGGCATTGTTCTATCCTGGGATCTTTCCCCTGCGGACACTGCTCTTGCTGCCCGTATCCAAGACGTGAAAAGACCTTTATTCTCCCAAATGGGACAATCTTTAAACCGTCACATTTCACCAACTGTCAAACACGTGGCGTAGTGTACCTTATGTCCTGCGAATGTGGAGCACACTACGTCGGAAAGACCAAACAAGAGTTTCACCGGCGCATATCTAAACACATCTACCATATGCAAATCGGCAACCCATATGTGCCACTTGGGCGACATGTGATGGAAACCCATAACTATAGGATGCCTAAAGTATCTTTCGTCGCGCTCAATCGAATCCATATACCAGCGCGAGGCGGCGATTGGAACAAAATCCTATTGCAGCACGAGAAGAGGTGGATATTTAAATTAAATTCCACCTTGTTCCCAGGATTGAACGATGCCATCTCGTTTGCTCCATTTTTAAAAGGCTTTGTTTCTGGCAAAACACAATAGTCATGTTCCCCTTGGGATTAGTTACAATATAACACAATCCAAAGTAACAAGAACAATTAGTATTGTTGACCATGTCCTGTTCCCCTCCCTTACCAAACCCCCCCCCCAACCCCCACCCCCTTCTTCCCCTGTGCTGATCCCATTGCACTTTCTATTATATTCCATCGATTTGTTTTTCTTCATTCTTAACTTAATGGTGTGAAATTATCAATGCATATGACTGAGTTTTTCCTATCCTCTACTGAAGCTCCCTACATGGTTATATATATATAAGATATGTAACAATGGTGTTAACTTTAAACTGTAAAGAAAATATGTCATCCTAACAAATTGCATTTGTGTTTCCCTTCTTGAAATTGCTTTTCCTCCCACTGGGGGAGCTCTGGCACTCTCTCCGCTATCATCTCCGGAGCGGGAGTGACTTGTGACGTGCCTTCCCGGCAAGGGGGGGGGGAAGGGCCTGCCCATGTTAGGCGGCTCCTCCCCCCCATGTTTCCCCATTGGACGCTTGGTTGGCCACCGGGCGCCATGTTGGCCACCGGGCGCCATGTTGGGGATCTTTTCCTCCTTGCCGGCGGCATTCCGGAACATCCTTGGATGCCTTCCGTCACTGCGCATGCACGGGGCCCCACGCGAGCGACGTGACGTCACAGACATCGCGAGATTTCGGCGAGGATGACGAGATTTCGGAGCGTCGCTCTTCCGGAACGCCGGGGAGACCACACTTGGCTGTCATGTTGGCCGCCATGCCGCCCGCCATGGGATTATCGGCGGATTGCGCACACCTGGATGGATAGACGAAAGGTACACACACCCCCTTAATCATAAGTATAAAAACTGATACTCGGCATATGTTCTCAATCTCCTCCTATTTGGTGAACTGCAAACACACTCTGCTGCCTGTTACCACTCCTGCTGTCATTCTGGGCTATCACATAGTAAGTACACTCTCTTAGCCATGTGTTGTTATAGCATCTTATTGTCCCAGATTATTGGGGCATACTGACCCCTATTATTGTTTTTATTTTTTGACTATTTACAATATATTTGGTCATATTCCTTACAATTACATACTCTGTTTGTTCTTAGACTGGTTGACTCAGGTTTTGGATACCAACCCCCTGAGTCTTATACAGCTTGTGACCAATCCCGGGTTGGCTAACAAGCAACAGTCTAGTCATATGGGACTACTTGATGCATCCACATGTGTTATTTAGTACTCTTTTGAGGTAATAATTATGCTTTTTCACACCATAACCTCCCCATAGTCCCTCCCCCCCCCCCTCCCCCTTTTTTCCCCCTTCCCCCCTCCCCTTTGTCTTCACTCACTTGCACTCACTTCTTAAACCCCCTCTTTTCTTCACTTTCCTCTCACCCCATCACTACCTTTTTCCTTGTACACAGATAGATTACTTATCAATTGCCTTGCAGTCATGTACCCTTTATGGTATTCTTCTTCAAACTTACACTAGATAAATATGGTTCGGAACCCCTTTTGGCTTGAGCCATATGTATTACATTTATAATGCCCTTGATTTCTCAGTGGCTTTTTTAGCCCACAGATTAAATCTGACTATCTTACTATGGGCCTTTACTTATTTCTCCTTGCAAATTTTCATCGCAGGTGGTTTGGTGCTTTCCGACCGGTCGTCTGCTCTGGCGGGCGGTGCTCAAAAGTGTGACCTCTCGTAAGCCACATTGCTTCTCACTATCCTGGTCTGGGCTGTGGTGGCGGTAGAGGTGATTGGAATTCTCCCTTGTGGAAGAGGGCAAAGCAATATATCTTTTAAAGGGATCTCCATGTGGGAACCTGTGTTTTCCTTTGGACATACACTCAATTGGTAACTATACTGTATTGATGTATCACATAATCAACGTAGCTAATATATTTATACCAATGAAACTTATATGTGCATATCAATTCTATTTTCATGTTCTCTCCAGCAGACTGATCCTCTGAAGGAGACCCCAAGTATAGGGGTTAAAACGCGTCAGGTTTAATGTTCATTATATAAAGTATTGTTATGAACAAATGTCTGCTTATGTATGTTCAGTCAACAAATTTTTTTTAAAATAATTCCCACTGGAGCTCATTGTTTTTAACTCTGATGGTATATTATCCAATAAAATTGTTATATTTTTTCATACAACACTGACTAAATGTGTTATTGTGCTGCCTAAAAACCCCAATGTGGGGAAACTTCCTTTTTTGTTCCAATATATATTTACACAGACTTAAAAATAAGATGTGAAGCAGCATATATTTTAAAATGCAGATACAGCAGTGGGCACTTAATGGATTTTAACTGCATTTTTTACAACACAGGTATTTTAACAGCTGTATGTAGAGTACAAGTGTGTTTGTATTCTACTTACACTGTCTCCTACATGTGCTCTGTGACATTATTTCTCCCCCCCCCCAGTTTGCACATTCCACTGTGTTAACTCCTAGTGTGCTAGAAGGTGCAAACGAGGGAGCCCAGAGAAATGCCATCACAGAGACAGTACAGGGAACTTCACAGGGCTGTTTGTCAGTTGTGGATTGTAATCCTTCCTGACCTTCCAGCAGCTGTGTGTGTGAATTCCTGTACCTTGTAGTGCACCGGATTAGTGCACTACGTAAAGTGGAGTTCCACCCGTTTTTTTAGTTTATTAAAAGTCAGCAGCTACAAAAAGTGTAGTGTAGCTGCTGACTTTTAATAATCAGACATTCACCTGTCCCACGGTCCATCGATGCGGCCGCACGGAGCCTCGCTCCTCTCCCTCCTCTCGGCGCCATCATATCTACTGTGGGCAGTGACACCCGCCCGTGACAGCTTATGGCTTCACAGCCGGGCGCAGACTGCACGAGCCGCACTGCGCTCTGCCATTGGCCAGCCAATCTTCTGGGACCCAGAAGATCGCTGGCAGGGAGGGGCCGCCTAGTAAATTTTTTATTTATTAAAAGTCAGCAGCTACTAAAAAAGTGTATCCTCTGACTTTTAATAAAAAGATACTCACCTGTCCCACAATCCAGCGACGTGGCCACCCAAACCCTCCATTTTTTCCCCTGCCTGTCCATGGCACTAGCAATACTACTGTGGGCATCCGGCTGTGACAGCTTGCAGCTTCACAGCCGGGTGCGCCTGTCTCACTGCGCTGTCCTGCACAGCCGGGCAATCTTCTGGGAACTGTGATGTGTCCCAGAAGATTGCAGGGAGGAAGGGCCGCCTAGGCGGCCCAAGTGGAAGTGGGAGCTCATCGGTATTTATGATGCATCGTGATGCATCGCGGAATCAAATCGAATTGAATCGTTGATCAGATAATTGTAATTGAATCTAATCGTGAGACCAGTGAAGATGCGCACCCCTAATGCACATATACACAGGACACATGCACATATACACATGACACATGCACATATACACAGGACACATGCACGGGACACATGCACATATACACATAACACATATACACAGGACACATGCACAGGACACATGCACATATACACAGGACACATGACACATGCACATATACACAGGACACATGACACATGCACATATACACAGGACACATGCACAGAACACAGGGAGGTATATAGCTGCAGATGGGCATTGTTGACCCTCTTTTTCCACTTACAGTAGCTGCTGCATTTCTCCCCCTCGTCTTATACTCGGGTCAATAAGTTTGTCCCATTTTTTGATGTAAATTAGGGCCTCGACTTTTTACCAAAAATATGTAGAAGAATACATATCGGCCTAAACTGAGGAAAAAAAATGTTTTTTTATATTTTTTGGGGGATATTTATTATAGCAAAAAGTAAAAAATAATGCATTTTTTTTCAAAATTGTCGCTCTTTTTTTGTTTATAGCGCAAAAAATAAAAAATGCAGAGGTGATCAAATACCACCAAAATAAAGCTCTATTTGTGTTGAAAAAAGGACGTTGATTTTGTTTGGGAGCCACGTCGCACGACCGTGCAATTATCAGTTAAAGCGACGCAGTGCCGATTCGCAAAAAGCGATCTGGTAAGGAAAGGGGTAAATTCTTCCGGGGCTGAAGTGGTTAAAGTGTATTTTTTCAAAAAAATTGTGTTTGAAAGACCGCTGCCCAAATATAGTGAGACATAAAATATTGCAACGAACTCCATTTATTCTCTAAGGTCTCTGCTAACAAAAATATATAATGTTTGGGGGTTCTAAGTAATTTTCTATTTTAAAAAAATTGATTTAACCCCTTGCCTCCAGCTCTCGCTGGCCCTTCAAGGGGTTTGGCCTTTTGGGAGGCGGGGTGGGGCTTGTGACCATGTGACCGCGGCGATTGGCTGTCATGTCGGTCACATGATTGGAAAACTCTAAATCGTTAGACGTGATCGGGAGTTTTTCGTGAGCCGCCGGTCACTCTGCCAGGAGCACGCAGGAGGCGCACGCCGCACAGAAATGTGCGGCCCCTCGGCACAAAGGCCCGGCCTCTGAGAGGCCGCATATTTGCGTGCGGTCAGTGCCTAGGGGTTAAACTTGTAAAGTTCCAGAAAAGGCCTTGTGTTCAAGTTGTTTAAAAGTCTCCTTTTTTTTAGTTGTGGGTATAGTAGGAAATCAGGTTTTTGTTTTTGTATTTGTTTATTTATTTGCTGTCTGTGTACCTGTTGGGGAGGTTTTCATTCATGTCCCGTCTCATGACACAACAGGAAGGGAGAGGAAATCTCTCCAAACTAATGGAAATTTACTCTCATGCCCTGTACACACGATCAGACTTTCCGACGGAAAATGTGCGATCGTAGCTTGTTGTCAGAAATTCCGACCGTGTGTGGGCTTCATCGGACTTTTTCCATCGGAATTTCCGACACACAAAGTTTGAGAGCTTGCTATAAAATTTTCCGACAACAAAATTTGATTGCGTAAATTCCGATCGTGTGTACACAAATCCGACACACAAAGTGCCACGCATGCTCGGAATCAAGCAGAAGAGCCGCACTGGCTATTGAACTTCATTTTTCTCGGCTCAGTGTACGTGGTGTACGTCACCGCGTTCTTGACGTTCGGAAATTTCCGTCCAACTTTGTGTGGCTGTGTGTATGCAAGGCAAGTTTGAGCCAACATCCATTGGAAAAAAATCCAATCAATTTTGTTAAAATTGGGGGTTTGAGGGACTTTGAGTGAACCTGTGGCCTGGTAAGGCCAACTGTTCCATCCCTTGGGACTTTAAATGAAAATGTGGCCAGGTAGGGTCACATATTTCCATCCTTGTCATCTATCAAGAAAAAGGGGGGCAAGAGCAAGGGGGGTGGGACTTTATATGAAGCGTGTGGTGGCAAAAGAATGAAAGGTGGACAATATGGAATCTTGTTGTTTAATAGTTTGTATTGGGATCGATTGCTACTAAGTGCAATCAAATAAGACAAGTACAATATATAACAATGGTACACTGGTAGTCCAAAATGCATAACATCATACAAACAGTATCACATATAGGGTTCTTCCAGGGTGCTACCATAGGGCAACACAATGTGGCTAAAATCACATAAATAATATCGCATAGATAGCAAACAAAATTCATTCATAGTGCACCCAAATGTAGTTGAATGAGACAGTAAACCACGGTAGTAATTGCAGAGTCTATGACCTCTGTGGTCCAAGAAGAGGGAAATACAGTTAAGCTTGATATGCAGGTAATGTGTGTTGTAATCATGGCGTATGGCAGCTCTACGCGTTTCGTGGCTAGAGGGCCACTCATCAGGAGCAAGCACAAGATGTATCTGTGGGTGAGAAGGATTGACCAGTTGGTAAGGTGTATGTATAGTAAAAGAATAATGGGGTACCAACCCCCTAACCCAGGGTTAGGAACTTACTGAGGTTCACATGTTGGCTGTGTAATACCGGGCACCATGGGCCGTCCGAAGGAGTGCTCCCAACCGGGAGCTGCGGCAGACATATCGCCCGAGCTCCCCCAACAGGCTCTAGCCAGAGCAGGCCATGGAACACAAGGCCACCTAAGTGTGAGTGAAGAGGAAAAAGTAAAACTAAGGTGGGACTAAGTGCATGGGGCGTGTGGGTGATGGATAATGGACTGACTAGAGTGGGGGAACCAGGAGGACAGTGAGGAGCGAGGAGGTGAACAAAAAGTGAATGGAGCGAGAGTGGACAGTGAGGTGACACTAACTATAGGACTGTGGCAGTGCAGTGAAAAATGAGGGAAGGATAGTCAGTGACTATTACCTGTGATGTAGATCAAGTGGGGAACCACACGCTTCATATAAAGTCCCACCCCCCTTGCTCTTGCCCCCCTTTTTCTACAATCAATTTTGTTGTCGGAATGTCCGATCGTGTGTACAAGGCATAAGGGCCTCATTCACACTTCTGAGTTGTGGCAATGCATACTACAATGCGCAACATCAACGCATGTTGCCTAATGAATGGAGATGCACTTGCTCTGTGTGCTTTGCAGTGCCATTCATTGTAAAAGGCAACCTAACGCAAAGTACAGTAGAGTACAGTAGAGTTCAATATATCGCAGGTGGTGCTTTTGCAGCCCATCCATAATAAATGGAGTGCCCTAAAGTGGTTGTAAACCCTCACATATACCTAGTGAAGGGACTGGCCTCAGGTTATACACAGAGATGAAACAAATCCTTCTATATAAGTTGTACATGTATATCTGCAGTCTTCTCTACATCCATTGAAAGTCCAGAATTGATAAAACTTTTTATTTTGTGCTAAACAAATGAAAAAAGACCGAATATTTTTCATAGTTTGTTATAAAATTTTGCAAACAGGTCATTTTTCTCCTTCACTGATGTGTGCTGATGGGGCAACACTGATGGGCACTGATAGGTGGCACTGAAGAGGTGGCACTGATGATGCTGCACTGATACTGGCGAGCACTGATAGGTGGCACTGACGAGCACTGATGGGCAACACAGATGGGCACTGATAGGTGGCACTGATGAGCACCGATAGGCAGCACTGGTGGACACTGATAGGCAGCACTAGTAGGCACTGATGGGCGGTACTGGTTGGCACTGATGAGGTGGCACTGCTGGGCACTGATGAGGAGGCACTGATGATGCTTTACTGATTGACACTGATAGACGGTACTGCTGGGAACTGATAGGTGGCACTGAGGGGCTCTGACAAGCAGCACTGAAGGGCATTGATGAGGTGGCACTGATAGGCAGCACTGATAGGAGGAACTGATAGGCGACACTGATTAGGAGGTACTGATGGGCACTGATTGGCAGTGCTGATGAGCAGTGATAGGTGACACTGATTAGGAGGTACTGATGGACACAGATTGACAGCGCCGATGAGCAGTGATAGGTGACACTGATGGGCACTGATAGGCAGCACTGATAGGTGACACTGATAAGGAGGTACTGATGGGCACTTATTGGCAGCACTGATGGGCATTTATTGGCAGCACTGGTGGGCACTGATATGCCACACTGATGGGCACTGATAGGTGGTACTCGTGGGCATTGATAGGTGGCAATGATAGGTGACACTGATGAGGAGGTACTGATGGGCACTAATTGGCAGCACTAGTGGGCACTGATAGGCAGCACTGATATTTGACACTGATGAGAAGGTACTGATGGGCACTGATTGGCAGCACTGATGGGCACTGTTAGGACTGCACTGATAATCAGGACACTAATAATTAGTGCCCTGATTGTCAGTGCTGATGTCCCTTTAACGGCTCTCTTTTTCTCTCCTCACATTGTCAGCGTGAGGAAAGAAAAGCAGATAACTGGCTTGTATTTACTTCCGTGAGCAGCTGTCATTGGACACAGCTGATCACGTGATAAAGGGACGCTGTGATTGGCCCTTTACCCTGTTCTGTAATCAGCTGAGTCCGAAGGACACAGTGATCACAGAGCGCACGTCCCCCCACCCCCCCCCCCATGCTGCAGGGGGTGTGCAGGCAGTGCGATCTTTGGAGGACATCCATGTCCCAGCAAATTTAGCCCGCGCTGTAGCCATCTTTTCGGCTAAGGAGGGGGGGGGGCTCCCTCCAGACTCACCTGCCCTCTATCTATCCATTATTATGCATGTGCCTCTATTATGGAGGCTATCAAAAATGTATAGAGTTTGGACTGCAGATAATAGTGGGGGTGCCGTGACGAGGCTCTACAGCTTACCCGTGTATTCGCAAATGTTTGCAAACCAAACCCTCGTTTTTAACGCATACTGTTAGACAGAATAATTCGGTTCTTTGCAGGCTGGTCAGTAAGTTGAGCTGGGAATTTTCTTTGTTTTGTCTGACGTGTGTCGCCCCTTCCTGTGAAGGCCAGTTATAGGTGGGGGCCAGTGGCCATTTGTTTGTAATGTTGTCATAGACGCCAGCTGTGATCATTGTTTTTGGGAGGCTGGGGCGGCTTCCTGTTGTCGGAACACAATAGCGTTGCGGATGGGGTATTTGAGTCATTTTCTTTCCAACCACCTGCGGTCACATAATCTACAGCTTGTCTTAGTCCTGGTGACAATCATCACCAAGACAAATAGAGAAAATAAATCATTCTTGAAGAAACCAAAATCTATCAGAATTAGTTTGGGCTTCTAGTTAATTGCCTATACAGGATTTATTAAAAAATATTTTGTTTTATATTAAGATAACTCTTATATCTAAAATATTTGTGGTCTGTTTCCATTGAATAGGTAATGACCATGTGATCTGGAAACAGCACTAGCAGTTTCACAAGTTTTGGACCTGACAGCAGATCTAAACTTACCTTCTTTATCCAAAAAAAAAAGGAGATGCACTTAGATACCTCAGATTTGTGTCTTTACTAAATTCTTTACAAAAAGAAAGTAACAATTGGGTAAACTTAGACTGAATGTCTGCACCCCCAATTACATCATCTAGGACACCGCTGGTAAAGGAAGTTTAGGTGGATATTTCCATTGTATCTCTTTTTTTCTGGTTGAGGAAATCCCAGTTCATGCTGAAGAGGAGGAGATAATTACACCAACAACAACGGAGCAAAGTTCCACGCTCTAATAGGGCGTACACACGGTCGGACTTTGTTCGGACATTCCGACAACAAAATCCTAGGATTTTTTCCGACGGATGTTGGCTCAAACTTGTTTTGTCTACACACGGTCACACAAAGTTGTCGGAAAATCCGATCGTTCTAAACGCGGTGACGTAAAACACGTACGTCGGGACTATAAATGGGGCAGTGGCCAATAGCTTTCATCTCTTTATTTATTCTGAGCATGCGTGGCACTTTGTCCGTCGGATTTGTGTACACACGATCGGAATTTCCGCCAACGGATTTTGTTGTCGGAAAATTTTATCTCCTGTTCTCCAACTTTGTGTGTCGGAAAATCCGATGGAAAATGTCCGATGGAGCCCACACACGGTCGGAATTTCCGACAACACGCTCTGATCGGACATTTTCCATCGGAAAATCCGACCGTGTGTACGGGGCATTAAACT
Organism: Lithobates clamitans; assembly: GCA_037952925.1. Classification (NCBI taxonomy): domain Eukaryota; kingdom Metazoa; phylum Chordata; class Amphibia; order Anura; family Ranidae; genus Lithobates; species Lithobates clamitans. The sequence goes on from JBBGZY010001824.1 coordinate 45,924, forward strand.
AAACATTGGTCTGTACTTTATAGGTCTTTGCAGGGCTGGCCCAAGACATTGTGCTGCCTGGGTCCAAGAATGAAATGCTGCCCATCCAGCAAAGAGACCTTTCCATAAAGCAAAGAGACATCCCCATATAGTAAAGAGACATTTCCATAAAGCAAAGAGACATCCCCATATAGTAAAGAGACATTTCCATAAATCTAGCAAAGAGACATCTTCATGTAGTAAAGAGACAGCCCAATCCAGCAAAGAGACATGTGCCTCCTCTGGCAAAAAGTACAAAATATTTGAAGCGCACTACCACCGTAGGGGCTGCTAAGTTGTTCGTTTTCCCACTGACCATCCCAGACCCTCGGAGCTAACCTTACCTCTGACACTTCGGGTTCCATTATGTGTAACAGCACAGACTCAATCCTCTTTGACACAGCTGTAGTGTAATACCAGTGTGCACTAGAATTAAAGACAACTTCACAATATATATATATATATATCATATACCTTTTGTCTTCACCTTTAGCCTCCGGCTTGCACCTGGTATGTAAATTCAAAGAAGGAAACACTACACACAGGAGTACTTAAACAAGAATTTTGTTTTACTATTCTTTGCTTAAAGTAAAAGTTCCAACCGTTGTAACTGTCAGACCAACGTACCAACTTACAAAAGTATTACAACAGATGCAAAGTGTTTGAAATAACCTGTTAGCAATTTGTCAAAGAAATTGAGATGAATGACATACCGGTAACTGATTTCACAATGAGCACTATCCCACCCTTTGCACGCTTTGAAACTGTAAATAAAGCGTATGCTAATTTAATGAAATACAGTTTAATCCCTAGGGAGCTCCCATTACTTTATATTAACGTATCTTTAATTGGGCAATGAAACACAAAGCCTTGGTAGTCTCTGAGTCAGCCCGTCGGCTTGAGGCCTATTTAATACACTTGATAGGGACCGCAGTGTAATATTTTTATGGCCACAGATGGTTACGAAGTTCCTGCTCAGACCAACACTAGATAGATTTATGGGTTGAATAACAGATGTTTTTTTCTGATATGTTTTATGTTAATTTGAAGATATATACATATATTTGTTTAAATAAAGTAGGCTGCTACGGCCTTTTTGTTACTCCAACTGTGGTGTGGTCTTAATTATTAAGAGTAAGATTATAAGGTTGGGTTATGTAATAGGATGGTAAGCACATCTGTTATCCAACAGTCATGATTGGTTTGCGCAAAAGTTATTGCGTCTACAAAAGGTCTAAAAAGTCTTTTTTATAACAGACATTGCCTTTTCCATTTTTCTCCACTCCTCTTTCATAGGATACCATATCATCACCCCATAACAGCAGGGGCGGCCCGTCCATTAAGGGCGCACGGGCACCGCCTCCCCTGTCCATGCCGCCTCCCCTGTCCATGCCGCTGCCCCTATCCATGCGTCCGCCCCCTTTCATGATGCCGGGGCACATGAATTACAGCAGCGGGGGTGTTTTTTTGAAGCACCGATTAAAGCCAGAGGCTCTCATAGGCTTCAAAATAGGGTGGACTCCGGGCGCAGAGCATTGCGAGCATTAGGAGCCCACCCAAGTGTGTTAGAATAGCGAATGAATATTTGCTATTCTCACACTGAATCTCCTCTCCACCAATCTGGAAGCGCAGGGTTTGAGACACACGTTTCCCGATTGGCCCAAAAGGAGAAGCGTTCTGATTGGCCACCGAGGAGGAGACGGAAAGCGCCAAGCAGGGGAAGGAGAAGCTGCTCGTGATGCCCGCGGAGGAAATTCGGGGAAGCCGCCCATGATTGCCTGCCATGGATGAAGTGAGTGAAGTGAGTGCACCGACTGACCAACCCAAGCCGACTGTGGGGGGGTGCCGCATGCACTGTTTGCATAACAGATCTCACTGATCAATATTTGACATATTGTATCTTATCAATATCTGATCTCCTGTGTGAGAGGTGACTATAAATAATGTCTACTACCCATGTCCTTGTACCGGAGGATATATTTTATTGTATCTAATCTTGAGATAGAAATACATGAACAGATAATGGTGATTATGGGACCACAGCCAAACCTTTGTAATGTCAATTTAGATTTTGGACTTTTGTTACTTCAAAATAAGCAAAAAAAAATGCTGATTTTGATATGTGTTGAAATATTAAAAACGTTCCCGGGGTGCGCAGAACCACCTAAGGGTCTGATTAGATCTTTGGATTCTTTTTTGCTGCATAGAAGCTTGGTCATGTGAGTATTATTTCATAAACATCTATTTTATTTATGCATAACACAGCACAAGATTGCACTGGATTTCACATTGTTTTATGTAATCAAAACAGTTCTCCTTGTCCAAAATATATATTTTTTTAGTTTAAAGGTGAACTAACCGATTAACCACTTCAGCCCCGGAAGGATTTACCACCTTCCTGACCAGAGCACTTTTTGCGATTCGGCACTGCGTCGCTTTAACTGACAATTGCGCGGTCGTGCGACGTGGCTCCCAAACAAAATTGACTTTTTCCTTTTTTCCCCACAAATAGAGCTTTCTTTTGGTGGTATTTGATCACCTCTGTATTTTTTATTTTTTGTGCTATAAACAAAGATAGAGTGACAATTTTAAAAAAAAAAGCAATATTTTTTACTTTTTGCTATAATATCCCCAAAAAAAATATATGAAAAAAAAAATTTTTCCTCAGTTTAGGCCGATACGTACTCTGCTACATATTTTTTGTAAAAAAAAATCGCAATAAGCGTATATTGGTTTGTGCAAAAGTGATAGCGTCTACAAAATAGGGGATAGTTTTATGGCATTTTTATTAATAATTTTTTTATTACTAGCGATCAGCGATTTTTATCATGACTGCGACATTACGGCGGACACATCGGACACTTTTGGCGCCATTTTGGGACCATTCACATACATATACAGCGCTTAGTGCTATAAAAATGCACTTATTACTGTGCAAATGTGACTGGCAGTGAAGGGGTTAACCAGTAGAGGGCGGGGAAGGGGTTAGGTGTGTCCTAGGGATGTGTTCTAACCGTAGGGGGGATGGGCTACGTGTGACACGACACTGATCACCGCTCCCGATTACAGGGGGCTGTGACCAGTGTACTGTCGCTAGGCAGAATGGGGAATTGCTTGTTTACATCAGCATTTCCCCGTTCTTCCTCTCCGTGAGACGATCGCGGGACTCCTGGCAGACATTGAGTCCACAGAACCCGAGCATCGGCGCCCCCTGCTGTGCAGCGCTATGAGTCTGCCTGCGCCTGCTATCCGGACCCCGCGAGATCACGTACATTAACGTGATTTCGCGCAAGGGGAGCCAACCTGCCGCAGTAAAACTGTGGCGGCTGGTCCGGAAGCAGTTAAAGCTGATCTTTGTTACTGCTGTCAGGAAATATGCGTTTGTTGGTGAAGGATATTCTGTCTTCTCGATGTACAGACATCTGCTAATGGAAAGCAGGAACTACACTGTGACTGCAAAGATACGTGTGAGTGCAATATGGAAAGGAGAGAATAGAGCAGTGTTTCTCCAAAATATGCATACATAAATATATATTAATATTTATATAGCAATATTTATAATATGTGTGTATATATATATATATATATATATATATATATATATACCGTATATATATATGTATACTCTATAAATATTTATACACTGTAAATATATATATTTAGTTGCACTAAAGAGATTGCTGACCAAAACGACAGATATCTTCTGCTTCTGGGTTCCATTCAGGATACTGAGGTCACCATTACGACCTATTGCGCTCCTAATTCCAACCTGGGGCCTTTGCTGACTCATGGCTGCACCTTGTTAATAAATCACCAAAAAGGTACTTTCCACTTGGCAGGAGACTCCAATGTGACCTTGAACCCTATCCTGGATAGATATCCTTCGGAAAGAGTAGCCGCATCGCCTGACGCAAAACATTTTTCTCATTCCTTCATTCCTTGCAGTCTCATGATCTGGTGGACCTCTGGAGGGAATTTCACCCATTGGGTAAAGATTACACTTATTATTCCCACCCCCATCACTTCCACTCGAGAATCAACCACATGTTTATGTTACGTAAACATCTTCCCCTGGTATGCTCCACATCCATTCTTGCTGCCCCTTGGTCGGACCATGACCCCGTTTTAGTTGTTTGTCGTTCTCTCTTATGTATGCCCCAATTTTCCTCTTGGGTTCGTTCCTCAAAACCAAGCTGGTAATGCCATCAGACGCATTATACAGCTGCAACACATCGCTCACCATTGTTCCTTGGAAACAATGCTTTTATCACTTGATGTGAATAAAGCTTTCGATACCTTATCCTGGCCTTACTTAATGGCTGTGCTCCGCCATTATGGCTTTGGCATCTCATTTCTGCATTAATTAATGGCGTTGTATGACTCCCCCCTAGATAAAATTAAATATTATGTGTTTGAATCCTCCCTTTTTTCTATTAGGAGGGGCACCCGCCAAGAATGCCCACTCTCCCCTCTCTAATTTATTTTGGCCCTGGAACCTTTAGCGGAGGCAATCTGCTCCAATCTGGATATAAGAGGCGTGGACGTCGCGGGACGATATTTTGTTGTCCTTAACATCCCCCGGAGTCTCTTTGCCTAACCTTATGTTCTAGAACAGTGGTTCTCCACTCTGGTCCTCAGGACCCACTAACAGGCCAGAATTTAAGTATTACCTTGGGGAGATGCAGACTAGAATACTGCAATCACTGAGCAGCAAATTATATCACCTGTGATGTATTTCAGTTATCCTGCAAACCTGGCCTGTTAGTGGGTCCCGAGGACAGGAGTTGAGAACCACTGTCCTAGATGCCTTTGCGGCTGATTCAGGTTTACAAGTCAATTCTACCAAGTCCAAAGCCATGTCGGTTAACCTCTCACACTTCGAATTAGCCACTTTAAAAGATGCTTTCCCGTTCCAATGGCTTCTTTCTTTGACTTATCTGGACATTCGGCTCACTCCTGGTTATGATGGATTATATCAGGCTAATTTTCTGTCTCTTTTTAAAAAACTCACAGATACGCTTTCTTCTTGGTCGCATCTCCCGTTGTACTGGTTTGGTAGGATCGCAGCAGTCCACATGTTCTATCTCCCAAAATTACTATATATTTTTGGGTACTGCCGGTCACAGTCCCCTCGCATATTATACATATTCATCAACGCAAACTTTTGAAATGTATTCAGGGTTCTACCCATCCCTGAATTAACAAGCAAGTCTTATATGCCCGCAGGATCAATGGTGGCTTCTCTGGTTCCTAATTTACAAGCTTACTACACGGCAGCCAATAAGCCCCATTGTCCTATCTTCATGAACCGCACCAATTGCCAATTTGGGCTACCATTGATCTTTTGGACTCTTATCCTATCCCAGTTTCCTCCTTACCTTGGCTACCTCCTATCCACTGCCCGAATAAGCGAGGGCCTCAATGGGTTTAATCTCCTCTCACCTACCTTTACTCTGCCTTACTCACTGTTCACTATTTCCTCATAGCCGCGAAAACCCTAAACAATTCTCTTGATGGACTGATAATGGCTTTGTCAATGTCCATTCTTTGTTCACTCCCATGAGAATTATGACCTTTGAGACCCTTAGATCTTCCCATGATATCCCTCTTCAAGAATACTACAGTTATCTACAAATTAGGCACATTCTTTAGCAACTAATAAAATTTCACCCGACTCTATATATGTTAACCCCTTTTGAAAGCCCCACTCCTCGGGCTTAATATCATTGGTTTATTCATCAATCATCTCATCTAGGAGACCCCCAGTGCGACCCCACCACTTGCAATGAGATGCAGACTTAGGAAAACAGTTAGATCCGGAGGACTGGCAGATCGTGACAATTGTCTCTCTCCAAAAGTGCCAAGAATGTTATCATATTGGAGAATGCTCACAAAGTGCTGTATAGATGGTACTATACGCCAGCTAGGTTGGCGCGATTGATTCCATCCTATTTACCCCTTTGTTTCCGGGGATGCTCCCAAGAGAGCACTATGGTACACTTTTGGTGCTCTTGCCCCATTGTATGCAGACTATGGGTCAGAGTATATGCCCTTCTTCATAAAGTTTTTCATACTAACATCAGAAGGGATCCCTATGAAGCCCTTCTTCACAAGCCGATAGTGGAACTGCTTCGTCCAGAACGCCAGTTGGCCCTGCATCACTTTACTGCAACTAAACCAAAGCCCCGTACACACGATCGGACTTTCCGACAACAAAACCGTGGAATTTTGTTCGAAGGGTGTTGGCTCCAACTTGTCTTGCATACACACGGCCACACAAATGTTGGCCAACAATTACGAACGTAGTGACATACAAGACATACGGCGAGCAGATGAAAAGGAAGTTCCAGTCATAGAGAGAGTGTATCACCACTCCAGGTGGGTCAGATCAAGGTAAAAGGCATCTCCTTCAGTCTAGAAGTCCAGGTGCTGGCAATGCTATGGCAGTTAGACATCAAAGAAATTCTTGACAGCTGCACTCCAAAAATATTTGCCTTTATTTAATAAGGTGTCATCCAAAATACAGGTCACAGCAAAGTAGAGCAAAGCTTACGCATTTCGCACTACAAGGAGTGCTTAGTCATACTGTAGCTGACTAAGCACTCTTTGTAGTGCGAAACGCGTAAGTTTGTTCCACTTTGCTGTGACCTGTATTTTGGATGACACCTTATTGAATAAAGAATTTAGAATAAATTGAATTATTGAATAAAGAATAAAGAACGTCAAGAATTTCTTTGATGACTAAGTTCCATAGTCATGTTATATCTCCATTACGAACGCTAGTTTTTCAAGACCGAGCGCTTCCGGCTCGTCCTTGATTCCGAGCATGCGTGTTTGTACTTTGGACTTTTGTCCGACGGACTTGTGTACACGCGATTGGAAAGTCCGACAATACACATTTGTTGGTGGAAATTTTGAGAACATGCTAGCCAACATTTGTTGGTGGAAAGTCCGACAACAATTGTCCGATGGAGCGTACACACGGTCGGACTTTCCGCCAACAAGCTCACATCCAACATTTCCCGTCGGAAAATCCGATCGTGTGTACGCGGCATTATTGTTGCGAGGGCTTGAAGGACCCCTGTGCTTAGCTTTGAAGCGATTAAGAATCGCATGAACGATATAATGGTCAATGAAAAACTAACCGCATTAACCTTGGATACACATTATAATATTCTCAAGGTCTGGCAACCTTGGATCGCAACCATCGCATATACTAAACCCTCCAGATTTTATAATCAGCTCCTTTCGATTCGATGACTCTCTGGTGCTCACCCCGCCGGACTCCTCCTCTTTTTTCCCCTCCCTCCTTCCCATCTCCTCTTCCCCTTTCTTTCCTCTCTTCTACTCCACTTCTTGGTTTCCATTTCTCTCACTATGTACTTTTTATTTTTAACGCCCATCAGGCTATAGGGCTGGTTTTGGGTGTGGATGGTTACGATAAAGGTATCTTCCCAATATTGGAGGGTGCATTCCTATAGAGAAGTTCCTAATAAGCTTCTATGTTTTGGGCCTTTCCTTATGAGGCCCGAGTTGTTCTGCTTTATCTCAATGTATGATACAGCTAAAAACATCAGTTCTCTTTACCAGAAACTGTTTGACTTTTAGAATAATGCTACATGAAACTCGGAAGTCTGATAACATTCTTGTTTTACCCCATTGCGGAAACTATTTTTCTGCTTTTGCTATACATGATGTAACCATCTCATTGTTTACTTAATTACCTGTTCACTTTACTATGCAAATAAAACCTTTTGTAAAAAAAAAACTGAGCATGTGCAGAGCTGCCAACACTACCCTACAGAATCCCTAGCTGAATTGGGGACATGAACAGAAGGGGGAGATAGAGAGCAGCAGGATCAACCAGGTTTTTTTCAGAATACAGAAAAGGAATCCCATAGTGACTGATTGAGTAAGAACAGCATGTAATACACCATTTATTGATAGTTTTTTTTTATGATGTGGGTTTAGTGACACTTTAACCGTTTGCAGACTGTATACAGTACATATACGGCGGCAAGGCGGCTCACCTGTGCAAAATCATGTACAGGTACGTGATTTTGCATTTCCAGGTCTGGGCCTCACATGCCCGCCACTGGCAACCCACTCCCTCTGTGATTGGGCATGGCAGGAGCCAATCAGCGAGTCCGGGAGACTTGGTGTCTGCTGGACCCGGCGATCTTTCCCGAGAGAGACAGACTTTCGTTCTGCCTATGTAAACAAGGCAGATCGCCATTCTGTCTGTAGGGAAGGTAGTGATCAAGTGTTTCTGCTAAGCAAGAACACGGATCTCCGCCTTCCCACAGTAAAAGCACCTCCCCCTCCCCACACACAGTTAGCAAGCACTCCCTAGAAACACATTTAACCCTTTGATGGCCCCTGATGTTAACCCCCACCCTGCCAGTGTCATTAGTACAGTGACAGTGCATATTTTTAGCACTGATCGCTGTATTAGTGTCACTGGTCCCCAAAAAAGTGTCAGTTAGTGTCCGATTGAAATATGCGAGCCACCGGCGCAAAAAAATAAAAAAATGATGCAAGTGTAACCTAACTAATGTGAAATTATTGTTTGCTGCAGTCAAAAATGCTTTCCACCTTTGGGTGAAGTGAAAAAATCAAAAACAGAAAAGTGTCAACTGCGCTAATCCCTGTGTTATACAAAATAAATTAAATAACACCACTCCTATTAAGACTGTGGATATATATGTGGGGTAATGAAACCCTAAAAAAAAATATATATATATATATATATATATATATATATATATATATATATATATATATATATATTGTGTGCACAAAATATACCACTATACACTTTATAGCCAATACCTGTGTCACATCAAAATATGTCAATATTAATCTTTAATCATCAATATAGATAATTTTAAATCAAATAATAAGCAATAAAATAAATGTCCAGTGTTTCTGCTGGATTAAAAATCCCAGCTAATTATTACTAGTGGGTAAGAAAATATGAAGTCCCAGTGCAACTCTTCAGTGGATAAGAAAATATAAATAATAAATATAGTGTCCGATTGTCTGACGCAATGTCACAGTCCCGCTATAAGTCACTGATTGCCGCCATTACTAGTAAAAAATAAAATAAAAAAATACATTAAAAATATCCCATAGTTTGTAGACGCTCTAACTATTGCACAAACCAATCAATATACGCTTAATTGGATTTTTTTAATCAAAAACATGTAGCAGAATACATATTGGCCTAAACTGATCAAGAAATTCGATTTTTTTACATGTTTATTTTACATGTTTATTGGATATGTTTTATAGCACAAAGTAAAAAAATATTGTTTTTTTTTTTCAAAATTGTCAGTCTATTTTTGTTTATATTGCAAAAAATAAAAAACCGCAGAGGTGATCAAATACCACCAAAAGAAAGCTCTAATTGTGGGGGGAAAAAAAGGACGTCAATTTTTATTGGGTGCAACGTCACAAAACCGCGTAATTTTCAGTTAAAATAACGCAGTGCAGTTTTTGCAAAAAATTGAAGGGAGGGTAAATCTTTTGGAGGTCAAGTGGTTAAAATACATTTCTGCTGGGTCACTGCTGGCAGGGCGCAGTGGAGTTAAACTGCTGAGTCACTGCTGACAGGGGGCGCTAGCAGGGGAGCTGAACTGCTGAGTCACTGCTGACAGGGGGTGGGAGCAAGGGAGCTGCACTGCTGAGTCACTGCTGGCAGGGGGTGGGAGCAGGGGAGCTGCACTGCTGAGTCACTGCTGGCAGGGGGTGGGAGCAGGGGAGCTGAACTGCTGAGTCACTGCTGGCAGGGGGTGGGAGCAGGGGAGCTGCACTGCTGAGTCACTGCTGGCAAGGGGGATGGGAGCAGGGGAGCTGAACTGCTGAGTCACTGCTGGCAGGGGGTGGGAGCAGGGGAGCTGAACTGCTGAGTCACTGCTGGCAGGGGGTGGGAGCAGGGGAGCTGAACTGCTGAGTCACTGCTGACAGGGGGTGGGAGCAGGGGAGCTGAACTGCTGAGTCACTGCTGGCAGGGGGTGGGAGCAGGGGAGCTGAACTGCTGAGTCACTGCTGGCAGGGGGTGGGAGCAGGGGAGCTGAACTGCTGAGTCACTGCTGACAGGGGGTGGGAGCAGGGGAGCTGAACTGCTGAGTCACTGCTGGCAGGGGGCGCTAGCAGGGGAGCTGAACTGCTTGTTCTGTTGAAAAACAACAGATTTGCACATCTAATGCCGCGTACACACGGTCGGACTTTCTGGCATACTTGGTCCGGCGGACCAGAGTCCGCCGCACAATCCGACCGTGTGTAGGCTCCGGCGGACTTTTTTTCCACAAAAGTCCACCGTACCTAGATTTAAAGCATGCTTTAAATCTTAGTCCGCCGGACTCAGTTTCTGACGGAAAGCCCGTTCGTCTGCATGCGTCTGTATGCTGGTCCGACGGACCAGATACGACGCAAGGGCAGAGTACTGCATCTCACGCTCGCTGCAATAGGAAAAACAAATTTTCCTATTGCGGCGAGTGCGGGGCATCCCAGGCCCTTAGGTCTGGTATGGATCTTAAGAGGAACCCCCTACGCCGAAAAATCGGCGTGGGGTCCCCCCCAAAATCCATACCAGACCCCGATCCGAGCACGCACACGCAGCCCGGCCGGTCAGGAAAGGGGATGGAGACGAGCAAGCGCCCCCCCCCCCTCCTGAACCGTACCAGGCCGCATGCCCTCAACATGGGGGGGTGGGTGCTTTGTTGAGGGCATGCGGCCTGGTACGGTTCAGGAGGGGGGGGGGCGCTCGCTTGTCCCCATCCCCTTTCCTGACCGGCCGGGCTGCGTGCTCGGATCGGGGTCTGGTATGGACCCCTACCCATTCACCTAGGGAAAAAGTGTCAATAATAAAACACACTGATGGCATAAGGGGTCATGGTCACCGGGTGATGTGGACCACGCCCCCTTATGCCGTCACAGTCCCAGCATGCCCAGGGACTGTGACGGCATAAGGGGGCGGGGTCTCCGCCTATATAAGTCACATCGGAGCTATCAGAGACCATTCCAGCCAGAGAGACCGTCTTGTCAACATGGGAAGAAGAGAAGAGAGAAGAAGCCCAGAAGCTCAGAGGCCAGAAGTCCGGACCTCCGCTGGCAAGAGAGCGACATGAAGACAGCGGAGGAGCTGGCCGAAGAACTGGAACACCGGGAGAAGAGGACAGAGAGAGCAGAGAAGAACCAACCAGACGCCGGGAGAAGAGGAACCGGAGGGACCCCCCGAAGTCGGAAGAAGACCCGGAGCTGTCTAATAAATTACTTCAAAAACCTGTGTAGTGTGTTTTATTATTGACACTTTTTCCCTAGGTGAATGGGTAGGGGTACCATGTACCCCATACTCACTCACATAGGGTGGGGGGCCGGGATCTGGGGGCCCTCTTATTATAGGGGGCTCCCGGATTCCGATAAGCCCCCCGCCCGCAGACCCCGACAACCAACGGCCAGGGTTGTCGGGAAGAGGCCCTTGTCCTCATCAACATGGGGACAAGCAGCCACCCCCCCATGTTGAGGGCATGTGGTCTGGTACGGATCAGGAGGGGGGGCGCTCGCTCGTCCCCATCCCCTTTCCTGAGCGGCCGGGCTGTGTGCTCGGATCGGGGTCTGGTATGGATTTTGGGGGGGACCCCACGCCGATTTTTCGTCGTAGGGGGTTCCCCTTAAAAACCATGCCAGACCTAAGGGCCTGGGATGCCCCACGACGGGGCTTGCAAGGTGTCAATCTCGCCGATATAAGCAGCGAGATTGACTTCCTTTTCTAGTCCCGTCGTACCCGAGTCACGTTCAAAATGAACGGACTTGTCCGTGTGTGGGCAAGTCCGTTCATTCTGAAAGTCCGCCGTAACTCCGGCGAAAAGACGGGCAGACCTAGCCTGCCGGAAAGACCGGTCGTGTGTAGGCAAGTCCGTCCGTTAAAAAGTCCAGCGGTAGTCCGGCGGAAAGTCCGGCGGAAATACCGTCGGACCAAGTCTGCTGAAAAGTCCGTTCGTGTGTATGCGGCATAAGAATTGGTAAGTTTGTTATATAATAAATGTTTGATTTTGGGTTTAATAGCGCTTTCATCAGATTGTAACATGTATGGCCACATACATGTGATAGAATGTTGTACCCTGTTACATAAGATTGCATTATATCACATAGTCAACAGGAAATTAGTAAACTTTTAGAGGTATTTGAAATACAGGTATCTCTCAAGGTATGCTAAGTCATGATATCTAAGCTTGTTAGAAGTTGCACCATTGTTACATAGGATTGCACTGCAAAGTCATCATGAAATGGCCTTTTAGGATCAGTTCACACCGGCTGCTGCAATCCAACTCAACGGCTGGTGGGGGATGTGGTCTGGTGGGGGATGTGGTCTGGTAGGATCAATGTCAACACCGATCTCAGGGCATCGCCCGATCACTTTTATTCTTAACCACTTCAGTACCGGCTGAAATGGTACTTTTATTCCCAAACCCTATATCATTTATAAATATATTAACCACTTCAGCGCCGGAAGATTTGGCCGCTGAATGACCGGGCCGTTTTTTTGCGATTCGGCACTGCGTCGCTTTAACTGACAATTGTGCGGTCGTGCGACGTTGTACACAAACAAAATTAACTTCTTTTTTTTCCCACAAATAGAGCTTTCTTTTGGTGGTATTTGATCACCTCTGCGGTTTTTATTTTTTGCGCTATAAATAAAAAAAAGAGCGACAATTTTATTAAAAAAAACACAATATTTTTCACTTTTTGCTATAATAAATATCCCCCAAAAATGTATAAAAAAATATTTTTTTTTCTCAGTTTAGGCCGATATGTATTCTACATATTTTTGGTAGAATAATCGCAATAATCGTATGAACTGAAGCATTATGGCTGTGAAAATATAAAGAGCATTAAGCAGCTGCCATGTCTGCTTGTTGGTAGGCAAGGAGGGGGGGGAGTAGAAATGGGGATCCACAGCCTGTTTTTACCACCGCAGCTGCCCATGTGAATTTAGCCTTAGGCACGCTGTCTGTAGGGAACACGTGCAAAATTGTGCACGTTCCCGACACAACCAAAAACGTGTTGTCTTTTAGCAGATGGGTGGTGCCATTAACTACTTGCCTACTGCCTGTTACTTGCCCACTTTCACCCCCTTCCTGCCCAGGCCAAATTTCAGCTTTTTAGCGCTGTCACACTTTGAATGACAATTGCGCGGTCATGTAACACTGTACTCATATGAAATTTGTATCATTTTTTTAACACAAATAGAGCTTTCTTTTGGTGGTATTTAATCACCTCTGGGGATTTTATTTTTTACTAAAACGAAAAAAGACAGAAAATTTGGAAAATAAAAAACTTTTTTTTTATAGTTTGTTATAAAATTTTGCAAACAGGTAATTTTTCTCCTTCGCTGATGTGCGCTGATGAGATGGCACTGATAGGTGGCACTGATGAGGCTACACTGATAGGTGGCATTGATGGGCACTGATAGGTGGCACTGATGGGTGGCATTGATGGGCACTGATAGGTGGCACTGATGGGTGGCACTGATAGGCACTGGTAGGCAGCACTGGTAGGTGACATTGATGATGAGGCTCTGATAGGTGGCACTGGTGGACACTGATAGGCAGCACTGGCAGCACTGGTGGGCACTGATTAGCAGTACTGGTGGGCACTGATAGGTGGCACTGGTGGGCAATGTTGAGACTGATGTCCCTTTAACAGTTATCAGTTTTCTTGTCTTCTCCTCATGCTGTCAGCGTGAGGGAAAAAAAAAAACAGATGACCGGCCTCTGTTTACATCCTGTGATTAGCTGTCATTGGCTGACAGCTGATCACGTGGTAAAGGGCCGCTGTCATTGACCCTTGACCCCAATCTGTGGTCAGCCAAGTCCGCCGCATGCCTTCCTGGCATTGTAAGTCCATTCTGTACCCGTCTTTTGGCTATAGCACAGGTGGGAAGCGGTTAACTGTTAATGGGGCCCCACATATCTGCTGTAGCACCGTGCGGTTGGGTATAGTGATCTTAGAAAAGAGTCGGGGACTTCTTTTCTGCGTTTCCTGGGAGTAGGGCAGCACATTGAAATGAACGGGCTGTCCTACATGAGATGCACAGGAACGCGCCCACACGTTTGGTCACATCATTATGGTGTGAAGTGAACCTAATGGAGCCATAACATCTAAGGACCGGTAAGCTGCACTATGTATCGTTTTGTTTTTTTGGTTTAGATACACTTTAAATATTGAAACATTGAAACAATACTCAAGACAGCTCAAATAGTTTTAAAAAGATTTTATTAGTGTTCTTTAAATAAATAATTTAATAATAAATTAATACATAGTGCAAAAAAGCAACAGGATTTCACTAGCAATCTTTTGGAGGAAGTCATTTGGAAAGGGGAACATACATTGTACCTATGTGTATATGGGTGGCTGGATGAGTATCCGCACCAAGCTGACCAATGGGATTTCAACCACTGGAGGTCTTTAGAAGACGGTGAGGGGGGACAATCCAGGACCCAACTAATGTGAATGACAACTTTAACCCAAATGCAGACTGATGACATAATCTTCCACCATTTTCATTATTTTCTTTTAAATGTTTTGCTGAACCCCTATACCACTTTAGACATTCAGGTCCTTTTTTCTTTTTTTTGCATAAAAAAAAATGGAAACTCCAAAGTAAATACATAATACTGAAAAAAAAGTAGAAACACACAAATATTTCAACCTTATTGGGTCTCTTCAGTGCAGCGTAGCTCACAGGGACAGAGTAACTGTGTGGAGATCCTGTGAGCAGCTGCATATATCTGGTGTTCTCGGCTGGTTGACCTTGGCAAAGGATCCACATTACATAGCTTAAGAAGAATCGACTCCATGTTTACTGTAAAGTAGAATTTGTTTTTCTAATGTGTGAGCGACAGTGCTAAACGAATATACCCCTCCCACCAGCACACATCCCCCCCCCCCCCACCCCCACACACACCACCACCACCACCCCACCCCCCCCCGCATACACACCACCAGAGGAAGAATTAGAACTGATAATATCAGACCAGCTAGAAGACTGCAAGACAAAGATATGCAGGGTTTTTTTTCTAAATTTAAAACACCTGGGGGGAGGGGAGGCAGGTTTAAGGGACTGGGGAGATGTAGAAGATGGAGTTCTGCTTTAACTAGTTTTATTATCTATAAGTGATATATCTCTTACTGTCAATACAAAATAATTGTCTGTTTAAAGTAGCATAAAAATTGTCAAATCAAAAAAAAAAAATTCCACGGTAATAAATATTTATCAAAGGATCCAGCTTTCAAAGCATAAAAAACAATATACAAAATAAAGATAACTTTTAAGCAAAAGTAGAAGTTGACCAAATAAAAGTTGATCTTCACTGAGTTGGCTGAGCAGTCCAGGTGCGATAATCACTGAGTAACACAAGCAAAGTTTTTGCAAGAGGTGGAAAGTTCCAACACTTACAATAATCCAGTATAGATGTCAATGGTCAAGTAAGAATATTAGGCAATACAAAAATCGGTGAATAAAAATTCTTCAGCCTGCTGAAGATCCAAATCTAGTTGGCAATTGAAAGGATCATCGGCGAAAACCAGAAACTGCAATTGTGTCCATCATTATGAGAGTGGGCCATCCAAATTTCTTTTAATGATCAATAAATGTGCTCAATTTTTAGGCGTGTGGTCCTGAAGGAAGTCTTCTTACTCGATCACCAGATATCCAGAAGCTCAAGAAGAGAATTGCCCCTTGGTTAGTTGTTCTTTGAATTGCACCAAGCCTCCAGCCAATCGCCACCTTTCGATTTTCCGGTCCGGCTTGTTACAAATATAATATCGATCGGAGTAACAGGCAGCGCTGGAGACCCGCTCCCGATTTAGGAACACGCATGGGGACACCCCATCAATGTGGAACCTGGAGGAGATCCAAGACAGCTGGTGAGAATTTTGCCATACGAATGTTTACTGAATAGCTCAATTATTTTACTTTTTAAAAGATTTAATTCATAAATATGTCAACTTAGTATGCATTCCAAAAAATTGGCAAAAAAAAAAAAAATCTACGTTTTAAACAGAAATATTATGGGTCAAAGAGTATAAATAGCAAAACAAGAACCAAACATGAAAGAGGTGGTAAAGGGGAACTTCACACTGCCCCCACATTGGCTATAAATACACTTTCTATGACTCTTACTATGTCATGTGATAATGTACATGGGTGGAGTATCAGCAAACCCACGGCCAAAACCACATCATGCTGTGTATAGCCAAATCTATCCAAGTCAAGAGCCACTTCTTCATCCAACCCAAAGTGACCCGGTACTGTGGTCTTTCAGGGCCAAATAACCGGGGCACTTTAGAGAGGATAATCATCACATAATTACCATCGATGTCCCACCCTCCCCATTTACCTGCTGGGGTCAAGCAAAACCCCAATCTTCTTTATATAATTATTATGCTCAGGGAATAATAAATACCTTGTGTAAAATTATTATTTTTAGTGAGGTAAAAATTAAATACTGCATTTTAATATTTCTCATACAATTGTTTCCAGCCTGTAGGTGGAGCACTGGGAGCTTTTTCATATTTACCAGACTAACCTTCACTGCTTTGCTGAAAAAAGGCTCTGATTTACATGACTCAAGATCAAATTACATACAAGCAGTTGTAAAAGTCAGAAAGGGTGACTTACCACCTTACCCCTATGCTGAACTGAATGATTCAATTACAAACTGTCTGAAAGCAAGCAGTTTCTGGTAAGCTGTTTGGAAAACTAAGAATGCTCTTTGACAGAATGCTCTGGTGTCATAAGTTAACCCGGCGTTACAGGGGCCCTATGACCTCGCTTGTCACTTTGTTTAGTGCCAGCAATTGGCTACTAGGTCTGAACACTGCATAGTGAGGAGAGGTCACATCCTCCCATACCTGGAAGGACTAGGTATAATTGGGTCAAAGACTTTAAAGAAGACGATGTCATTATCCTGGAATAGGAAAGGTGATAGGGTCTCTATAAATGTTCAGTTGTAAAAAAAAAAAAAAAACACATATAGTATATATATATATATATATATATATATATATATATATATATATATATATATATATATATATATATATATATATATATATACAGCTACAATTCTTCTGGGAAGGCTGTCCACAAGATTTAGCAGTGTGTCTATGGGAATGTTTGACCATCTTCCAGAAGCGCATTTGTGAAGTCAGGCACTCATGTTGGACGACAAGCCCTGGCTCACAGTCTCCCCTCTAATTCATCCCAAGGTGTTCTATTGGGTTGAGGTCTGGACTCTGTGCAGGCCAGTCAGGTTCCTCCACCCCAAACTCCCAAGTGGTCAAACACGCCCATAGACACAATCCCCAGAAGAGTTGAAGCTGTTATAGATGCAAAGGCATCCCAATACTTTTGAATATAGTATATAGTTATGTACAGTATAAAGGATACTGTATATAATATTAGTTGAAGAATTTAAAAATTATTGAAATAATTTTAAATAATATTGACCCAACACCAGCAAAGTTTCCTTTTCATAGAAACGAAAGAGACTTACGTGTCATTAAATACTGATCCATTTGTCCACATCCAGAGCCCCCCATTATCTTCTCTCTTCAGACCAATCCAGTGATCTGATGAGCCTTTGAATCGTTGAAGAAACTCCTGGTGGGGAAAAATTTAAGTAAATGTTAGGACTAATAACACAAGCTGGCTGGGTGTGATGCATTTGTGTCCTGGGACAATCGTTGAGGACCAATTTGATTGGATTCTTTACTACACCCAGTTAAATGCCCAAACTACAGGGTGATTGGCCACAGTCCAGTTTCTCCAACTTGCTCCCAATAACTTTTAATATTCAAGTGACACCAAGCAATGCAGCAATTGGACATGATCAGTGTGGAACCAGCTGACTGTATGTATAACTACCATGGCAGAAGTCCATTGATAGGAAGCAGGTTTAAGTGTTTTATCCTGGAAATCCAAAAATGATGGTCCCTGTGATGTACACATGTACTAATGACAAAGATGGCCGACCAATTTATTTCAACAACCGGGACCTGAAGGCCTTTTGAAAGAAGAACTATACTATGCTAAAAACAAAATGCATTCATTTGTTTATGCTTCGTGTAATACTGTAAATAAGGATCTGAACACCACATCATCAGAGGAGGCCAAATCCTCCCCCATACAGAGAAGAAACCATCATGGAAAGAAGTCACGTCTTTCCCCATACCTTTAAGAACCCATCATGAGAGGCAGTTGCATTTTCCCCTATACCCAGCAGAACTCATAATGGGAAGAGGTCACATTCTCCTCCATAACTTTAAGAACCCATCATGAGAGGAGGTCGCATTTTCCCCTATACCCAGCAGAATTCATAATGGGAAGAGGACACATTCTTCCACATGCTCAGAAGAACACATTATGGGAAAAAGCCACATCCTCCCCCATAACCAGAAGAACCTATCATGGGAAGAAGCCACATCGGCCCCATAACCAGAAGAACCCATTACCGGAAGAGGTCACATTTTCTCCCAATACTCAGAAGAACCCTTCAGGGGAAGAGGTTACATTCTCTCTCATACCCAGCATGGGAGGAGGTCACAACCTCCCCCATCCCAACGAAGAACCTATCATGGGAGGAGGTCACATCTTCTCCTATACCCAGAAGATCCCATCATGGAAAGAAGTCACGTCTTTGCCTATACCTTTAAGAACCCATCATGAGAGGCAGTTGCATTTTCCCCCATACCCAGCAGAACTCATAATGGGAAGAGGTCACATTCTCCCCCATAACTTTAAGAACCCATCATGAGAGGAGGTCGCATTTTCCCCTATACCCAGCAGAACTCATAATGGGAAGAGGACACATGCTTCCCCATGCTCAGAAGAACACATTATGGGAAAAAGCCACATCCTCCCCCATAACCAGAAGAACCTATCATGGGAAGAAGCCACATCGGCCCCATAACCAGAAGAACCCATTACCGGAAGAGGTAACATTTTCCCCCAATACTCAGAAGAACCCTTCATGGGAAGAGGTTACATTCTCTCTCATACCCAGCATGGGAGGAGGTCACAACCCCCCCCCATCCCCACGAAGAACCTATCATGGGAGGAGGTCACATCTTCTCCTGTACCCAGAGGAATCCAGCATGAGAGGAGGTCACATCCTCCCCCACACCCAGAAGAACCCATCATGGGAGGAGGTTACATCTTCTTCTATACCCAGAGGAACCCATCATAGGGGAGGTCACATTTTCTCCCCCCAGAAGAACAATTTTGCAGTGGGGGACAAGGCAGAAGGAGCGCTGGAGAGGTGGAATTCACCTCCATTTTCACACAGACATGAACACTGATCAACTCACCAGCTCTTCCTGGGAATCAATAAGGGCGAGTGATGCATTGTGGGAGACACAGAAGTCCTGGCTGTTTTGCCACTCATCATATTTCTTGGAGAAATAATAACATTTCTTTCTGTACCAGATCCAGTCATCTTCACATGGGGCTTCAAGGACGACCTCTGGGCAGACATTGCACTTCCCTAAAATCGGAAAACACACAATATTGGTGCTGGTGGTTTCATCAATGAGCTACGTCTTAGAGGGCAAACATAAGCTTAGTTCAATTTACAGCTAGCATTAGTGGGGTAAACATATGAAGGTGGAAAGTTTTGCTGTGTTGTCTGTAGAAATTTTCTTTTCTTTTCATACCAATTTGGAAAGACAACTATAATCTGATTGGTGCACAAAAACACTTTTTTCTTTCTGGTTTCCAAATACATCATCAAATATATATACACCATATTGTCAAAAGTTTTGCGACACTTGCCTTTACATGCACACAAACTTTAATGGCATCCCAGTCTTAGTTCATAGAGTTCAATATTGAGTTGGCCCACCCTTTGCAGCTATACCAGCTTCAACTCTTTTGGGTAGGCTGTCCACAAGGTTTAGGAGTGTGTCTATGGGAATGTTTGACCATTCTTCCAGAAGCTCATTTGTGAGATCAGGCACTGATGTGAACGAGAAGGCCTGGCTCACAATCTCTGCTCTAATTCATCCCAAAGGTGTTCTATCTGGTTGAGGTCAGGACAGTCAAGTTCCTCCACCCCAAACTCTCTCATCCATGTTTTTATGAACCTTGCTTTGTGCACTGGTCCAAATCATTTGGTGGAGGGGTGATTATGGTGTGGGGGGTTGTTTTGCAGGGGTTGGGTTTGGCCCCTTAGTACCAGTGAAGGGGACTCTTAAGGCATCAGCATACCAAGACATTTTGGACAATTTCATGCTCCCAACTTTGTGGGAACAGTTTGGGGATGGCCCCTTCCTATTCCAACATGACTGCGCACCAGTGCACAAAGCAAGGTCCATAAAGACATGGATGATGAGCGAGTTTGGGGTGGAGGAACTTGACTGGCCTGACTTCAACCGGATAGGACACCTTTGGGTTGAATTAGAGCGGAGACTGCAATCCAGACCTTCTCGTTCAACATCAGTGCCTGATCTCAGAAATGCGCTTCTGGAAGAATGGTCAAACATGCCCATGGACACACTCCTAAACCTTGTGGACGGCCTTCCCAGAAGTGTTGAAGTGGTATAGCTGCAAAGGGTGGGCCAACTCAATATTGAACCCTACGGACTAAGACTGGGATGCCATTAAAGTTCATGTCCGTGTAAAGGCAGGCGTCCCAATACTTTTGGTAATATAGTATATATATTTAAATCTTGGCAGTGCAAGTACCTACCAAATGCAATATAGGGTATTTCTGCAGCTGCATGTGTATTGCAGCTTATGGGGGACAGTCAATGGGTGGCACAACTGTGAGTAAACTGCCTATTTTTACCATCCCCTGGCCACCCTTGTGAATAAACCCTAAAAGAAGATTTTTTATGGTTTCATGGGCAATGTGAACACTTTCATTTTAGAGCGCTTTTCACACATTAGTCCCAGCAACCCATGTTATTGTGTGATGTCCCATATATAACAGTGTCCTTCACTTGGACTCACCTCTGACAGAATAAACCGTCCATAGTGCAGCAATAATGACAATGTTGATCAAAGCAAACGTCAATATTATATATAGAACACTCTCGCCGATATGTTTCTTGGTACCTGCAAAGCAGAAAACAAACTTCAGATATACATTATAGTGATACAACAAGACACACATGGAGGGTTCTTTCAGAAAGAATGGACTTGTAGAGCGTCTGTCAACTTTTTCACAGCTGTCCTCATTAAGGAGGTTTATACTCGCTTCCAGTTTTTTTGGACTGATGTGAAAGTGACAGAAATCTTCCTACTTCCTTCATATTTTATGGGTGTCGGAAAGAACAGAAATGTGGGGAAATCCTCTAAACAGCCCTCAGGCAGCAGTAACAAGACATTTTTAGTTACATTCAGGGAGATATAGATCCTCTGTCGGGATTTTATTGATTTTATAAAATACAGGCACAAGAAGGCCAGACAGATGTTGAAGTCCAGATGTAATATACATTCAATTCCTACACATTTCCTGGGTTCTGGGGACCCCACTTCATCAGGGCTTAAGATTGGACAAAAGGGAATCAGGACAGTAGGAGGTGAGTATCTTCTCAGAAATTGCACCATCAAGATGATCACCTCCTACTGTTGGGACTCCCGTTTGTCCAGTTAGATCTTTATTGTATACTTACATTGGCACAATATAAGTTTATCTAGTACCTGAGTGGTCATTGGGCAAGTTTTAGTAGTCAAACTACTACCCTGATCGCCACAATCTTCTAGGTCCAGTGCCTTTTACGGAGTGTCCATAGGGGGTTGCTTGTAGGCACCACTGCCATTCACAAAACGACTTGTATTTTTTCAATGAAGACAAGGCTATCTCTGATTGGATGATGTGGAGCGGTGGGGCGGTGACATCATGACTTGCACCTCATCCAATCAGGGACACCTTGTGTTAATTGAAAAATGCATGGTGTTCTGTGAATGGTGGCAATATAGAGTGAGGGACCTTCTGTGGTTATGATGCAGAAGGGCAACCACTCAGCAGTGGATCCAGAAGATTGCGGCAATCACTGTAGTATCCGTGACCACAGTGATATTCAACTGAGAAGATGAAATGTAATGACCTGAACACAATGCTGAATTTATAAGGCACCACAGACAGTGAGGTCTCAGATAACCTTGGTCAGGTTTCTTTGACTTAATAGCACTTCTGTTCTTCTACCCCACACTCCCCTTCCCTCTGTGAGAGCGGTGGTCTACCTCCAGCAGGTCAACCCCCCCCTCTACAGTGACAAATACTATGCTCCAATCAGGAATGTTCAGGCTTCAGGCTGATTGGAGCACAATGTGCAGAAGGTGTGTCAGATTGGTAGGAATAGTCCATTGCTCATACAGAAGGGGTAGAGGTCCTCATCTTCAGCAGGATACCTGGATGGGGGAGTTTGGGGTAGTGCAGGGACGTTATTAGGTTGTAAATAAAAGAAAGACTATTACAGATGTAATTCTTTATTTTTCCTGACTTTGCCTAGGCTGTAAAAGCCCGGGGCTACCACTGAGCTTTAGATTTCCTCAACCAACAATTCCCCGGTTCTTACCATATCTTGATAAATCCTGAAGAATTTCTGGTTTGGGTTTGGCCGTGTCCTGAGTAATGGCAAGTCCGAGTTCTGCTTCCTTGGTAATTTCTCTCATTGGACAGATGAAAATGCCTTTTATTACTCTGTTGGGTTTTTTTTCTGTCCTGTAAAGAGACAAACACATAGGAATGAATGGGATTTCTACATGAAAATGCCTGCGTGTTCACAGTAGGAATGTGGACATCTGTGAACACTTATGAGTAAACCACATATCTCTGACCATAAAAATAAACTTAGCTCTCCCATTCATCATGTAGTCCAGTACCCTAGGCAAAGGCGCTGGGGGAAAATGGGGGCAAGCACCAAGGGCAGTGGGTAAGTGGTAGGGGTGCAACGGATCAAAAAACTCACGGTTCGGATCGTTCCTCGGATCAGGAGTCACGGTTCGGATCGTTTTCGGATCAACAAAAAAAAAATCTCCCCCACTGTAATATCCACAATCTCCCTATTGGCAGGGTATTGGCAGGGTATATGGTATATTGGCAGGGTATTGGCGGGTATATTGGCAGAGTATGGAAGAGTATTGGCAGGGCACTGCAGCAGAGTATTGGCAGGGCATTGCAGCATAGTATTGGCAGGGCATTGCAGCGTATTGGCAGGGCATTGCAGCGTATTGGCAGGGTATTGCAGAGTATTGGCAGGGCATTGCAGCAGAGTATTGGCAGGGCATTGCAGCGTATTGGCAGGGTATTGCAGAGTATTGGCAGGGTATTGCAGAGTATTGGCAGGGTATTGCAGAGTATTGGCAGGGCATTGCAGCGTATTGGCAGGGTATTGCAGAGTATTGGCAGGGCATTGCAGCAGAGTATTGGCAGGGCATTGCAGCGTATTGGCAGGGTATTGCAGAGTATTGGCAGGGTATTGCAGAGTATTGGCAGGGCATTGCAGGGTATTGGCAGGGCATTGCAGAGTATTGGCAGGGCATTGCAGGGTATTGCAGCAGGGCATTGCAGGGTATTGCAGCAGGGCATTGCAGGGTATTGCAGCAGGGCATTGCAGAGTATTGGCAGGGCATTGCAGAGTATTGGCACTGCTGCCATCCGATCTCTCCCCTCCACTGTACAGATCAGTACACAGAGGGGAGAGAGGAACCGGCGTCATGACATGATGCCGGTTTGTTACAAGTGATCGCTTCGTCATTCGACGGAGCGATCACGTGCTAAACAGCCGCCGGGTGTACCAAGATGGCCGCCGCTCCGGAGCTAGGCCAAAGCCGCGGCCTTTCCTATGGCCGAAGTCACAGAGCGCTCTGCGGATCGCGGGTGTCCCGTACGGATCAACCTCCGCGGATCGGATCACGGATCGATGACGATCCGTTGCACCCCTAGTGAGTGGGGGGTATACACTGCATTTGAGGTCTGTTTTTGGGTATGATAGATGAAAGGTGAGATAACCTACACAGGATCTTTAGTATAATAGTACATGTTTACTTTAAAAAGACCCCATCACTTCAGCAATTCAGGCATTCCAACTGACCCACAGATACTGACCTCTCCAGTGATCTCCCACAAAGCCCTCCTCCATCATAGCCAACCCAACATACTCAGTGCTTGGGCATATGAAGGAGTATGTGTCCCTTCCCATGAAGCAGTATTCCGCCTAGCAGCCAATCACAGGGCCTGAACACTGCCCTACACTATATTGTCAAAAGTATTGGGACGCCTGCCTTTACACGCACATGAACTTTAATGGCATCCCAGTCTTAGTCTGTAGGGTTCAATATTGAGTTGGCCCACCCTTTGCAGCTATAACAGCTTCAACTCTTCTGGGAAGGCCGTCCACAAGGTTTAGGAGTGTGTCTATGGGAATGTTTGACTACTCTTCCAGCAATGCATTTGTGAGGTCAGGCACTGATGTTGGATGAGAAGGCCCGGCTCACAGTCTTTGCTTTAATTTATCCCAAAGGTGTACTATCGGGTTGACGTCAGGACTCTGTGCAGGCCAGTCAAGTTCCTCCACCCCAAACTCGCTCATCCATGCCTTTATGGGGGGGGGGGGAGTGCTAGTAGCAGGTCTTGCCATAGTTTAGCACCGGCCCTGCTGACAGCATCTCTGTCATTTCAGAATTCAAAAATTGTTGGAACATTAACCCCCCTAGCGGTATTCCCGAGTCTGGCTCGGGGTGAATTTTTAGTACCAAAAGCGGTAACCCTGAGCCAGACTCGGGATCACATCGCAGGATCCAGGAAGAGCTTTCTTACCTTGTCCCCTGGATCCTGCGATGTCTCCTCGCTGTGATCTGTGAGCCACCGTGTCTCGCTCGATTCACAGTGCCGAACTCCGTTCCCTGCAAGTGTTGCGACGCACGGGGACGGAGTTTGGTGCCAAATTCAAAAAGTAAAACACACAGTACAGATACAGTATACTGTAATCTTACAGATTACATTACTGTATCAAATAATTACACATCCCCTTTGTCTCTAGTGCTCTGTCCAGTGTCCTGCATGCAGTTTTTTATTATATATACTGTTCTTTCTGCCAGGAAACTGGAGATTGTCCATAGCAACCAAAAAATGTCCCTTTACATCAAAAGTAGCTTTAGACCAGCTAGAAAACAGCGATAATAAATTAGAATCACTCACAGAATTGAGCGATAGTGATTTGTGGGGAGATCCGTCATCAAACACTGAAAGTAATGACAGCGACAATTCTGCAACTGAGAACATTTCAGTGTTTTTGATTTGATTACATTATTGAATATTTTTTTATTATTATTATATTATTATTTGGTATAAATATTTATAGTTATTTATTATATTATAATTTATGATTTCGTTTTTCAAACTTTATCATACCCGGGATGTCTACTAGACTCTGGTTTGGACAGATTTAAGTGAATTATTCCTAAGAATTACAGGCCTACAATATAAAACGCCAAATTTCCATGCAAAACAATTGTACCGCTTTCAGCACCTAAAATCTGAAATAATCATCCCGCCAGGGAGGCCAACACAGCCCACAAAAGAGACAGACAAGGACCGGATTTACTAAAGGAGTAGAGCACTTTCAAAGTGAATGCTCATTTATCTTAGTGAACGAGGTGAAACAATCTATGCAAAGAAAACCTAAATAAAAAAATAAATTAAAAAAAGGCTTTTTTTTCTTACAGATGATTGGATGATGGAAGTCAGTACAACTTCACCTCATTTAGTAAGTAAAGCAAAAATGTCCATCATACAGAGAAAAGTGACTTAGATGAATGAATGAGGTCCAGTTGTGTTCAATTGTCCAATCATAGACAGGCAAAAATCCATTTTATTTATGAAAACTCCGAGCACGCGATTCTGTAATTCTTTGAAAACAATTTTCCACTTTGCTTCACCCCGTTCTCAAAGATAAAAATTCACAAGTTGAACTTGTTCTACGACTTTAGTAAGTCGGCCTCGAGGGAAACATTTCAATAAGTCACAATGACTTACAAAAAAATCTATATATTATATTCTGCTCTATGTACAAAGATCTGCTAATAGAAAGTAAGGACTATACTGTGGTTACAATCTAGCTTAGTAGTACATAGACACGTGTGAATGTATAATATGGAAAGGAGTAAATAGAAGATCTCGTCTTACCTTCCTCTGCAGTCTCCTCGCTCCTCGCTCCTCGCTCTGTGTTCATCAGTCACAGAGATCTGTATTATATATATGAGTAGGAATGACGCAAGAGAGTCACATGAATGTAAGAGGTGCGGCCGAGTTTGTTTTGTTTACAGCAACAGACATAAGAATTTTCCAATACTAAAGAAAGCCTTACATCATTACACTGTATCAATATTTGGCATTGATCTTTTGTATCTATTGACAACATCACAAATCTCAATGTATTGAATAACACAATTATGTAATCTTTTTTAGTGATTTTACACGCAGCGGCTCATAGCAGGGGGTCCGGGGCGTCTCCATTCACCGTTTCAGGTCCGATTTGGACCTGTAACGGACCAAAAGCATAGCTCCCAACTGTCCCTGATTTCGAGGGACTGTCCCTGATTTGGAGCAATGTCCCTCTTCATTTGTCCCTCATTTTGCTCTGATCTGTATAGTTGTATATAAAATGCACTTTTTATTTTTCAAAAAGTGTTTCCCAGCGCTAAACCTTTCATCTGATTCCTAAATTGCTGCATTTGTACATTTTAAAAACCAATATAAAGGAATAGTAGTGGTAAAAAAAAGCCTTCGTGGATTTCATTAACTTTTTTGGGGGTTAATTCTCCTTTTAAGGGGGTGTGTCAGGGGGTGTGTCCTATGCCTACATACATTTGATAGTATGTGTCCCTCATTCCCATCTCAAAATGTTGGGAGGTATGCCAAAAGACGCACAGGGCTCCTGTGTAATTCTCTCCAGAGCCGCAGCGGAGATAGGTGAAGCGGCTCCATAGAGAGTCGGACACAATCTCCTGCTATGCCAATTGGATGCGGGGCAACCCACATCCGATTCGCAATGGTGTGAATCCAGGCTAATGCCCCGTACACACGGTCGGACATTCCGACAACAAAATCCCAGGATTTTTTCCGACGGATGTTGGCTCAAACTTGTCTTGCATACACACGGTCACACAAAGCTATTGGAAAATCCGATCGTTCTGAACGCGGTGACGTAAAACACGTACGCCGGGACTATAAACGGGGCAGTAGCCAATAGCTTTCGTCTCTTTATTTATTCTGAGCATGCGTGGCACTTTGTGCGTCGGATTTGTGTACACACGATCGGAATTTCCGACAACGGATTTTGTTGTCGGAAAATTTTATAGCCTGCTCTCAAACTTTGTGTGTCGGAAAATCCGATGGAAAATGTGTGATGGAGCCCACACACGGTCGGAATTTCCGACAACAAGGTCCTATCACACATTTTCCGTCAGAAAATCCAACCGTGTGTACGGGGCATAAGAGGAATTGCCTTAGGGCGATGTACATATAAGCTGAAATTCTATACAGAAAGTGCAGCACAATCTGTGTGCAAACTATAGCGAAATAAAATCACAATTACCGTATATATAGATATAGGAAGGCCTGTTTACTGGTCTGAAATGATGGGAGGAGCCCGGAGGGTATTTAACCAGACCACCCAGGATGTTCTGTGTCGGTTCCAGTGCGCGGTACCACACCGGGCCGACTCTTCCCAGCTCACCTCATGTTCGGCTGTCTGTGCATTCAATTGCAGGTGCACGTCGGCTTTTTCATTCGTAGTCTTCGTCGGCGGTTCCCACTAACGGTCGCAGGTAGTATCCAAACTTTCGTGTCATGTGCAAAATCTTGCGGTTTATTATGCTTCCTATCCTGCACCCCTTTCGTGAAAAAACTGTCGGTCGTTCTCAATATCACTCGCAATCAGGGGCGGAAGTATAGGGGTCACAAAAGTCGCCATTGCGACTGGGCCCCATGCTGCAGGAGGCCCGTGTGCCCCCCTCTCCCCGAGCGGTGGCTGCATATGGGACCGAGCTCCCCGATCACAAAGTGAAAGTAAGGGAGACGTATCTAGCACACTGTGTGCTGTGCTCTCTGCCTCCCCCTACAGTGCAGGACCCGGCATGGAGAGTTTAAAGTACAGAGCTGCAGCTGCAGATTTTTAAAAAGGCAATCTATATATGTTTGTATGCATGTGTGTGTGCTTATATGTGTGTGTGCTTATATGTGTGTGTGCTTATATGTGTGTGTGCTTATATGTGTGTGTCTGCATGTTTGGGGGTCTGCGTGTGTGTGTTTTATATGTGTGTGTGCGTTTATTTGTGTGCATGTGTATAAAGTTATGTGTGTGTGCGCATGTGTATAGAGTTATATGTGTGTGCATGTGTATAGAGTTATATGTGTGTCTGTGTGCATAGAGTTATATGTGTGTCTGTGTGCATGTGTATAGAGTTATATGTGTGTCTGTGTGCATGTGTATAGAGTTATATGTGTGTGCGCATGTGTATAGAGTTATATGTGTGTGCATGTGTATAGAGTTATATGTGTGTGTGTGCGCATGTGTATAGAGTTATATGTGTGCGCATGTTTATAGAGTTATATGTGTGTGTGTGCGCATGTGTATAGAGTTATATGTGTGTGCATGTGTATAGAGTTATATGTGTGTGTGTGTGCGCATGTGTATAGAGTTATATGTGTGTGCATGTGTATAGAGTTATATGTGTGTGTGTGCGCATGTGTATAGAGTTATATGTGTGTGTGTGCGCATGTGTATAGAGTTATATGTGTGTGCGCATGTGTATAGAGTTATATGTGTGTGCATGTGTATAGAGTTATATGTGTGTGTGTGCGCATGTGTATAGAGTTATATGTGTGCGCATGTGTATAGAGTTATATGTGTGTGTGTGCATGTGTATAGAGTTATATGTGTGCGCACATGTGTATAGAGTTATATGTGTGTGTGTGTGCATGTGTATAGAGTTCTATGTGTGTGCACATGTGTATAGAGTTATATGTGTGTGCATGTGTATAGAGTTATATGTGTGTGCATGTGTATAGAGTTATATGTGTGTGCGCATGTGTATAGAGTTATATGTGTGTGCATGTGTATAGAGTTATATGTGTGTGTGTGCGCATGTGTATAGAGTTATATGTGTGCGCATGTGTATAGAGTTATATGTGTGTGTGTGCATGTGTATAGAGTTATATGTGTGCGCACATGTGTATAGAGTTATATGTGTGTGTGTGTGCATGTGTATAGAGTTATATGTGTGTGCACATGTGTATAGAGTTATATGTGTGTGTGTGCGCATGTGTATAGAGTTATATGTGTGTGTGTGTGCATGTGTATAGAGTTATATGTGTGTGCGCATGTGTATAGAGTTATATGTGTGAGCACATATCCTCAGCATTCAGACTTTATAAAGAATGCAACAGGATATGTAAAGGTGCAATTAGGACAGCTAAGATAGAACATGAAAGACACATAGCGGAGGAGAGCAAAAAAAATCCCAAGAAATTCTTTAAGTATGTAAACAGTAAAAAAGGGAGGACAGACCATATTGGCCCCATAAAGAATAAGGAAGGACATCTGGTTACAAAGGATGGGGAGATGGCGAAGGTATTGAATTTATTCTTCTCCTCAGTCTTCACGAGTGAATCAGGGGGCTTCAGTAACCAAAACTGCAGTGTTTATCCTCATGACACAACACAGGAAGCACCTCCATGGTTAACAGAGGACGGAATTAAAATTAGACTTGAGAAACTTAACATTAATAAATCACCGGGACCAGATGACTTGAATCCGAGGGTACTTAGGGAACTCAGTCAGGTGATTGCCAGACCGTTGTTTCTAATTTTTACAGATAGTCTATTGACTGGAATGGTACCAGCTGATTGGAGAAAAGCCAATGTAGCACCAATATTTAAAAAGGGCCCAAAATACATCCCTGGGAATTACAGACCAGTTAGCCTAACATCGATAGTATGTAAACTCTTGGAGAGGATGATAAGGGACTATATACAAGATTTTAGTAATACGAACGATATCATTAGCAGTAATCAGCATGGATTCATGAAGAATCGTTCTTGCCAAACCAATCTATTAACCTTCTATGAGGAGGTGAGTTGCCATCTAGATAAAGGAAGGTCCGTAGACGCGGTGTATCTGGATTTTGCAAAAGCATTTGACACCGTTCCCCATAAACGTTTACTGTACAAAATAAGGTCCATTGGCATGGACCATAGGGTGAGTACATGGATTGAAAATTGGCTACAAGGGCGTGTTCAGTGGGTGGTGATAAATGGGGAGTACTCAGAATGGTCAGGGGTGGGTAGTGGGGCCCCCAGAGTTCTGTGCTGGGACCAATCCTATTCAATTTGTTCATAAACGACCTGGAGGATGGGATAAACAGTTCAATCTCTGTATTTGCAGACGATACTAAGCTAAGCAGGGCAATAACTTCTCCGCAGGATGTGGAAACCTTGCAAAAAGACCTGAACAAATTAATGGGGTGGGCGACTACATGGCAAATGAGGTTCAATGTAGAAAAATGTAAAATAATGCATTTGGGTGGCAAAAATATGAATGCAATCTATACACTGGGGGGAGAACCTCTGGGGGAATCTAGGATGGAAAAGGACCTGGGGGTCCTAGTAGATGATAGGCTCAGCAATGGCAGGCAATGCCAAGCTGCTGCTAACAAAGCAAACAGAATATTGGCATTAAAAGGGGATCAACTCCAGAGATAAAACGATAATTCTCCCGCTCTACAAGACTCTGGTCCGGCCGCACCTGGAGTATGCTGTCCAGTTCTGGGCACCAGTCCTCAGGAAGGATGTACTGGAAATGGAGCGAGTACAAAGAAGGGCAACAAAGCTAATAAAGGGTCTGGAGGATCTTAGTTATGAGGAAAGGTTGCGAGCACTGAACTTATTCTCTCTGGAGAAGAGACACTTGAGAGGGGATATGATTTCAATTTACAAATACTGTACTGGTGACCCCACAATAGGGATAAAACTTTTTCGCAGAAGAGAGTTTACTAAGACTCGTGGCCATTCATTAAAATTAGAAGAAAAGAGGTTTAATCTTAAACTACGTAGAGGGTTCTTTACTGTAAGAGCGGCAAGGATGTGGAATTCCCTTCCACAGGCGGTGGTCTCAGTGGGGAGCATTGATAGCTTCAAGAAACTATTAGATAATCACCTGAATGACCACAACATACAGGGATATACAATGCAATACTGACACATAATCACACACATAGGTTGGACTTGATGGTCTTGTGTCTTTTTTCAACCTCACCTACTATGTAACTATGTAACATGTGTATAGAGTTATATGTGTGTGTGTGTGCATGTGTATAGAGTTATATGTGTGTGTGTGTGCGCATGTGTATAGAGTTATATGTGTGTGTACATGTTTGTGTGTGTGTGTTTATGTGTGTGCATGTATTTATATGTATATGTGTGTATTTGCGTACGTGTGTGTTTACATGCGTGTATGTATACACATTACTTGTAATTCTGACCCCCTTTTTTCTTTATGATCAGAACAGATTTTTTTAGGGTGGGTTCACAATACCAACAAGAAAATACCATTCCTCTGAAAAGTGATGCAGATCGCTTTTCAGAGGCATTTGACAGGCAGTGAAGAGGCAATATGTTGCGGCTTGACTAAAATGTTGAAGAAATGTTGAGAAACACTGATACAGAGAAACTGATCTCTCCGTTCTCCTCCTGCAGCTGCTGAAAGGAGATGAGAAGTGGGGGGGATGGGAAGATCAGTTCCTCTATATGCAGCCGCACCCACCACGCCTCCTATGCAGCTTCTTTCTGCTGCCCCCCCCCCCCCGTGTGCTCTCCAGCCCCCCCTGTACTTTTTCCTGCCCCCCCCCCGCTCTCTCCTGGCCCCTCCCCTTGTCCCCATAGCTCAGCAGAGTTCCCCCCTCCCCTCTCCTGCCAGCTGCTGTAGGGTATCTGCATGGTGAGTCAGTAATCCATACCGATCACGGACTCAATCCATTCACAACTGAAACATAGTAAACTGTATTTACTATGCTTCAGTTTGCAAATAAAGGGGCAGCTCTATACAGAGCTATTCCTGTCCATTCATTCTGTGCAGCTGAGGCTGTGCTCTCAATCTCCTTTCTCTTTCTCAAAGGTGAAACATCAGAGGTCTGCTTAGACCCCTGATATCTCACCAAAGCCCCCCAACTCTTAAAAAAAAAATTAAAATATTTTTTATAAAATAATATTGTAAAACAAATAAATAAATGATAGAAAAATACAATAAAAATAAAAAAAAAAAACAGACGCCAGTGGCAGAACTACCAGGGTCACAAACTTCACACTTGGCATTTACGCCATCGGTTCGGAGGGAAGGGCTCAATGACTCAGGATCCTTGGCATTTCAACTCACCAACCAATCCGAGTCCAGTCGTAGTACCGGCTCAATGATTCAGATCCTTGCCAAATACAACTTTCACCGACCGATCTGAGTCCAGTCGCAAAACGGGTCAATGATTCGGATCCTCGGCATTCCAACCCCAGCAACCAATCCAAGTCCAGTCGTATCACCGGCTCAATGATTCCGATCCTCTGCAATACAAAGCATCACCAACCGATCCGAGTCCAGTCATAGGACCAGCTCAACGATTCGGATCCTTGGCAATGCAACCTCATCGACTGATCCGAGTCCAGTCGCAGCAGCGGCTGAACGATTCGGATCCAGCCTACAAGCCCCCTCGTCACCTTACATCCACAACCGATCCGAATCTAGTCGCAGCATCAGTGCAACGATTCCGGTCCTCGGCAATACGAACTCCACCAACCGATCCGAATCCAGTGGTAGCACCGGCTCAACGATTCGGATCCTTGGCAATGCAACCTCACCGACTGATCCGAGTCCAGTCGCAGCAGCGGCTGAATGATTCGGATCCAGCATACAAGCCCCCTCATCACCTTACATCCACAACCGATCCGAATCTAGTCGCAGCATCAGCGCAACGATTCGGATCCTCAGCAATACGAACTCCACCAACCGATCCGAGTCCAGTCGCAGCACCGGCTCAACGATTCGGATCCAGCCTACAAGCCCCCTCGTCACCTTACATCCACAACCGATCCGAATCTAGTCGCAGCATCAGTGCAACGATTCGGATCCTCGGCAATACGAACTCCACCAACCGATCCGAATCCAGCGGTAGCACCGGCTCAACGATTCGGATCTTTGGCAGTACAACTTCACCAACCAATCCGAGTCCAAATCACAGCACCAGCTCAATGATTCGGATCCTTGGCAATACAAAACTTCTTCGACCGATCTTTCACAAATAAACCCCACCGGTGCTCACACCTCAGCCCGGTTCAAACTAGTTGCATCGGCACTTACAAATACAGTGGAACTTAGGATTCAGATCCCAAGCCTTACGTGTATCAGAGCATTAACATTCACATCCCACTCCATCTATTGTACAATGTTGTGCACGGTCATTCCTGGATACTCATAATTCTGCTAAACTTTGTTTTTTCGCCTTTCAAATAAGGCTGCTTCCTTGCAATCGCTGCAAGCATTTCAGCAAGTGGTGCAAATCGCCACTCATCATCTCCAGTAGCAACACGGCTACTCATCATTTTCTCTATCCCTTTCCCCTTTAGGTCAGTTAGACTACCAGTTGGTCCACCATGGACCAGGTTTGGACAGTATCTCCCCCAAAAAAAACCCATTGTCAAGGGCCTGCATCTTCACCAGGGGGCCAGCTGCCCCAAACAGCTCTTTGCAATCCCCCTTGTCAAACCAAAATTCCCATGTCACCTTACTACAGGTTCCCGGTCTACTCAGTCCTCAACCTCAACCAAAAATTTCACTACTAGGGCATCAAGTCAGGTGCGTAGTTCAAAGGGATCCCCTCTTAGTTTTCTAAAGTCTCACTTACCAGCGCTCGCACGCAAACTAGCTGTTACTACGGCTGTCATTCCTTGTCCTGTTCTTCTCGTTTTTCCTACTGCCTTTCCATCTTATCTACCCAAACGCATCGATCCCCTCCTACCTTTGCAACTTGCCTTAACTGGTTCCCGACCGGAATATCTCTCAGGACGGAGGGCTCTGACCATAAATATATATATATATCTCTATATCTCTATATCTCTCTATCTCTCTCTCTCTCTCTCTCTCTCTCTCTCTCTCTCTCTCTCTCTCTCTCTCTCTCTCTCTCTCTCTCTCTCTCTCTCTCTCTCTCTCTCTCTCTCTCTCTCTCTCTCTCTCTCTCTCTATATATATATATATATATATATATATATATATATATATTTATGGTTGAAGCCCTATGGCCGATACAGACATGGATAAGATTTATAGTTAAGGAAAGACTTACCATATGAAATAGACCTAGAAGTGTGCCTTGGTCTGATAGACGGTATACCAAAATAAGGGGGCAAAAACATTCAGGTAGGGGTATAGTATTTTATTGGTTTTTCAGTTATTCATTGAGCCAATGTGGAAAATGCCTGTGCCATCTCCACTTGAGGATTAGGGCTATACCGGACGAAGCAGGCTGACTTCCACCTGTCTAGTCTTTTAATGACGTGGTCTGAGACCCCGTGGCGGGATGCTGCTGAGGCCACTCCAATACGAAAGGAGTGGCCGGAGTACTGACTAGGGTTAAAGTGAAGGTTGTGGAGAAGTATCCTTATGTGTTTCACAAACTGACAGGCACTTAAGGGTTTGACTGGAAACGGTAGAAGGGGACTGGAGCCCGGTTGTTCAGGCCGGAGTGACAGAAGATGATTGAGTACGGTGACTGGACACCAGCCATTATTGGTTTTGTAAAGGTGAATGTCCACTCCAGAGCCTGCCTGCTGGGTTTTAGAAACCTTGAGGTGGAGGACAAAGTGGTCTTGGTAGCGAACCAAGTGCTATCTGCGTAGTACTTGGCCTGTGGGGTTGTTACAGGTGAACTTGCCAGGTTGCAAGAACCCGTAGTAGGCCAAGTATATGGCTGCTTGTAGGACCATACTGGGGAAAAGACCAAATGGAGAAGTAGTCAGGATGGTCGACATATCCCTAAAGATGGGCCCTGTAATAGGTAAACATTTGGTACTGACCACCGGTTGGTGTTTCTGAGTGCCACGTAGGATGGCTCGGATAGTGTGGGACAAAAACAGTGAAGACTTTGCGGGGTCTTGAAGAGTCAAGAAATGTTGTATGCCGGCTAGGTATAGCCGAATAGTATTATGAGATAAGGCCAGCTGAGTGTGGCAATATGAAATGAAGGCCAGTACTTGCTTGACATCTGTTGTTCCCTCGGAGCAGGGCGTCAGGAATTTATTGAACGCCCTCCAAGCTGTCTGGTAGGCTTTGAGTGTGTGATGGAACAATGAGTGATTGATGAGCTGGGTTGCTCGTTGAACTAGTCCAGGGTCAGCTGAGACCAAATGGGGATAGGGGCCGACACTGGATTGGCTCCGGGAACCTGTTTGAAAAAGCAAGTGTAATTAAAACGTGACAGCGCGTCTGCAGCTAGGTTGTATTTGCCTGGAATAAATGAACAGTGGATGTTAAATTGATGTGGCAAAGGCAGTTGTACCAATCTGCGCAGGAAGGACATGACTGATAGGGACTTGGACCTGCCTTTGTTGATAATGTCTGCCGTAGCCTGATTGTCGGTGGTGAAGACCACAGTTTGCCCTGTCCAATGATGACCCCAGAGCTGTGCGGCTGCCACTATGGGATAGAGCTCGAAGAGGGAGGATGTTCGGGTGAAGCCAGGTATCAACAACAGTATTTGTGGAGGCCAGGGTCCTGAAAACCATTGGTGGCCAAAAATTGCCGCGAAGCCTGTAGAAGCTGCAGCATCTGTCACCACCTGGGGTGAAAGGGACGAAACCGTAGGTATAAATAGGGATATGCCATTCCAGGCGGAAAGGAATTCCTCCCGCTATTGCTGCGGTATCTAGATTTAGGATCTGATCGGGGTCTTGTGTTTGTGACAGAAATATCAGCAGACATGACATGAAGGTGCGACCCTGTGGAATGATTCGCATGGCGAAATTAAGCATTCCCAGGAGAGATTGCAGCTGCTTTTTGGTACACCCCCTAGTGTGGGTGAATTCTTGGAGGACCGCCCTAATGCGGGTTAGTTTGTCGAGGGGGAGACTGGCCTGCATGGTGCAGGTATCTAAGTTGACCCAGAGAAAGGTGATGTTGTGTGCTGGACCGTCGACTTTGTGGTCAGCGATGGGAACATTGAGATTTCCGAATATGACTCTGAGTTTGTCGAGGTCTCCTGTAGGCATGCTGGATGGTTCTATTAGTAAGAAGTCCTCCAGGTAATGGATGACCTCTTGACACTGAGCTTTGTGCAAGAGTATCCAGGCGAGGGACTGAGCGAATGTGTCGAAGAGCCAAGGGCTACTCTTCGAACCGAAAGTCAATTTCGTGGCAAAATAGTATGCCTCCTTCCACTTAATGCCATGCCAGCACCAAAAAGACGGGTGGATAGGCAGGAACTTGAAGGCGTCCGAGATATCGGCTTTGGAGAGCCAGGTGCCTGTACCTGCTTTGATGATCGCTTGGATTGCCATATCCACGGAGGAATACTTTTAGGGAGAATTCTTCGGAGGGGATTAGGGAATTGAGACTGGGAATGTGGAAAAAATAAGGTGCAGACAGGTCGTACACCAAATGTAGTTTATTTGAGAACTTGCCCTTGACAAGCCCAATAGGGCTGACTCTCCAAGTACTGAAAGGGGGCTGAGTGAAGGGGCCTATAATAAACTCTCGGTCTATTTCTGCCTGTAAGAGCTGGTCTATGGCCTGTTCGTCAGTGGCCGCTGAGGGAAGACTCCTACATTCGTAGGTAGTATGGGGCAGTGAAATGAGGCCGGTGTGAAACACTACTGTGAATCCCTGGATAAGGTAGATGGCAAGGGAGGGGGTGGGGTGTGAGGTGAGGTAGAGCCCTAGCCACAGGATGTTTACTCGGCTTAGTCATGCCCTCTTCTGTTGCTTGACTTCGCACAAGTTTCTTGGATGCGCCCTTTGGCATAAGGTGCAGATGTGGAGCAGGCGGCACTGACTGAAGTTACAGGACCCGTAGTTATAATTGTTGCAGATAGCTGCCCCTCCCACAGTTCGGACTGGGCGTCCGAATTTGTCCTCCTGAGGCATTTGTGCGGGGGCTGACTGACCCTGAAGTACACCGGAGGTAGAGAGAAATTCGAAGGGGCGTCTGACTGTCGCATTGGCGCACCAGGTGTGTGTGGAGGACTGGCAAATTGCACACAGTGGTGAGCGCAAGCCGGCAAAGTGGCGACAGAACAGCTCTGTGTCCATGAGGCTCCAATTTGTGGTCGTTTGAAACTGTGTGAGTCTGGCTGCTGCCTTTGCGGAAAAAGAACTGTGATAATCATAAAAGGAAAATCCTCCATACTTGTAGCCCAGGTCTACTACAGTATGGAGGT
This sequence comes from Lithobates clamitans, assembly GCA_037952925.1. Taxonomy (NCBI): domain Eukaryota; kingdom Metazoa; phylum Chordata; class Amphibia; order Anura; family Ranidae; genus Lithobates; species Lithobates clamitans. The sequence continues at coordinate 83,432 of JBBGZY010001824.1, forward strand.
ATAAGTCCAGCTCTTCCCTCCTCCTGGGAGCGGCTGAACTTAGGACATCCCTCAGCTTGCCAAAGGCCAATGTAAATTCTGGGACAGATAATTTCCGATTGAGTCTGGGGGTCTTTGGCCTTAAGGACCACCGACACATCACCCCATGTATAGGCCTTATTTTACGCCAGATCATGGACAGAAATGAGGAGAGAGGCAAGGTTGACGTCCCTGCCGTCCAGAATGTCCTTCCTGATGGCTGGAACCAAATGGGAGATGTAGACAATGGGGCTCCACCCTGTGGTACCTGCAGGAAGGGGTGTCAAAACTTGGGTTGCGGTCGGTTTCAGGAATAGCCACGGCCAGCCGAGCCTCCAGGAGTACCACTCTGGTTTGTACGTCCGTGACCGAGGAAGCCAGGGACGATACCATAGTGTGGAGTTGTGAGATGGCAGAGGATATTGACTGGAGAGATGCCTGCTGAGTGCTGGGTCCTGCTGTGGCTGGAGGGGGGAAGAGGAGCTTGAAGAGCTCGCCTTTCCTAGCTGTAGTGGAGAAGGGCACACCTCTGCGTCTTAGCTCTGCCGTCAACTTGGGGATAGCCCATCCCCTGAGGGACTGCACACTGCCGCTCTCTGAGACCGGAGAAGGTGACAGAGGGGCCGTGAGGTCTTCGCTGCCGGCCTGGGACATGGTTGATCTAGATAAGATATCCTGTCCTTGAGATCGTGTTTTGGTTGACTGGAACCTGTTGGGGGTGACATGAATTTTAAGTTTGCTTCCTTTCCCTAAAAGCCATACTTACCCAGCTTGTGCTCCCTTTTTTTTTTTTTTTTTTTTTTTACCTGGGGGGATATCGTCCAACCTGGTGCAGGGTGGACCTTCTGAACTTAGACTGACCTGGAGGAAAATGAAAGGTGACAACTCGTGAAGGGTTTGCTAACTAACTTAAAGTTAAAACTTGTATGGTGATTTAAACGACAGGTGTATGGAACGAAATAAATAAGTGAAATGTAAATGCCTTGATGGTGGCACGAATCGGTATGCTGCGACTGTGACAAGCTACGAGTCGAACTTTGGGGCCTGGCATGAAATGAGGCCAGGACTGTTGTGGCCTACCGGGTTGAATCGATACCTCACGAATGCTTAAGATTCAAATTTTAAGTGCGGTGTATCGACAGTGAAATGAATTAAATGTTTGCCTTGATCATGAAATGAATGAAACATCTTTGCCATGACAGAGGCCTGGCTCGGTCATGCCGCGACTGCGACTGACAACGAACCGGACTCTGGAGCATGTACTGAAATGAGGCAACAGAAAACATTGGTGCACACCGGAACGAATCAGTGTGCGACTGGATTCGAATCGGAGCGCAGTACGTAACAATGAAATGACTGAAATGTTTTACCCTGACCGAGGCACGAATCGATTGTGCCGCCACTGCGACTGACAATGAACCAAGCTCTGGTACAAATATAGGATAAAGCCGAAACAACTGGGGCACACCGTAACGAATCGGTGCATCTCGGATGCGACTGGATTCGAAACGGGGGAGCGATATGTGGGAGTGAAATAAATGGTATTTAATTCCCATGACGGAGATGCGGATTGGTCGCCCGGCATCTGCGACTAACCACGATCCGAACTCTGGAGCATGTACTGAAATGAGGCCGAGATCTGGGGCACACCGTAACAAATCAGTGCATCATAGATGTGACTAGATTTGAACCGAAGCGTGGTAAGTGACAGTGGAAATTATTTTATTTGCCATCACAAAGGCACGAATCGATCATGCCGTTATTGCGACTGACTACGAATCGGACTCTGGAGCATGTACCGAAATGTGGCAAATACCTGGGGCATGCCGAGATGAATCGGTGCATTTTTCAATGCAACTGAATTTGTATCGGAGCGTGATACGTGATGGTGAAATGCTGGCCATGTCAGAGTTACGAATCGGTGAGTCGTAACGAGCGACTGACAACGAATCTGACTCTGGAGCATGTATTGAAATGAGGCCGTAAGCAACTGGGGCACACCAGAGCGAATCGGTGCATCTTTAGATGCGACTGGATTTGAATCGGAGCGCGGTACGTGACTGAAATGATTCGAAATGGTTTGAAATGTTTAGAAATGTTTCTGAAATGTGAAATGAATTAGTATCGAACTGACACGAGTCGATAGAAAATTGCGAATTTCCGAATCTCAACGGTTTGTCTAATGAAGCATGGTAACAGTTTGTTAGACATGCCTGAATGAAGCGACGTCGTGGTGGGGTACAAATAACGCAAAATGTCTAACATAACAACGGTGCGAGTGTTATGCATTGCGGTTACGTTGTGAAATTGCGAGTGATTCGTAAGTTTGATATCACCGTTTAGTGACATGATATCTAACAATGCGTGAAAACCAAAACATCAGCCGGAACCCTACCTGCTACAGCCGAGCCAGACACGTTGTACGAAAATACGAATCGGTAACGAGGACCTCGAAACTCTCGAGCACGGAAATTTTGCGAATGCGGGAACTCACGAAGACAAGAACTCACGGACGCTGAGTTTCGAATAGTCGGCCTAGTGACGTAGTATCGCGCACAGGAAACCGAAGAATACCACAGGCGAGCGGGCTGGTTAAATAACCCCCGGGCTCCTCCCATAAATTCATGCCACCATACTGCCCCCTATATATATATATATATATATATATATATATATATATATATATATATATATATATATATATATATATATTGATAGATAGGTATACACACACATACAAATACACACTACATACAGTATATCTATGCCTATTTATGTGAAGATAAGTCCATTTATAATTGGCGGCTTCTTTAGGTGCATCAACAGTTCAAAATAAAGTGTTCACAAGCAATTTCCTGTGTCATGTGTGAATATTTTTAATTTTCCCGTCACCAACCACACCACTTTCTCACCGTCCCGCCCAGCCTATAGCAGAATGACATTTGGACGGTGGCTTTACCGTTATGAGTGGACGTCATATTGACATCCTCTCAGAAAGCATCGCTCGCGTTATTGTGCCGCGGTGCAATCTTTTACCGGTGGGCACAGCCGATGACTGATCGGTGTACCAGCTCTCTGCTGGTACCATATGACCACTGTAACCAATCACAGCACGGCTCATGACAGTTGTAAACAATGGATGGCTTCCTTTCATGCCATCCATTGTGTACAATTGTACTGCTAGCTGTGATTGGTCAAAGGGGTTCACATGGTACAGACTGGGCCAATCACAGCCCATCTGTACCATGTGATTAGCTTTGACCTATCACAGGTAACCACTTCAATACTGGGCACTTATACACCTTCCTGCCCAGACCAATTCTCAGCTTTTAGCGCTGTCACTCTTTGAATGACAATTGCGCGGTCATACAACACTGTACTCAAACAAAATTTTTATCATTTTGTACCCATCAGTGCTGCATATCACTGCCACCCATCATTGCCCATCAGTGCCCTGATCGCTTCAACAGAGTAGTACAATGTTATTACGGTAACATTATATTGCTCTGGTCAGTGTTTTTATTTAAAAAATCTTTAAAATAAAAATAATGTAATATAAAATTGAAAAAAAAAAAATTAAAAAAACAAAACAAAAAGATTTTTAAAAAATTAATAAAATTGAAAAATATATTATTATTATTTTTTTGTACTTTCACCAGTCAGTGTCCCTGGTCCCTTGCCACAGCAGACACCACCACCATATGATGATGCTGTACTGCACTGTTGACAGTAAGTAACACAAAAAAAAAAAAAAGACAAAAAGTTACAACTACAAAAAAAAAACATCATGTCTTTTAGACCCCTTTCACACTGGGGCCGCATTAGCAGTAAAGCATCGCTCATTTTAGCGGCGCTTTACTGCTGTTTTAGTGGCGTTTTACCGCTGTTTAAATGGCGCTTTTCAGCTGCTAGCGGGGTGCTTTTAACCCCAAAGAAGGGTTGCGGTGCTTCTGAAACACTTTTTAGGAGCTTTGGGAATGCTGCCCATTAATTTCACTGGGCAGGGGTGTTTTGGGAGCTCTGTATACAGCATTCCCAAACCACCCCAAAGATGCTGTTGGCAGGACTTTTCCTAACATGATTTCCCCCCCAGACAAAGAGACAAGGGGCATTTTGAAACGTGTTGGGGGTGGAGCTACAGTGACGTCATCATGTTTGACCAGAAGTAAGGTTCTGCTGTATGTGGAAATGTTGCTGATATTAACCCTTAAGGGGGCAATGTACTGTTAACATATCACAGATCATATTAATTATTACAATACAATCTCTGTAAATTTCCCTCCATGAGTAAGCTGTAAGGGGCATGGCAAAGCATGTTGGGGTGGAGGTACAGTGACGTCATCACGTTTGACTGGAAATAAGGTTCTGCTGTATTTGTAGATGATGCTGATATTATCCCTTAAGGGGGCAACGTACTGTTAACATATCACGGATCATAATAATTATTAGGATACAATTACTGTAAATTTCCCCCCATAAGTAAGCCACAAAGGGGGTGGCGAAACATGTCGGGGGTGGAGCTGCGATGACATCATCACATTTGACCAGAGGTAAGGTTCTGCTGTATATGGAGATGATGTTGATGTTACCGTTATGATGTTATTTATACAATTTCTATAAATGGAGACATGCTCGGAACAAAGAAACTGCAACCATAAAGATCAAATTCACTGCGGTACACATTAATGGAAAATACATGGATGTAGACTGTAAGATGTCAGTATCCTGTGTATACCAACACTCATTTTTTGATTTTTTTTTTAATATGAAATGAAAGAAAAGAATGAAGACATTACAGGGAGTAGTGGTGGGGGGTAAGTGGGAGTTTGTGTAAGCAGAAGTAGGCAAGTTAAGAAGGACCAGTGGAGGAAGGAGAATGAAGGCAAGGGGAGAGAAATAAGTTACAGGTATAGTGAGCAAGGCAGTGTAATGCCCCGTACACACAATAGGATTTTCCTATCCTAAAAGGGCCTGGTATGCATTTTGGGGGGACCCCCACACAATTTTTTTTTAAATTTTGGTTCGGGGTTCCCCTTAATATTCATACCAGACCCAAAGGGCCTGGTAATGGACTGGGGGGGGGAACCCATGCCGTTTTTTAAATGAGTTTAATCCATATTGCGGGGACCTGACAATTCATTATAGCCTCATGGTATGGATATGAGAAAAGGAGGGGTGTTGTATATTTCTGTTCTAGGGGGACAATTCTGCTCCTCTATAGATACAGTACAGGGGGTAAGAATGTCACCCTAGTACAGGGAGTGTGTTACTGGCAGGATCACCAGGTGAAAACAACAAAATGCCTGAAGAAAACTAAGGGACCCTTTACATAGGTGGCAGGTTCTACCGTCCCTTTTAAAAGCGATCAGTGGCGGATTGCTTTTTAAGAGGCGGTTTACAGGCATTTGGGTATTCAGTAAAATTGCAGTTTCCCACATGCCAGTTATTTTTTGCATCCCAATGGGCATTTTACTTTGAAGTGCTGCACCCCCCCTCCCCCCCATATCATCATTTGGTACATGGTTGTGGGAAGTTGCTGTACATTTTGACACACTGAGTAAAAATTGCTGCACCATGAACTGAAGCATTATGGCTGTGAAAATATAAAGAGCATTAAGCAGCTGCCATGTCTGCTTGTTGGTGGGCAGTTGGAGGGGGGGAGTAAAAATGGGGATCCACAGCCTGTTTTTACCACCCCAGCTGCCCATGTGAATTTAGCCTTAGGCACGCTGTCTGTAGGGAACACGTGCAAAATTGTGCGCTTTCCCGACACAACCAAAAACGTGTTGTCTTTTAGCAGATGGGCGGTGCCAGTAACTACTTGCCTACTGCCTGTTACTTGCCCACTTTCACCCCCTTCCTGCCCAGGCCAATTTTCAGCTTTTCAGCGCTGTCACACTTTGAATGACAATTGCGTGGTCATCTAATACTGTACTCATATGAAATTTGAATAATTTTTTTTACACAAATAGAACTTTCTTTTGGTGGTATTTAATCTCTGCTGGGGTTTTTATTTTTTGCTAAAACGAAAAAAGACCAAAAATTTCCAAAATAAAAAACTTTTTTTTATACAGTAGTTTGTTATAAAATTTTGCAAACAGGTCATTTTTCTCCTTCGCTGATGTGTGCTGATGAGGTGGCACTGATGGGCACTGATAGGTGGCACTGGTGGGTACTGATGAGGCTGCACTGATAGGTGGCCTTGATGGGCACTGATAGGCTGCACTGATGGGTGGCACTGGTAGGCATCACTTGTAGGTGACACTGATGATGAGGCACTGATAGGTGGCACTGGTGGACACTGATAGGTGGCACTGGTGAACACTGATAGGTGGCACTGGTGGGCACTGATTAGCAGCACTGATGGACACTGATAGGGGCACTGATGGGTGGCACTGGTAGGCAGCACTTGTAGGTGACATTGATGATGAGGCGCTGATTGGTGGCACTGGTGGGCACTGATGGACACTGATAGGTGGCACTGGTGAACACTGATAGGTGGCACTGGTGGGCACTGATAGGTGGCACTGGTGGAAACTGATTAGCAGCACTGATGGACACTGATAGGTGGCACTGGTGGAAACTGATTAGCAGCACTGATGGACACTGATAGGTGGCACTGATGGACACTGATAGGTGGCACTGGTGGAAACTGATTAGCAGCACTGATGGACACTGATAGGTGGCACTGGTGGACACTGATAGGTGGCACTGGTTGGCACTGATAGACACTGATAGGTGGCACTGATAGATGGCACTGATGGGCACTGATTAGTAGCACTGATGGGCACTGATAGGTGGCACTGGTGGGCTCTGATTATCAGCACTGGTGAGACTGATGTCCCTTTAACAGTTATCAGTTTTCTTGTCTTCTCCTCATGCTGTCAGCGTAAGAGAAAAAAAGCAGATGACAGACCTCTGTTTACATCCTGTGATTAGCTGTCATTGGCTGACAGCTGATCATGAGGTAAAGGGCCACTGTGATTGGCCCTTTACCCTAATCTGTTGTCAGTCAAGTCCACCACATTGTAAGTTGGCGCTGTAGCCAACTTTTGGCTATAGCGCAGGTGGGAAGCGGTTAATTGTTAATGGGGCCCCACATATCTGCTGTAGCACCGTGCGGTTGGGTACAGTGATCTTAGAAAAGAGTCGGGGACTTCATTTTCTGCGTTTCCCGGGAGTAGGGCAGCACATTAAAATGAACGGGCTGTCCTACATGAGACGCACAGGAACGCTCTCACACGCTTGGTCACATCTGTATGGTGTGAAGTGAACCTAATGGAGCCATAACATCTAAGGACCGGTAAGCTGCACTATGTATCGTTTTGTTTTCTTAGTTTAGATACACTTTAAATATTATAACTTTAAAACAAGACAGCTCAAATAGTTTTAAAAAGTTTTTATTAGTATTCTTTAAAAAAATAGTTTAGTAATAAATTAATACATAGTGCAAAAAAGCAACAGGATTTCACTAGTAATCTTTTGGAGGAAGTCATTTGGAAAGGGGAACATACATTGTACCTATGTGTATATGGGTGGCTGGATGAGTATCCGCACCAAGCTGACCAATGCGATTTCACCCACTGGAGGTCTTTAGAAGACGTTGAGGGGGGACAATCCAGGACACCACTAATGTGAATGACAACCCAAATGCAGACTGATGACACAATCTGCCGCCATTTTCATTCTTTTCTTGTAAATGTTTTGCTGAACCCCTATACCTCTTAAGACATTCAGGTCCTTTTTCCTTTTTGCATATAAAAATGGTAACTCCAAAGTAAATACATAATACTGAAAAAAAAGTAGAAACACACAAATATTTCAACCTTATTGGGTCTCTTCAGTGCAGCGTAGCTCACAGGGATAGAGTAACTGTATGGCGATCCTGTGAGCAGCTGCATATATCTTGTGTTTTCGGCTGGTTGTTCTTGGCAAAGGATCCACATTACATAGCTTATGAAGAATCTATTCCATGTTTACATTAAAGTTGAATTTTTGTTTCTAATGTGTGAGCGACAGTGCTAAACGAGTATACCCCTCCCACCAGCACCCCCCCCCCCCGCCACCCCCACACACACCACCACCACCACCCCACCCCCCGCATACACACCACCAGAGGAAGAATTAGTACTGATAATATCAGACCAGCTAGAAGACTGCAAGACAAAGATATGCAGGTTTTTTTTTCTAAATTAAAACACCTGGGGGGAGGGGAGGCAGGTTTAGGGGACTGGGGAGATGTAGAAGATGGAGTTTTACAATCTATAAGTGATATATCTCTTACTGTCATAATAAAAGAATTCAAAATAATTATCTGTTTAAAGTAGCATAAAAATTGTCATCTCAAAAAAAAAAAATTCCATGGTAATAAATATTTATCAAAGGATCCAGCTTTGGAAGTATAAAAAAACAATATACAAAATAAAGCAAAAGTAGAAGTTGATCAAATAAAAGTTGATCTTCACTGAGTTGGCTGAGCAGTCCAGGTGTTATGAGCACTGAGTAACACAAGCAAAGTTTTTGCAAGAGCTGGAAAGTTCCAACAGGTACAATAATCCAGTATGGATGTCAACGGTCAAGTAAGATTATTAGGCAATACAATAATCAGTAAATAAAAATTCTTCAGCCTGCTGAAGATCCAAATCTAGTTGGCAGTTGAAAGGATCATCGGTGAAAACCAGAATCTGTAATGCCCCGTACACACGATCGGACATTGATTGGACATTCCGACAACAAAATCCTAGGATTTTTTCCGACGGATGTTGGCTCAAACTTGTCTTGCATACACACGGTCACACAAAGTTGTCGGAAAATCCGATCATTCTGAACGCGGTGACGTAAAACACGTACGTCGGGACTATAAACGGGGCAGCAGCCAATAGCTTTCGTCTTTTAATTTATTCTGAGCATGCGTGGCACTTTGTCCGTCAGATTTGTGTACACACGATCGGAATTTCCGACAACGGATTTTGTTGTCGGAAAATTTTATAGCAAGCTTTCAAACTTTATGTGTTGGAAAATCCGATGGAAAATGTGTGATGGAGCCCACACACGGTCGGAATTTCCGACAACAAGTCCTACGTATCACACATTTTACGTGGGAAAATCCGACCGTGTGTACAGGGCATAATTGTGTCCATCATTATGAGAGTGGGCCATCCAAATTTCTTAATTATCAATAAATGTGCTCAGTTTTTAGGCGTTTGGTCCTGAAGGAAGTCTTCTTACTCGATCACCAGATATCCAGAAGCTCAAGAAGAGAGTTGCCCCTTGGCCAGTTGTTCTTTGAATTACACCAAGCCTCCAGCCAATCGTCACCTTTCGATTTTCCGGTCCGGCTTGTTACAAATCCAATATCGATCGGAGTAACAGGCTGCGCTGGAGACCCGCTGCCGATTGAGGAACACGCATGGGGACACCCCATCAATGTGGAACCTGGAGGAGATCCAAGACAGCTGGTGAGAACTTTGCCATATGAATGTTTACCTAATAGCTCAATTAAATACGTCAGCTTACTATGCATTCCAAAAAAATTGGCAAAAAAAAAAATGTACGTTTTAAACAGAAATATTATGAGTCGAAGACTATAAATAGCAAAACAAGAACCAAATACCAAACATGAAAGAGGCGTTAAAGGGGAACTTCACACTGCCCCCGCATTGGCTATAAATACACTTTAATTTCTATGACTCTTACTATGTCATGTGATAGTGTACATGGGTGGAGTATCGGCAAACCCACGGCCAAAACCACTTCATGCTGTGTACAGCCAAATCTATCCAGGTCAAGAAGCTCTTCTTCATCCAACTCAAAGTGACCCGGTACTGTGGTCTTTCAGGGCCAAATAACCGGGGCACTTTAGAGAGGATAATCATCACATAATTACCATCGATGTCCCTCCCTCCCCATTTACCTGCTGGGGTCAAGCAAAACCCCAGTCTTCTTTATATAATTATTAAGCTCGGGAATAATAAATACCTTGTGAAAAATTATTATTTTTAGTAAGGTAAAAATGAAATACTGTATTTTAATATTTCTCATACAATTGTTTCCAGCCTGTAGGAGGAGCCCTGGGCCCTTTTTCATATTTACCAGACTAACCTTCACTGCTTTGCTGAAATAAGGCTCTGATTTACATGACTCAAGATCAAATTACATACAGGCAGTTGTAAAAGTCAGAGGAGTGGCTTACCACCTTACCACTATGCTGAACTGAATGATTCAATTACAGACTGTCTGAAAGCAAGCAGTTTCTGGTAAGCTGTTTGGAAAACTAAGAATGTTCTTTGACAGAATGCTCTGGTGTCATAGGTTAACCCGGCGTTACAGGGGACCTGAGACCTCGCTTGTCACTTTTAGTTCCAGTCATTGGCTATTAGGTCTAAACAATGCATAGTGAGGAGAGGTCACATCCTCCCATACCTGGAAGGACTAGGTATAATTGGGTCAAAGACTTTAAAGAAGACCATGTCATTATCCTTGAATAGGAAAGGTGATAGGGTCTCTATAAATGTTCAGTTGTAAAAAAAAAAAAAATCGTGGCTCGCAGTCTCCACTCTAATGCCCCGTACACACGGTCGGACTTTGTTCGGACATTCCGACAACAAAATCCTTGGATTTTTTCCGTCGGATGTTGGCTCAAACATGTCTTGCATACACACGGTCACACAAAGTTGTCGGAAAATCCGATCGTTCTGAACGCGGTGACGTAAAACACGTATGTCGGGACTATAAACGGGGCAGTGGCCAATAGCTTTCATCTCTTTATTTATTCTGAGCATGCGTGGCACTTTGTCCGTCGGATTTGTGTACACACGATCGGAATTTCCGACAACGGATTTTGTTGTCGGAAAATTTTATCTCCTGCTGTCCAACTTTGTGTGTCGGAAAATCAGATGGAAAATGTCCGATGGAGCCCACACACGGTCGGAATTTCCGACAACACGCTCCGATCGGACATTTTTCATCGGAAAATCCGACCGTGTGTACGGGGCATTATTCATCCCAAAGGTGTTCAATCGGGTTGAGGTCAGGACTCTGTGCACGAAAGTCAAGTTCCTCCACCCCAAACTCCCAAGTGGTCAAACATGCCCCTAGATACACTCCTAAATCTTGTGAACAGCCTTCGCAGAAGAGTTGAAGCTGTTATAGATGCAAAGGGTGGGCCAATTCAATATTGAACCCTACGGACTAAGACTGGAATGCCATTAAAGTGCATGTGCGTGTAAAGGCAGATGTCCCAATACTTTTGAATATAGTATATAGTTATGTACAGTATAAAGGATACTGTATATAATATTAGTTGAAGAATTTACAAATTATTGAAATAATTTTAAATAATATTGACCCAACTCCAATAAAGTTTCCTTTTCATAGAAACCAGACTTACGTGTCATTAAATACTGATCCATTTGTCCACATCCAGAGCCCCCCATTATCTTCTCTCTTCAGGCCAATCCAGTGATCTGATGAGCCTTTGAATCGTTGAAGAAACTCCTGGTGGGAAAAAATGTAGGCAAATGTTAGGACTAATAAGCACAAGCTGGCTGGGTGTGATGCATTTGTGTCCTGGGACAATCGTTGAGGACCAATTTGATTGGATTCTCTACTACACCCAGTTAAATGCCCAAACTACAGGGTGATTGGCCACAGTCCAGTTTCTCCAACCTGCTCCCAATAACTTCTAATATCCACGTGTCACCAAGCAATGCTGCAATTGGACATGATCAGTGTGGAACCAGCTGACTGTATACATAACTATCATAGCAGAAGTCCATTGATAGGAAGCAGGTTTAAGTGTTTTATCCTGGCAATCCAAAAATTATGGTCCCTGTGATTTACACATGTACTAATGACAAAGATGGCCAACCAATTGATTTCAACAACCAGGACCTGAAGGCCTTTTGAAAGAATAACTATACTGTGCTAAAAACAAAACACATTAATTTGTTTATGCCTCATGTAATACTGTACATAAGGATCTGAACACCACATCATCAGAGGAGGCCAAATCCTCCCCCATACCCAGAAGAACCCATCATGGAAAGAAGTCACATCTTTCCCCATACCTTTAAGAACCCATCATGAGAGGAGGTCGCATTTTCCCCTATACCCGTCAAAAGTCATAATGGGAAGAGGACACATTCTCCCCCATACTCAGAAGAACCCATTATGGGAAGAAGCCACATCCTCCCCCAGAACCAAAAGAACTCATCACCGGAAGAGATCACAATTTTCCCCCAATACTCAGAAGAACCCTTAATTGGAAGAGATTACATTCTCTCGCATACCCAACATGGGAGGAGGTCACAACCACCTCCATCCCCAGGAAGAACCTATCATGGGGGGAGGCCACATCTTCGCCTATTCCAAGAGGAACCCATCATGGGGGAGGTCAGATTTTCTCCCCCCAGAAGAAATACCGGTATTTTGCAGTGGGGACCAAGGAAGAAGGAGCATCAAAGGAGCCCTGGAGAGGTGGAATTCACCTACATTTTCACACAGACATACACACCAATTAACTCACCAGCTCTTCCTGGGAATCAATAAGGGCGAGTGATGCATTGTGGAAGACACAGAAGTCCTGGCTGTTTTGCCACTCATTATATTGCTTGGAGAAATAATAACATTTTTTCCTGTACCAAATCCAGTCATCTTCACATGGATCTTCAAGGATGACCTCTGGGCAGACATTGTACTTCCCTAAAATTGGATACAAATACACAATATTTACATTGGTGCTGGTGGTTTCACCAATGAGCCACATCTTAGAGGGCAAACATAAGTTTAGTTCAAATTACAGCTAGCATTAGTGGGGTAAACATATAAAGGGGGAATGTTTTGCTGTGTTGTCTGTAGAAATTGAATTTTCTTTTCATATCCCAATTTGGAAAGACAACTATATATTGGTACACTTGTCTTTACACGCACATGAGCTTTAATGGCATCGTAGTCTTAGTTTTCAGGGTTCAATATTGAGTTGGCCCACCCTTTGCAGCTATAACAGTGTTACCCTGAAAAATCTATATTTAAGATTTTTCATATCTCATAGATATGATGTGGGTTAAATAAGAGTTCTTTTCGACCAAGAGTGAAAGCTTAAAATATAATAACATTTATTAGGAAGCAGTTGAAAGCCTAGCTAATACACAATCATCTATCTATCGTCTTACACCAAGGAAGAAAATATTAGGTTGAAATAAAGTATTTACATGAAGGAATACAGGGTATATTCCTCAATACAGTAATATGCACACATATTTAGTTACAAGTAAAAGGGCATTCCTTTCCCATAATTACCCATCCTTACCAAAGCTCCTTTCAGCTTGCTGGTCTATCAGAAAAAGAGATACCTCCCCCTTGGCTCTGAGTATATCAAACCAAGCTGATGTCTCATTGGTTGGCCTAGCTTGGATCATGATTGGGGGGCTTACTCCATAAGTCGGCCCCCTTTCATGCAAATCCTTGTGACTATGTTGGCCAAGTGTGTTAATTGCATTTCCCCAGGAAGTTAGGTCCAATGCATATCCCAGCATGGCACCCTTTCAAAGGAGTAGGTGTAGAACAATGGAATTGGCTCTCCATTGTTTGCATATACAAGCCTTGGCCCACATTCTCTGCTCTTAGCAAAAGCTTAAATGAAACCCTTTTTGCCTGGCTTTCATAGATGCCAGCTAAATGAAATATATTCATTATTACAATATTTTACAGTTATTAATGGAGATTTCATATAAACTCATAAGGCAACAACAGCTTCAACTCTTCTGGGTAGTCTGTCCACAAGGTTTAGGAGTGTGTCTATGGGACGGTTTGACCATTCTTCCAGAAGAGCATTTGTGAGATCAGACGCTGATGCGAATGAGAAGGCCTGGCTCTCAATCTCTGCTCTAATTCATCCCAAAGGTGTTCTATCGGGTTGAGGTCAGAACTTTGTGCAGGCCAGTCAAGTTCCTCCACCCCAAACTTGCTCATCCATGTGTTTACGCACCTTGCTTTGTGCACTGGTCCAAATCATTTGGTGGAGGGGGGATTATGGTGTGGGGGTTGTTTTTCAGGGGTTGGGCTTGGCCCCTTAGTTCCAGTGAAGGGAACTCTTAAGGCGTCAGCATACCAAGACATTTTGGACAATTTCATGCTCCCAACTTTATGGGAACAGTTTGGGGATGGCCCCTTCCTGTTCCAACATGACTGCGCACCAGTGCACAAAGCAAGGTCCATAAAGACATGGATGAGTGAGATTGGGGTGGAACTTGACTGGCCTGCACAGAGCCCTGACTTCAACCTGATAGAACACATTTGAGATAAATTAAGAGTGGAGACTGCGAGCCAAATCTTCTCGTTCAACATCAGTGCCTGACCTCACAAATGCTCCTCTGGAAGAATGGTCAAACATTCCCATAGACACACTCCTAAACCTTGTGGACGGCCTTCCCAGAAGAGTTGAAGCTGTTACAGCTGCAAAGGGTGTGGCTGCACTACTGCTGATCTCCTGAGCTCCAGAGAGGCCTACTGATCCAGGGAGCTTGATTACTCCCTATACCCAGAGTGGATGCAGGAATCTGGGGTGGACCCAGGGGAGGATCCCCTGGGTGGCCAGAGTACCAGTCCTCCCATACCAGTGTTTGAGGACCTGGGAAATGGCCCAGCTAAAGGTGAAAGCCTGTCAGCCTACAGAAAGAAGGTTTGTGCTAGGATTGCGAGAATTGCCAAGGAGGAGGAAGTACTGGCGAAGTTGAAGTTTGACTTCAAACATAAAAAAATTGCAAATGACCGGCTTCACAGTTCCAAAAGAAGACAGATGCGGCCTGAGTTAATGGCTTTGGAGGCTAAAGTGGAAAAGCAGAGTCTGCTGGTGGCCGCATTGAAAGAAACCAGCGGAGCTTTCAAGGAGAAATATGGCAATGATGATCGCTTCCGTACAATGCGCAGAGGGACCATAGAGTCCAGTGGAGGAGAAGCATCACCAGAGTGCGAGAAAGAAAGGTCAGTGCAAAGCAAAAAAGTTTCTTCGGGCTTGGACTGTGTTTCTGGCCAGCACGCTGGAAAATCTTTACATTCTGAGCCAAGTATCAGTATGCCTGCAGAAAGTGGAGAAAGCTCTGGCACACAGGCTGCAGGTGATCAGCAGTCAGGTGTTTTGACTGCCAGTATGCCACTGGGCCAAGGAAGTTCTGTGCCCTTGTCACCGCAGCAGGAGGCTATGGAGCAAGATGATCCATCTGAGCCTGTGAAGGGAGCAGGAATGCTTAAGTTAATAACAGAAATGGAATCCCCTTTGCATGGTCGCAAGTTTGCCGTGTCTGGATCATCTGAGGATGAAGAAGAGGATAGTGATGTCCCCCCAAAACCTTTGAAACATCGGTTGGCTGAAAAAGCTGTTTTTGTTAAAGATTTGCCTATACAGCATAATGGAGATGTAGTTCCTATAGATGGTGCTGTAGAGGGCAGTGGAGAGCAAGCTCATCTCCTGGCTGAGACTCCCACCTGTGTACAGAGAGCCAGTGAGGGGTGTGCAGACTCTGCTGTGAATAGTGCTGATAAAGACATCTCTGCTATTAGTAACCCTTTAGTTACTGGTAATGAAGTAAGAATTACCAAGGGTAATGTAGATGATATTTCTGTGTCAGAAGTCTCTGTTCCATCTGTTGATGATAATGTTGTTTCTAAAGAGGGGTCTGTAACTAAAAGTGATGTGCAGGATGTTGCAAGGAGTGCAGTTATTTCTTATGCTGCAGCGGTGGCTGCACCTGTCCCAAGGGTGAGTAGGGCCAGTTATTCTGCGGTCACTAGGACTGATGTGAGTGAAGGTCAGGCCAATCTGACACCATCTGGTAGCTCCTTTAAACGCCGCAATGTGGTCCAATTGAGGTGGACTGGAGAAGGCCCCCCCCCAAATAGGAGAGATGTGGTGGACCGTATTCTGGGGATGGGTTTTAAAGCGGAGGAGATTTTTGCCCTTATCAGCCCAGTTGGGTCATATGAGTATGACCTCTCCTTTGTCAAGGCGGAAGGATTAGATGTCTTTTGGGAGAGGTATGAGCAGAGGTGGAAGGAGTCCCCAAAATGGGCAGGTTTGTCGCCCAAAGTAATCTCTCGCCAGCCATTATATAAGAACGTCACCATTCTAGTACGCAATGAGTCCATTCCTGCTGCGGATCTGGTGGTGTGGTTGGGGAGATATGCTGATGTCCAAGCTCCCTTGAGGAAAGTTGTAGATGATAGGGGGATTTGGACAGGAGGATGGACGGTGTTGGTAAAACTGCATGTCACGGGTAATGTTGTTAAGCACATCCCTTCGTCTGCCTTTATAGGTCGTGACAGGATTATTACTTTTTATGCAGGGCAACCAAAGTTGTGTCATCGCTGTGGTGAAAAGGGGCATTTTTCAAGCTCATGTTCTGTGCAGAAATGTTCCCTCTGTCAGGGCTCAGGGCATGTTGCAAAAGACTGCAATAGTATTCGTTGCAATCTTTGTAACAAGTTAGGTCACCCCTATAGTCTTTGCAATGAAGCCCTCCATAATCAGCCAGAGGTGGTGGAAGAACTTCTGAGGATGGAGGAGGAGGAACGTGGGGGGCAGCAAGGGGTTGGTGGAGCTGTTTCAGCTAGTCCTGAGGGCCCCCCCCAGGTGTCAGTTTCCCAGCCTGATGGTGTGATCCCTACTGTGTCTGCTCCCCAGTCTGTGCTCCCTACTATGTCTGTGTCTACTTCTGTTGTGTGTTCTTCCCCAGTGTTTCAAGTGCCCAGTGTTCCAAAAGTAAATAAGTCATCTAGATTGGCTGAGGCTGCCAAAGGGGCAGATTCGTGCAGATCTGAGGTGGCAGCTTCATCTGGGCCTTCCCTAAGGCAGCATAAAACCTCTAGTGGAGGTTCTAAGGTGAAGAAGGGGGAAGTTGCCACTGCTAATAATGTAGATGAGGTCTTTCAGGGGAGGAGGGAGAGTGGACCAAGGTGGGGAGAAGGAGGAATAAGGTAGTCCTGACCTCTGCCTCCTCGGTTTCATCCTTAGAGGTAGATGATCTACCGCTGGGAAACAAGTTTGGGTCCTTATCTGAGGGGAAGGGGAGTCTTCTAATTCCATGTCTCAGATGGAGGAGGAGGAGGTAGAGTGTTCTCTAAAGAGGTCAAGGTCTCCAGTAATGGGGGAGGGAGCTCAGGCTAAGAAACGCCTACCTCAATCATCCTGATGGCAGTTCCCACTCCGATAAAGTTGGCAACGATTAATGTTGCCAGCATAAAATCTGTAAGGGCTCGTAATATGGCCTTATTTTTGCTCAGCGAGATGGATGCTGATATTTTATTTTTGCAAGAGACCCGGCTAAATAGCCTTGCCGATGTCCACCTGGCAAAGAGGGAGTGGAGGCGTGGGCCCTCCTTCTGGTCTCTTGCGGCTGAGCCTTACAGCGGAGTTGCAGTACTTTTTACTGGCATGGTAACGTGTCGGCGGGTTATCGAGGTAGAGATTGGAAGGTGTATGGTCCTGGACGTCTCTGTGAAGGGGCATGATCTGCGTTTAATAAATATTTATGGACCTCAGACTAGATGGGAGAGGAAATGCCTCTTTACAAAGATTAAGCCTTTCCTTTTTACATCTCGGCAAGTTGTCTTTGGAGGTGATTTTAACACCATTACTAGGCCCAAAGACAGGAAAGGCTTCACTGACAGCCTGAGATATGATAGCGTTTTTCTTAATATGATAGCCAGGGAAGCAGGTCTGGAAGATGCGCATATTAAGCGTTGCCCAGACAGCACGGGGTACACATTTAGGCGAGGCAGTTGTGAGAGCAGGATAGATAGGTTTTTTTTAAAAGGGGACTCTGCCTTTTCGGCTCCTGAGTGTCGTATGGTGGAGTTTTCTGATCACCTTTTGCTGTCTGTGATTCTCAATGCTTCAGATATACCACCTAAAGGAAAGGGTATTTGGAGGATGAATTCGGCTCTGCTGGATGACGAGGAGGTAAGACAATCTTTTGAGGATTTTTTTCAGGCTCAGGTAACCATCCTGGATTTCTGCAGCAGTAAGTCGGAGTGGTGGGAGCTTGCCAAAAGCCGGATAAGTGGGTTTTTCAAGGCCATAGGAAAAAGGAAACAGCTTGGTAAGTACATTGCCTACTAGCAGCTGCGGAGAAAGCTTGATCGCCTTGTCTCGAGTGGTGGAGATTCCGGGGCAATCTCTGAGGTGAAACTTCTCCTTAGGAAGTATCAGTATGACCGGCACGCTTCTTTGGTTCTGGAAAGGGACTACGGGAAATATCACTCACCCGACCCTTATCAGAACTGCAAACAAAGCGCAGCAGTTAAGACGGTTGTTGGGCTAAGGGATCGTACGGGCTCTTTGACGAAATCCAGGTCAGGGATCCTGGAGGTCTCAAGGTCTTTTTATGTGGATCTTCTGGGGGAGAAGTACCTCGATCGGGCAAAGATGTCGAGTTTTCTGGATTCTACACCAGGTTTGGGAAATAACATTCCGCTTGCAAGTTTGACAGGGGGAATCACAGCAGAAGAGGTAGTCAAAGCTATAGATGGTCTGGCTATTAAGAAAACCCCTGGGCCAGACGGATTAACGGCTGAATTTTATAAGATTTTCAAATCCAGCTTGGTACCTTATCTTGTGGAGGTATTTAACGGCTGTCTGCAGGAGGGTTCGCTCCCTCCCTCCATGAGACAATCTGCTGTGATTCTGTTGTCAAAAGGCAAGGATCCCTCGATGATTGAGAATTGGCGCCCCATTAGCCTTCTCAATGTCGATAGAAATATTCTGGCGAAGATAATTTTCTGGCGCTTGTCGTCAGTAGCAGACAGATTGCTTTCTCGTCATCAGCACTGTTCGGTCCAGGGCAGAAGCACTTTTTCAGCGGTGTTAGCTGTCCGGGAGGCTCTGGAACGTTGCAGGGCTGAAGGTTGGGGAAAGTATTTGCTGGCACTGGATCAGGCGAAGGCTTTTGATCGTGTCAATCATGAGTACCTCTGGCTTCTCCTTGACAAGTATGGCCTGGAGGGTGGGTTTATTGGATGGCTTAAGACTTTATACAGAGAGGCAGAGAGCTTCATGCTTGTTAACGGTTGGGTTGGACAGCCCTTCGGGGTTGGATCGGGGGTGCGCCAGGGGTGTCCGCTGAGCCCTTTGCTATACGTGTTCGCAATCGACCCCTTCATCAGAAGGCTAGAGAGCGGACCGTTGTGCGGGGTGCCGGTGGACATTACTGGTGAGCCGCCCTTGAGGGTTGTAGCCTATGCTGATGACGTTTCTGTCTTTATCTCTGGGACAGAGGAGGCACAGGAGGTGGTTTCAGTTATAGAGCAGTATTCCGAGGCATCAGGCTCCAAGGTCAACCGTGATAAAAGTGAAGTTTTTTGGATGAGCGAGGGAGGTGAGAGCTTTGCACTTCCGGACACCTTCCCGAGGCCTCAGCAGAAAGTCAAAGTATTAGGCATCGAGTTTGGCCCTGATGATTACAGTAAGTCAAATTGGGAAGCCAGGCTGAATGATGCAGATGTCAAGGTGAAATGCTGGAAAGGGTGGCGGCTCTCCTTGAGGGAAAGGGTGGACTTGATTAAGACCTACCTGATTCCTACCTTT
Organism: Lithobates clamitans; assembly: GCA_037952925.1. NCBI lineage: Eukaryota > Metazoa > Chordata > Amphibia > Anura > Ranidae > Lithobates > Lithobates clamitans. Next base: position 103,029 of record JBBGZY010001824.1, read on the forward strand.
TTGTATGTCAGCTTTGTTTGCATCTTGCCAGAGTCTTGCTATACCAGGATTTATAGTTGTTTCTTCCAATTATTATGGGGGAACAGGCTGAATCTTGTGAAGCGGAATGTGACTTACCTATCTAGGTGGAAGGGTGGCCTAGGGATGGTCAACCCGGTTGTGTTCTTCTCTCTAATGTTTTTGAAACATAATTTTGGTAACATGCTAGCAGAGAGACCGCCTGGATGGGTGAGTATTTTCCAGATCTGGTTTAGACCTTTTCTGGGCTGTTGGGAGAGTGGCGGGCCAGTGAAAAGCCTAAGGATCAAGCATGGTAAGCTCCCGGCTTATGTTGCCCTGTGCCTGAAAATTCTTAAACGGTGGCATGTGACAGCGGAGGATATCAGGTCCCTTCCTAGGAGACTCCTGGGGGAGAAGATCGTGGGTACTGTCTTTCATGCGCCACTGACCTTAAGGGATTGCCCAGGTCATATTATGAGGGGGGTTTACATTTAATAAATTCTGAGCGGATTCCCTTGAAATTTAGGGACCAGGCCTGGCTCGCTTTCCACGGTAGGCTCTATGTGAGGGGGAACGTGAAGTGCCACTCTTTGGACAATCGTGGTTGTCCAAGAGTGGAGTGTCAGGGTGAAGTGGAAACCATGGACCACTTCTTGCTTCAGTGCCCTTTCAATATAGAAGTCTATAAAAAAGGTGGGGAGGGCTCTGAATATTCCTTTCCTGCCTTGCATGTCTTATGCTGAGTGGGTGTATGGAGCATTGCAGAATCGCAAGGGATTTGATTTGGACACTCTTTTTCTAGTCAGCTTAGTAGTCCGATATTACACCTGGAATGCACGGTGTCAGGTATCCCTTCGGCAGAAAGTCCTTCCTGTTCCGGTGGTGGTGTGTGAGATTCTTGGTGAGGTAGGGAAAATTCGGGGTCTCGAGAAAGACAGATGGCGGCAAAGGGTCTGGATAAAGGCGTGGAGGAATATCAGCCTGTAGCTGCTGTTTGTTGATCTCTGGGTGTTGGGTTCTTTCCCTGTTTTCTCTCTGGACACTCCTTTAGATTTTCAAGGATAAACATAATTTTGAAGAAAGGCTACATACACATGATAATCTATGTTTCTTGGTCTGAATGTTAATCAAGTTGAGTAATGTGTAGAATTGTTGAAGATGTCTGTGCTATTTAGTGATATATGTATATAGTATAATATAATACAGTGATATTCCTCTTGGTTGAAAAAAAAAAAACCCTTTTGTTCATATATTATAGGTTGAAGTGAGCCTTTATTATTAAGTTTAGTCGTACATACAATATGTTATGCATATTAAAAAAAAAAAAAAGAAAAAAGAGGAAATATGTGTATGTGTGTATATGTATATATGTATGTGTGTATGTATGTATGTATATATATGTATATATGTATATTTATTTTTTTATATTTTTGTATAAAAAAAAAAAAGTTGGAATGTATTTCTTGTTTGCAAGATTCTCAAATAAAAAAAATTGCCAACTCAATATTGAACCCTACGGACTAAGACTGGGATGCCATTAAAGTTCATGTGCGTGTAAAGGCATGCGTCCCAATACTTTTGGTAATATAGTATATATAACAGTGTTCTTCACATGGACTCACCTCTGGCAGAATAAACCGTCCATAGTGCAGCAATAATGACAATGTTGATCAAAGCAAACGTCAATATTATATATAGAAGACTCTCGCCGATATGTTTCTTGGTACCTGCAAAGCAGAAAACAAACTTCAGATATACATTATAGTGATACAACAAGACACACATGGAGGGTTCTTTCAGAAAGAATGGACTTGTAGAGCGTCTGTCAACTTTTTCACAGCTGTCCTCATTAAGGAGGTTTATACTCGCTTCTAGTTTTTTTGAACTGATGTGAAAGTGACAGAAATCTTCCTACTTCCTTCATATTTTATGGGTGTCGGAAAGAACAGAAATGTGGGGAAATCCTCTAAACAGCCCTCAGGTAGCAGTAACAAGACATTTTTAGTTACATTCAGGTAGATATAGATCTTCTGTCGGGATTTTATTGATTTTATAAAATACAGGCACAAGAAGGCCAGACAGATGTTGAAGTCCAGATGTAATATACATTCAATTCCTACACATTTCCTGTGTAGGGAATCAGGACAGTAGGAGGTGAGTATCTTCTCAGAAATTGCACCATCAAGATGATCTCCTCCTACTGTTGGGACTCCCGTTTGTCCAGTTAGATCTTTATTGTATACTTACATTGGCACAATATAAGTTTATTTAGTACCTGAGTGGTCATTGGGTAAGTTTTAGTAGTTAAACTACTACCCTGATCGCCACAATCTTCTAGGTCCAGTGCCTTTTTACGGAGTGTCCATAGGGGGTTGCTTGCTAGGCACCGCTGCCATTCACAAAACGTCTTGTATTTTTTCAATGAAGACAATGGTGAATGATGGCAATATAGAGTGAGGTACCTTCTGTGGTTATGATGCAGAAGGGCAACCACTCAGCAGTGGATCCAGAAGATTGTGGCAATCACTGTAGTATCCGTGACCACAGTGATTTTCAACTGAGAAGATGAAATGTAATGACCTGAACACAATGCTGAATTTATAAGGCACCACAGACAGTGAGGTCTCAGATAACCTTGGTCAGGTTTCTTTGACTTAATAGCACTCCTGTTCTTCTACCCCACACTCCCTTCCCTCTGTGAGAGCGGTGGTCTACCTCCAGCAGGTCAACCCCCCCCCCTCTACAGTGACAGATACTATGCTCCAATCAGGAAGTTCAGGCTTCAGGCTGATTGGAGCACAATGTGCAGAGGGTGTGTCAGATTGGTAGGGATAGTCCATTGCTCATACAGAAGGGGCAGAGGTCCTCATCTTCAGCAGGATACCGGGGTGGGGGAGTTTGGGGTAGTGCAGGGACGTTATTAAGTTGCAAATAAAAGAAAGACTATTGTAGATGTAATTATTTATTTTTCCTGACTTTGTCTAGGCTGTAAAAGCCTGGGGCTACCACTGAGCTTTACATTCCCTCAACCAACAATTCCCCGGTTCTTACCATATCTGGATAAACCCTGAAGAATTTCTGGTTTGTGTTTGGCCGTGTCCTGAGTAATGACGAGTCCAAGATGTTCTGCTTCCATCGTAATTTCTCTCATTGGACAGATGAAAATGTCTTTTATTACTGTGTTGTTTCTTTTTTTGTTCTGTAAAGAGACAAACATATAGGAATGAATGGGATTTCTACATGAAAATGCCTGTGTGCCGCGTACAGACGATCCGATTTTCCGACAACAAATGTTCGATGGGAGCTCCATGTAGGCTCCATCGGACATTTTCCGTCGGACCATTCCATTGGGTTTTATCATTGATGAGCCTGTTTTTTACATTATGTGAGTTGCTACAATTATGAGCTTATTAAACTATATGACAGTCTACACTTGGGGTGGGGGGGATGCAAGTAGCTGGTCTTGCCTAGGGCACAGGCCCTGCTGACAGCATCTCTGTCATTTCAGAATTCAAAAACTGTTGGAACATTAAAGCGGAGTTCTGCCCATCCCCCCCCCCCCCCAGCAAAAAATTCAGCAGCTACACATACTGTAGGTACTGTATTAGGACACTTACCTGTCCTGGAATCCAGTGACGTCGGCTCCCCAGCCAATGTTTCCATTGGCTCTCAGGTGCTGCCGCCGCCATTGCCTTTAATGGGACCCGCAGTGAAGCCTTGAGGCCTCACAGCCGGTTCCCTACTGTGCATGCAGAGGAAGGAGGAGGGGGGCCGAACTTCCGATTGATCTCGCCACGGTGAGATCTCTCGGAAGTGGGGACAGGGTACCATGCGCAAGCAAAAATCCATATTATTTTCAAAACTCCTTGCACGTGATTCTGTAATTCTTTGGAAACAAATTTCTACTTTGCTTCACCCCGTTCTCAAAGATAAATGAAAATTCACATTGAAAGTGAACATGTTCTATGACTTTAGTAAGTCATCTTTGGAGGAAACATTTCATCCTGTCCGGTGAGTGTCTCTATACACTGACCAACAGCTAAACAATAAAAGCTAAGTCACAATGACTCAACAAGTATGAAATCATTAAATAATTGATATTATATTCTGCTCTATGTACAAAGATCTGCTAATGGAAAGTAAGGACTATACTGTGGTTACAATCTAGGTTAGTAGTACATAGACACGTGTGAATGTATAATATGGAAAGGAGTAAATAGAAGATCTCGTCTTACCTTCCTGCTCTGCAGTCTCCTCTCTCTGTGTTCATCAGTCACAGAGATCAGCATTACATATATAGAAGGAATGACGCAAGTCACATGGAATGTGAGAGGAGCGGCAGAGTTTATGTTGACTAAGCATTACGTCAATACATCGTATCGATACTTTATATTGATATATTGTATGCATTGCCAACATCACAAATCTCAATTGTATTGAATATCACATAATTACATAACCGTTTTATGATTAAAAAGGTTTTGTGTATTTGGCTTACTGAACACCTAAACCCCCCCTCCTGCCCAGTCCAATTTTTAGCTTTCAGCGCTGTCTCACTTTTGCCGCGTACACACTGATGCCCTGTACACACGGTCGGATTTTCCGACGGAAAAAGTGCGATCGGATTGTGTTGTCGGAAATTCCGATCGTGTGTGGGCTCCATCTGACTTTTTCCGTCACACAAAGATTGAGAATCAGGATATAAAATTTTCCGACCACAAAATCCGATCGTTTAAATTCCGATCGTGTGTACACAAATCCGACGCACAAAGTGCCACGCATCCTCAGAATTAATTAAGAGACAAAAGCTATTGGCTACTGCCCTGTTTATAGTCCCGACGTCACCGCGTTCAGAACGATCGGATTTTCCGACAACTTTGTGCAATCGCGTGTTTGCAAGACAGGTTTGAGCCAACATCCGTCAGGAAAAAATCCCATGGATTTTGTTGTCTGAATGTCCGATCAATGTCTGATCGTGTGTACAGGGCATCAGAGCTGCACGATTAATCATGAAGAATCGTTATCGCGATCTTGACTCAGAGCCGGTTCACACAGGGGCGACACGACTTACAGTGCGACTTTGCGAGGCGACTTGGACACGACTTGAGCGTGAACCACAGTGCGACTTGGAGCAACTTATAACGCGACTTGAAGTCGCCTCCAGGACAGGGGACTTTGCCAGTAGCCAATCAGAGCTTATCAGCTCTTGTGACATCATTCTTGTTCTGGGTAAATTCCTTTCTGCTTCTTGTAAAGTTGCCTCACTATGAATGGGGATCTGACTTGGAGGCGACTTCCATTGAAATCAATGGGTACAAGTCGCCTAGAAGTCGGATTGAAGTAGTACAGGAACCTTTTCTGAAGTCGGAGCGACTTCAGTGGTGTACATTAAAAGCCGGTTCACACAGGGGCGATTTGGGATCCGACTTCAAGTCTCCCCAGGTCGCCCCAAGTCACCCCAAGTCGCGCAACATGAGAAGATCAATGTTAGTGAATGAGAGCCGTCTTAGAGTCGGTTCACACAGGGGCGATACGGCTTACAGTGCGACTTTGCGAGGCGGCTTGGACACGACTTGAGCGTGAACCACAACGCGTCTTGGAGTGACAGCCACAGCGCGGACCTGAATTCCCGGGAGGCTGTCATATGATGGCCTCCCCTGTGCACGCGCCCTGCAGGGCGCGCGCTGTGCGCGCTGTGATCACCGAGTCACCGAGACTCGGGTGATCACTGATCGAAGGAAGGGGCCGGTCCCGGCCCCTTACCATGTGATCAGCTGTCAGCCAATGACAGCTGATCACATGATGTAAACAAAAGATCGGTAATAGTTTTTTTTCCTACTCACGCTGACAGCGCGAGTAGAAAAAAAAGCCGATCACCGGCTCAGATGTGAGGGACATTGGTCCTGAAGTTGAAGAGGCAAATTTGCCTCATCAGTGCCACCTAATAGTGCCACCTAACACTGCCCACAGTGCCACCTAACAGTGCCCACAGTGCCACCTAACAGTGCCCACATGTGCCACCTATCAATGCCCACAAGTGCCACCTATCAATGCCCACCAGCAGTGCCAATCAGTGCCACCTAGCAGTGCTGCCTATCAGTGTAACTGATCAGTTCCCATCACTACCACCCATCAGTGCCCATCACTGCCGCCTATCAGTGCCCATCACTGCCGCCTATCAGTGCCCATCACTGCTGCCTATCAGTGCCCATCACTTCCGCCTCATCAGTGTACATCAATGAAGAAGAAAAATTACCTGTTTTAAATTTTTTATAACAAAATATAAAAAAAACAAAACATTTTTTTTTTTTAAAATTAAGTTTTTTACATTTTTTAACAAAAAGTAAAAACTGCAGAGGTGATCAAATACCACCAAAAGAAAGCTCTATTTGTGGTGAAAAAATGATAAAAATTTCATATGGGTACAGTGTAGTATGACCGCTCAATTGTCATTCAAAGTGCGTCAGCGCTGAAAGCTGAAAATTGGTCTGGATAGGAGGGGGGTTTAAGTTCCCAGTAAGCAAATGGTTAAAGGATAAGGCCAGCCTGAGCTCGTTTGGCTGGGCTTCTCCTGAGGCTCACAGGAGTGCAATCCGTTTTGCACTCCTGTGACCCGTTTTCAGCAGAGAGTGCTCTGAAGTCCACTCTCCGCTGACATCACCGTCATCAGTTGAGGCACTGCGTCCTCCCGACTTCCTGATTCTGGATCCACCAGCTGCCTTGACTGATGACAGTCTCAGCTCCCCGCCCCTCCACAGCTCAGCGCTCCAATGAGGGTGGAGGATCAGAGCAGGAGAGATGCTGACTGACAGGCAGCATCCCTCTGCTTGGGGAGGTTCTCAGTGCAGAGTCTCCGGGGGACAGCTGCAGCATCGGTCTGATGCTCCCTCCACCGAGGTATGGATGAATTAAAAAAAAAGGAAAGCCCATACTTCTGTTTTAACTACTTGTTGACCACCCCCCTTTCGCTGTATGGCGGGTGCTTTAAAGACTAAGGTGCCGATGCGCATGCCCGGCAGCTGCGATGTCCTCCGGGCACCTGCGATCGCTCCTGACAGAGCCAGAACGGATCTGTGGTTGTAAGCACACAAATCCACGTTCTGTCAGGGGAGAGGAGACTGATCTGTTGTTTCTAGTATATAGGAACAACGATCGATCTCCTCCCCCAGTCCCATCCCCCCACACTTAGAAACACATTTAACCCCTTGATCGCACCCTAGTATAAGTGTCAAATGTCCCAAAAGGTTGCCAAAAGGGTCCGATCTGTCCGCCACAATGTCGCAGTCCTGATAAAATCTCAGATCACCGCCGTTACTAGTAAAAAAAAAAAAAAAATGTAATAAAAATGGCATAAATCTATCCCCTATTTTGTAGACGCAATAACTTTTGCACAAACCAATCAATATACGCTTATTGCGATTTTTTTTTTTTTTTTTTTTACCAAAAATATGTAGAAGAATACATATCGGCCTAAACTGATGAAGAAATGTATTTATTTTTTTTGGGTTATTTATTATAGCAAAAAGCAAAAATTAAAAAATTGTTTATAGCGCAAAAAAAAACAAAACGCAGAGGTGATCAAATACCACCAAAATAAAGCTCTATTTGTGGGGAAAAAAAGGACATCAATTTTGTTTGGGTAGAGCGCCGCATGACCTGTCTGTCTTCTTAGGGCACAAGCACCTCCCCAACACAGTTAGAAACCACCCCCTAGGGACACATTTAACCCCTTGAGCGCCCCTGATGTTAACCCTTTCCCTGCCAGTGTCATTAGTACAGTGGCAGTGCATATTATTTAGCACTGATCACTGTATTAGTGTCACTGGTCCCCAAAAAAAGTGTCAAAAGTGTCACTTAGTGTCCGATCTGTCCGCCGCAATGTCGCAGTCCTGCTATACGTAGAAAAGGGGGTAAACCTCCCAGGGGCTGAAGTTGTTATGGTGTCAAACCATTTCTACTTATAACAATATTTACAAAAATAATATATTATGATTAACCAGAGTCCGCACCAATGATCACCTGCTCAGCCTTTATGGGGTAACCCATCTCTCCCGTATTTTCGTACTGTCCCAGACCCTTTTAGATTCGGGCACGCTTTGGAATCAAGACTCAAGACACTAAACAGAACCCTGTTCTATCTCTCTCCACGCCGTTATCACACTACAAATGGCCGCCATGGGGGGAATATTTTTATAGTGTGGGGCGGGACTAAGAGCAATGAGCAATGATTGGACAGAGTCATCGTTACTTTCTCCAATCATGGCTCTGACAGTGCTCGGTGCCCTGATTGGGCAAAGCTTTCATTGCTTCGGCCAATCAAGGCTTCCAATGCACTGTGCGGCGGCGCAGTGCATTGTGGTTGATTAGGCGGGCCGATCAAACAGTCAAACGCCCCGATAATTCGGGCGTTCATCGAACAGGCGAACAGCCAATGTTCGGCCCAAACTCACGCTCAGGCCAAACCGTTCGCACAACTTTACTCCTAACCCTAAATTGACTACTGCAACTCCCTCCTCATTGGCTTACCTTTAAATAGACTCCTCCCCCCTTCAGTCCTTTATGAATGCTGCTGCCAGACTCATCAACCTTACAAACCACTCAGTGTCTGCTACCCCTCTCTGCCAGTCCCTCCATTGGCTGCCACTCGCCCAACAAATTAAATTCAAAATACTAACAATAAGTTACAAAGCCATCCACAACTCTGCCCCCAGCTACATCACTAGCCTAGTCTCAAAATACCAACCTAATGGCCCTCTCCGTTCCTCCCAAGACCTCCTGCTCTCTATAGCTCTCTCATCACCTCCTCCCATATCCGCCTCCAGGACTTCTCCCGAGCCTCGCCCATCCTCTGGAATTCCCTACCCCAATCTGTCAGACTGTCTCCTAATTTATCCACTTTTAGGCGATCCCTGAAAACTTTCCTCTTCAGAGAAGCCTATCCTGCCTCCATCTAACAACTGCACTATTTTCTCCACTAGCTCATCCCCCACAGCTATTACCCTTTTGTATAACTTGACCCTCCCTCCTAGATTGTAAGCTCTAACGAGCAGGGCTCTCTGATTCCTCCTGTATTGAATTGTATTTGTACTGTCTGCCCTAATGTTGTAAAGTGCTGCGTAAACTGTCGGCGCTATATAAATCCTGTATAATAATAATAATAATCCTAACCCTTAACCCTAAAAAAATAATAATAATATTAATAATAATAAAATAAATAAATAGGTTAACCCCTAACCTTAACCCTTAATGCCTTACAAAAAAATAAAAAAATGTAATAAATAATTAATAATAATAAATAGTAAAATACATAAATGAATAAATGAACCCCTAACCTCCATAATAAGTAAAAAAAAAATGAATAAATAATTAATAAGGAATAAAAGCCGATGAAAAGCTGAAAAACATAGCAACAAATGATGAAGCAGATGATATTTTTTCTATTGGCTAATAAAAAAATGGGAAAGCACAAAAACCCTTTAAAAACAACGTGCATTCAAACACCCAAACAAGCGACCACATGGCTTTACTGTGGAGTTACTGCAAAACTTTTCAAAACATTGCAGAACAATCCAGCCGATTCTGAAAGTGACTCATCACAACTACTAGATAATTCCAGAGTATGTATAGTGCTGAGTCATGGTATCATGTGACCATATCTAAGCAAAACATAATATTATTACATGTGATTGCGCTACTCTGCATGATCATTATGACTTTTACAAAAATGAGTTATAAAATACTTGTTTTTCCCTTTTAGTGGGTCACTTCACCCAAAAATGCATTTTAAGTTATAGGTGGAGTCTGATGTGCTGACAGAGCTGCTGGCTTCTTATGGACACCGGCTGTACTGACTACCTGGCATTTAGCATGTTCCTCCCCCCCCTGTCATGTAAAAGTGTTCCAGCTCCTCCTTCTGTCAGTGGCGTAGCGTGGGGGGGTGCAGGGGGTGCCGTGGCCCCGGCCGCAACATTTAAGGGGGGGGGCGCCAGTATGTGTCACTGGCTGCAGGTCAGTATAGGAATCAGGTTGGTCAGCACTATTGTATTTGAAGGGACTCGGGGAGTGCTAAAAGTCCGCAGGTTAGGGGGGCGCAAGTTACTTGCCTTGCCCCGGGTGCTGACAACCCACGATACGCCACTGCCTTCTGTTACCTTCCCCATAATATAAAATACAAAAGTAGGTGTACAGAGTAAAAAATATTGTTTTTTTTTTCCAAAATTGTGTCTTTTTTTTAATCTTTTACGAATTTTTACTAATTTTTACACAACCCTGTTGGTTAGATTCCAGCCCAAAAGTTTCTTTGGAGTCCCCTTGGCGTCCCTCCATGTGCACTACCCTTTGACGGTTTTTCGTGACCTGACCTTGAGGCGCAGACGAAAGATCCTCATTTGGGTGAGCGATTACTGATGGGTATGGTAGCTGACAGCCTATTCTTTTGTACTACTACTTTTTTCATGTGAATTTTCTGTATTGTATTTCCAGTCCATGCAGGGGCGGACTGACCATTCGGGCACTCGGGCACTGCCCGAGGGCCCCATGCCACTAAGGGGCCCCATCAGGGTTGCCAGCCTCAATAAAACCAGGGACAGTATGTAAAAATCTGTATTTTTTTAAAAAAATCCCAAGATTATAGCTGCCCTGCCTCTCCAGTACCTTTTCAGTGTATGTGTGTGTATTCTGTGTGTGCATATTGTGTGTCTGTGTGTGTATACTGTATGTGTGTGTGTATACTGTGTGGCCCCATAATCTATTGCCTGGGGGCCCCATAATCTCCTATTGCCTGGGGGCCCCATAATCTCCTATTGCCCGGGGGCCCCATAATCTTCTCCTATTGCCCGGGGGCCCCATGAGTTGTCAGTCCGCCCCTGAGTCCATGCAATGGTTTTCATTTTAATTTTGTTTTTGGTTGTATGCAGTGCTACATCTAATTGCTTTTCAAATATCCCCTGATGAGCCCACAGTGGCGAAACATGTCGGGACAATTGTTTCAATATCATCTGTTTTGAATTTTAGATGTATTCTTGTACATGTGCACATAACTTTTATCAACCTTTTATTATGTCTTTATGTAACAATAAAAATCTTGTATTTTTCGTACCTATCATGGATTGAATTTATGTCTATTTTTCTCTTGCTGGCACCCAAAAAATTCCCGCCAAATAAATCCCCATTTCCTACAAGTACGTACAGGGATGTTGGTGCCTTTTTCTCCTTCTTGTCAATGTCACCTACCCATATTGCTACTTACCATTTGTCGTTTTTTTGTTTCTATTGCAAAAAATAAAACCGCCGGGGGTGATCAAATACCACCAAAAGAAAGCTCTTTTTGTGGGGAAAAAAAGAACGTCAATTTTTTTTTTTTGGGTACAACATCGCACGACCGCGCAATTGTCAGTTAAAGCGACGCAGTGCCATTTTGCAAAAAATGGCCTGGTCATTAAAGGGGTGTTCCGGCGTTTTTTTTTTTTTTTTTTAAGTCAGCAGCTACAAACACTGTAGCTGCTGACTTTTAATAAGGACACTTACCTGCCAAGTGAGCCCCGTGATGTCACCCCCCCCCCCAAGGCTGATCCGTCCATCGGATCGGCTGCCGGCGCCATCATCTTAACGAAGGGAAACTTGCCCGTTTCCTACTGTGTATGCGCGAGCAGCGCGGCGCTTTGTGAATGGCCCCGTTGTTTCCTGGGACACACACACATGTCCCAGAAGACAACGGGGCCACCTGCCGAGGAGGAGGAAACAGAAGAAACAGCACCGCGGAATAGGAAGAGGCAGATTAGGAAGACTGCCTAGCAACAGGGTTTTCTGATGAGTAGAAATTTTTTTTTTTTTTCAAATGTTTTTTTTTATATATTTTATAAGAATATTAATGTCATTTTTTTTTTAGGGTGGCCCTCCACTTTAGAGGGGGGAACTCCTTCTGGGGCTGAAGTGGTTAAATAAACAATATGATCCCTGAGTCTGATGATATTTACCAGATTCAACCTCTTATGCCCCGTACACGGTCGGACATTGATCAGACATTCCGACAACAAAATCCATGGATTTTTTCCGACGGATGTTGGCTCAAACTTTTCTTGCATACACACGGTCACACAAAGTTGTCGGAAAATCCGATCATTCTGAACGCGGTGACAGAAAACACGTACGTCGGGACTATAAATGGGGCAATAGCCAATAGCTTTCATCTCTTAATTTATTCTGAGCATGAATGGCACTTTGTCCGTCGGATTTGTCTACACACGATCGCAATTTAAAGGATGGGATTTTGTTGTCGGAAAATTTTATAGCAAGCTCTCAAACTTTGTGTGTCGGAAATTCCGATGGAAAAAATCCGATGGAGCCCACACACGGTCGGAATTTCCGACACATATTCCGTCGGAAAGTCCGACTGCGTGTACAGGGCATAATAGTATGTACAGTATATCTCTTCTGTTATTCTCAGAGTGGATTAGAGATTTTGCTCTCTAACCATATAGTTGGTTATTTATATTTATCACTGCATAGAGATATTTAAGAATAAATTGCCTTTTTTTTTAAACTTTACATGTTAACCAAATTATACACCACACTTTTTTTAAGGTTATTATACGATTAATCAAGTTGATGGGGACATCATCCCGTCAGAAGAGGAGAAGCATCACACAACGGGAGCTTCCCTCCATGCCATCATGGATGCAGAGCGGCCCGAGGGGAAGAAGACGCCGCGGAGGAAGATGCCGGACGAGAACAGTGGAGGAAGAACCAGAAGAACCAGAAGAACCAGAAGAAGAAGAAGATGGAGGAAGAAACGGAAGGAAGATAGAAGAAAGAAGAAGCATTTAAATAAAGGAATTGTCAAAAACTGTCTCTTGTCATTTTTAAAATTTTTGACAGTTTTTTAAGTTAAATGGTAGGGGTAAGTACCCCCTTACCATTTCACACAGGCACACAGGGGGGAGGGCCGGGATCTGGGGGACCCCTTGTTAAAGGGGGCTTCCAGATTCCGATAAGCCCCCCACCCGCAGACCCCCACAACCACCGGGCAAGGGTTGTGGGGATGAGGCCCTTGTCCCCATCAACATGGGGACAAGGTGTTTTGGGGCTACCCCAAAGCACCCTCCCAATGTTGAGGGCATGTGGCCTGGTATGGTTCAGGAGGGGGACGCTCTCTCATCCCCCCCTCTTTTCCTGCGGCCTGCCAGGTTGCGTGCTCGGATAAGGGTCTGGTATGGATTTTTGGGGGGACCCCACGCCATTTTTTTTTTTTTCATTTTGGCCGGGGTTCCCCTTAATATCCATACCAGACCTGAAGGGCCTGGTATGGAATTTAGGGGGACCCCCACATCATTTTTTTTTTAAACATTGGTTCGGGGGTTCCCCTGTGGGGAATTCCCATGCCGTTTTTATCAATGAACTTTTATGGGTATTGTCTGACCGGCAATTCATTAATAGCCGCGAGTAGTTTTAAATGACTTTTTTTCCTTTGAAATGTCATTTTGCAGTCAGACTGTTCTAAACACGGGAAACATGGGCCCCTTTACAGGCATACTATAGACACCCCCCAGGTACGAAATATAAAGGGATATTACACTTTTATTGTTTCACTTTAAGCATTATTAAAATCACTGCTCCTGAAAAAACGGCCGTTTTTAAAACTTTTTTTTGCATTGATCCATGTCCCCTGGGGCAGGACCCGGGTCCCCAAACACTTTTTATGACAATAACTTGGATATAAGCCTTTAAAATTAGCACTTTTGATTATTCATGTTTGTGTCCCATAGACTTTAACGGTGTTCGCGTGTTCGAACAAATTTTTTGCCTGTTCGCAAGTTCTGGTGCAAACCGAACAGGGGGGTGTTCGGCTCATCCCTACCCGGGACTATGACAACAATTCACACCTTCAGCAATGTAAAGGATTACTACCTATGAGGCACCAAGGATGGGATTATCTAACAAGTACAGTAGAAGCACAGTGGAGCTCCACAACTTACACACCTCCCATCTTGTTTTTAAAGAATCATCATCTACTTTTCTATGGTGATTAGATGAGGACATTTGGGGTTCCTAGAAAGGATATGAATGTTGGGATATGTTGCTAACACTCATTGGAACCAGAGATTTATATTGGATGAGCTACAAAACGTCTTCAACTTTCCAGAAGAAGTCCAGATGAATGTGACCTCTACTACTAGATACACAAATATAGGAAACTCAAGTCATATATTATAGAGTCATGACACAAAAATAAGAACTGCCGGGTACCCAGGAAAGGTGATTCATAAATGTTTCTGTCCAAAGTTCTCCATACGTCTATATTTATATCAGGTAGGTAAACTTGTTGGACTTTGGAGTTTTGCTGATGACGTGTTTGCAGAAACATTTCTTAGACATATATGTATCTATCTATCTATATATAGATTTATATAGATCTATAGATATATCTATATATAGATTTAACTATAGATATATATATCTATAGACAGATCTATAGATATATATATAAGTAACACTGTGAAGCCCTGCTGTTGTGTAAATGGAGAAGAATATGACATGGGATTCGCATTAAGGGTTAATAGGAAGTTCCAGACTATCGTTCCTGAGCGAAGAAAGCTGTGTTTTTGTTTTTTTCTGGATTCTTTAGTACTGGATGGGACGGAACCTTCAATCATGTGTCTGGATTTTACTGGGTATCTGCAGCCTGTGTGAGTACATAGGTACACATGGTCTTTATATACCCCAGCCAGGAGTCAGAGGCAGTGGCGGCTGGTGAAGTTTTAGAATGACCCCGCCCTTCCTTTTGACCCCCCCACTTCTCATAAGCCCCACCCCTTATATAGGTCAACATTACAAATAGAGTATATAGGTCAGCATTGGGTATATAGGTCAGCATTGGGTATATACAGTGGGGACGGAAAGTATTCAGACCCCCTTACATTTTCCACTCTTTGTTATATTGCAGCCATTTGCTAAAATCATTTACGTTCATTTTTTTCCTCATTAATGTACACACAGCCCCCCATATTGTACACACAGCACCCCATATTGTACACACAGCACCCCATACTGACAGAAAAACACAGAATTGTTGACATTTTTGCAGATTTATTACAAAAGAAAAACGGAAATATCACATGGTCCTAAGTATTCAGACCCTTTGCTCAGTATTTAGTAGAAGCCCCTTTTGATCTAATACAGCCATGAGTCTTTTTGGGAAAGATACAACAAGTTTTTCACACCTGGATTTGGGGATCCTCTGCCATTCCTCCTTGCAGATCCTCTCCAGTTCTGTCAGGTTGGATGGTAAACGTTGGTGGACGGCCATTTTTAGGTCTCTCCAGAGATGCTCAATTGGGTTTAACCACTTGCCGCCCGCCATATAGCAGAATGACGGCGGCAAAGTGGTTTCAATATCCTGACTGGGCGTCATATGACGTCCTCAGGATATTGAGCCGCTGCGCGCTCCCGGGGGCGTGCATCGCGGCGATCGTTGTTGCGGGGTGTCAGTCTGACACCCCGCAACACCGATCTAGGTAAAGAGTCTCTGACAGAGACTCTTTACCATGTGATCAGCTGTGTCCAATCACGGCTGATCACGATGTAAATAGGAAGAGCCGGTGATCGGCTTTTCCTCACTCGCGTCTGACAGGCGCGAGTAGAGGAGAGCCGATCGGCTGCTCTCCTGACAGGGGGGGTCTATGCTGATTATTTATCAGCACAGCCCCCCCTCGGATCCTACCCAGGACCACCAGGGAAGCCGCCCAGGACCACCAGGGAAATCAGCCACACTGGACCACCAGGTATGCCCCCTAGACCCCCAGGGAAAAACGAATCAGTGCAAAGGCAGCTGCCAATCAGTGCCCACTCCAATGCCTACCACTGCCAGTGCCAACAGGGATGCCTATCAGTGCTGTGTATTAGTGCCGCGTATCAGTGCCCATCAGTCCTGCCTTTCACTGCCCAGCAGTGCCACCTATCAGTGCCCATCAGTACCACCCATAAGAACCCATCTTTGCAGCCTATCAGTGCCCATCAGTGTCGCCTATCAGTGCCCATCAGTGCCACCCATAAGAACCCATCTTTGCAGCCTATCAGTGCCCATCAGTGTCGCCTATCAGTGCCCATCAGTGCCACCCATAAGAACCCATCTTTGCAGCCTATCAGTGCCCATCAGTGTCGCCTATCAGTGCCCATTAGTGCCACCCAGTGCCACCCATGAGTGCCCATCAGTGCCGCCTATCAATGCCCATCAGTGCTGCATATCAGTGCCGCCTACCAGTGCCCATCAGTGAAAGAGAAAACTTACTTATTTACAAAATTTTTAAACAAAAACAAAAGCAAAACTTTTATTTTTTTCAAAATTTTCTTTTTTTATTTGTTTCGCAAAAAATAAAAACTGCAGAGGTGATCAAATACAACCAAAAGAAAGCTCTATTTGTGGGAACAAAATAATAAAAATTTAGTTTGTGTACAGTGATGGATGACCACGCAATTGTCATTCAAACTGCGACAGCGCTGAAAGCTGAAAATTGGTCTGGGCAGGAGGGTGTATAAGTGCCCAGTAAGCAAGTGGTTAAGTCAGGGCTCTGGCTGGGCCATTCAAGAACAGTCACAGAGTTGTTGTGAAGCCACTCCTTCGTTATTTTAGCTGTGTGCTTAGAGTCATTGTCTTGTTGGAAGGTAAACCTTCGGCCCAGTCTGAGGTCCTGAGCACTCTGGAGAAGGTTTTCATCCAGGATATCCCTATACTTGGCCGCATTCATCTTTCCCTCGATTGCAACCAGTCGTCCTGTCCTACTGAGTCCTATTACCCCCCCACAATTAGAACACACTAAGGGAACACACAATTAACCCCTTGATCGCCCCCTAGTGTTAACCCCTTTCCTTACCAGTGACATTTACACAGTAATCAGTGCAATTTTATAGCACTGATCGCTGTATAAATGTCAATGGTCCCAAAAATGTGTCAAAAGTGTCTGATCTGTCCGTCGCAATACCGCTAAAAATCGCAGATCACCACCATTACTAGTAAAAACATAAAATAATAAAAATCCCATAAAAATGCCATAAATCTTTCCCATAGTTTGTAGAGGCTTTAACTTTTGCACAAACCAATCAATATATGCTGAAGCTATATGTTGAAGCGCATTTGTGAGGTCAGGCACTGATGTGGACGAGAAGGCCTGGCTCGCAGTCTCCGCTCTAAATCATTTCAAAGGTATTCTATCGGGTTGAGGTCAGGACTCTATGCAGGCCAGTCATGTTCCTCCACCCCAAACTCGCTCATCCATGTCTTTATGGACCTTGCTTTGTACATTGGTGCGCAGTCATGTTGGAACTGGAAGGGGCCATCCCCAAACTGTTCCCACAAAGTTGGGGGCATGAAATTATCCGAAATGTCTTGGTATGCTGACGCCTTAAAGAGGAAGTAAACCCTCTGGAAAAAAAATAAATAATTAAACACCCCGCAAGACAAAGGCATAATGAGCTAGTATGCATAGCATACTAGCTCATTATAAATCACTTACCTGAGATCGAACCCTCCGAAGCGGTCCTCGTTCCTCTCCTCCGTCGCTGCCATATCTCCCCGGAGTGACTTCTGGGTATCACGGCTCCGGTGCTTTGACCGGCCGCATGCGCCGTAGACATCGGTGTCTGTCTTTTGCAAATATCTCCTAAACCATGTAGGTTAAGGAGATATTTCTTACACCTACAGGTAAGCCTTAATCTAGGCTTACCTGTAGGTAAAAGTGGTCTGTAAGAGTTTACAACCACTTTAAGAGTTCCCCTTATACCGCGTACACACGGGCAGACTTTTCGACTGGACTGGTCCGACAGACTTTCCAGCGGACTTCCGACGGACTTTCTAACGACCGGACTTGCCTACATACGATCACACCAAAGTCCGACGGATTCGTAGATGATGACGTACACAGGACTAAAATAATGAAGTTGATAGCCAGTAGCCAATAGCTGCCCTAGTGTGGGTTTTTTGTCCGTCGGACTAGCATACAGACGAGCGGATTTCTGGGTCCGGCGGAGTTACGACATAAAGATTTGAAGCATGTTCCAAATCTAAAGTCCGTCAGATTTGCGACTGGAAAAGTCCGCTGAAGGTCCGGTGAAACCCACACACGATCGGATTGTCCGCCGGATTTGGTCCGCCGGCGTCCGTCAGACCAGTCCAGTCGAAAAGTCCGACAGTGTGTACGCCCCATTACTGGAACTAAGAGGCCAAGCCCAACCCCTGAAAAAAAAACCCCCACACCATAATCCCCCCTCCACCAAATGATTTGGGCCAGTGCACAAAGCAGGGTCCATAAAGACATGGATGAGCGAGTTTTAGGGTGGAGAAACATGACTGGCCTGCACAGAGTCCTGACCTGTCTCAGTCTTATGCCCCGTACACACGGTCGGATTTTCTGACGGAAAATGTGTGATAGGACCTTGTTGTGGGAAATTCCGACCGTGTGTAGGCTCCATCACACATTTTCCATTGGATTTTCCGACACACAAAGTTTGAGAGCAGGCTAAAAAAATTTCCGACAACAAAATCCGTTGTCGGAATTTCCGATCGTGTGTACACAAATCCGACGCACAAAGTGCCACACATGCTCAGAATAAATAAAGGGAAGAAAGCTATTGGCTACTGCCCCATTTATAGTCCCGACGTACGTGTTTTATGTCACCGCGTTCAGAACGATCGGATTTTCTGACAACTTTGTGTGACCGTGTGTATGCAAGACAAGTTTGAGCCAACATCAGTCGGAAAAAATCCATGGATTTTGTTGTCGGAATGTCCGATCAATGTCCGACCGTGTGTAAGGGGCATAAGTCCGTAGGGTTCAATATTGAGTTGGTCCACCCTTTGCAGCTATAACAGCTTCAACTCTTCTGGGAAGGCCGTCCACAAGGTTTAGGAGTGTGTTTATGGGAATGTTTGACCATTCTTCCAGAAGAGCATTTGTGAGGTCAGGCACTGATGTTGGACGAGAAGGCCTGGCTCGCAGTCTCTGCTCTAATTCATCACAAAGGTGTTCTATCGGGTTGAGGTCAGGACTCTGTGCAGGACAGTCAAGTTCCTCCACCCCAAACTCGCTCATCCATGTCTTTATGGACCTTGCTTTGTACACTGGTCCAAATCATTTGGTGGAGGGGGGATTATGATGTGGGGTTGTTTTTCAGGGGTTGGGCTTGGCATCATCATACTAAGACATTTTGGACAATTTCATGCTCCTAACTTTGTGGGAACAGTTTGGGGATGGTCCCTTCCTGTTCCAACATGACTGCACACCAGTGCACAAATCAAGGTCCATAAAGACATGAATGAGCGAGTTTGGGGAGGAGGAACATGACTGGCCTGACTTCAACTGGATAGGACACCTTTGGGATGAATTAGAGCGGAGACTGCGAGCCAGGCCTTCTCGTCCAACATCACGGCCTGACCTCACAAATGCGCTTCTGGAAGAATGAATAAACATTCCCATAGACACACTCCTAAACCTTGTGGACGGCCTTCCCAGAAGAGTTGAAGCTGTTATAGCTGCAAAGGGCGGGCCAACTCAATATTGAACCCTACGGACTAAGACTGAGACAGGTCAGGACTCTGTGCAGGCCAGTCAAGTTTCTCCACCCTAAAACTTGCTCATCCATGTCATTAAAGTTCATGTGAGTGTAAAGGCAGGCGTCCCAATACTTTTGGCAATATAATGTGTGTGTGTATATATATATCTATCTATAGATATATAGATCTATATATTATATATATATATATATATATATATATATATATATATATATATATATCTATATATATATCTATATATATAGATATATATATAGATATATATCTAGATCTATCTATCTATCTATCTATCTATCTATCTATCTATCTATCTATCTATCTATCTATCTATCTATCTATCTATCTATCTATCTATCTATATATACACACATACACAAATAACAAATCTATATACTGTATATCTAATATACTTATATTTTATAACATGTGGATACATATAAATGTATATACACACACGTGTGTGTGCGTGTATATATATATATATATATATATATATATATATATATATATATATATATATATATATTTAGAGTATAAATTTGATATAACATACAGTATATGGTATAATTACTACACTTTGTAATTTAATAATAAAGAATTGATCTCACCGTTTCAATCCACAACTCTCATGTTTTTCTAACATGATCGAAAAATATAGAAGTTTCTTGTTTGTAATACAGAAACCCGGGGGATGATAAATCACAAACACTCCTGCAGGCGTATCGGCTGATTGTGTGATTGTGTGATTGTGTGATTGTGTGATTGTGTGATTTCAGAGGTACTGTAAGATGAGTTGCGTATTTCCTTCTTGGTGATGCACATCATACGGACTCTGTCACATATTCTTCCTGAATACTATATATGGTTCACCCAGACAAGTGACTATTGTACTGTATGTGTTATCACATGACTGGCAGTCAGCCACCATTCTAGGCTGAGTTATAAATAGTACATTGCAGTTGAGTAGTTGAGTCATAGTATTGAAGATACAGCCAACTTCCTTATTCACCTCCAAAAATAGAAACATTTCCCTCTGGGTGTTCCATGAACTTCACACACACATAAACACAGCTGATGGAAACTACGTGGGTTGTACAAATACCGCAGCCAGAAGACAATACGAGAATTATCTACTATTTCTTTTTTGTGTTTTGCAGAATTTGTAAATTGCTTCCAGCAGGTCTCTGATTAGACTCTTGGAAGGAGAAACTTGGAATGCTCATGTGGCCTCCAAATTGTTTTTTTTACGGCACAGAAAACGTCTGGTTGGTGGTGAATCTGTGAGTGAAGATCTCCCGTTAGGCTCCATTCACAGTTGGCGTCACCCGAATACGCAGAAAAAACGCACAGAAAACAAGTGTTTTGCACCCGCATTTTGGAAATGTGCTGCACACGTGCGTTCCCGCTACACTCAGGTGTGAACCCAGCATTGGTCAGGGCTTCGGGTCAGAGGGATCTCCAGCTTCCTGCTAAACATGAAAGGCCCCTTTAACCACTTGCTTACTGGGTGCTTTAACCCCCTTCCTGTCCAGGCCTATTTTCAGCTTTCAGCGCTGTCACACTTTGAACGACAATTGCGCGGTCATACAACAGAGGGTGGTGATAAATGGGGAGTACTCAGAATGGTCAGAGGTGGGTAGTGGGGTCCCCCAGGGTTCTGTGCTGGGACCAATCCTGTTTAATTTGTTCATAAACGATCTGGAGGATGGGATAAACAGTTCAATCTCTGTATTTGCAGACGATACTAAGCTAAGCAGGGCAATAACTTCTCCGCAAGATGTGGAAACCTCGCAGGAAGATCTGAACAAATGAATGGGGTGGGCAACTACATGGCAAATGAGGTTCAATGTAGAAAAATGTAAAATAATGCATTTGGATGGCAAAAATCTGAATGCAATCTATAGACTGGGGGGAGAACCTCTGGGGGAATCTAAAAAAAAAAAAAAAACGATGGGCATTGTTGAGGCTGCACTGATATACAGCACTGATGACCACTGATGGGCAGCACTGAGGGGGCTGCACTGATAATTAGGGCACTGATTAACCACTTCAGCCCCGGAAGGATTTACCCCCTTTCTGACCAAGCCCTTTTTTGCGATTCGGCACAGCATCGCTTTAACTGACAATTGCGCGGTCATGCGACGTTGCACCCAAACAAAATTGACGTCCTTTTTTCCCCACAAATAGAGCTTTCTTATGATGGTATTTGATCACCGATGCGGTTTCTATTTTTTGCGCTATAAACAAAAAAAAACGTCAATTTTGGGGAAAAAAAAGCAATATTTCTTACTTTTTGCTATAATAAATATCCCCAAAAATATATATAAAAAAATTATTTTCTTCCTCAGTTTAGGCCGATATGTATTCTTCTACATATTTTTGGTAAAAAAAAACAAAAAAACGCAATAAGCATATATTGATCGGTTTGCACAAAAGTTATAGCGTCTACAAAATAGGGGATAGATTTATGGCTTTTTTATTATAAAATATTTTTTATTAGTAATGGCGGCGATCTGCAATTTTTATCGTGACTGCGACATTGTGTCGGACACTTTTGACACTATTTTGGGACCAAAATACACCGATCAGTGCTATAAAACTGCACTGATTAGTGTGTAAATGTCACCGGCAGGGAAGGGGGTTAAACACTAGAGGGCGATCAAGGGGTTAAGTGTGTTCCCTCCGCGTGTTCTAACTGTAGGGGGGGATGGGCTCACTAGAACATGACAGCGATCACTGGGAGCAGTAGATCTCTGTCATGTTGCTAGGCAGAACAGGGAAATGCCTTGTTTACATAAGCATCTCCCCATTCTGCCTCTCCGTGCCACGATCAGGGGCCACCGGAGGACATCGAGTCCGTGGGGACCCACGGGCACGCTCCCACGGCACACAGCGGGCGCACCTGCTAGCCACCGATGACGTTTTGTGCACCCGTGCCACTTTGCCGACATATATCGGAGTGATATAATTGATTATCTGTGTACATGTCCCCTGTCAGGATTGCTGGTTACCGGCTCTCCTTACACTGTGACAGCAACGTGAGGAAACGAGAGACGATAAACTCTGTTTACATTGTGATCAGCTGTGACTGGACACAGCTGATCATTTGGTAAAGGGCCACTTTGATTGGCCGTTTACCACGATCTGTGATCAGCCGTGTCCAGAAGACACGGCTGATCACAGAGCGCGCAGTATGCATGCTCCAGGGGGCGCACTTGGCGTTTTTTTCCGGGATGGCGTCCATGGATGCCCCCCTGGAACAAAAGAGCCGCGCTGTAGCTGTCTTTCAGGTATAGCACGGTAAGGAAGTGGTTAAACCCTGTAAACTGACTTCTGGGTGCCGTGGTAGCTGGAAGTCTCTTTACATGTCTTCAGCCATTGGTCAACTTTCTAGTTGAAGTGTGAAGTCATTTGTAGCACTACCCCTGAAGGAGCCGCTTGGTAATTTGGGTTCTCTGTACCTGGACTCCAAGAACACCCTCAGCCCCTCTGACACACCTGGTAGAAGAAAAGATACTGCAAGCACTTATACTAACATGAGTATAGATACAATTAACTCAGTTGTGAATTAGTACCGGCAAATAGACAGAAGACTGTTTAGGGGTAAATGAACTCAATGGCTTAATTTACTAAAGGCAAATAGACTGTGCACTTTGCAAAGTGCAGTTGTTCCAGAGCTTAGTAAATGGGGTAAAGCTTCACTTTGCAAAGAATACCCAATCACGTGCAAGGAAAATTAAAAAAAAATAGCATTATTACTTGCACATGATTGGGTGATGGAAGTCAGCAGAGCTTTCCCTCATTTACTAAGCTCTGGAGCCACTGCTTTTGCAGAGTGCAACTGCACTTTGAAAAGCGCACAGACTCTTTGCCTTTAGTAAATCAAACCCCATGTGTCTGTAAGGGTTAGAATAAATGGTGGTTTGAGCATAAATGAGCACACAGCAGGTAGGTTCAGACACAGTCTGTTAAACAATGTGTGATCTCTAGGCCAAAGTGACTTAGAATAGAGTTCTAAGTCACTTTGGCCTAGAGAATGGCCTAGAATAGAGTGCACTCTAGAAGAATTCAGAGGATATAGTGAAAAGTCCCCTGAGAGGTACTTCTTTGCATAAGCAATAGGTGAAGGTCTCTGTGTAGTAGCTGTAAAGGGGCAGTCTTTAGACCTAACTCTTCAGCTGGCTAGCGTTGAGGCCCAGTTGTATCATTGGTGCACATGACATAGCTCCCAACTGTCCCTGATTTTGAGGGACTGTCCTTGATTTGGAGCAATGTCCCTCTGTCCCTCATTCCTCCTCATTTGTCCCTCATTTTGGTTTGATCTATATAGATGTATATAAAATGCACTTTTTATCTATCAAAACATGTTTTCCAGCACTAAACCTTTCATCTAATCTCTAAATTGCTGCATTTGTAAATTCCAAAAGCCAATATAAAGGAATGGTAGTGGTAAAAAAAAAGCACTTGTGGGTTTAACTAATCTTGTTTTTTTTTGAACAATTCTCCTTTAAGGGGGTGTGGCAGGGGGGGTGTCCTATGCCTGCATATTTTTGCTGATAGGTGTCCCTCTTTCCCATCTCAAAAAGTTGGGAGGTATGACATGAGAATAGTCTCAGTCAAGCCTGCAGGCAGCAATAAGGCTACTAGATGGCTGAATGGTAATTTCCTAAAGGGCGCCATCTCTCTTGCAGCAGATAGTAAATTCCCACAGCAGCAGCTTACCAGCCCCAGCGATATTGCAGCTCACCATCCGGATGCACACAGAGACTTGTTCACACCCTGCTTTGCACCCAGGTGACTCCGGTTATTGACACACCTGGACTCAGTGCTCTGGATCCCACTCAGGCTGCCATTATGCTGCAGTGATGGTGCACACAGGACAGCGATGTGCACTCTTCAGTCTCCCTCATGGCAAGAGGAAGCTGTGAAAATAAAAGGGGATTGGGAATAGGACCCAAGGTGTCCTTACCTTCAGTGAAGGAAAAGGAACAAACTGCGGTTTAACCTGAAATAACTTTATTAGAACAATTAGTAGAAAAACATTTTAATCATTGAAAGGAAAGCATAAACAATAGGAGATTGCATAAGGTAAAAACTGACAACGCTGTCACTTAAAAACGCATGCCCATGAGCTCAGCCATATCCCAGTCATCCACACGTGTCAATCATCTCAAGTCATTAAGTGTGACTTAATATATAATGCTTACATATGTTTAGGCGAGGTGAGTTCCGGGAAACCTTGGTAGCACAAGTCAGTACCCGTATTGTGCTTAACCATGGACCTTCAGACTCCCTATATGCCTATAGAGCTGCTGCATTAAGTCTTTACAATGTTAAAGAAAGCATTGGTTATCCCAGACAAATAAATGCAATTCTGGCTAGAAAGTATTCCTGATAGTTAGCGAACAGGACAGGTTTGATTTCTGGATGTAGCACTGTCAATCATAGAGATAATATATATATAAAAAAAAAAAAAAAAAGCAGCACGCTGTGGTGCAAGCATGCGACTTGAGTCAAGGAGACACAATAGATCCACAACAAGCCTGTTAGTCATTCAGCACCATGTTTCCATGAAACATTAAAGATAGCACCGCATATAGACTGGATAGGAAAATATAGTCAGCCGAGTCAAAATACAGAGCCTCCAAAAAAAAAAAAATATTTTTTTTAAATTTTTTTTTAAATTTCAGGCTGTGATTGCTTGCTGGATATACCAGTTGAAATGAGACTCACTGTTTAGATGATATTAGATTGGTCCTCAATAGTAGCGACAAGGTGGTGAATCCAGAGTTCTTTGCAGGGGTCCACAGGTGTGCAGGATGCGAATCTCTGTATTCCTAGTCCTGGTGACACGCACAGGATGTTATCCACCCAAAACCAGCATGGGGCCGCCTGGCCATTTACTTCCAGTTTTCGGTTGTTTGTGGATTTCCAGTTTGCGGAGATAGGATGAGGGCTAAGGAGTGATGAAAAGCCCAAGTTGGCAATCAGCAGAGGGCATGCGTAGGCACACACACCGACATGTTTCACCCACTTGTGACCCTGAAGAAACCCACGTCACAGGACGGCCATGGTAGCTGTTGGTAGGGAGAGCAGAGAATATCCGTTCACTAGTTATCTTTGCTCTGAAAGAAGCTGGAAGTGACTGGCTTCTCATCATGTCCGGTTTCAGGGCTCTCATTGGCCAGAGAAGAGGTTGATCAAGCACGATCTATGATTGATCATCTGCAATGGGGTCCAGAGGTGACATGAGCAGTCTAATAGACCCCCGAGGTCTCCTTAAAGTGTCCCTCATGAAATTCTTATTCTCAAAAAGTAATCCATACACATCCATTACTTAATGACCCTGTAATCTATTGTTCATGACATTTTTTCTTACTGTGTTTTTCTACCTTCTTGTAACATCCTCTGTGAGCTCTTAAACCTCTCCTTTTCCTCCTCACTTCTGTTTGGAGCAAGCAGTGCATGTTAGTTGTGTTCAAAAACACTGCTCTATACACACTTCACATCCAATAGTAGTTCATAGTCCATCTTGGGAATGAGCAAGAGGGGGTGGCTACATTCCTAGATACAGTGGGACCATGGAGAATGAACGTAGACACCCTCTAATACAGTGTTTCCCAACTTGGCTTCTGGTTCCCTGCAGTCTGTCCCATGTAGAGTGCCCAGCTGCGTGCCCAACAATGTGCCCTGCTTCCCCCTTATGCAATGTGCCCTCCTTATGTGTAATGTGCCCTCCTCCCGTATAATGTGCCCTCCTCCCGTATAATGTGCCCTCCTCCTGTATAATGTGCCCTCCTCCCTTATAATGTGCCCTCCTCCCGTATAATGTGCCTTCCTCCCGTATAATGTGCCCTCCTCCCTTATAATGTGCCCTCCTCCCGTATAATGTGTCCTCCTCCCGTATAATGTGCCCTCCTCCCGTATAATGTGCCCTCCTCCCGTATAATGTGCCTTCCTCCCGTATAATGTGCCCTCCTCCCGTATAATGTGCCCTCCTCCCGTATAATGTGCCCTCCTCCCGTATAATGTGCCCTCCTCCCGTATAATGTGCCCTCCTCCCGTATAATGTGCCCTCCTCCCGTATAATGTGCCCTCCTCCCGTATAATGTGCCCTCCTCCCGTATAATGTGCCTTCCTCCCGTATAATGTGCCTTCCTCCCGTATAATGTGCCCTCCTCCCGTATAATGTGCCTTCCTCCCACATAATGTGCCCTCCTCCCATATAATGTACCCTGATCTAATTTAAGCTGCCCTCCTCCTGTATAATGTGCCCTCCTCATGTGTAATGTGCCCTCCTCATGTGTAATGTGCCCTCCTCATGTGTAATGTGCCCTCCTCCAACATAATGTGCCCTGCTCTCATATAATGTGCCCTTCTCCCACGTAATGTGCCCTGCTCTCATAATGTGCCGCGAGGGCCCCGGGCTACTAGGGGGCCCCATCACAGTTGCCAGCCTCAGTAAACCAGGGACAGTATGTAAAAATCTGTGTTTTTTTTTACATCTGTCTCTGAAATGTCCCTTACCGACATCCTTTTGGTCTAATATTCCCGAGATTATAGCTGCCCCACCTCTCCAGTACCTTCTCAGCCAATGGAAACATGTCTGTGTATACTGTGCGTACATGTATGTGTATACTGTGTGATTGTATAATGTGTGTGTGTATGTATACTGTGTGGCCCCATAATCTCTGAATGCCTGGGGACCCCATTATCTCCTATTGCCCGGGGGCCCCATGAGTTGTCAGTCCGCCCCTGCTGCTCCCATGTAATGTGCCCTACTCTCATATAATGTGCATTCCTCCCACGTAATGTGCCCTGCTCTCATAATGTGCCCTCCTCCCATGTAATGTGCCCTACACCTGTGTAATGTGCCCTCCTCTCATATAATGTGCCCTCCACCCATGTAATGTACCCTCCTCCCATATAATGTTTCCTGCTCCTATGTAATGTACCTTCCACCCATGTAATGTGTCCTCCACGTATGTATTGTGCCCTGCATCACATACTAGCACATTATGAAAGACTTGCCTTGAAAGGAAGCCCTCCAGCAGGGTGCTGTCACCGCTACAGAGGCTTCCACCTTCCCCTGGTCTTCCTTGCGGGCTGCGGCCGCTTTAATGACCGAGGCGCAATTACGTCACTCCCACCCAAGTTGTGCGGGAGTCGCGGTCACAGCACAGGGCTCTGAAAGAAAGGCACGGGTATGCTGGCGGGGGACGTCGCCGGCTGCTGCTCGCTAGACTAGCTTCTAAACGGTGCGCGTTTAGGAGATATTTATTTTACCTTCTGCTAAGCTTTATTATTAGCATACCTGCAGGTAAAAATAAAAATGTCAATTTTACTACCACTTTAAATAGGTAGGTTTTAACATCTATTTCATTTAATGCTATTTCTAAAAGTAGTTGTTATATCAACACCTTATTGATCACACCAATGTACAGTGAGCCTAAAACTAGCTGAGTTTCTAGCGCTCCATCTTTTTTAATTGTAATCTCTGAAGTAATTGATAATAAAGGGAAGGGAATTTGGCGCTGCTTACAACAGATATTTAAAATGCCTGTATACTTCCACCTGTGATGCTAAATAAAATTAATGATTTCTCATATATATATATATATATATATATATATATATATATAAAAAATATCTGTGAATATATCTTTTTCTAAAACAAGTGACATAAATGTGAATAACCAAATGCAATGTGAAGAAATTAATTAAACCAATATTGAGTCCAATTCTGTAATATAGAACTATCCGCAATAATTGTCCATATTCCCAAAAGTGACTTGTACACATTCCAAGTGATAACGTTTTATCACAATTTCTGTGCAGAAAATGAATTAAGTGACTTTTCCGTGCTCCCCCTTAGGTTTATGCACTCACCAGAAAACCCTACCCCTGCAGGTGTAAAGAGCATGTAGTCAGATCTGCCTCCGATCCTGGTGTCCCAATATTCAGTATGATCTCCTGCTCCGTTGCGTTGCTTGCGTAATAGGGTATCCACATGAAATTAATAGTAAAAATGGGCACTTATAGCGCAAATCAGGTAAAACCAAAATCTACGCCTCAGAGGATGTACAATGACAAAACGCGTAAGCCGGGACTTGGTACACGCCGACGTCACTTCCGTAAATTCCGTTTTTCTCGCTGTGGTCTGTGGAAAGCACGCCGTCCAGACCCAGGACATTGGGGTAATTGGAGCCCCTTCTTTTTAAAGAAAGATTTTTACTTTTGGCAAATACATTTTGGTTTTACCGGGTTTACGCTATGAGTGCCCGTTTTTACTATTAATTCTATGTGGATACCCTATAACACAAGCAACGCTATGGAGCAGGAGGTCATACTGATTATTGGGACACCAGGATCGGAGGCAGATCTGACTACATGCTCTTTACCCCTAGGGTTTTCTGGTGAGTGCATGAACCTACCCCTGCAGGGGTAAAGAGCATGTAGTCAGATCTGCCTCCGATCCTGGTGTCCCAATAATCAGTATGACCTCCTGCTCCATAGCGTTGCTTGTGTAATAGGGTATCCACATGGAATTAATAGTAAAAACGGGCACTCATATCGTAAATCCGGTAAAACCAAAATCTACGTCTCAGGTGACGTCCAATGACAAAACACGTAAGTCGGGACTTGGAACACGTCGACCTCACCTCCGGAACTTCCAGTTTAGTTAAATAAATCTCTGAAGTACATGTTGAGCTGCCGAATTACAGACTAGTGGCCTTACCAGGCTTCAAATCCCAGCATCCTGCTATTCTATTGATGCTGAAACATTGCTGCATATCCTACGAATATTCACCCAACCCCAACTTAACCCACATCCTTCCAGACCATTTCATAAGACTTCTTCCTTACCCCATAGCTTTGCATCACTGTATGCTTTATTTTTAACCCTTCCCACCCCAGATATCTCACCAAATTGTGAGTAGATCTTACTTTTATTAACCACTTGCCTACCGGGCACTTACACCCACTTCCTGCCCAGGCCATTTTTCAGCTTTCAGCGCTGTCGCACTTTGAATGACAATTGCGCGGTCGTGCTACACTGTACCCAAACAAATTTTTTATCATTATCTTCACACAAATAGAGCTTTCTTTTGGTGGTATTTAATCACAGCTGGGTTTTTTATTTAAAAAAAAAAGACCAAAAATTTTGAAAAAAAATTTTTTATTTTTTTTCTGTCAGTAAATTTTGTAACTAAGTAATTTTTCGCCTTCTGTGATGTGCGCTGATGAGGCGCCACTGATGGGCACTGATAGGCTGAACTGGTGGGCATTGATGAGGTGGCACTAATATGCCGCACTTTTGGGCACTGATAGGTGGCACTCATATGTTGCACTGATGAGCACTGATAGGCGGCACTGATGGGCACTAATAGGCGGCACTGGTGGGCACTGATAGGCCGCACTGTTGGGCACTGTTAGGTGGCACTGATGGGCACTAATAAGCGGCACTGGTGAGCACTGATAGGCGGCACTGATGGGCACTGTTAGGGGGCACTAATGGGCACTAATAGGCGGCACTGGTGGGCACTGATAGGCGGCACTGGTGGGCAGCATGGATAGGTGGTACTGATGGGCACTGATGGGCATTGATGGGTGGCACTGATTGGCGACACTGATGGGCATTGATTGACAGCAGTGATGGGCATTAATGGGCAGCACTAATAGGCAGCACTGATTGCCAGCACTGACTATCATCTCTAATGGGCACTGATTGGTGGCACTTGTGGGCACTGATTGCTGGAATTGGTGGGCACTGGTGGGCACTGTATGGTGACACTGTTTTACTATACTGTAATCAGGGCACTGATTTTTATTCCTACATGTCCCCCTGTGTGGAGATGCCGCTGATTGTCTCTCCTCGCCACACACTCTGTCAGTGTGAGGCGAGGAGCACTGATTACCGGCACTTCCACCGTCATTTGATGGAGTCTCAGAACGAGTGCCGCACCGCCCTGCCGTCATTTGACGGTGTCTCAGAACGAGTGCCGCACCACCCCACCGTCATTTGACGGTGTTTCAGTACGAGAGGCGCACCGCCCCGCCGTCATTTGACGGTGTCTCAGAACGAGAGCCGCCCCGCCCCGCCGTCATTTGACGGTGTCTCAGAAGGAGAGCCGCACCGCCCCGCCATCATTTGATGGTGTCCCAGAACGAGAGCCGCACCGCCCCGCCGTCATTTGATGGTGTCCCAGAACGAGAAGCCACCCCGCCGTCATTTGATGGTGTCTCAGAAGGAGAAGCCACCCCGCCGTCATTTGATGGTGTCTCAGAACGAGAGCCGCACCGCCCCGTCGTCATTTGATGGTGTCTCAGAACGAGAGCTGCACCGCCCCGCCGTCATTTGATGGTGTCTCAGAACGAGAAGCCGCCCCGCCGTCATTTGATGGTATCTCAGAACGAGAGCTGCACCGCCCCGCCGTCATTTGATGGTGTCTCAGAACGAGAAGCCGCCCCGCCGTCATTTGATGGTGTCTCAGAACGAGAAGCCGCCCCGCCGTCATTTGATGGTGTCTCAGAGCGAGAGCCTCACCGCCCCGTCGTCATTTGATGGTGTCTCAGAACGAGAGCCGCACCACCCCGCCGTCATTTGATGGTGTCTCAGAACGAGAAGCTGCCCCGCTGTCATTTGATGGTGTCTCAGAACGAGAGCCGCACCGCCCCGCCGTCATTTGATAGTGTCTCAGAACGAGAAGCCGCACCGCCCCACCGTCATATGACGACGTCTCAGAATGAGAGCCGCACCGCCCCGCCGTCATATGACAGTGGGCGGGCGGCACACCAGTTGAACATTGAATTATAACAGACATGCTGCACTCAGAGTGGCTCCACTCATGTTCAGTGAGCTGTAGATCTGAACAGGGGGTTCCCCCGAGATCTCAAACTTTTTGCCAACAGTTCCTCCAAAGCAAAAAGGTTGAGAAACACGGATCTTACAGCAATTCAAATCACATCAGCTAAAAAAAAAAAAAAAGGGAATTTGGAGATTTGAAGGAGGCTGAGAGCAATGGAAGGGACTTTTTTGAGTTAAGAATACATCAGTGAAAATTTGTTTCCTTCTTTTACTTTTTTTCTTTTGTCACTTTAACCACTCGCCTTCCTTCCTGACCGTGCCATTTTTTGCAATACAGCACTGTATTACTTTAACTGACAAATGAGCGATCGAGCGATGCTGTACCCCCCAAAAAAAATTGTCATTTTTTTTTCCCACAAAAAGAGCTTTCTTTTGATGGTATTTGATCACCAGCTCTGATGGGCATTGATGGGTGGCACTGATTGGCGACACTGATGGGCATTGATTGACAGCAGTGATGGGCATTAATGGGCAGCACTAATAGGCAGCACTGATTGCCAGCACTGACTATCATCTCTAATGGGCACTGATTGGTGGCACTTGTGGGCACTGATTGCTGGCATTGGTGGGCACTGCTGGGCACTGTATGGTGACACTGATTTACTATACTGTAATCAGGGCACTGATTTACATTCCTACATGTCCCCCTGTGTGGAGATGCCGCTGATTGTCTCTCCTCGCCACACACTCTGTCAGTGTGAGGCGAGGAGCACTGATTACCGGCACTTCCACCGTCATTTGATGGAGTCTTAGAACGAGTGCCGCACCACCCTGCCGTCATTTGACGGTGTCTCAGAACGAGTGCCGCACCACCCCACCGTCATTTGACGGTGTTTCAGTACGAGAGCCGCACCGCCCCGCCGTCATTTGACGGTGTCTCAGAAGGAGAGCTTCACTGCCCCGCCATCATTTGATGGTGTCTCAGAACGAGAGGCCGCCCCGCCATCATTTGACGGTGTCTCAGAACGAGAGCCGCACCGCCCCGCCGTCATTTGATGGTGTCTCAGAACGAGAGCCTCACCGCCCCGCCGTCATTTGACGGTGTCTCAGAACGAGAGCCGCACCGCCCCGCCGTCATTTGATGGTGTCTCAGAACGAGAAGCCGCCCCGCTGTCATTTGATGGTGTCTCAGAACGAGAGCCGCACCGCCCCGTCGTCATTTGATGGTGTCTCAGAACGAGAGCCGCACCACCCCGCCGTCATTTGATGGTGTCTCAGAACGAGAGCCGCACCGCCCCGCCGTCATTTGATAGTGTCTCAGAACGAGAAGCCGCACCGCCCCACCGTCATATGACGACGTCTCAGAACGAGAGCCGCACCGCCCCGCCGTCATATGACAGTGGGCGGGCGGCACACCAGTTGAACATTGAATTATAACAGACATGCTGCACTCAGAGTGGCTCCACTCATGTTCAGTGAGCTGTAGATCTGAACAGGGGGTTCCCCCGAGATCTCAAACTTTTTGCCAACAGTTCCTCCAAAGCAAAAAGGTTGAGAAACACGGATCTTACAGCAATTCAAATCACATCAGCTAAAAAAAAAAAAAAAAAAGGGAATTTGGAGATTTGAAGGAGGCTGAGAGCAATGGAAGGGACTTTTTTGAGTTAAGAATACATCAGTGAAAATTTGTTTCCTTCTTTTACTTTTTTTCTTTTGTCACTTTAACCACTCGCCTTCCTTCCTGACCGGGCCATTTTTTGCAATACAGCACTGTATTACTTTAACTGACAAATGAGCGATCGAGCGATGCTGTACCCCCCCAAAAAAATTGTCATTTTTTTCCCACAAAAAGAGCTTTCTTTTGATGGTATTTGATCACCAGCTCTGATGGGCATTGATGGGTGGCACTGATTGGCGACACTGATGGGCATTGATTGACAGCAGTGATGGGCATTAATGGGCAGCACTAATAGGCAGCACTGATTGCCAACACTGACTATCATCTCTAATGGGCACTGATTGGTGGCACTTGTGGGCACTGATTGCTGGCACTGGTGGGCACTGCTGGGCACTGTATGGTGACACTGATTTACTATACTGTAATCAGGGCACTGATTTACATTCCTACATGTCCCCCTGTGTGGAGATGCCGCTGATTGTCTCTCCTCGCCACACACTCTGTCAGTGTGAGGCGAGGAGCACTGATTACCGGCACTTCCACCGTCATTTGATGGAGTCTCAGAACGAGTGCCGCACCGCCCTGCCGTCATTTGACGGTGTCTCAGAACGAGTGCCGCACCACCCCACCGTCATTTGACGGTGTTTCAGTACGAGAGGCGCACCGCCCCGCCGTCATTTGACGGTGTCTCAGAACGAGAGCCGCACCGCCCCGCCGTCATTTGACGGTGTCTCAGAAGGAGAGCTGCACCGCCCCGCCATCATTTGATGGTGTCTCAGAAGGAGAGCCGCACCGCCCCGCCATCATTTGATGGTGTCTCAGAACGAGAGGCCGCCCCGCCGTCATTTGACGGTGTCTCAGAACGAGAGCCGCACCGCCCCGCCGTCATTTGATGGTGTCTCAGAACGAGAGCCTCACCGCCCCACCGTCATTTGACGGTGTCTCAGAATGAGAGCCGCACCGCCCCGCCGTCATTTGATGGTGTCTCAGAATGAGAGCCGCACCCCCCCGCCGTCATTTGATAGTGTCTCAGAACGAGAGGCGCCCCGCCGTCATTTGGCAGTGTCTCAGAACGAGAGCCGCACCGCCCCCCGCCGTCATTTGATGGTGTCTCAGAACGAGAGCCGTACCGCCCCGCTGCCATTTGATGGAGTCTCAGAACGAGAAACCGCCCCGCCATCATTTGATGGTGTCTCAGAACGAGAAGCCGCCCCGCCGTCATTTGATGGTGTCTCAGAACGAGAAGCCGCCCTGCCGTCATTTGATGGTGTCTCAGAACGAGAAGCCGCCCCGCCGTTATTTGATGGTGTCTCAGAACGAGAAGCCGCCCTGCCGTCATTTGATGGTGTCCCAGAACGAGAAGCCACCCCGCCGTCATTTGACGGTGTCTCAGAACGAGAAGCCGCCCCACCGTCATTTGATGGTGTCTCAGAACGAGAGCCGCACCGCCCCACTGTCATTTGATGGTGTCTCAGAATGAGAGCCGCACCGCCCCGCCGTCATTTGATAGTGTCTCAGAACGAGAGGCGCCCCGCCGTCATTTGACGGTGTCTCAGAACGAGAGCCACACCGCCCCCCGCCGTCATTTGATGGTGTCTCAGAACGAGAGCCGTACCGCCCCGCTGCCATTTGATGGAGTCTCAGAACCAGAAACCGCCCCGCCATCATTTGATGGTGTCTCAGAACGAGAAGCCGCCCCGCCGTCATTTGATGGTGTCTCAGAACGAGAAGCCGCCCTGCCGTCATTTGATGGTGTCTCAGAACGAGAAGCCGCCTCGCCGTTATTTGATGGTGTCTCAGAACGAGAAGCCGCCCTGCCGTCATTTGATGGTGTCTCAGAACGAGAAGCCACCCCGCCGTCATTTGACGGTGTCTCAGAACGAGAAGCCGCCCCACCGTCATTTGATGGTGTCTCAGAACGAGAGCCGCACCGCCCCACTGTCATTTGATGGTGTCTCAGAATGAGAGCCGCACCGCCCCGCCGTCATTTGACGGTGTCTCAGAACGAGAGCCGCACCGCCCCCCGCCGTCATTTGATGGTGTCTCAGAACGAGAGTCGTACCGCCCCGCTGCCATTTGATGGAGTCTCAGAACCAGAAACCGCCCCGCCATCATTTGATGGTGTCTCAGAATGAGAAGCCGCCCCGCCGTCATTTGATGGTGTCTCAGAACGAGAAGCCGCCCTGCCGTCATTTGATGGTGTCTCAGAACGAGAAGCCGCCCCGCCGTCATTTGATGGTGTCTCAGAATGAGAAACCGCCCCGCCGTCATTTGATAGTGTCTCAGAACGAGAAGCCGCCCTGCCGTCATTTGACGGTGTCTCAGAACGAAAAGCCGCCCCGCCGTTATTTGATGGTGTCTCAGAACGAGAAACCGCCCCGCCGTCATTTGATGGTGTCTCAGAACGAGAAGCCACCCTGCCGTCATTTGACGGTGTCTCAGAACGAGAAGCCGCCCCGCCGTTATTTGATGGTGTCTCAGAACGAGAAGCCGCCCTGCCGTCATTTGATGGTGTCTCAGAACGAGAAGCCACCCCGCCGTCATTTGACGGTGTCTCAGAACGAGAAGCCGCTCCGCCGTTATTTGATGGTGTCTCAGAACGAGAAGCCGCCCCACCGTCATTTGATGGTGTCTCAGAACGAAAGCCGCACCGCCCCGCCGTCATTTGATGGTGTCTCAGAACGAGAGCTGCACCGCCCGCCGTCATTTGATGGTGTCTCAGAACGAGAAGCCGCCCCGCCGTCATTTGATGGTGTCTCAGAACGAGAAACCGCCCTGCCATCATTTGATAGTGTCTCAGAACGAGAAGCCGCCCCGCCGTTATTTGATGGTGTCTCAGAACGAGAAGCCGCCCTGCCGTCATTTGATGGTGTCTCAGAACGAGAAGCCACCCCGCCGTCATTTGACGGTGTCTCAGAACGAGAAGCTGCCCCGCCGTTATTTGATGGTGTCTCAGAACGAGAAGCCGCCCTGCCGTCATTTGATGGTGTCTCAGAACGAGAAGCCACCCCGCCGTCATTTGATGGTGTCTCAGAACGAGAAGCCGCCCCGCCGTCATTTGATGGTGTCTCAGAACGAGAAGCCGCCCTGCCGTCATTTGATGGTGTCTCAGAACGAGAAGCCACCCCGCCGTCATTTGATGGTGTCTCAGAACGAGAAGCCGCCCCGCCGTCATTTGATGGTGTCTCAGAACGAGAAGCCGCCCTGCCGTCATTTGATGGTGTCTCAGAACGAGAAGCCGCCCCGCCGTTATTTGATGGTGTCTCAGAACGAGAAGCCGCCCTGCCGTCATTTGATGGTGTCTCAGAACGAGAAGCCACCCCGCCGTCATTTGACGGTGTCTCAGAACGAGAAGCCGCCCCACCGTCATTTGATGGTGTCTCAGAACGAGAGCCGCACCGCCCCGCCGTCATTTGATGGTGTCTCAGAACGAGAGCCGCACCGCCCCGCCGTCATTTGATAGTGTCTCAGAACGAGAAGCCGCCCCACCGTCATTTGATGGTGTCTCAGAACGAGAGCCGCACCGCCCCGTCGTCATTTGATGGTGTTTCAGAACGAGAGCCGCACCACCCCGCCGTCATTTGATGGTGTCTCAGAACGAGAAGCCGCCCCGCCGTCATTTGATGGTGTCTCAGAACGAGAGCTGCACTGCCCCGCCGTCATTTGATGGTGTCTCAGAACGAGAAGCCGCCCCGCCGTCATTTGATGGTGTCTCAGAACGAGAAGCCGCCCCACCGTCATTTGATGGTGTCTCAGAACGAGAGCCGCACCGCCCCGTCGTCATTTGATGGTGTTTCAGAACGAGAGCCGCACCACCCCGCCGTCATTTGATGGTGTCTCAGAACGAGAAGCCGCCCCGCCGTCATTTGATGGTGTTTTAGAACGAGAGCTGCACTGCCCCGCCGTCATTTGATGGTGTCTCAGAACGAGAAGCCGCCCCACCGTCATTTGATGGTGTCTCAGAACGAGAGCCGCACCACCCCGTCGTCATTTGATGGTGTTTCAGAACGAGAGCCGCACCACCCCGCCGTCATTTGATGGTGTCTCAGAATGAGAAGCCGCCCCGCCGTCATTTGATGGTGTCTCAGAATGAGAAGCCGCCCCGCCGTCATTTGATGGTGTCTCAGAACGAGAAGCCGCCCCACCGTCATTTGATGGTGTCTCAGAACGAGAGCCGCACCGCCCCGTCGTCATTTGATGGTGTTTCAGAACGAGAGCCGCACCACCCCGCCGTCATTTGATGGTGTCTCAGAATGACAAGCCGCCCCGCCGTCATTTGATGGTGTCTCAGAACGAGAGCCGCACCGCCCCGCCGTCATTTGATAGTGTCTCAGAACGAGAAGCCGCACCGCCCCACCGTCATATGGCGACGTCTCAGAACGAGAGCCGCACCGCCCCGCCGTCATATGACAGTGGGCGGGCGGCACACCAGTTGAACATTGAATTATAACAGACATGCTGCACTCAGAGTGGCTCCACTCATGTTCAGTGAGCTGTAGATCTGAACAGGGGGTTCCCCCGAGATCTCAAACTTTTTGCCAACAGTTCCTCCAAAGCAAAAAGGTTGAGAAACACGGATCTTACAGCAATTCAAATCACATCAGCTAAAAAAAAAAAAAAAAGGGAAAGGGAATTTGGAGATTTGAAGGAGGCTGAGAGCAATGGAAGGGACTTTTTTGAGTTAAGAATACATCAGTGAAAATTTGTTTCCTTTTTTTACTTTTTTTTCTTTTGTCACTTTAACCACTCGCCTCCCTTCCTGGCCGGGCCATTTTTTGCAATACAGCACTGTGTTACTTTAACTGACAAATGAGCGGTCGTGCGACGTTGTACCCCCCAAAAAAATGATGTCATTTTTTTTCCCACAAAAAGAGCTTTCTTTTGATGGTATTTGATCACCAGCTTATTTTTTTGTGCTATAAACAAAAAAAAGACCGACAATTTTGAAAAAAAAAAATTTTTTTTTTACTTTCTGCCATAAAACATATCCAATAAAACAATTGAAAAAAAATCTAATTTCTTCATAAATGTGGCCAATATGTATTCTGCTACATATTTTTGGTAAAAAAACAAAACAAAAAGGGTATATTGATTGGTTTGTATAAAAGTTATAGCGTCTACAAACTATGGGATACTTTTGTTTATTTAATTTTTTTTTTACATTTAATGGCAGGAATCAGTGACTTATAGTGGGACTGCGATATTGCGGCGGACATTCTGGCACTAACTGACACTTTTGACAGTTTTTGGGGACCAGTGACACTAATATAGAAATCAGTGCTAAAAATATGCACTGTCACTGTACTAATAACTCTGTTTGGGAAGGGGTTAACAGGGGCAATGAAAGGCTTAACTGTATGCCTAGCCAGTGTTTATGTGTACTGTGGGAAGTGCTTTCACTAGGGGAAGAGAATTTATTCCCTGCTTTGCAGAAACCCGAACTCCATCCCTTCCCTCCTGTCAGAACGGAGATCTGCCTTGTTTACAGGAGCAGATTGCAGTTCTGTCTCTCTGCCTAACGATCGGCGGGTGTCGGTGGACCCAGGGATCGGCTCCCGTTGTGTGTGATCACAGCATGAGCAAACCGCCGCCAGCGCGCATCCATGCCCCCTACCAGGAACTGCAGGATCACATATACCGGTATATATATAGTATGTAATCTGGCACACAGCTGTCGCCCTGTAGCAGTAAAACTATAGGGCGGTCAACAACCAGGTTATAGAAGACCTGTCATGTACAGTATGCTATCACATAGGGGGCTTGTCACTGGACACGCTAGTGAGGGGTTCAAGGGGTTAAAGCAGGAGGTGAGGAGGCAATACAAAGAATCTCACCACCTGTCAATTCCTCTCTGAAGAGCGATCTGAATATGGATTGCTCTTCAGAGGGCAGAGCTTGTGTGAATGAAGCCCTAACACCTATGCTGTTTGCTGACAGTTCCTCAAGTACTACCCTGTTTCCCCGAAAATAAGACCTAGCGTGATTGTCGATGATGGCTGCAATATAAGCCCTACCCCCCAAATAAACCCTAGTTAAAGTACTTGTAGGTCTTCTTTTCAGGGTAGGGCTTATTTTCGGAGAAACAGGGTAGGGCTTATTTGGGGGATAGGGCTTATATTGCAGCCATCACTGACAATCACGCTAGGTCTTATTTTCGGGGAAACAGGGTATACATGCCTAAACAGGGGTGGACAGGGGGGGGGACTGCTTCCCTGGGCACTGTGGTATCATGTGAGGTGGGGGGGGGACCAAAAGGAGATTATGGGGAGGAGATTTGTGTTGGGGGGGGGATTTGGGAAGCGGCTGGGGGGGTAAGAATTGTCCTAGGAGGGCAAATTTGGGGAGGAGCGCTAGGAGTGGTGGTGATTTAGGGGGGATTTGTGTTGGAAAGGTGGATGGGGAAGAGGATTTGTTACTAGGATAGTGGTAGAGGGGAAATATTCATTTTTCTGATGGGGGTGGGGGGGACTTGTGCTAGTAGGGATGATTAGGGGGGGGGGGTTGTGCTAGGGTGGGGGATTGGGGGAGGGGAATTTAAGCTAGAAAGCGGGGTTGTGCTTGGAGGGGATATTTGAGGGGTAGATGATTTGTGCTAGGAGGGGGAAGATTTTTTTTTTTTTTTTTTGGGGGGGGGGGGGGGGGATTTGTGCTGGGTGCTTAGGGGGTAAGCATGCAGGTTAGTGCCAAATTGCACCCCCCCCAAAATGCTCATACATCTGGGGGGCGCAATTTGGTATGTTTGCCCTGGGCTCTAGATGACCCTGTGCCTAAACAAAAGCATCCTCCAGCTCTTGGAAATGAAGTAAATATCTAGAGTATCAGTACAGCCAAAATGTATGATGTTTGCTTTTTTTGTTTTTTTTTGGACTTGGATGGTAGAGACCAGAGATGGGTTAGATCCTCTGCCAGGTTTTTATTGCTGTCTGTGTCCCCAGCTAGGGGAGATGTGTCCCGGGGTCCGCTGTCACAGAGGCAGGAAGTGATGGGAAATCCTATGTAGTTGTCACGAGGAATGTTCCAGAGGGGATATCTGATCCTATGGAAACTGAGAGGGGGATTTCCTTCTACTTCTAGAACAATAAAGGGCATATTAATAAAACGCACACATGGATCAGGAAGATTCACCCGCGGTAAATGATTGGCGAATGTCTAATTCACTGCTTTATGAATAAGCCAATAGCTGGAAGGGAATCTCCCCTACAGGAAACAGGCAGCAAAAAATAAACAGAAATTTCTAAAAATAAATGAATGAGCACATTATTTTTGGCCATAGAAGAAGCACAGCCGGTAATCCTCTGAGGTCACAGGGGTACAAGTCACAGTCAGCTGATGCTGGGTTATTACCTGCTATCAGGTGATGGGGAAGAATCGCATCACATTTGGAAAATATTATTGGGATCCCCCTGACCACCTGGTAGATGACTGACACCTTCCACCACCCAGGTGACCACCAGGGCCGTCTTTAATATTGATTGGACCCTGGGCAAAAATGTTCTTGCCCCCCCCCTCCCCCCATGCAGTTTCACCCTCCACCTGCTCTGAGACATACAATAAATAGCCGCTAAACTTAAAATCAATTTACTGTATCAGATCAGGCAGCAATTGCAATTGGTTGCCAGCAGTACAGCATATCATTACTGCTTACTGACTGGTTGCTAGAGGTTACAGCACACACTACGGCTCACTGATTAGTTGCTAGAGGTTACAGCAAATGATTTCTGCTTGTTAATTGGTTGCTAGAGATTACAGCACATCATCTCCTCGCTGCAGGGGGGGCATGATATACATATGAATGCCACCTTTATTTACATATCAATGCCGCTGGCCGCAGCTATTTACTTATAATTGTCGCCGCTATTTACATATGAATGCCAGTTATTTACATGTAAACACAGGGTCTGCAGGTGGGTCATCTGTACACCACAATAGGGCAGAGCTGGGCAGCATTAGTACCAGCACTTCACACTGAGATATTGGGACACAGCACGGGACTAAATCTTCAAGGAAAAGGGAATTTAAACTGGGATAGTAGGCAGGTATGAGGCAGCTGCTTTGGGCCCCACAACAATGACAGGGCCCAGGGCAGCTGCCCCTTTTGCCCTGCCTTAAAGATGGCCCTGATGACCGCGAGAGCCCGCCAAATTCCCCCCTCCCCTTCCCCAGCCTGTCCCTCCAGTGCTGGATGATGGAGAAGCAGAACACAGTGCAATGACTGACAGTGACAGACCAGCCGCCATGTGATCTCTCCGTCTCAGAGCACGGCGTGGGACACCTGCAGTGTCCCACACCAAGATTTTTTTTTTTTTTAAATTAACCCCATAATTCCCCTTTAACCCGTCCCAATCCAAAACTTAAAGAGGAAGTAAACTCTCTGTGTTTATTTTTGTTTTTTTCTTCCCTGTAAAGTAAAGGCATAAAGAATGTGCTAGTATACAATGCATACTAGCACATTATGTGACACTTACCTGCAAATGAAGCCCGCGTCGCCCCCGCTGCAGGCCGCATCCATCTTCTCCCGTCTTCCTTCCGGGGGGGGGCGCGGACTCCGGATCTGTGATTGGCCCGGAACCGTGTGACGTCACTCCCGTGAGATGCCGGTCACGGCACACGCTCCTGAAGAAACGGCACTGGCCGTTTAGGAGATATTTACAGTACCTATAGGTAAGCCTTATTCTAGAATTAATAAAGAGAACAAGTTGCACTGATTGATAATAAATAAAAATGATCAAGGATGCTGCCCTGAACAGGTGAAAAATACACCAATAAATAGCTGTGCAATTTGTGAAAAGAATTCATAGAAAACTCCAATACAATTATTGAAAAAAGTCACTGATTGATTCCAGGGAGGAAAAAGACCCAAAGACAAGTCCATGTTTTAGAGATGCCAGTTCAATGTGATCCTCCACAGTGGCACACAAACGTAACACCCAGGAAAAGTGAGAGAAGTAGTAGTGCCTCCACCTCTATAAAAACTGCCTCTTACCAGCTGTAAATGATCTCCTGTTACGGAAGATCGAAATGCGCCTGTGGCTTATCACCCCGCCTCGGGTCTCTGTATAGTGCAGCACTGCTCCCTGCGTTTTCACCAAATGGATGGCCTCATATACACATAAATTCAGACGGTCCCCATGGAAAAGTAAAGGCTTGCATAGTGTTAAACCTTTTAATAATCAACTTAAAAGAACGAAAATTGCACTTACAATTTTGATGAGATAAAACGGCATTTAAAAAATCGGCTCTCGATGGCAGCCCGTTGCTTACGGGACCTGCGTACACGTGGTGTACGCAGGTTCGTCGCTCCTCGTCGCTCCTCCCTACGTACGTTTTGTCACACCTGACGTCGCCCTTTTTGTTTAGCAAAAAAATAAAATTTAGTGGTGATTAAATACCAACAAAAGAAATTTGTGAGGAAAAAAAAATATAAAAATGTCATATGGGTACAGTGTAGCACGATCGCGCAAGTGTCAATCAAAGTGTGACAAGTGTGCAAATTTAACAGTTCAGTTAGACATATGGCAGCCTTTGCTGCCCCTCTGTCAATGGCCAATCACTTTTCAGAGGGCAGTTGGCAGGCATCTGGGAGGTGATATGTAGCCTCCTTACCGCCTGTTTTAACCCTCAAAGTGCTAAATCACTGTACACAGCTATGTGCATTACACACAGTTACACTGTGCCCCATTCTCTCTCTCATTCACCGCGCTGCACTGCCAGACCTCAGCAAGGTTCACCCACAATGCTCTGCTCTGTCCTCCTCTGACTGCAGAGTCTGGAGAGGGGAGAAAAGACACGAGACTCCACAGCCTGCTCTGTCCTCTACACAGCCAACAGTGGCCCTGTCCACACAGAGCCCAGAGAGTAGGCACAGGAGCCCACAGCCCGCTCCTCTACCCGGCAGGGCAGCACCTAGCTACACTTGCTTCCAGTGGTGTAGTGTGAGTTGTCAGAGCCTGGGGCAAGGCAAGTCATTTACACCCTCCAACCTGTGGACTTTTAGATACCCCCCCACTCTGATCACATCCCCAGATACCCCCCCAACTCTGATCACACCCGCCCAGGCCCAGATACCACCACCCTTATCACACCCCCAGATACCCCTCCACTCTGATCACACCCCCCAGATACCACCACCCTAATCACACCCCCCCCGGATATTATACCCCAGATACCACCCCCCACTCTGATCACACACCACAGATACCACCACTCTGATCACACCCCCAGATACGCCCGACCCTCTGATCACACCCCAGTTCCCCCCCGGCCCACACTCTGATCACACACCACAGATACCCCCCACACTCTGATCACACCCCCCACAGAAACCCCCGACTCTGATCACACCCCAGATGCCCCCCCACACTCTAATCACACCCCTAGATACCCCCACCCACCCCACTCTGATCACACCCCCAGATACCCCCTCCACTCTGATCACACACCACAGATACCCCTATCCTGATCATAACCCCAGATTTTCCCCAGCTCTTTAACACCCTTTAGATCCCCCCACCCTGATCATAACCCCAGATACCCCCCTCCCACTCTGATCACACCCCCAGATACCCTCCTCCCACTCTGATCACACCCTCCAGATACCCAAACCCTGACAACACACCCCCAGATATCCTCCCACCTTGATCAGGAAGTGGCTAGGGATATGGATTTTACCGCCCCCCCATGCTGCCCTGTCTAGTTCTTGCATGTTACTGGTCCAGGACAAGTCACCAGGAGGGCTCAGTTATGCAGCGGGCCCCTGTTGCTTGAAAGGGTAGAACATACAGCCCCCAATCCACCCTTCTGATGGAAGCTCCATCACTGGCCACAGCCGCCTCCTTTCCTGAGCTGGCTGCTCCTCCTTCTTTTACTTCTGCTGCTCCAACTCCCAGAAGGTTAACATGTAGGTCTACACTTCATTCCCCATTCACCAGTAATTAAATCCAGCCTCTTTTACTAAAGTAGAA
The DNA here is from genome assembly GCA_037952925.1 of Lithobates clamitans. Taxonomy (NCBI): domain Eukaryota; kingdom Metazoa; phylum Chordata; class Amphibia; order Anura; family Ranidae; genus Lithobates; species Lithobates clamitans. The sequence goes on from JBBGZY010001824.1 coordinate 147,041, forward strand.
CTTCTTTACTTGTATAAAACGGTGTAAAAAAAAAAAACAGTTCCTTCACATCTCCACATTACAGATCTCCAACAATTACATGGGCAATGCCAACATGATGGTACCCCTTCTTTCCTTGTGTATACTATGCTGGACTTGGGCTGTGCTGTGGGCTCATACCTTTGGCTTGTAGTATTTTTCAGCTGGTACTGACATGGCGCTAACTTTACAGTCCCGCTTCAGGTTCCTGCCACTGGATGACCCAACTCTAGGTGGGACTTTACATGTATGGCCTTTCCAACCCCCACGTCCAACCAAACACTGGGCCAACAACCTTTCACTACAAATATCCCCACTGTGGGAGGCCTCACAGGCCAAAAGAAACAGGCATACACCAACGCCTGCATCACCAGAGACCAACCCTTAAATACACCATTGGTGAAGATCACAAATAACAATTTAACCACTTGAACTCTGGAAGGTTTTACCCCCTTCATGACAAGGCCATTTTTTGCTATTTGGCACTGCTATATTTTAACTGGTAATTGCGCGGTCATGCAACACTGCACCAAAATTTAATTCATATATTTTTTTTCACACAAATAGAGCTTTCTTTTGGTGGTATTTAATCACCACTGCGTTTTTCATTTTTTGCCATATAAACAAAAAAAAAAATGAAAATTTTGAAAAAAAAAAAATTTTTTTTTTACTTTTACTATAAAAAATATCAAATAAAGAAAGGAAAAGAAAACACATTTCTTCATAAATTTTGGCTAAAATGTATTCTGCTACATGTTTTTGATAAAAAAAAAATCCAATAAGTGTATATTGATTGGCTTGCGTGAAAGTTATAACATCAACTATGGTATACAGTATACTGGATTTTTTTATTATATATACTACTAATGACAGCGATTTATCGACTTATAATAGGACTGCGATACTGCGGCGGGCAATCTGAAACTAACTGATGCTGGAAGGAACTGATTAATGGCCCCTGACATCACCACTGACATTAATACAGTAATCAGTGCTAATACTATGCACTGTCACTGTACTAATGCCACTGGCTGGGAAGGGGTTAACATCCAGGGTGATCAATGGGTTAAATATGTGCCTAACTATGTGTAATGTGTGAACAGTTTGCTGTTTTTACTACTAGATCTATTTATCATCCCTGGTTTGCTCTCTCTGTACAAAGCTCTGTGTTGTTTACCAACACAGAGTTCTGGGCTGTGATTGGACACAGCTGGTCAGCAGGTCCCGGCTGTGAATCATTGGCGTGGACTTGCTGGCAGGTTCCCGCTGTAGGTGCGTGACGGGCCCGTTGCTCTGCCTGCAGTGGCCACTCATGCGCAGTGCATTGCGGACGGGCGCCAAGTGGTTAAGCAACTGCCTGCTTACAGCTGTTTCTTTGTTTAGATATTTGTTACCCAAATACATTGGTAAATTTGTTTACCGGGCACTTATACCCCCTTCCTGCCCACGCCAATTTTCAGCTTTCAGCACTATCACACTGTGAATGACAATTGCGCGGTCATACAACACTATCCATATGAAATTTTTATGATTTTTTTCATACAAACAGAGCTTTCTTTTGGTGGTATTTAATCATGGCTGGGTTATTTTTTTTTTTGCTAAAGACACAAAAAAAGACAGAAAATTTTGAAAAAAAAAAAAAAAGTTCATAGTTTGTAAATTTTGCAAACAGGTAATTTTTTCTGCTTCACTGATGTGCTCTGATAGGCTGCACTGATGGGCGCTGATGAGGCGGCAATGGTGGGAACTGATGAGGCTGCACTAATGGGTGGCACTGATGGGCACTGAGAGGTGGCACTGATGGGCAATTATAGGCAGTACTGATAGGTGGCACTGATGGGCTCTGATAGGTGGCACTTTAGGACACTGATAGGTGGCACTGATGGGCACTGGTAGACCGCACTGAAAGGTGACACTGATGATGAGGCACTGATGGACATTGATATGGCAGCACTAATGGACACTGATAGGTGGCACTTTAAAACACTGATAGGTGGCACTGATGGGCACTGGTAGGCAGCACTGAAAGGTGACACTGATGATGAGGCACTGATGGACACTGATATGGCAGCACTAATGGACACTGATAGGTGGCACTGATGAAGCTACACTGATGGGCGCTGATGAGGCTGCACTAAGAGATGGCACTGATGGGCACTGAGAGGTGGCACTGATGGGCAATGATAGGCCGTACTGATAGGTGGCACTGATGGGCTCTGATACGTGGCACTGATGAACTCTGATAGGTGGCACTGAAGGGCACCGATAGGTGGCACTGATGGGCACTGATAGGCATCACTGATAGGTGACACTGATGGGCACCGACATGGCAGCACTAATGGGCACTGATAAGTGGCGCTGATTGGCAGCATTGGTGGGCACCGATAGGTGGCACTGGTTGGCACTGATTAGCATCACTGGTGTGCACAGATTGGGACCAATGTCATTTTAACAGAAGCCGGTTACCAGCTTTCTTCTATTTTCCTCACGCTGATCATGAGGAGAAAAAAAGCCGATAACTAGTTTCTGTTTATTTCCGTGATCAGATTTCATTGGCTGACAGCTGATCACGTGATAAAGGCCCGCTGTGATTGGCCTTTTACCCTGTTCTGTGATTGGCCGAGTCTGACGGACTTGACGATCACAGAGCGCACTGCCCACGCACCACAGGGTGTGCGCAAGTAGAGCGATCACGGGAGGACATCTTTTGACACCCTCTCAACACTGGAAGCCTGCGCTGTAGCCGTCTTTCCATTATAGCGTGGGCGGAAAGTGGTTAAACCACCATGGTAACAATATCCATCAAAATCAAAGCAAGGATTAGGTCTGATTAAATAAAGGTCAAGGATAAGGTCTGATTAATTCTTTCAAGCAGGTTTTTATTGTTTGTTATGAATGACATTTTGCTCCAGTACATTTCAAAGGTATAAATGTATATATGTTTACACATTCACATGCAAAAATAGACCTTGTTGAGATTATCATGGTGCTATGTCAATGTATTTGGGTAATAAAGATCTAAATAAGGAAACGGCTCTATGACTATTTTTTACATATACAATGTAAAAGATAAGAGGAGTTTTTATAGTCATTATTAACCTTTAAAGCAGGTTTTTATTGCATTTTACTGTACGTATGTTTTGCTGAGGGAACTGTCATGGTCAAGGGTCAGGCTTGGAGACCAGTAGCTATAGAAGTATAGAGGCTCCCACCAACCAGCTGGAGAAGTGCAGAAGCACGTCACCCTGGAAGATAACACAGGCTCACCCAAGGTGCGGAGTCGAAGTACTAACCACCAGTGTTCACCAGAGCTCCTGGTGGTGGAGATGGGTTTTGCTGCATGTTAGTACCAGGTTGCAGTCCTCAGAATCACCCCACCAGGAGGGGAGCAAGCCAGGGTCCAGCAGATCAAGCAAAAGCATAGTCAGTAAACAAGCCAAAGGTCAGTAACGAGTTTGTAGTTAGGAACCGCGCTGCAAACAAATAAATTATAATGGATCTCTGAGGGATCACATAAATATTAAAAGAAAAAACACAAACATATCCATGTGAAAATAAGAAATATCACATCTGTAAAATAATAAAGTCCAAATGTGAATTCAAACAAATGTCCAATAAAGTGCAATGAAGTTAGTAAACCCTTCCAGTAACACCACGTGAAAAATCCGCCACCAGATAAATTAAATGCCTTCCAACGGCAAGCTGAGAAACAGCTTGAAAATAGACCAGGCACACAATCGTAATAACGTCCTAAAAGGATCGACAATATGGGGGGAGGATGACCAGGATAGCCAGGCAGACCAGGCAGATCAGGGTAGCTCCGTCCAAAGGATCAGTGTACAGGCAGCAGGGAGGACCCAAAAAGAATAAAAACACGGCTCTCCATAGCGCAAATCAGTGAGTATGAACAATTTGTTGAATAAAGTATTGCACTTACGTAGATAGCAGAGTATAAAAACATGGGTTAAAATAGCAGTAGCCGGCCGGCCAGCGAACACCCGAGATGAGACGCACAGAGATGACGTCAGCGCGTCAACCTTAGGAAGGCTGTGTGTCTCTAATCATCAGTGTGTTCTCCTGTCCTGTGTGTAGATTAGGAAATCCTTCCAGATTCTCACACTGCTTCTTAAAAATATAAAAATATGACATTAAAAACAAGTATATATAAGGGAAGCAGCCCTTGTGAAGTATGAAGGGCATAAATCACTTAATTAAAAAATCAACCTATTAATTGGTTGCAGGTGGAGATGGCCAAACAAAAACACACAAAAACAGGGGATTTCAACAAAGAGCATGAAATGTTAACCATTACAGTCCAACTGATACAACAGTGGAAGATTTTCAATAAAAAAATATTAATTGCTATACTTAAGAGCATTATTTCAAAAACGTGCTAACATCTATCCTATTGTTCATACCCAACGGCATTCTGGTATTTAACGTGTGTATCCACCACACCTGCTGTTGGAGCAGGGTGCGATGGGTATCCTCCCCTCTTGTAGACTGTTTGACATGTTCTAAACCAAAGAAAGAAAAAGTATCAATGTTACCTCCATGCACTGTCTTACAATGTTTAGATACATTAGAAATATTTTTGGCATTTGGATTGACAGTGTCATTATAGTGTTCAGGGACCCTGGTTCGTAGGTGGCAAATGGTGCAACCCACGTGCTGTATCTGACAAGCACTGCATTCCACTACATAAAACACTGATTTAGAGCTGTAATTAATAAAATGTTTAAGAGTGTAGGTTTTGGCTGTGAAGAAAGAGGTGACAGTTTTGGTTTTTCTGTGTCTTCTTCATTGTCTACATGTGCTGGTGCCACAAGGAACAGATCCAGTGGTACTTAGCCATGTCCTTGGGGGATGATGAGGAGGCAAAAGTCTAGGAGATAGAATAGATCCCAGTGTGGGAGCTCTTCTACTGGAAAAACTATAACCCTGTTGTAAAATGTCACACAATGTCTTATCTGCATATAAAATGGGAAGGCACTTTTTGACAATTGCTACAATTTGATCATATTGTCTAAAGTAGTAACACAATGTATTTTGTTACTATTACAATGGGACTGTCTTTTCATACTAGGGTTCTCAGCATTTTTTAGCATGCTACTTCTATCCTTTTTCTCTGCCTTGATCCTGCCATTATCAATCAAATGTTTTTGGTATCCTCACCTCATTAGTCTTTCTGAGACTAATGAGGTGACATTATGTTTTTAATGTCATAATATGACATTAAAAAGAAGTATATATATAAGGGAAGCAGCCCTTACAAATAGATAAATAAGAATAAAAGTCCAACTAAAGCCCAATGGTAGAGTCACAGGTGAGTGTCTGTTTATTAAAAGTCAGCAGCTACCCTTTTTGTAGCTGCTGAGTTTTAAATGGGTGGAACTCCGATTTAAACGTAGTAAAACATTACATTATAGCCACTTGATGGAGTTGAAGGGCATAGTAAATATATACATCGTTGTTGTGTTCATGGAAATATCCCTGCTGTATATAGCATTGTGATTTTAGGTTGTGGTGCCCTACGAGGTCCACACTCATTACCCTTATGTGACCAGTGGTATACTTCATTCCTCCGTTGAGGAATTTGGTAAATATGATGTATAACTATAACAGTTGGCCCCCATTGGGCTATTGCACTTTCTTTTATATTTTGTAAAAGAGATTTGTTTATGGATGCATTTGTACTATCTGAACCTGAAAACTACTTTCTATCAAAACAAATAAAAAACAATTTTGTAAAAAAAAAATATATATATATACGTCGTTGTAACAAGAGATAGAATGTAACAATTCTAGAGAACCCCACAGGGAGTTAGCAAATAAATGTAACTATTGCTAATCCCAGCTAGTGATGTGTAGAATTGTTACACTGTATCTCTTATAGATACCTGCGGTACGTACATCCTATGCCCCTCAGCTCCATCTAGTGGCCATAATGCAGTACTTTACTACTGCCCATAATAAAAGAACATTCATTCAGAAGATTAAATAGCCTGAAGGGTGTTTATTTTTGCCCAGTTCATATAAAGGTAAAAATCTTCATAAAGATAACTTGATAGAAGAAAAAAAACAGACAACATATCAATCCAAACATCGACTGTTATATTTATGAATTGGCCGCTCACCTCGAACAATGACCCAAAGGTCAACCAAGGCTCATCAGATAGTCACATAAGGAGTCCTGCTGATGGATCTGTAAAGACATCCAGGTCCCAAACGAAGACAGAGAACTACGTCCAGATCTTGGCATCAAGACATCTTGGGAAATTCCATATATAAAAGGAAACAGCTCGCTCCAAGGAATGCCACTTCTTGTATAAATGGCGCTCAAAGAAAACAAAAAATAGCCATAGTGCAATATTGCCACATAAAAAGTAAATTTATTATGTAAAAGAAGCTGCTTACATCAAGTAGGAATAAAAACCGCAGTAAAGAACAGTGGGAGTAGTGACACACTCGCCTCCTCACCGCACTTCCGTAAAATGCCACCGGAAATTATGTTACAAGGCTCCACCCGATGTGTTGCTTCACTGGTGATGTGACACTCAGAGACACTCGGAAACGCTCGGAGACATTCGGAAACACTTGGAAACACTCCGTTCCCGAGTGTCTCAGAGCGTCCCCGAGTGTCTCCAGCGCTCAACCCCCCCCCCCCCACACACACACCTCTGGCCACATACGGTACTGCAGACACTAGCAGTGACACTGGAACAAATTATCTGAGCTTCCATTATTTCTTGTGGGGAAACTTGCTTTGATATACAAGTGCTTTGGAATACAAGCATGTTTCTGGAACAAATTATGCTCGTAATCCAAGGTACTACTGTACAGTGCATCCGGAAAGTATTCACAGCACTTCACTTTTTCCACATTTTGTTATGTTACAGCCTTATTCCAAAATGGATTAAATACATTATTCTCCTCAAAATTTCACAACCAATACCCCATAATGTGGAAGTAGTTTGTTTGAAATCTTTGCAAATTTTCCTGCCCAGGCCATTTTTGAGCTTTCAGCTCTGTCACACTTTGAATGACTATTGTGCAGGTCATGCTACACTGTACCCAGATTAAATTGTTATAATTTTCTTCACACAAATAGAGCTTTCTTTTGGTGGTATTTTATCACTGCTAGGTTTTTTATTTTATACTAAAAAGAAGAGCAAAAATTTTGAAAAAAAAAAATGTTTTACTTAGTTTTTGACAGTAAATTTCATAACTAAGTAATTTTTCTCCTTCACTGATGTGCGCTGATGAGGTGGCACTGATGGGCACTGATAGACTGAACTGGTGGGCATTGATGAGGTGGCACTTATGGGCACTGATTAGGTGGCACTGATGAGGATGCACTATTATGCCGCACTTATGGACACTGATGAGTGGCACTGATGGGCACTGATAGTTGGTACTGATTGGCACTGATAGGCGGCCCTTTACTATGATCCCACAACGGCCCTTTCACATGTTCTGCAGTGAGCTCCCTTCCTACTGTATTGGGCCCCCCAGGGTGGCAGAAAACAAGAGATATATGTCACCAACATACCAAGAAAATAAAAGGGTCCAAAGCAGTGGGAGAATTATCAGGGTTGCAAAGGTTGTCTTGCCACCGGGCCCTGGTGTTCTGCCACTGTGGGGTTCCCCAGCCTCCTCTAGCTGTCCTGCCCCTGCTATCGATAGCGCTGGTCTGGCATCTCTTGGAATTTAAAGGCTGGTTCTCCTGTCCTAAGGATGGGAGAAATCCATCTGTTTTTTCAGTAACTAAGAGTCCTGGTGGAGTCCTTCCTGCAACTCGCTCTTCTCCCTGCCAATGAGGATGCAGGGAAAGGAGCAGATCGGGCGGCCGTGGTTGTGTGAGCGCTCGCATTATGCAGTGTCAGTGAGTAGAGGGAGGGGGGAGGAATCACCCGCAGGAGCTGACTGGGGACGCTCTCCCAGCGGTGACCCGAGTAAGATGTAGTGCATCCGCTACGAATGTAAACAAAAAGATATTGCTTTTTTGTAAAAAAAAAAAAAAAAAAATGTTTTAATTGGGGGCACATGGTGGGGCACAGCATAATGTTGGGGGGGTCAGGGCCCCCTCTGGCCCCCCTGGGGATGCCATTGGCACTGATTGGTGGCACTTGTGGACAGTGGTGGGCACTGATTGCTGGCACTGATGGGCACTGATTGCAGGCACTGGTGGGCAATGGTGGGCACTGATTGGTAAAACTGTTGGAGCATATTGTAATCAGGACATTGATGATCAGTGCCCTGATTACATGTGTAGATGTCCCCCTGCAAGGATGTGAGGCGAGGAGTGCTGATTACCGGCATCCCCGTGTTTACATGTGACCGGCTGTGAATGGACCCAGCCGATCACATGGTTAAAGAGCCATGCACGCGGCTTTTTACAGAGATCGGGGTCGCGCCGTGTCCTAGCAACACAGCGTGGCTGCGATCGGCTGCGGGCGCGTGACAGCAACCGTTCTGGGATGCCATCATATGACGGCGTCCCAGAACAAGAGCCGCACTGCTCCGCTGTCATTTGACGGTGGGCAGGCGGCAACTGGTTAAAAATAAAAAATGAAAAAAATCCCATCTACATAAGTATCACAGACTTTGCTCAATACTTTGGTGAAGCACCTTTTGCACCAATTATAGCCTCAAGTCTTTTTGCTACAAGCTTGACACACCAATTTTTGGGCAGTTTCTCCCATTCTTCCTTGCAGGACCTCTCAAGCTCCATCAGGTTGGACAGAGAGCATCTGTGTACAGCCATTTTCAGATCTATCCAGAGATGTTCAATCGGGTTAAAGTTTGCCCATTGCCTGGGCCACTCCGTTGTTATCTTGACTGTGTGCTTAGGGTCGTTGTCTTGTTGGAAGATGAACTTTCGCTGCAGTCTGAGGTCCAGAGCAGATATGTTTTATAGCAGAAAGTACTTTTTTTTTTAAAATGTTTATATAAAAAAATAAAAAAAAATAAAAACCACCAAAAGAAAGCTCTATTTGTGTGAAAAATTACATACATTTCATTTTAGTAGTGTTTCATGACTGCCCAATTACCAGTTAAAGTAATGCAGTGCTGAATAGCAAAAAATGGCCTGGTCATGAAGGGGGTAAAACCCTCTGGAGCTGAGGTGGTTAATCATTCTAATGTATTTAATTTTGTGGCATGCTAGGAATCAGCCCAACATGACTAACTAAAATTCGTTGACTTTTTATGTAGATACAATATATTGGATGAGAGTAGTTTTTATACTCCTTTGCAATCCTTCAAACAGGTTTTTATTGTTTGTTATGTATGTTGTGATATTCTGGGGAATTTGACTAGTAACATTTTTTATGAGCACATGCCAGTCAGAACTGTGTTTTTAGGAATTGACCACCCACTTTTATAAAACGCAGGGGTTTTTCACCACCAAAACAGGAACTTTGAAAATAATCCAAACCCACCTGGCTTCCCCACTTTAGCAGCGTCGTTGCTTAGCCCTTAAACCTTGGCCTTTGTCTTTTGGCTGGTCTCTTGCACAGTACCTCTGTGTTCATTCGCCTTTGCTGCAGCTTACCCAGCTATCCTGGCTCTCTCAGTCTTTTTATTTGTAGCTCCCTGGTGCCCAGGCCCAAACGCTATACTCTCAATAGGGAATCTTCTGACACCCTGGGTTCTCTCAGTTGTCTAAGACCTCTAAGTTCCCCTCAGTCCTCTGGACTCACTTAAAGTGGTTTTAAAGGCAGAAGTTTTTTTTTACCTCCATGCCTTCTATGCATGAAGGTAAAAAACCTTCTGTGTGCAACCCCCCTCCTATACTTACCTGAGCCCCATCTCAATCCATGATGTGCATATGAGCAGCAGCTGTCCTGGGTCTCTCTCTCTCTTCATTGGCTCACACAGTAGCAGGAGCCATTGAGAAGAGAGCAGGGGCGATTCCGAGTCCCGCTCTGTGTGTGAATGGACAAGTCTCAGGAGTGAGCCTGCTCAGGTGCCTCTATAACTAGAGGTTTGCTATTGGGGGCACTCGGCAGGGGTGAGGAAACAAGAGCGTCAACGGGGGACCCAAAAAAAGAGGATAAGGGCTGCTCTGTGCAATGGTAAGTATACATTTTTTTTTTATTTTTTAAATTACAACCTTTAGAATGACTTTAATTACCTCAATTCTCTCAGTCCTCCAGTCTCGATTAGCCTTTTCAACTTTATCAGCTCTTTGGACAAGGAGCCTCCTGATTCCAGCATGGAGTACTGTCTCCTGAGCAGAGCACACCTGTCTCCTAATGGGAGCCCTAAATAATGCCCAGGTCTGTCATTACAAAGGCTGTGCACATGTCGCACTTACCCCTATCACAGGTGGTCAGACACTATAGCTGGCTTCTGCTGACTTTTAATAATGACATTTACCTGTCCAGGGAGCCCGTGATGTTGCCCCCCCAAGGCCGATCCGTCCATTGGATCGGTTGCAGGTGCCGCCATTCTAATAAAGGGAGACGGGCAATGCTCGTTTCCTACTGCGCATGTGGGAGTCGTGCGGCACTTTGTGAATGGCCGCTGTCTTCTGGGACACACACATGTCCCAGAAGACATGGGGGGGGCTTGCTGAAGAAGAGGATATGACTTCCTGCACCGTGGACCAGATGGATCGGAAGTACAGGCTGTACTTCATAAAAAAGGTAAGTTAGGAGAAGACATTTTTTTTTTTAACTAGCCAAAAACGAGAGGTGGAGAGGTGGTCTTTCATTTAAGACCACCTCTTAAAAGTGGGTGGAACTCCACTTTAATGCACATTATGTGTTAATGCATGGTCTCTTAGAGTTTTATGAAATTTGTTAGCTTCATGAGGGCCTGATTGGAAGGAAGAGTTCTCCAGCAACTAACAAAACTAGGAAGAAGAGGTCCTACTTGGTCTTAGCCACATTTTCCAACCTATGGCCATTCATAGGTACAGGGGGTGAACTGACGGTAATAACTGTGATGTTCTGAGGCCTCTGTGGGAGTTTATGGTCAGCTTACATATTTGATGTTAACACACAGGAAGCCGGCTGGCCTGAAAAATTAGGGCAATGTATATAGAGGTGGTTTCAATAGGTGGGGATCTCACACATCATTCGTAAGTAAGCAAGACATGAACACTCAGGGTAAGTGGCTAATCTGTATTATTTATGACATTGTATTATTTATTGTGTATTTATTTAATATGTATTTGCAATATACAATGTGTATATATATATATATATATATATATATATATATATATATATATATATATATATATGTATGTATGTATGTATGTGTGTGTGTATGTGTATATATATATATATATATATATATATATATATATATATATATATATATATATATATGTATATATGTGTGTATATATGTGTGTATGTGTGTGTGTGTGTGTGTATATATATAAATTACAATGAATTAATTAATCATTTTAATAATTAATTAAGTGTTAATTATTTTAATTATGATGATATTTTATGATGTCTTGCCGTCTGAAAATGTTAAAAGCAGATATTACCATTTGGCTAGTTTTCTATAGAGTGGGAAAAGGTTCAAACTGAAGTTTAGTTAATTTTTTTGGTATACAACACCAGGGAAATAACTTACTTGAAATGAAGTGCTCCCCCTACCCCTGTCCAGTTTGTTTATGCATAGTTTAGAATTTTTTTCCCAACTTTCTGCTGATCTTCAGTTTTTTGGTGGTTAACATCGGCATGTGACAGCATTGACAACCCTGGACACAGCCGGAAGCGCCTTCCTCCTTCTGTTCCAGGCCAACCACACAAATGTTGCTAAGATGGATTATCCTGTGGCTGCTCGGGCCAGGGACACAATTACTAAAGCTGGAAAGACACATTATTTTAACTGGGGGCAAGATCAGGAGCTTTTGTAACTCAGAGACAGGCCCCTACAAATGAGAACTGTCCCTGGTAACCGAGGACATCTGGACACCTTATCACGCAGGATCAGCATTTCTGCAGAGTTCTGGACACATTTAATCACCCAGGTGGCCATCACACAGAATGCAACAGACTACACATTCTTGGCCACCCGACTAAATGTGGACTTGGAGAACTGTTACAATAGGGACAAGTGTCCCCACTGAAAGATTTTACCTCGCTTTGCCTCTGTAACATTAGTCAACAGGACAAATAAAGACGATGAAACTCCTAAACGAGGGTCGCAGACCACAATAATAAAGAAAATACTTGACAAATGTAGTGTTACCCCTGCTCTTTTCCACTTTTGTCACACAGCCAGGCACAAGGTAGATTCACACAGCCCGGTGCACACACTTCCTCTCGTTGTCTTTAATGATCAGTCTAGTGGTTTTGTTTTAGTTGTTTTATTTTTGGAGAACTTGGATAGGGAAGAGGATTCTACCTTTCTTGTAAAACTGTAGTGAAGTCCTTGCAGAAAGCAGATAAAGACTTCTCTTTGGCAGCAGCAAACTATTCACAGAGCTAAGCAGTGTACCTTAAGTAGTGGGCAATCTTGGACAAAGCTCTTCTGAACACTAGCCAGTGATTTGTTGTTCAGACCCTCAGCTGACTATGCACACCCGAAGGAGTTAAAAGCACAAGTCTATGGATCCTTTAGGTTGTCTGTACTCACAAAATGTCCAGGGACAGCTGGTAGCTTTCCTACAACTTCCAAGCGACACTCTATAGCAGTGATACCAGACCAGATCTGCAATAGACAGCCCCTTCAGCCAGCTCTCTGAAGAACCAGGGTCACTCTCACTAACTTCAGCCCCTTGGGACTCCCACCTAAGGCCACATGCCAGCAATTCAGGCCCTCAGGTCGCCCACCTGAAGTCATATGGCAGCAAGTGCCAGGGGAGGCGGCAGCCTCTCCCCTAGCTGGTACAATCCACTCCTGGGAAAAGACCCAGAGCCTGTGAGCTAGAGTATAAATGCAAGCACCCAGCATGCCTAGGGGCACATACCCTTGTAATTGGCCAGGACTGTATGAATGTTCATGCTCCCATCTGCATGGATTCGACCTATTATTCAGGACTTTCCCTGGTTGCTTGGATACAGGGAAACTTATGAGCAGCACTAGAGCACACTGAGCAGGCTACACTAGCTGCTCTCAGCTCTCTGTTAATCAGACAGTCACTAAATGTACCTAGCTTTTCCTCTGTTACGCAGAGAAACCAAAACTATTCTGTACTAATGCTAGCACCTAGCGTTCCCTTGAAGATGAAACATGTAGGGATGCAGCCTACACCACATACGCCAGCATGCTAATCAGGGTTGTCTTTAAGGCAGGACAAAAGAGGCATTGTTGTGGGGCCCAAAGCAGCTGCCTCATACTTGCCAACCTTCCCCGGTTTAAATTCTCTTGTCCCTAAAAGTTTTAGTCCCGTGTTGTGTTCCGATATCTCAGTGTGAAGTGCTGCTACTAATGCTCCCTATCTCTGTCCTATTGCCTTGTACAGATGACTCACCTGCAGCCCTGTGTTTACATATAAATAACTGGCATTGATATGTAAGTAGCGGCAGGGCCGGCGGCATTGATATGTACATAAAGGTTGCATCCATATGTGTATCATGCCCCCCTAATGTCATATTCACCATCACCTCTGCTGAATTCTGCCCACAGAGAAGGTGCATGTTTGAAAGTCCTGCCTGCAACTGTGCTCATCAACTGTGTGCAGATGTAGGCAGAGAATGTACACTGTATGTACAATCCTTCCTTAAATTGGTGGTTACTGTGAATGCTCCCATTACATTATTGGTCAGTGTAAATCCCCATTACATTTAGTGGTCAGTGTAAATTCCATTGTATATTTCATTGTATATTCGGATGGTTGGTGTAAATACTCCTATTACATTGGTGTCAGTGCTAAAAATCCCTCTTTATATTGATGGGTTACGTAAAATCCCCTGTTACGTGGTTGTCAATGCAACCCCCCCCCCCCTCATATTGGTGGTCAGTGTAAATCCCCCCTCACATTAGTGGTTGTAAACTCCCCATTACATTGGTGGTCAGTAGAGAATCTCCCACTATTTACTTGCCACAGATTTCCAGCTTTGCTCTACATGATTCAAAATTTGCAACAGTGTACTGCCTCCTAACTAATCCCCTTCCTTGTCCACTGCCACTGATCCCATCAAACCCCCAGCATTGCCACTGATCACATCCTCCCCACCCCCAGCACTGCCACTTTTCCCAGGAATTGTAGGACCTCTAGGAGATTTCTGTCAATTGATGGGTCCCTCACCTCCCCAGTCCATGGTGTGCAGGCAGTGAGGAGATGATGTGTTTTAACCTCTAGCAACCAATCAGTGAGCAGTAATGATGTGCACTAACCTCTTGCAACCAATCAGTGAGCAGTAATAATGTGCTGTAACCTCTAGCAATCAATTAGTGAGTGGTAAGGATGTCCAGTAACCTCTAGCAACCAGTGAGCAGTATTGATGTACAGTAATCTCTAGCAACCATCAACAAGCAGAAGCCATGTGCTGTAACTTCTAGCAAATAATCAGTGAGCCGTAATGTGTGCTGTAACCTCTAGCAGCCAGTCACTGAGCGGTAATGTTACACTGTAACCTCTGGCAACCAATCACAATCACTGCCTGATCTGATTCAGCAAACTGATTTTGAGTCCAGATGCTATTTAATGTATGTCTCAGAGCAGGTGGAGAGCGAGATTTCATGAAAGGGGGTCCAAGAAAATGTTTGCCCAGGGTCCAGTCAATATTAAAGACTTCCTGGTGCTAATACCGCCCTCTCTACATAGTTGCCAGCTGGAATTTGTTTGATATATGCTTTTATGAAAACTGCTTTATGTAAGTGCAATACTGTTTGATTAAACAGGTTCTATGACATTTTACACTATATGCGGACCTTCTTTATCTATGTATGGAGCGAGATCCACAGCTGCTGGTTGAGCCTGTGACTCTGTCTGCTGATCAGTGACATTGCTGTGTGAGGCATCATTCATCTCATCATTGTGATCATTTATCATTTTATGGTCATAGCTTTCTAGTAAGCGGCTTGTGATCTCTTTCCTGCACACGAGGTGAAATTACTCAGAGAAGTGTTTTTGGGTTTCCAGCTTGGGAAACATTTCTTACCTATTCCTTTTTTTAGATTATTACTATTACACCTTTCTGAATGTATATGTATGAATTATTATCACTATTAAACTTCATGGACTGTTTATGAATTTTGCATGTTTTTCATGTTTGTTTTTTTAGATATAGCGCTGTCTATGTCCACCAAGTTTATGAACTATATTTATCATCTGTTGTTGGGGCTTATTCACAAATATTTTTTTCACAGGATTTTTATCAATTTGACTTAGTGCTGTCTATGTTCATTCAGCGTATATATTGCACATTTCGACTTTATATTTCTATTTAGATTTTTTTTGTTTTTTTCACGTGTGATTTGCACTGTTGTGACCTGTAGGCTATATATTTACTTTTTTACATGTTGGACTGGTACAGTTCAGGAGGGAGGTTCTCTCTCGTCCCCCCTCCCCCCTTTTCCTGCAGCCTGCCAGGTTTTGCGTGCTCGGATAAGGGACTGGTATAGATTTTGGGGGGGACCCCCCCACCATTTTTTTTTTATTTTTGGCACGGTTTCCCCTTAAAATCCATACCAGAACTGAAGGGCCTGGTATGGATTTTGGGGGGACCCCCACACATTTTTTTTTTAATTTTTGCGCAGGGTTCCTCTTAATATTCATACCAGATCCAAAGGGCCTGGTAATGGACTGGGGGGGAACCCATGCTGTTTTTTTAATGATTTTTATGTATATTGCCGGGATCCGGCAATACATTACAGCTGCGAGCAGTTTTAAATAACATTTTTTCCTTTACAAATGTAATTTTGCTGCTCTCATTCATAAAACTATGTATGGCTGCCGTGTAAGCAGCCTTACATAGTGTGGGGCGTGGACTCAGCCCCCTGAGCCATGATTGGCCAAAGGCACCCTGCCTTTGGCCAATCATGGCTCTCACAGCAGAGCGTGCTGTGATTGGCCAAAGCATGCAGGTCAGGTGCATGCTTTGGCCAATCAGCAGCCATCAATGCACTGCGATCTGGCAGTGCATTGACGGTCTCGCCGTTCATTATGGGGTGTTCCCCAGGCGCTCAAATTTCCTGCAAACGCTACATAATGAACAGCAAGACTATCAATGCACTGCATTGACAACTGCTGCAGTGCATTGACAACTGCTGATTGACCAAAGCATGTTCGACTCGAACATCGGGCTTATCCCTATTTAAGACCCCTTTCACACTAAAGGCGCTTTTAGGACATTTTAGCGCTAAAAATAGAGCCTGAAAAACGCCTCTCAAGCCTCCTCAGTGTGAAAGCCCGAGTGCTTTCACACTTGGGCGGTGCGCTTGCAGGACAGAAAAAAAATCCTGCAAGCAGCGTCTATGGGGCGGTGCAGGAGCGGTGTATACACTGCTCCTAAACTGCTCCTGCCCATTGAAATCAATGGGCAGCATTGCCGAAGCGCCTGCAAAGGCAGCGCTTTTAACCCCTTGTAAACCCCTTCTTTGGGGTTAAAAGTGCCTTGCTCCCGCCCTGCACAGCACCGGTAAAACTCTGCTAAAACTAGTGGCGCTTTACCGCTAACACGGCCGCGCTACCAGTGTGAAAGGGGTCTAACTAGTTCAGCTCTTTGGACATACTACCTAAGGCCAAAAATAGAACCCTTAAGCAGAAGCAGCCTTCAGTCTGTGCCCATTTTATTCAGCCGGTTCCCGGCTTGAAAGTGATCCAGCAGCTGTATAGCCACTGGATCACTTTCACAGAGTGGATGGCGTGGTGCCACTATCATGGCTACTGGGTTCTCCATTTTTTTTACCGGGAACCAGGGACAACAACTGCCGACTCCAGGATGGAGATCGGGGGGAGACCGAGACATGGATCTGTACTGTCTGTACTGAAAGAAACCGGAAGCAACAATGATTTTGTGTCTTCTGATTTCAGATCCTTCATTTCCTGGTCGGTACAACCAGGGGAAACATCTAATCAAGCAGGTCTGTGATTGGTTAGATGGTGTGAACAACCAGGGACAACATCTGATCAAGCAGGTCTGTTATTGGTTAGATGGTGTGAAGGGTGGGGGAGACATTGGGGTGTCTATTAGACCCCTAATGTCTCAATAAAGAGTACTTGTCACCTGCCCAGTACTGTCACATGGGGCGTTGTTAACCATTTGTGATAGCAATGAAGCAAAAAAAAAAAAATGAAAATAGTAAAAATAAAAATATTATAATAAAAGGTATTAAAAACAATTTAGCCATAATCCCCGTTGCCCTTCACACACCCAGGGAGTACACATGTATGTAAACCACAGTTGCACCACACATGTGATGTATCCCCGCAAATGTCAGAGTGAGAGCAATGATTCCACGACCAGAGCTCCTGGTTATCGCTAAACGGATGGGCTGTAAAGGCTTTTAATCATCACCTATGGGGATTTTTGGGTACTGTTGTTTTTTTTTTTTGTAATATCACAATTTTAAGACTTGACATGTTTGGTATCTATTTTCTCAACACAACCTCATCTTTTGTATCTTTCCCCCAAAAATTGGTATAATGTTGTGTTTTGCACTAAAATTCATTTTATGATATTTTTTCTAAAAATTTGTGTTTGATAAACAGTTGCGCAAACATCATGCAACATAAAAAATTGCAGCTATTAGCTTGTTATTCTATGGGGTCTCTGCTTTAAAAACAAACAAAAAAAAAAAACAAATTATATATATATATATATATATATATATATATATATATATATATATATATATATTATATATAATGTTCTGTTTAAGTAATTGTATGGCAAACAAATTAAGATTTTACCTGAGTCCAAAAACAATTTAAAAAATTGCTCTAGAGCAAAACTAGTTAAATAACATTCAGTTTACAAATAAGGTGCAGGGTGGTTCTGTTATTATGCAACAACAGCAGACAATGAAACTTTTTTAAAAACATTAGCATTTATTTTATAAAGAGCAACATAGTAATCTGGTAACATTTATCATAGCATTATAAAGCAACAAGTGTTCAGCTCATTCACGACACCTACTGGTCATTCATACAAACTGCAGTTTCTTCAAGTTGTTTTTTTAACCCTTTTGCTGTCTGAGCCGTTTGTGCATTTTTTATTTTTTGCACACATGTTTAAAAAAATCATTTTAGGCCTGAAAATTAGGTAAAACCCTCCAACATTATATATTTTCCGAAAGCAGACACTCCAGGGAATAAAATAGTGTCAGTTTCAATTTTTTATACCATGCAATATTAGAGCAAAGTTTCAGTAAAAATACACTAAAGTGAATTTTAGGGCACATAAAAGCAATGAGTTATCCGTTTTTTTGTTTGTTTTTTTTTAAATATAAAAGATGAGGTTGTGCTGATGAAATAGATACCCAACATGTCACTTGGCATTAATACAGCGATCAGTGCTATAAAAATGCATTGATTACTGTGTAAATGTCACTGGCAGGGAAGGGGTTAAACACTAGGGGGCGATCAAGGTGTTACCTGTGTTCCCTCAGCGTGTTCTAACTGTAGGGGGGATGGGCTTACAAGAACATGACAGAGATCATTGCTCCTGATGACAGGGAGCAGTAGATCCCTGTCATGTTGCTAGGCAGAAGAGGGAAATGACTTTTTACCTAGGCATCTCTCCGTTCTGCCTCTCCGTGTCAGGCTTAAAATGAGAAGATCTGGATGCCATGAGTATGATGAGTAAGCACTCAGCTCTGAGTGCGAAACGCGTCAGCTAACCTGTACTTTCTGCATGATGGTCTTGTTATTTTGATGATCCCATCTTTCTAATAAATTCAAGTTTTCTACTTCATCCGGTGTGCGGCATCCAGATCTTCTCATTTTAAGCCTGTTCCACTTAGCATTCAGCCAGCACCTGGAACTCTTCTGCTCTGGAAACCTTACATCAATCTCACACCTGGGTCTGTGTCCACCTGAGCGGTGAAACACCCTCTTTGCCTGTCTGCATCTAAGGATAACTGCCTCTCCGTGTCACGTTTGCGGGCCACCGGAGGACATTGGGTCGCGGATGATGCAGCAACGTACGGGTACGTTGTTTTGCGCACCCGTGCCACTTTGCCGACGTATATCAGCATGAGCCAGTCGGCAAGTGGTTAAAGTAACAATAAAGGTAGTTTTTGTTTGTTTTTTGTCTTTTTTTTAAAAATAAATACATTCTTTAAATAACAAACATGTCATACTTATCTGCCCTGCATAATGGTTTTGCACAGAGCAGCTCCAATCGGGAGGTGGGTCCCCCGCCAGCACTCCAGCCCCCTCCTTCCTGCCTAGTGCCCTCATAGCGGGCCCCTGAGCAGGCTTGCTCCCAAGGTGCTGCTCAGTGTGTCCATTCACACACGGAGAGTGGCTAGACTCCACCCCCACTTTCTCCTCATTGGCTCCCTGGCTGTGATTGACAGTAGCAGGAGCCAATGGCTCAGCCAATGTGGGAGAGACCCAGGAGAGCTGAGGCTCTCCTGCACATCGCTGGATTGAGATGGGGCTCAATATCCATACCAGACCCAAAGGGCCTTGTAATGGACTGGAGGGAACCCATGCCGTTTTTTCAATATTTTTTATGTATATTGCTGGGATTCGGCAATACATTACAGCCGCGAGCAGTTTTAAATGACATTTTTTCCTTTAAAAATGTCATTTTGCTGCTCTCATTCATAAAAATATGTATGGCTGCTGTGTAAGCAGCCTTACATAGTGTGGGGAGTGGACTCAGCCCCCTGAGCCATAATTGGTCAAAGGTACCCTGCCTTTGGCCAATCATGGCTCTCACAGCAGAGCGTGCTGTGATTGGCCAAAGCATGCAGGTCAGGTGCATGCTTTGGCCAATCAGCAGCCATCGTCGATGCACTGCGATCTCACAGTGCATTGACGGTCTTGCCGTTCATTATGGGGTGTTCCGCAGGCACTCAAATTTCCTGCGAATGCTCCATAATGAACGGCGAGACCGTCAATGCACTGTGAGATCGCAGTGCATTGACGGCTGCTGATTGGCCAAAGCATGTTTGACTCGAACATCGGGCTTATCCCTATTTAAGACCCCTTTCACACTAAAGGCACTTTTCGGGCATTTTACCGGGAGCCTGGGACAACAACTGCCGACTCCAGGATGGAGATGGGGGGGGGAGACCGAGACATGGATCTGTTCTGTCTGTACTGAAAGAGACCGGAAGCAACAATGATTTTGTCACTTCTGATTTCAGATCCACCATTTCCTGGTCGGTACAAGCAGGAGGAACATCTAATCAAGCAGGTCTGTGATTGGTTAGATGGTGTGAAGGGTGGGGGAGACATTGGGGTGTCTATTAGACCCCTAATGCCCAGGGCCGGATTAGTCACAAGGCCACCGAGGCCAGGCCTCGGGGCGGCAGTGGTGTAGGGGCGGTGCCGCTCCTGCAGCGACTTCGCGGCCGCCCCCCCTTTCGTGCTGCCCATTAGAGTCTATTATGGGCACCAGTGCCCATAGAAAAAATGGCCGCGAGCCGACCACGCAACGGCGCATGCGCCGTTCCGAAGCCGGCCGGGCTCGGGAAAGCTCGTAAGCGCTCGGCCGGGCGGCGCATGCGCAGTAGCGTGATCGCGCCGCTCGGCGCCATTTTTAAAAAAAATTGAGATTGGCTAGTAGTGTCAGCGGTGCGGCGGCGTGGGAGAAAGATGACATCTCCTATTTGCCCGCACCGCTGTTCCGCCCTCCTCCTGATGGCAGACAGCATGGCAACATTGGCAAGGGACATCCCCATGTGGTGGCAAGTGACATCCCCATCGGGTGACAAGTGACATCCCCATCGGGTGGCAAGTGACATCCCCATGTGGTGGCAAGTGACATCCCCATCGGGTGACAAGTGACATCCCCATTTGGTGGCAAGTGACATCCCCATCGGGTGACAAGTGACATCCCCATTTGGTGGCAAGTGACATCCCCATCGGGTGACAAGTGACATCCCCATCGGGTGGCAAGTGACATCCCCATGTGGTGGCAAGTGACATCCCCATCGGGTGACAAGTGACATCCCCATTTGGTGGCAAGTGACATCCCCATCGGGTGACAAGTGACATCCCCATCGGGTGACAAGTGACATCCCCATTTGGTGGCAAGTGACATCCCCATCGGGTGACAAGTGACATCCCCATTTGGTGGCAAGTGACATCCCCATCGGGTGACAAGTGACATCTCCATCTGGTGGCAAGTGACATCCCCATCGGGTGACAAGTGACATCCCCATTTGGTGGCAAGTGACATCCCCATCGGGTGACAAGTGACATCTCCATCTGGTGACAAGTGACATCTCCATCTGGTGGCAAGTGACATCCCCATCGGGTGACAAGTGACATCTCCATCTGGTGGCAAGTGACATCCCCATCGGGTGACAAGTGACATCCCCATCGGGTGACAAGTGACATCTCCATCTGGTGGCAAGCAGCGTGGCAAGTGACATCCCCATCTGGCGGCAGGCAGCGTGGCAAGTGACATCCCCATCTGGTGGCAGGCATGGTGGCAAGTGACATCCCCATCTGGTGGCAGGCAGCGTGGCAAGTGACATCCCCATCTGGTGGCAGGCATGGTGGCAAGTGACATCCCCATCTGGTGGCAGGCATAGTGGCAAGTGACATCCCCATCTGGTGGCAGGCAGTGTAGCAAGTGACATCCCCATCTGGTGGCAGGCATGGTGGCAAGTGACATCCCCATCTGGTGGCAGGCATGGTGGCAAGTGACATCCCCATCTGGTGCCAGGCAGCGTGGCAAGTGACATCCCCATCTGGTGGCAGGCATGGTGGCAAGTGACATCCCCATCTGGTGCCAGGCAGCGTGGCAAGTGACATCCCCATCTGGTGCCAGGCAGCGTGGCAAGTGACATCCCCATCTGGTGGCAGGCAGTGTAGCAAGTGACATCCCCATCTGGTGGCAGGCATGGTGGCAAGTGACATCCCCATCTGGTGCCAGGCAGCGTGGCAAGTGACATCCCCATCTGGTGCCAGGCAGCGTGGCAAGTGACATCCCCATCTGGTGGCAGGCAGTGTAGCAAGTGACATCCCCATCTGGTGGCAGGCATGGTGGCAAGTGACATCCCCATCTGGTGGCAGGCAGTGTAGCAAGTGACATCTCCATCTGGTGGCAGGCAGCGTGGCAAGTGACATCCCCATCTGGTGGCAGGCATAGTGGCAAGTGACAAGAGATGGTGGCAAGTGACACACTCAGGGCTCCCAATGATTCTGCATTCTGGTGAGTTGAACTATTTCAGTTTATATTACAATGTAATGATAGAAATAATGTGTTTCAATCATCCTGACACCATAACAACCATGGTGCCGGGGATGATTGAAGCACTAACACCAGCCATTGCCTTGAAAAATTGCCTGCGAAAAATCCTTACCCCTCGTGCGCTTACCCTGAAGTATTTTTAGTCTGTACAGTTAAAGCCAATTGTTTTCAGTGTTCTCGTGTATGGAGATATGTTTTTAATTGATCTATTGTAGAAGTCATCGATAAAGGACATGGTGTGTGTGTGTGTGTGTGTGTGTGTGTGTGGGGGGGGGGGGGCGGCATTGAAGGACCCGGCCTTGGGGCGGCAAAGGGAGTAAATCCGGGCCTGCTAATGCCTCAATAAAGAGTACTTGTCACCTGCCTAGTGCTGTCACATGGGGCTTTATTAACCATTTGTGATAGCAATAAAGCAAAAATAAAAAAAATGGTATAACATTGTGTGTGTTTGCACTAAAATAAATTTTATGATATTTTTTTCTGAAAATTTGTGTTTGATAAACAGTTGCGCAAACATCATGCAACATAAAAAAAATTGCAACTATTAGCTTTTTATTCTACAGGGTCTCTGCTTTCAGAAAAAATATATAATGTTCTGGGGGTTTAGGTAATTGTATGGCAAACAAAATAAGATTTTACCTTTTTAAAAAAAAATAATTTAAAAAATTGCTCTACAGCAAAACTAGTTAAATAACATTCAGTTTACAAATAAGGTGCAGGGTGGTTCTGTTATCATGCAACAACAGCAGACAATGAAACTTTTTTTAAAAAACATTAGTATTTATTTTATAAAGAGCAACATAGTAATCTGGTAACATTTATCATAGCATCATAAAGCAACAAGTGTTCAGCTCTTTCACGACACCTACTGGTCATTCACACAAACTGCAGTCCCTTCAACTTATTTTTTTAACCCTTTTGCTATCTGTGCATTTTTTTATTTTTTTGCACAGGTTTAAAAAATTATTTTAGGCCTGATGATTATGTAAAACCTCCCCCGACATTATATATTTTCTGAAAGCAGACACTCCAGGGAATAAAATAGTGTGAGTTTCAATTTTTTATACAATGCAATATTAGAGCAACGGTTTACGAAACGCAAAGTTTCAGTAAAAATACACTACAGTGAATTTTAGACCACATAAAAGCAATGAGTGATCCGATTTTTTTGCAAAAATATAAAAGATGAGGATGTGCTGAGGATATAGATACCCAACATGTCAATTGGCATTAATACAGCGATCAGTGCTATAAAAATGCATTGATTACTGTGTAAATTTCACTGGCAGGGAAGGGGTTAAACACTAGGGGTGATCAAGGAGTTAACTTTGTTCCCTCAGCGTGTTCTAACTGTAGGGGGGATGGGCTTACTAGAACATGACAGAGATCATTGCTCCTGATGACTGGGAGCAGTCCCTGTCATGTTGCTAGGCAGAGGAAAGAAATGCCTTGTTTACCTAGGCATCTCTCCGTTCTGCCTCTCCGTGCCACGATTGCGGGCCACCGGCGGACATGCAGCAACATACCCGTTGTTTTGCGCACCCGTGCCACTTTGCCAAAGTATATCAGTGTGAGCCGGTCGACAATTGGTTAAAGTAACAATAAAGGTAGTTTTTGTTTGTTTTTTGTCTTTTTTTTTTTTTTAAATAAATACATTTTTTAAATAACAAACATGTCATACTTACCTGTCCTGCATAATGGTTTTGCACAGAGCAGCCCCAATCGGGAGGTGGGTCCCCCGCCAGCGCTCCAGCCCCCTCCTTCCTGCCTAGTGCCCTCATAGCAGGCTATATGGATGAACTGATTATCAAAATTACTATTCATAAAAGAATGAGACATCCTAGCCACTTCCTGGCTCATAAGATGTCATATGACGTCCTGGACTTTGAGTGGAACTATCTAGATGATGGGTGCATCTGCAGGCATCATCCAGATATATATATTTTTTTTCGGCCAGCGATTCCTTTACATGTAAAAGCCATCCTATTGGCTGTTTAGCCGCTTGATTGCTTTTACAGGTGGCCCGCCTCCCTCCGGTGCTTCTCCAGTCTCTCCTGTGAGATCGGGGAGCCGGAGAATAGCATAGAGTTGGCCGTGGACCAGATGGTACCCGGCCAGCTCTATGACCCTCGGAGGCCAGAAGCGATGGCATGACGTCACTTCCGGCTATGGCAGATGTAAACATTTTTTGTAAGTGTAAACCATTTTTTTTAGCCGGAATGCCTGAGATCGATTTTTTTTTTTAATCTCAGGCTTTCCAGCATAGAGGAGAGATGTGGGGACCCCATTAGACCCCAGATCACTCCGTAAAGAGGACCTGTCATGCCCTATTCCTATTACAAGGGATGTTTACATTTCTTGTAATTGAATTAAAAGTGATGAAAAAATAAAAAATTAAAAGGAAAGTATAAAAAATAAATAAAAATGAAATAAACAATTGAAAAAAATAAAAAAAATGTAAAGTGCCCCCATCCCATCGTGTTCACAGAAGCAAGTGCATAAGTAGGTCGTGCCCGCATATGTAAACGGTGTTCAAACCACACATGTGAGGTATAGCTACGAACGTTAGAGCAAGAACAATAATTCTAGCACAAGACCTCCTCTCTAACTCTTAACATGTAACCTGTAAAAATTTTAAAGCATAGCCTATGGGGATTTTTAAGTAACGAAGTTTGGCGCCATTCCATAAGTGTGTGCATTTTTTAAGCGTGACATGTTAGGTATCTGTTTACTCGGATTATACAAAAAAAAATTGAGGTAAATACTGTGTTTTTTTTTTTTTCATTCATGATGGTGATAAAGTGGTTTTTCATTTGTTTTTAAATCGCGTTTTCTTTTCACGAGCTCCTACACCTCATAAGTGGATTCAATAAGTTATTAAGACCCTTATTCAGGAGAAAAACACCTACCGACATAGGAATGTGACTAAACAATTTACCAAAAGGGCAGTAGGCTGTTACCAGGATGATATACTGGAAAAGGCATCTCTTCTACTTGTTAGATTTATCTGTTGGAAGGAAAGCGCACACCAGTTGTGTTGACTACCAATGTTGTTCTTAGTTTGTTTTGTTTGTAATTTTACTTTGCTTTCTTTTTGTACTAATCCAAATGTATATGTACAGGCTTTGAGAAATGTTATATACTAGAGAGTAAATGATTTCCTGTATATTTTCTACTCCTGCTGTCTGATTGTTTGTACTTATGGCACTTTTCTCAACAAAACAATTATTTTTTTCTGATTTAAAAAAAAAAAATTGCGTTTGAAAAATTCAAGTACTGTGTGACATAACAAATTGCAATGACTGCCATTTTATTCCCCAGGGTCTTTTGATAAAAACAAAAAAATATGACCAGCAGAAGAAAAATACGGGTGATCTCCCTACTCTAACAATGTTACATGAAATGTGCCATCACACCACACTGATATATAATATTTCACATACATTTTATTATTTATCACTGCAGATAATATCATAAGAGACCTCTGGCGGCGTTCCTGGAAAGGGGTCATTATAACCCTCCTTGTGGGATCCAATATTATCCTCATACGTATCATTGAAGCAATGGGTAAGTAATGTCCTTAAAGCATATCTATAGTCAAAATCAGTGGCGGCTGGTGCTCAATATTTTTTTGGGGGGAGGCAATCCAATACCAACCCTCCCCCCACCACTCCAGGGCCATTGTTTCTCCTCCCAGACAGGAAGTGGGTCCTAAGTCATAAGTCTCCCTGGCCAATTGCGCTATAAACAAAAAAAAAAAGCGATCATTTTGAAGAAAAAAAAAACTTTACTTTTTGCTATGATAAATATCCCCAAAAATGTTTTTAAACATTAAAGTCTCAAGACCCCCCCCCAAAAAAAAAACCATTGGAATCCATGCATCTGGCACCCTGCATGTAGATTAGGGGGGCACGCCGCCATTGGTCAAAATGAATTTCAATTATTTATAGGCTACTCTTAATCTGAATGATCCTGAAGTTTGTAAATTGACTTTGTGAAGATCCCCACACATTGAATTCTGTGACCCATAGTCACTATGCCCTGTGTGTAGGCACTGCTGTGTCACACATATCACAGAGCCTGCCTTCTGAGAGGAGGAGTTACAGGAGGCGTAGTCAGTACAGAAATCAGCAAGGTACCATGGGATATGTAGTCTTTAGAAATGGAGAAGAAGCCGCAAAACATGCTGGGAAACCAGGAAGTTGTGGAAAGAGATGGCCAAGAGACAGGCAGATCTCACAACATGAAAGGAGATTTTTTAAGTAAGCTTAGATTGGATTTTCAAATGTAACTATTGGAGACAAATAACAGGCTGAAGTCTGAAGAAGAAGCAAGGTTGCTTTGAAACGTATTCCTCTTCCAGCTTCAGCATTTTCCTACTACATAAAGTGGCTTCACATCCTGGGCCCTGAATTCTATCCATGGCTTTGGCTCCCCAGTGACAGCGGTTCCCTGCTTCCATACCATCTCCACTCCCTTGTTGGTGGCCAAGGCAGGGCAACCAGGTTGCATGTATGTTTCATATTTTATCATATGGTTTTATATTGTTTCATATTGTTTTACATTGCTTCACACAGTGAACTTACATCTATCTCATCATCAGGGCACCAAATTCTTTTAAAAGAAAAAAACTCTTATCACCAAATCTCCCGCCCCCCTAATAGTAGTACAGTGTCACTATGCACCAGGGAAGCAGCTTTTCAAATACAGGAAATTACAGTTTTGAAACCAGTAGTGATGAAATCATTGTTGTTTCCACCTTCCTTTGTCATGGGGGAAAAAGGGAATGGACATTCCTCCATCTCCTCTATAGGAAGTTGTCCCATCCGCTTATCACAGTCCCAGGCTCCCTGGAGAAACAGGGACAGTGGATTGCCAACTGTAAAGAATGGCACCAGGGTCGTGGCTACAACTGCTTGATGTCCACAATGTTTTAATAGTGGTTAAACTAGTGGGGGCCCATGGACTGAAATAACTTGGGGCCCAAAGTACAATTAACCGAACAATATATATAGATGTATTTTCATGTATTCCTTTGTAAAATGGATACGGCTTTATCATCTTTCTTTGGTTCTTCCAGTTTATAAAGGTCAGTCTTTAGAAAATGAGGTCAGCCAGATGAAGAAGTTGTTGATAAACAGCACCCAGTCTTCTACAAGTAAGTATATTATTATTTTTAGAAAGGCCCAAGGGGAGTAATAAATCCCCCACCGACTCTCACCCCTGTTTTGTTTTGTACTTTGTATGTACAAAATGCTGTACATACAGACTATTACAATTATAGGAATACAATACAAGACTGACAGATATTATAAAATATGCCTACAATGTACACATGCACAAGCTATCTTTAAAAGTTACTTGGGTTGTAGATTTAGTGTCATCCCCAGGTAAGGTTCCTCTTTTCAGTCTTTCTTTATGATGGAATCGTCTTCCAGCAGCCAGGAATCTTCCAGAACTTCTGCGAAGTCCTGAAAATCTTCCTTTTGCCTCTAGCACAAACAATCAGTACCAACCTTTTGTCTTGAGCACATGGTTTGTTCAAGTACTTTTCCCTCCCTACTTCCAGTAGCATAATTTCCTGTCCTGAACATCACAAACGAGTCCAATAGGTTTGTTGGAATATCAATAGGAGAATCTTAGCTTCTAAATAGTGTTGGGCAAACTTTTGCTCAGCCCGAGCACCCAAACTTTCTGTGCCTGCCAAGCACAAGTCAATATGTTGTTAAAGCGGAGTTCCACCCAAGAGTGGAACTTCCGCTTTAAGGACTCCTTGCCCCCTGACATGCCACATTTGGTGGGTACCTAGTTTTGACAGGTACCCAGCTCCTACTTCCGGTTGAGCTGTCTAGGCGACTCGAGCAGAACTTCTCCTCTCCCCTTCCCTCCCTGCAATCTTCTGGGACTCATCACAGGTCCCAGAAGATTGCCCGGCCATTCAGGATGCGCAGTGCAACTCATGCACGTGCAGTGCGCACCCGGCTGTGAAGCCGCAAACTGTCACAACCAGGTGCCTACACAACCACAGCCCAAGGTTGTCAGGTAGAGGCCCAAGATGCTTTGGGAAGAGGGGGGAGGCAAGGCTCACCCAAAGCACCCCCTCTTATGTTGAGGGCTTGTGGCCTGGTATGGTTCAGGAGGGGGCTTGGATAAGGGTCTGGTATGGATTTTGGGGGGGACCCCACGCCATTTTTATTTTTAATTTTGGCATGGGATAACCCTTAAAATCTATACCAGACCCAAAGGGCCTGGTATAGACGGGGGGGGGGGGGGGAACG
The DNA here is from genome assembly GCA_037952925.1 of Lithobates clamitans. Classification (NCBI taxonomy): domain Eukaryota; kingdom Metazoa; phylum Chordata; class Amphibia; order Anura; family Ranidae; genus Lithobates; species Lithobates clamitans. The sequence continues at coordinate 175,632 of JBBGZY010001824.1, forward strand.
CGTTTTTTCTTTATTTTTTTTAAATAGCAGGGTGCCGGAAATTGCAACAGTGAGTCAGTTTAAATGTGATTTGACTCTATAGGTTCTATGCATGCTACATATGCGCCACTTTACAGGCAGACTACGGGGACCCCCCCCCCCCCCCCCCGGCACTATGTTTCTTTTTTTTTTTCATTCATTTTTATTGTTGCACTTTAAGCATCATTAAAATAACTGCTCCTTCAAAAATGATTCTTTTAAAAAAAAAATGTACATAAATACATGTTCCCCAGGGCAGTACTTGGGCCTCCGTACCCTTTCTATGGCCATTAACTTGCATATAAGCCTTCGAAATGGCAACTTTTGATTTTTCATGTTTGGCTCCTGTAGACTTCAATGGAGTTTGCGGTTCGGGGCCAAACTTTTTTCCTGTTCGGTTCACACTAGAACTCCTGTTTGCCCAGCTCTAACTTCTAAACAATACATTGTCTTAAAATGTTTTTGCATATTTATGCTATAAAAATCACTAAAATAGCCATAGCAACACAATACCATATGGAGGATTTTCCTCCTATAGCTCATTTAGTACTTACCCCCAAAGGAGCCGATGATGTATGGGATCCCCTGACTTTAGGTGACAAGGACCATTCCAGCAATGCCACTCCCTCTGGCATACCAAAGCTAAATAAGGAGGATGTATTTGAGAAATATTCCCAACAAGGCAGCAAAGCAGAACAGCAATACCAGTTAAACAAATAACAGATATTAAATTGGTCCTAACTAAGGGGTGGTACTGGGAACTAAAAGTCCTTTAGTCTCTCCAATCCATCCACTTTCCACTAGCCAGTTACATAGTTACATAGTAGGTGAGGTTGAAAAAAGACACAAGTCCATCAAGTCCAACCTATGTGTGTGATTATATGTCAGTATTACATTACATATCCCTGTATGTTGTGGTCATTCAGGTGCTTATCTAATAGTTTTTTGAAATTATCGATGCTCCCCGCTGAGAAGGGAATTCCACATCCTTGCCGCTCTTACAGTAAAGAACCCTCTACCTAGTTTAAGGTTAAACCTCTTTTCTTCTAATTTTAATGAGTGGCCACGTGTCTTGTTAAACTCCCTTCCGTGAAAAAGTTTTATCCCTATTGTGGGGTCACCAGTACGGTATTTGTAAATTGAAATCATATCCCCTCTCAAGCGTCTCTTCTCCAGAGAGAATAAGTTCAGTGCTCGCAACCTTTCCTCATAACTAAGATCCTCCAGACCCTTTATTAGCTTTGTTGCCCTTCTTTGTACTCGCTCCATTTCCAGTACATCCTTCCTGAGGACTGGTGCCCAGAACTGGACAGCATACTCCAGGTGGGCCGGACCAGAGTCTTGTAGAGCGGGAGAATTATCGTTTTATCTCTGGAATGAATCCCCTTTTTAATGCCAATATTCTGTTTGCTTTGTTAGCAGCAGCTTGGCATTGCATGCCATTGCTGACCCTATCATCTAATAGGAGCCCCAGGTCCTTTTCCATCTTAGATTCCCACAGAGGTTCTCCCCCCAGTGTATAGATTGCATTCATATTTTTGCCACCTATATGCATTATTTTACATTTTTCTACATTGAACCTCATTTGCCATGTAGTTGCCCACCCCATTAATTTGTTCAGATCTTTTTGCAAGGTTTCCACATCCTGTGGAGAAGTTATTGCCCTGCTTAGCTTAGTATCGTCTGCAAATACAGAGATTGAACTGTTTACTCCATCATTAATCTCCGTGGTGAACACTGATGGTCGCCTCACTCTGCCTACAAGACAATATATTTCCTCCTTTCTCCAACACTCAGCTTATGGGACTTGCAGTCCCACCCAGTTCCACAAAACTGAGCCCAGTCTCTCTGGGGACTACCTTGCCCACAATTCTTTGCTCCTCCCAGCAGTCTTCAGACAAGGAAGTGGGACCATTCCTCCCCTGGCTGTGAGGGCAGTGGTGACAACCTGGTTCATGGGACTGTAGGCAGGAAGCACCACAGAGCTGGGACTACACTGAAGACAATACATACCAACCACAAGTGCAGCTAGTGAAGAAAAGGAATCCCATTATTCTCTATGCCCAAAAGTCCCAGCTATGACATGGGACTCCTGCAGGCGATTGCACACTGTACCTACCAACATATTAGTCCCACTCTTCAGGAGATTCTGACAATTCCAGTATTGACCCAATAACCAAATTAAAATACTAGCATTGCCAGGTCCATTTCAGCAACGTACCAGGTATACAGTATCTATCTACAGTATATGATTCAACTGCTTCAAAAGAGGACATGGCAGAAAAAGTAGAGTATATTGGCTTTGAGAAACAGTTGTAGCTACAAAAAGAGGGGTTATACAGCTACAATGGACAGGAACCCACGACTAGATTCATTCTTCATTCATCCCAAGGCCAACTGTCTTGTGCCACCCTCTACTAATCTAGTTGAGTGGTTATCCATCTTTGTTCAGACTTCATCCAAAAGAGGGTGTCCCAGAAATGACACAACCATGTTCACCAATGTCTGCCACAGATCAGACCCCCCAACAGGGGTCCTAAAAATATGTAAAAAATAATTTTAAAAAAATTATAAAAAAATAAATAAATAACATGGTAAAAAAATAATAATAAAACAACAAAAATAAAAAAAAATGACTGACACCAGTGGCAGAACTACCAGGATTACAAGGGTCGCACTTGCCCTCGGGCTCCGCCATTGTGGGGGGGGACCCCAAGACAGCAGAAAGGTGGCCCTTTGCTGGACCATAATAAAAGGTCCCACAATGGGAGTAAAGGGCCCTGGTTTGGGGTCAGGAGGGCCCTTCATGGTTTCTTGCATCATGGCCCTCAAGGTTCTAGCTATACCTCTGATATCTAATACCCTGGGTGGACAACATACCAGAAAGGTTGGGACCTGCCCGATAAATCACTGTCTTGTGCTCCCCTCTACTAATCTATTTGAGTGGCTATCCAGCCACTTACCAATGGATGCTGGCAGATAACTTTTACTAAGAGTTCCAGGGAGAAAATTGCAATCTCCACTCTGGCGGGCCAGTTCCAGTACAAGAAAGTGCCAAAAGGTGGAGCTATTCTGAAAAAAATTATACAGTCACTGTATATTGTATATATTGGATATGTCAGTAATATATTCATACAGATTTGGAAAATTGCTAATGTAGCCACTTTAAATAAAACCTTCATGGACTCTCTCTCTTTTTTTAGTTTCTAAAGACCATTCACATGTTTTAAAAAAGATGGAAAGGATTAAGCAGCAGCTGTGTGTACATTCTGATTCAGGTAAGAACAGTCCTTTGTGGACATCTGACTTAAGTCTGGTTTGTGTTCCCCTTATCATCTCAAGTTTGATGTGGCTTTCTAGTCAGGGAAGATTTGTTAGGCCCCTTTCACACGGGACGGATCCATTGGACGGGCTCCGCTAGCTCAGCTGTGGGATCGCCCTGTTGATTCCCTCTGAGCAGGCAGATGATAGGTCCGTCTCCACTCACTGTGCTGAGATGGACCTCTCAGAGCCCTGTTCTTCTCTATGGGGAGATTGAATAAAAATGGACAGCCTGTCCATTTTCTTCCAGAGCCATGCGATCGGATCCACTGGATGGATGGAGAATGTATCACCATCCAACTGTTTTAAGCGGATCTTGTCGGATCGGATGGCAGGTGGGTGTCAGCAGACATATCCGCTGACATCCGCCTGTGCATAGAAGTCAGTGGGTGGATACGCTAGAAAAACGGACAGGTGAATGCGATTGGGCCAGGAAAAGCAAATTCAAGAAAAACAGGGATTTTAAGGTGTTTAGTCCTTCTGTCAGAAAGATTCACCAATACTTTTGCATTCTTAAAAAAATATGTCTTTATTACAAATTCATTAATGTAGTCTATAGGTACCAATCCCCTAAAACCATTAAGAGATTCAGCAAGCCATTGTCAACATCGCAACCCCCAAATGAGAAGCAGCTCCCCGAAATACATACAATATATTATCAAAAGTATTGGGACGCCTGCCTTTACACCCACATGAACTTTAATGGCATCCCAGCCTTAGTCCGTAGGGTTCAATATTGCGTTGGCCCACCCTTTGCAGCTATAACAGCTTCAACTCTTCTGGGAAGGCCGTCCACAAGGTTTAGGAGTGTGTCTATGGGAATATTTGACTATTCTTCCAGAAGCGCATTTGTGAGGTCAGGCACTGATGTGTATGAGAAGTCTCCGCTCTAATTCATCCCAATGAGAGTAAAGGGCCCTGGTTTGGAGTCAGGAGGGCCCTTCATGGTTTCTTGCACCATGGCCCTGAAGGTTCTAGCTATACCTCTGATATCTAATACCCTGGGTGGACAACATACCAGAAAGGTTGGGACCTGCCCGATAAATCACTGTCTTGTGCTCCCCTCTACTAATCTATTTGAGTGGCTATCCAGCCACTTACCAATGAATGCTGGCAGATAACTTTTACTAAGAGTTCCAGGGAGAAAATTGCAATCTCCACTCTGGTGGGCCAGTTCCAGTACAAGAAAGTGCCAAAAGGTGGAGCTATTCTGAAAAAAATTATACAGTCACAGAGCAAAAAAAATCCCAAGAAATTCTTTAAGTATGTAAACAGTAAAAAAGGGAGGACAGACCATATTGGCCCCATAAAGAATGAGGAAGGACATCTGGTTACAAAGGATGGGGAGATGGCAGAGGTATTGAATTTATTCTTCTCCTCAGTCTTCACGAGTGAATCGGGGGGCTTCAGTAACCAAAACTGCAGTGTTTGTCCTCATGACACAACACAGGAAGCACCTACATGGTTAACAGAGGACGGAATTAAAATTAGACTTGAGAAACTTAACATTAATAAATCACCGGGACCAGATGGCTTGCATCCGAGGGTACTTAGGGAACTCAGTCAGGTGATTGCCAGGCCGTTGTTCCTAATTTTTACAGACAGTCTATTGACTGGAATGGTACCAGCTGATTGGAGAAAAGCCAATGTAGCACCAATATTTAAAAAGGGCCCAAAAAACATCCCTGGGAATTACAGACCAGTTAGCCTAACATCAATAGTATGTAAACTCTTGGAGGGGATGATAAGGGACTATATACAAGATTTTAGTAATAAAAATGATATCATTAGCAGTAATCAGCATGGATTCATGAAGAATCGTTCTTGCCAAACCAATCTATTAACCTTCTATGAGGAGGTGAGTTGCCATCTAGATAAAGGAAGGCCCGTAGACGTGGTGTATCTGGATTTTGCAAAAGCATTTGACACAGTTCCCCATAAACGTTTACTGTACAAAATAAGGTGCGTTGGCATGGACCATAGGGTGAGTACATGGATTGAAAACTGGCTACAAGGGCGTGTTCAGAGGGTGGTGATAAATGAGGAGTACTCAGAATGGTCAGGGGTGGGTAGTGGGGTCCCCCAGGGTTCTGTGCTGGGACCAATCCTATTTAATTTGTTCATAAACAACCTGGAGGATGGGATAAACAGTTCCATCTCTGTATTTGCAGACGATACTAAGCTAAGCAGGGCAATAACTTCTCCGCAGGATGTGGAAATCTTGCAAAAAGACCTGAACAAATTAATGGGGTGGGCGACTACATGGCAGATGAGGTTCAATGTAGAAAAATGTAAAATAATGCATTTGGGTGTCAAAAATATGAATGCAATCTATACACTGGGGGGAGAACCTCTGGGGGAATCTAGGATGGAAAAGGACTTGGGGGTCCTAGTGGATGATAGGCTCAGCAATGGCATGCAATGCCAAGCTGCTGCTAATAAAGCAAACAGAATATTGGCATGCATTAAAAGGGGGATCAACTGCAGAGATAAAACGATAATTCTCCCGCTCTACAAGACTCTGGTCCGCCCGCACCTGGAGTATGCTGTCCAGTTCTGGGCACCTATCAGACTCCTACTTACCAGACCGGTGAGTCCGCTTGGGCAGAGAGTAGGCTCCCTTACGCGTCCGACTCGCGGCCCCTGGTAAGGTAACAGGAAGCACAGGAGTGCGGAGTGGTATGAGAGCCTGTGAACTAGAGTCCAGATGCTGGTGGAATAGCAGTCTATGAACAGCAGGTGCAGGCTGGAACACAGGCGATGAGACTGAGCAGGATGGTCAGGAGACAGGCTGGGTTCGGCAACAGATGGGCAACAAGGTACAATAGGAGCAGGCAGAAGCGGAGTCAAACAGGCCAAGGTCGGGTACAGGCAGCAAGAAGGGGAATCCAAGGGCAATCCGGGTCGTCAGGAGATCAGGTAAACAGGAAGACAAGACAGGAAACAGGAACTACGGCACAGGAAGCTGATGATCAGGCAGCACTGAACAGAGTGCCTGACAAACTTAAATAGGCCGGCTTGCTCACAGGCACTCCCTCTGGTGGCCAATCCCATGACCAGCAAGGTGAGCTCTCTGACAGTGCCCCCTCCCCAAGGGCAGCCTCCGGATGCCCAGCCGGGCCAACCTGGAGGCATGAACATTTCTGAAAGTCTGCAAAAGTTCCGGGGCATGCAAATTGTTTTCTGGTTCCCAGGAATTGTCCTCCGGACCATACCCCTTCCATTTGATAAGATACTGTATTTGATTGCGCCTTTTCCTACAGTCCAGGATAGCCTCGATTTCAAACTCCTCCTCGTTATTGATCATCGCAGGCACGTCCGGAATGTCCTCGCCCGGCTCAGGCAACACGGGCTGTATGCTAAACTCGATAAATGTGAATTTGAACTCCAATGCATCCAATTCCTGGGGCTCATCATTTCAGTGGAAGGTATTAAAATGGACCCTCAAAAGGTGTCCGCCATCCTGGAAACTTTTGACTGCTTGGGTTAATCCTGCCAAGTGTCTGCAAAGTTCGTCCATAGGGGAGGCCCCCTGCCCGGACTCGGTCATGGCTGCCTGATACTATCAGACTCCTACTTACCAGACCGGTGAGTCCGCTTGGGCAGAGAGTAGGCTCCCTTACGCGTCCGACTCGCGGCCCCTGGTAAGGTAACAGGAAGCACAGGAGTGCGGAGTGGTATGAGAGCCTGTGAACTAGAGTCCAGATGCTGGTGGAATAGCAGTCTATGAACAGCAGGTGCAGGCTGGAACACAGGCGATGAGACTGAGCAGGATGGTCAGGAGACAGGCTGGGTTCGGCAACAGATGGGCAACAAGGTACAATAGGAGCAGGCAGAAGCGGAGTCAAACAGGCCAAGGTCGGGTACAGGCAGCAAGAAGGGGAATCCAAGGGCAATCCGGGTCGTCAGGAGATCAGGTAAACAGGAAGACAAGACAGGAAACAGGAACTACGGCACAGGAAGCTGATGATCAGGCAGCACTGAACAGAGTGCCTGACAAACTTAAATAGGCCGGCTTGCTCACAGGCACTCCCTCTGGTGGCCAATCCCATGACCAGCAAGGTGAGCTCTCTGACAGCACCAGTCCTCAGGAGGGACGTACTGGAAATGGAGCGAGTACAAAGAAGGGCAACAAAGCTAATAAAGGGTCTGGAGGATCTTAGTTATGAGGAAAGGTTGCGAGCACTGAACTTATTCTCTCTGGAGAAGAGACGCTTGAGAGGGGATATGATTTCAATTTACAAATACTGTACTGGTGACCCCACAATAGGGATAAAACTTTTTCGCAGAAAAGAGTTTAATAAGACTCGTGGCCACTCATTACAATTAGAAGAAAAGAGGTTTAACCTTAAACTACGTAGAGGGTTCTTTACTGTAAGAGCGGCAAGGATGTGGAATTCCCTTCCACAGGCGGTGGTCTCAGCGGGGAGCATTGATAGCTTCAAGAAACTATTAGATAATCACCTGAATCACCGCAATATACAGGGATATGTAATGTAATACTGACACATAATCACACACATAGGTTGGACTTGATGGACTTGTGTCTTTTTTCAACCTCACCTACTATGTAACTATGTAACTATATTGTATATATTGGATATGTCTCACATTTGTGAGGTCAGGCACTGATGTGGATGAGAAGTCTCCGCTCTAATTCATCCCAAAGGTGTTCTATCAGGTTGAGGTCAGGACTCTGTGCAATTAGAGTATGGTTGCTGGAAAAAGAAGAATATACATAATAATATAGCATCAAACCATCAAACACATAATACAATATTGCAATGAAGCTGCAAAAACTTACAAAAAACACTGACAAACGATCACCAATAATAAGGGATACAGTCAAGGACGATAATGATCTCTCAAAACGTGGTTTGGGAGAATAAATGGTGCAGAATGGAAACAATGTAGGAGAGGTGATATAGACAATAGCCTTCAGGGGGTTTTTGTTTTTACTTAGGAATGTGGTCTCGTATGATTCATAATTGGGGGGCTGCATGCTCATGACCCCCTTTCCTGGCCATACTGTCTACATGCCTGGATAATGGTCTGGTATGGATTTTGAGGGGAATCCTATGCCAAAAAACAACAAACAAAATGATGTGGGGTCCCCTGAAAATTCCATACCAGACTTTTATCTGGGCATGCAACCTGGAGAGTGCCACTGTCTAAGCACCTTGCCCTCATGTTGATGAGACCATCAGAATTTACATAGAATGTTGTTTTTTTGTTTGAGATACAAAAATGGAATAATAAAATATTTTTGACAGATTGCATGGTATGTCCAGCTGGTTGGTTGTGGCACAGAGCCGACTGTTATTACTTTTCATCAGGGGAACAGAGGACATGGAGGAAGAGCCAAGATTTGTGTGCTGTGATGGGAGCTCATCTTCTGGTTTTACAGGACAAGAAAGCGCCGGTATGACATAGCAACTAAAATACCAACTTGCAACCAGAACTGTAATTTTTCTTGAAATAGCATTACTGAGTTTATTCGCTTTGGTGGTTTTGTATATGTCCTACTCTTTCTAATAGCAAAACTTCTTCTCAGGAGTAGTTTCTGCTTTTGCCCACTGCCACAAGGCCAAACTAACTAGGGTTCCATGATACCCTATGGGTTCCATGAGTGGTCACTAGGGTTTTAATAAACATTGTTTTTGAGCCGAGTAACAGTGACTGATCAGCCATGATAGCTATAATATCTGTGATAGGATAATATGAGTTTGGTTGAGTTCATTTTTAGTTTTAAAGCAAGGCAAGGCAGGCCGCTAAAAATTGGTGAGCGCTGTTGTTATAGTACTTCTAGGTTCTGTGCCAGTACATCCAGAGGTCTGGTCCGTATTGTCCTCATGCAGTGTATTGAACATGCAGAGCATGGCCTAATGTCTATGCCAGGTGTGCGCTAAGGTCATGTTGTGTCGAAAGCATGCGTGAGTCAGCAGGCTTTAGCCTATGTCTCTTGCACTGGGCATGTTTAAAGGCTTAGGATGGTATTTTAAATTACTGTATTAAAACCCTTATAATGGTCAGTGCAGAGACTTCTGAGATTGCGGATTCCTGCTTTGTTCGATTTTGACCTGGATTGCTTGACTCTGCCTGTGTCTCCTGGTCCCATAGGTGACTCTGCTTGCTTGCTGCTTGCCTTGACCTCTGCCTGGACACTGACTGCTCTTCTGCCTGACGCCTGCTTTGACCTTTGCCTGGACACTGACTACTCCCCTGCCTGCCGTCTGCCTTGACTTCTGCCTGGACACTGACTACTCTTGTCTGTCACTCCTTGTGGGGTGTTTTCATGCAAGCCAATGTCACCTGCCAGGAGTGTTATCTGTACCACCAGCTGTATTGTATCAAAGGGAGGATGGTAGGTTGATTATGTCAGACTCTCCTTCAAGAAGTACCCACTAACTGGCCATACTGATGGAAATTTCAAGACAATTTCAGCTTTTTTTGATCAAAGATCGAATTGAAAGTGGTTCCCTGGAATGCACCAGCTTCATCAACCGCCTGAACTCTTACAATTGAACTGAGCTAAAAATTGACACCATCAATAAAAGGTTATTTAAAAATTGACTTAGGCTTGTATACATGAGTTTGTCTGTATCAGAATTACATTTCCCTGTACAAATCAATAGGAACGCAGACGTATCTTGAAGCAGCTGGTTGCACCTGAAAGCAAGGTGCATTAGTCCATCTACACAGGGCTTTGAATAAGCTCTTCATGTGGAGTAAAATTCATGGTAAATTTGCATTCTATGGAAGAAAATGTTTCTACTAGCATAAAATATCAAGGAGGACATTTAAAAACATGTTTTCTCCTAAACCTTACATGCATTACAAATTATACCCTTTGTGGTGATGAGGAACCAAAGAAAAATGTAGAATAAGAAAGCTGAAATAGACGAAGACTCAAAAATGTTATTCTTTGCTCAAAACGGCATTGACAATTATTACAGGATTAAAATATGTTTCATATTTTCAAGAAAGTTGAGAAAGATTGCTGTAGAAACCACTGTAATGGGCGCATGAGTTGGGTGGAGCTCCAGGTCTCATTGCTGGAGTCTCAGACACATAACAAGCCAGCATATGAGGCAACTTTCCAGCAGCCATAAAATATCAGTTTTGTACGAAGTATTCTTTTACTAATCAGCTATTTATATCATATTGCTTCATCATATCTAGGAGTTTATACAGCGATTGCTCGGACAGCAAACAGATGACAATTTCTGGACCGGAATGTACAAAGCCGGAGATGAATGGAAATGGGTGAATGGTCAACCATCTTCTAGTAGCCTGTAAGTAAATCTAACATTATTCTTTTAAAGAGAACTTGTCAGTTTTTTTAACTGATCTGTGGATTTTAGAGCAGCTAGTGTGGTGTGTGAACGCAAAATGTTCCCCCTTTTTGCTCCTTTTTGCTTTGGTGGGGTGTGGAGCAAAACCTGGCTCCATATATTTAGCTGGGTGTATGCAGATGTGGCCAACTTTGCCCCAAGCTGAGCTGGTGAAGCTGGACAAGTTTGCATTGGACCTAAAGGAACGTGTGGTGGGATTTTCTTTAGGCACAATCATATGCTACTAATGTCTTTATCATATACATTATATAAGTAAAAACATATACATTTTGTTATAACGATAAGCTCATAAAAATACACATAAAATCAAGGCTGATAAAGATGCATAGTACCAGGACCCAAGTCTGAACCTGCAACCTCTGCCATGTCTGGCAATTAGGGGTGAGCCGAACACCCCCAGTTCGGTTCGCACCAGAACATGCGAACAGTCCAAAACTTCGCACGAACGTTAGAACCCCATTGAAGTCTATGGGACTCGAATGTTCGAAATCGCAGGTGCTCATTTTAAAGGCTAATTTGCATGGTATTGTCCTAAAAAGGGTTTGGGGACCCGGGTTCTGCCCCAGGAGACATGGATCAATGCAAAAAAAAGTTTTAAAAACGGCCGTGACAGTGATTTTAATAATGCTTAAAGTGAAACAACAAAAAGTGTAATATTCCTTTAAATTTCGTACCTGGGGGGTGTCTATAGTATGCCTGTAAAGTGGCGCATGTTTCCCGTGTTTAGAACAGTCTGACAGCAAAATGACATTTCAAAGGAAAAAAAGTCATTTAAAATTACTCGCGGTTATTAATGAATTGCCGGTCCGACAATACACATAAAAAGTTCATTGATAAAAATGGCATGGGATTTCCCCACAGGTGAACCCCGAACCAAAATTAATCTTCTTTCTTCTATCTTCTATCTTCCTTCGGTTTCTTCCTCCATCTTCTTCTTCTTCTGGTTCTTCTGGTTCTTCCTCCAGTGTTCTCGTCTGGCATCTTCCTCAGCGGCGCCTTCTTCTCTTCATCTTCTTTTCTCGGGCCGCTCCGCATCCACGATTGGATGGGAGGCTCGCGCTGTGTGACGCTTCTCCTCTTCTGACGGTTCTTAAATAACGAAGGGGGGGCCACCCGGTAACCCCGCCCCCCTCTGACGTCACGGGGAATGCCACAGGGAAGTCCCCGTCAAGTCCCCGTGCCTCCGTTATTTAAGAACCATCAGAAAAGGAGAAGCGTCACACAGCGGGAGCCTCCCATCCATTCATGGATGTGGAGTGGCCCGAGAAAAGAAGATGAAGAGAAGAAGGCGCCCCTGAGGAAGATGCCGGATGAGAACACCGGAGGAAGAACCAGAAGAACCAGAAGAAGAAGATGGAGAAAGAAACCCAGGGAAGATGGAAGATGGAAGATGGAAGATGGAAGAAGCATTTAAATAAAGGAATTGTCAAAAACTGTCTCTGCCCCCTGCCCACAGTCCCCCACAACCACTGGCTACGGTTCTGGAGATGAGGCCCTTGCCCCCCTGCCCTAAAGCACCCACTCCCCGATATGTGGCCTGGTATGGTTTGGGGGAGGGGGCAAGGGTTGTGGGGATGAGGCCCTTGTCCCCATCAACATGGGGACAAGGTGTTTTGGGGGGCTACCCCAAAGCACCCTCCCAATGTTGAGGGCATGTGGCCTGGTACGGTTCAGGAGGGGGGGCACTCTCTTGTCCCCCCCTCTTTTCCTGCTGCCTGCCAGGTTACAAGCTCGGATAAGGGTCTGGTATGGATTTTTGGGGGTACCCCATGCCACTTTTTTTTAATTTTGGCGCGGGGTTCCCTTTAAAATCCATACCAGACCTGAAGGGTCTGGTATAGATTTTGAGGGGGACCCCACTTTTTTTTTAAATTTTGGTTTGGGGTTCCCCTGTGGGGAATTCCCATGCCGTTTTTACCAATGAACTGTTATGTGTATTGTGGGACCGGCAATTCATTAATAGCCGCGAGTAGTTTTAAATGACTTTTTTTCCTTTGAAATGTCATTTTGCTGTCAGACTGTTCTAAACACGGGAAACATGCGCCCCTTTACAGGCATACTATAGACACCCCCCAGGTACGAAATTTAAAGGAATATTACACTTTTATTGTTTTACTTTAAGCATTATTAAAATCACTGCTCCCAAAAAAATGTCAGTTTTTAAAACTTTTTTTTGCATTGATCCATGTCCCCTGGGGCAGGACCCAGGTCCCCAAACACTTTTTATGAGAATAACTTGCATATAAGTCTTTAAAATTAGAACTTTTGATTTCTCCCATAGACTTTTAAAGGGTGTTCCGCGGCTTTCGAATTTGCCACGAACACCCCAAATTGTTCGCTGTTCGGTGAACTGGCGAACAGCCGTTGTTTGAGTCGAACATGACTTTGACTCGAACTCGAAGCTCATCCCTACTGGAAATGTATCTTCTTGCTGAGCCACCTGAGATGCTGGACAGTTCCCTGATTGATTGTTTGGACTTTTTTGCCTTGCCTCTTTGCTCCTCCCATGAGCTTCCTAATTTAAGTCATGTCTTTGCACTTCCTGTTTGCCAGATTATTGTGCTCTCCAGCTGATATCTCACTCTTGTCTCTCCTGCTGCTGTCCATATCTCCACTACCACTCGTTACCGACTTTTTGGCTTATTCCTCGACTACACTTATGCTTAGTCCCAACCTGCAACCACTTGTTACCAACCTTTGGCTTGTTTACTGACTAAGCTTCTGCTATCTCTGCCTGCTACATCGAGATAATTTGGAGTTCCCGTGTGCTACAAATTCCTTGTCTTGTTCGTCTTCTACGGTGGTGAGCCGAGGTCTGCATCTGTGATCCATCCTGCACCTGATTTTGCCTGGAGCTGTGTGCTTCTCTTTGTTCTTTGCTGCTATATCTGCTACTGGACCCCGGCTTGCTCACCCCCTGGTGGGGCGATTCGGAGGACCAACGTACCAACGTACCAGCGTACCAACGCACAGCAAAACTCATCTCCAGTATCAGGAGCTCTGGTAAACACAGTTAGTGCTTAGACTCTGTACCTCAGGTGCAGTGGTGGCTGGTGCTCCATTGTTTGGGCGGCAAACAAGCCCCCAAACGCCCCCCCCCCCATTCTGTCGGGCGATCATTTAAATCCCCCATTTCTCAGTTGATCGGTGAACAAGCCCCCGTCCCCGATCGCTCGCCCATCCGCTCTGCACTTACCACATCCAGGTAACGGGCAGCTTCTGTGGCTTCACCCTGCATCTCCTTGGCGGCTTCCCCCCTACTTCCGGCCAATATAGCTATAGCTACTAGTCTCTGAGCCTGACCCTGGAACATGACACTTAGTCCTCAAGAGGATATGGATTTTCATCAAACATCATAAATAAAAAACAACAGCTCTTGCATAGCACATAACGTTGATCTTATGGATAACCCAATGCGCTTCAAATCTTTCTTCCTCAGGGTATAAAGTGAATGTAAGAAAAGTACATATTACAGAATTGGTCAGCCATGCATTATAACAACTATCGGTTTCTCCCATGCGGTCTGCCATCACTCAGAAGGGGACAGGGAGGGTGTGCACAAAGGGTTGCTTGGAAAGCCTCCAATGGGACTATCCATGGGTCCACTGGTCCATCTGCCGAAATGGCATCCAGCTCATTCCAAGAAACCCTTTGAGCTTTCCCTCCTCGTCTCCTTCTGAGCAATGGCAGACTGTACAGAAGAAATTAATAGTGGTTTTAACACATGGCTGACCAGATTTGTAATATGTACCTTTCTTACAATCTGCTGAGGAAGAATAATTCGAAAAAACTTTGGGTTATCCACAAGCTCAACGTCATGTGCTATACAAGATCTGTTGATATTCATGATATTTGGTGTAACATAGAGTGTGTATATTTATATCTTTTTTTCATGAAGACTAAGCATCTTTGTCAGCCTTGATTTTATGTGTATTTTTATGGGCTTATTTTTACAATAAAATTTATATATTTTTACTTATACATTGTATGTGGCAGAGACATCAGTTGCATATGACTGTGCCTAAAACAATCCCCCCACCACACATGTCTTTTGGGATATTTATTACATTTTGGATGAAGACTTAAATGGAAAATCCTGGTCTTTTGTCAACAGCTGACAAATTCAACAGAGAAATAAAAGAGTTACACACAGGAAGAACAGTCAACCACATTGCTAAGACAGTACACTTGAGGTGACCACAGCCACAGTGTTTGACTCTGATATGCAATATCTTGCACTGACTTCCACAAAGTTCCATCAGAGACCCTCATGTGACTAATGAAAACCCTGTTTTGGCAATAACCCCATTCTTGTATGCTTTGAGTAAGTGAAGCCAAGATTCCAACCTTCTAAAAATTAGATCTAAACCTTCACTGTTCTCCTGCAGCCTCTTCCAGCCACTTCCTATCTACATGCACTCACTTCTATATTGAGTGCCCATCATTGGTCTACCGTAGACCAAGTCAGTGCAATGCGTGTTGCCACTTCCACTTGTAGCCCCTTTAAATCACATGTCCCACAAAAAGAGCAAAGTGCAATCTACATAACACAAATTTATGTGACTGTGAAAGTGACAACTAAATATTTTTTTCAAAAAATAAATACAGTATATCTAATATAATATATAATACTGTGAACCAAAGTGATCAATAGTGAACAAATGTGTCCAAAAAATCCATGAAAAAATCCTGAGCAGCAATGTGTTATCTTTAGTGAAAATACTCCAGAGCTCCAGCACCTTCACACACATGTACTGCTTACCAGAAGGTAAGACCTGAAAGTATAGGAGGTCTGACAGCGCTTTAACATCACCCGAGTTGATCCCTGGCAGTGGCGTCGCTAGGGGTGGGTTTTGGGGCTATAGCCCCGAATCTGGGGCCCATAGCCCTGAGTCTCTGCAGGGATCCCCAAGGGGAGGGGAGGCTCTCTGGGGACCCTGATGTAAGTGGGGGGCTCTCTGGGGACCCTGATTTAAGGGGGAGGCTCTCTGGGGACCCTGATTTAAGGGGGAGGCTCTCTGGGGACCCTAATGTAAGGGGGGCTCTCTGGGGACCCTGATGCAAGGGGGAGGCTTTCTGGGGATATACACACACACATGTATATTATATACATGTGTATGCCCGCCCAAGCGTACGACTTTCTTTACTACGATGCTATGAGCTCCAGCCCCAGATCTTTTGTAGACCTAGCAATGCCCCTGATCCCTGGTAACCAGAACGGATCTCTCCCACTCCAGAACTCCAATAATAATAAACTCAATAGCATCCAGCATGTAGGAAAAAAAGAGGCACTCCATAGTGTAGCAAGCAATCGCACTGTTTATTGTATACAAGAAAGGTACTCATCTTATACCATCAAGAAACAGACTTATAGCAGAGCCCCTCGGATGAGCAGGTGTGATGCCATCACTGCTAAGCTCCTCCTAAAGCGTTTTGTCACAACAGACATCATCCAAGGGCACAGTGGCACTACTGGGATTCAGTTGTCACCCTATGACAGGAATTCCCTAAACAAGTCATGGCAAGACTACCAGGTATTATTTTAAAGAGGAATTGCAGTCTGGTCACATAATTTATAATAAAAACACATTTGCCATTCTAAAGCTTCCCTCCAACCACTTTGCATATTATTTTATATATACTGTGATTCTGTACTTGCCAGATAAGCTGCAGAAATCTCCCTCCACTAAGTCTGGCTGCATCCATTTTAACTGTGGGCAGCTGAAGCTGCTGCCTGTTCACTTCCTGGATTTAAACAGACACACCTCCAGCTCTGCAGCTCTCATTGGCCCTCTTATGACTCATCCCCCCTCCCTTCCTGGCAAACTCTCAGAAGAGTGAGAGAGAGAGAGCTGTGCATGATGCCATAAGCCTAGAATAATGACCAAACAAGAAACAGAAAATGGGCTGTATAAGGGATTTACTGGCAGAAAAAAATGTTTTACTATCCAAAGTTAAAACAACAACAAGGGCAGAAGATTTAATAGATGGAAAGATGAAAAAATGACTAAAGTTCCGCTTTAATGAAAGCTGCAGTTTTTAAATGATGGCCTTAATGCCGGGCAGCTGCATATATGTGGCCCTGTTAAAACAACTTACTGTGCTGAACGTGCGCACCCTGCACGCTCCCAGTATGGTAGCTGGCGGGGATCGGTGAGCTCCCGATGTATACTTGCGATTGTGAGCTTTCCACTTGTGTGACCACTGTGACAGCCATAGAGAGAAAATGTCACCAGCACAGATCTCCAAAACTGAGTCCAAAATTTTAATCAATGATCACATAGTTACAAAAAAAAGCGACGTTTCGGAGCCACGCAGGACCCCTTCATCAGGTATGTGACAAATTGTGACACAATCAGAGCACTATTTAAAGAACCATTCACCAATCAGTGCACAGAAAAGATGACCCCAGACCCACCCCTTGACATCCAATGACGTCACATTCCCGCCATAGACATGTAACTAAACACCTACAGACATTCCCATTTGTAACCCAATTAAACAAACAGCCATCCGATTGTCACAACTGCTTTACCATAGTAGATCCATACATTGCTTTGTTGTCCATCTAAAAATGAATCATGCTATTCTAAAAAGATTAATTTACAACTGTTGCATATTTACTGGCGTTGTTAGGTAATACGGGGGACCTGTCTCCGTGATCCAATCTGGTATCATGCTGTGCGCATGCGCCATGGGGAATCCATACGTCATCGCACCCCATCCGCCATTGCCATACCACTGCATGACGCCGGCGGCAGCATAAGGGGAAGACGGGGAGTGGGCTAGGAAAGAAAAGATACAAACCAAGTGCGAAAGTGTGTCAAGAAGGTTGCACTTCAAAGAATGTGAAACTACAGAATGTATACAAGAGGAAAGAAAAACAGGAGAGAAAAAAATAAATAAATGCAAAGAACAGATAATGGAGAAAGAAAAAGACACGGAACTTGGAAAAGAAATATATAAAAAAAATAAGAAAAAATAAATAAATGAATAAAAAAAAAATAAATGTAAATAATAAAAATAAAAAAAATTATAAAAATACAAATAGAAGTAAAAATAAAAATAAATAATAATAATAATAAAAATGGAAATAAACTAAACTAAAAGAAAATGAAATAGAGAAAAAATGAATAACAAAATCAGAAAAGAAAAAATCTATAAAAATAAGAATGAATATAACAAAATGGTTGAAGATCAAAGTGAAAGAGTAAACTGCCCCTGGTGGATGCCATACTAGAATAGAGAGAAACAAGATGGCATAAAGGGGTAGTACAGAATAAAAAGTCAAAAATCGTTATATACATTTTAATTGTGAACAACTTCCCGATCTAAATCATCTGTCGTCAAGAAAAAACACAGGTAGGATCGTTTGGTGGCTGAACTGTACCCAAGGTGTATGTACAGTATGCCTCACAATGGAGGAGATGGTCATGGTCTCCCCCCCTCACTGGTCATGATACCTATTCAATGACCATGCCCCTCAACTCATGTACTGTACTTGGTGTTTCTGAGAAACAAAATATGTTGCTACAGGCTTGTTTAAGTCGGAGGCTTCAGCTTTCTGGGTTCTTTCCAGTGCTACTCTTATGTGACTCCTATGTTTCTGAAAAGGTTGTTTAATTTTATTTTCATTTTTTCATTATTATTTATTTTTTTATTTTATTTTATATTTTATTTTATTTATTTTTATTATTATTAATTTTGAATTTTACTTCTATTTGTATTTTTATATTAATCATTTTATTTTTATTATTTATGTAAATAAAAATTCAGTCAGCGCAAATACTAACTCCTAGCTGTAAAATAAAAGCAGCTGAACACTGAAGGCAAACATATAAAACCTTTAATGTATACAAAATAAGTGAGCAGTGCAGTGCTATATGTACAGCCAGAAAACTCAAATGTCACTCATAATAAATGTAATAAAGTCCCCTTTAAATAGGTGGAATCATAAGATAACATCAAAATAGAAAAGGTGGCTGCAGTGATGTCCAAAGGAACTCCCGCACACGTATCGTCTGAATCTGGACTTCCTCAGAAGCAATGTCTGAGGAAGTCCAGATTCGGACGATACGCGTGCGGGAGTTCCTTTGATGTTATCTTATGATGTCATATACACCTTTTATACCAGCACTAGGGTTGTAGTGCTTGTTATGTGAGTACCTGACTTTCAATAAATGTGATTGTTTTAGCCACACAGTGTGCACTATATATTTATTTTTATATTACTTGTGAATATGATCACCAACTGAGAACTACTGAGTGTGGTCTTCTATTATCGTGTGACTGTCTGCCCATGCAAGTTCCCATCTATGTCCACTGAGAGTGGCAAAAGCCTTCTTGACCCATCTGTTAGCTCAGGGGTCCATTTGCTGAGGTGAGCGGTTTGGCTAGCTGGTGGTGGAATCACGGATTGCATTGCAGTATATGAACTGATATATGAGCACTAGGGATGAGCTTCAAGTTCGAGTCGAACTCATGTTCGACTCGAACATTGGCTGTTCGCAAGTTCACCGAACAGCGAACAATTTGGGGTGTTCGCAGCAAATTCGAATGCCGCGGAACACCCTTTAAAAGTCTATGGGAGAAATCAAAAGTGCTAATTTTAAAGGCTTATATGCAAGTTATTGTCATAAAAAGTGTTTGGGGACCCGGGTCCTGCCCCAGGGGACATGGATCAATGCAAAAAAAAGTTTTAAAAACGGCCGTTTTTTCAGGAGCAGTGATTTTAATAATGCTTAAAGTCAAACAATAAAAGTGTAATATCCCTTTAAATTTCGTAGCTGGGGGGTGTCTATAGTATGCCTGTAAAGGGGCGCATGTTTCCCGTGTTTAGAACAGTCTTACAGCAAAATGACATTTCAAAGGAAAAAAAGTCATTTAAAACTACTTGCGGCTATTGCATTGCCGGTCCGACAATACACATAGAAGTTCATTGATAAAAACGGCATGGGAACTCCCCACAGGGGAACCCTGAACCAAAAATTTTTTTTTAAATGACGTGGGGGTCCCCCTAAATTCCATACCAGACTCTTCAGGTCTGGTATGGATTTTTAAGGGGAACCCCGCGCCAAAAAAAAAAACCGGCGTGGGGTCCCCCCAAAGATCCATACCAGACCCTTATCCGAGCATGCAACCTGGCAGGCTGCAGGAAAAGAGGGGGGGACGAGAGTGCAGCCCCCCCTCCTGAACCGTACCAGGCCACATGCCCTCAACATTGGGAGGGTGCTTTGGGGTAGCCCCCCAAAACACCTTGTCCCCATGTTGATGAGGACAAGGGCCTTATCCCCACAACCCTGGCCGGTGGTTGTGGGGGTCTGCGGGCGGGGGGCTTATCGGAATCTGGAAGCCCCCTTTAACAAGGGGACCCCCAGATCCCGCCCCCCCCCGTATGAAATGGTAAGGGGGTACTTACCCCTACCATTTCACTAAAAAACTGTCAAAAATGTTAAAAATGACAAGAGTTTTTGACAATTCCTTTATTTAAATGCTTCTTCTTTCTTCTATCTTCCTTCATCTTCTTCTTCTTCTGGTTCTTCTGGTTCTACCTCTGGCGTTCTCATCCAGCATCTCCTCCGCGGCGTCTTCTATCTTCTTCTCCTTGGGCCGCTCCGCACCCATGGCATGGGGGAGGCTCCCGCTCTTCTCTTCATCTTCTTCATCTTCTTCTTCATGTTCTTCTCTTCTTCTTTTCTACTCTTCTTCTCTTCTTCATTTTCTTCTCCGGGCCGCTCCGCATCCATGCTGGCATGGAGGGAGGCTCCCGCTGTGTGACAGCGTCTCCTCGTCTGACAGTTTTTAAATAATGGGGGGTGGGGCCACCCGGTGACCCTGCCCCCCTCTGACACACGGGACATGACGGGACTTCCCTGTGGCATTCCCCGTGACGTCACAGGGAAGTCCCGTCAAGTCACCGTGCGTCAGAGGGGGGTGGGGTCACTAGGTGGCCCCGCCCCCATTATTTAAGAACCGTCAGACGAGGTGACGCCGTCACACAGCGGGAGCCTCCCTCCATGCCAGCATAGATGTGGAGCGGCCCGGAGAAGAAAATGAAGAAGAGAAGAAGAGAAGAAAAGAAGAAGAGAAGAAGATGAAGAGAAGAGCGGGAGCCTCCCCTCATGCCATGGGTGTAGAGCGGGCCGAGGAGAAGAAGATAGAAGACGCCGCGGAGGAGATGCTGGACGAGAACGCCGGAGGAAGAACCAGAAGAGCCAGAAGAACCAGAAGAAGAAGATGAAGGAAGATAGAAGAAAGAAGAAGCATTTAAATAAAGGAATTGTCAAAAACTGTCTCTTGTCATTTTTAACATTTTTGACAGTTTTTTAGTGAAATGGTAGGGGTACCATTTCACACAGGGGGGAGGGCCGGGATCCAGATTCCGATAAGCCCCCCGCCCGCAGACCCCCACAACCACCGGCCAGGGTTGTGGGGATGAGGCCCTTGTCCTCATCAATATGGGGACAAGGTGTTTTGGGGGGCTACCCCAAAGCACCCTCCCAATGTTGAGGGCATGTGGCCTGGTACGGTTCAGGAGGGGGGGGCGCTCTCTCATCCCCCCCCTCTTTTCCTGCGGCCTGCCAGGTTGCGTGCTCGGTAGGGCTGGCATGGTTATTTGGGGGGACCCCACGCCGTTTTTTTTTTTTTTTTTGGCGCGGGGTTCCCCTTAAAATCCGTACCAGACCTGAAGTAGTTTTAAATGGGTTTTTTCCTTTGAAATGTCATTTTGCTGTCAGACTGTTCTAAACAGGGGAAACATGTTCCCCTTTACAGGTATACTATAGACACCCCCCCAGCTATGAAATTTAAAGGGATATTACACTTTTATTGTTTGACTTTAAGCATTATTAAAATCACTGCTCCTGAAAAAACGGCCATTTTTAAAACTTTTTTTTGCATTGATCCATGTCCCCTGGGGCAGGACCCGGGTCCCCAAACACTTTTTATGACAATAACTTGCATATAAGCCTTTAAAATTAGCACTTTGGATTATTCATGTTCGTGTCCCATAGACTTTAACGCGTGTTCGAACAAACTTTTTTCCTGTTCGCATGTTCTGGTGCGAACCGAACAGGGGTGTGTTCGGCTCATCCCTAATGAGCACCTAGACCACCGCAGAGGAGACCTTTTTCTATCAACCTTCCTATTTCCACATTTATTATGAGTGACATTTGAGTTTTCTGGCTGTACATATAGCGCTGCACTGCTCATTTATTTTATTTTTATTATTTACATTCATTTTTATTCTATTTACTTATTTATTTATTCTTATTTTATTTATATATTTCTTTTCCAAGTTCCGTGTCTTTTTCTTTGTCCATTATCTGTTCTTTGTATTATTTTATTTTTTTCTCTCCTGTTTTTCTTTCCTCTTGTATACATTCGGTAGTTTGACATTCTTTGAAGTGCAACCTTCTTGACACACTTTCGCACTTGGTTTGTCTCTTTTCTGTCCTAGCCCACTCCCCGTCTTGCTCTTATGCTGTCGCCGGCGTCATGCAGCGGCATGGCAACGGCGGACGGGGTGCGATGACGTATGGATTCCCCATGGCGCATGCGCACAGCGTGATACTAGATTGGATCACGGAGACAGGTCCCCCGTATTACCTAGCAACGCCAGTAAACAGCTAGGCTGTAATGACGAGATACGGGCGATCCAGAATGTTACAGTTGTAAATTAATCTTTTTAGAATAGCATGATTCATTTTTAGATGGACAACAAAGCAATGTATGGATCTACTATGGTAAAGCAGTTGTGACAGTCTGAGGGCGATCAGCGCGAATAGGTTAAAGAAGACAAATTTCTCCACAAGATCTATAGCTACAGAATTTAATGAAGGCTTGTTTTAAAGTGTTTTTACTGCTTGTTCTAAATATGTGAATACATTTGCGTGCCTAGTCTAGGAAAAGGATCATTTTAAGCACACCGCAAAATCTCACTGATCCAATTAAAACTTCCACGGGGCGTGGCTTGTGAGTGCTTGAAGATGGCCGCTTATGCCGCGCACACATGACCGTTTTTTCCGTCAGAATGAACTCTGGCGGTTTCTTCGACGGAGTTCCGCTGAAACGGACTTGCCTACACACGATCACACCAAAGTCCGCTCGTTTAGAACGGGATGACGTACGACGGGACCAGAAAAAGGAAGTTCATAGTCAGTAGCCAATAGCTGCCCTTGCGTCGTTTTTGGTCCGTCGGACTAGCATACAGACGATCGGTTTTCCTCGATAGGAACTGATTCCGTCGGAAAGATTTAAAACATTTTCTATGTCCGTCAGAATTTTCGAAAGAATAAGTCAGATGAAACCCACACATGATCGGAATATCCGATAGAATGATTCCGTCGGACCTTTTCTGCTGGAAAGTCCGGTCATGTGTACGCGGCATTAAAGTGGTTGTACACCCTGTACACCCTGTACAACCACTTTTACCTACAGGTAAACCTATATTAAAGCTTACCTGTAGGTGCTGGAGATATCTCCTAAACCTACACGGTTTAGGAGATATTGACAATAAAGGCGTGCGCCGATGTCTACGGCACATGCGCACTTGAGAAAGGACAGATGGTGACGTTTCTAAGGGGGTCATGCCATGACTGGCGGCTCCCGCGCGGGGGAGTGACGTCACTCGACTTCGGCCAGTCACAGAGCCAGAGTTCGCGGCCCCGAAAGGAAGAGGGGTGAAGATGGAAGCTCGCTGATCGTGGAGACAGCGGTGACATTGCAGGCTCCTGTGTCAGGTAAGTGACACATAATGGGCTACTGTGCGATGCATAGTAGCCCATTATGCTTTACCTTTGCAGGGAAATAAAGAGGAAGTAAAACCCACCAGGGTTTACTTCCTCTTTAAGCCTGAACTCTGCGACACGAACCAGAGATATCCAGCTGTCCAGCGGGCGGGAATCACCGTTCATCAGGCCCGCTACCTCCCTCTGACTGTCCCGTAAAAGGAAGGACGATCACCGCCCGAAAAAAACGTACAGCCTTCTTTCTCTGGCCGGCACTGCTGAGAGAGGAAGGCCAAGATGGCGCCGGCGAGCAGCACACATCCTCTCCCTCGACATCCTAGGCAGATGATGATCTGCCTGACGCCAACATCAGCGACTGAGAGGGTGAAACTACAACCTTCTCCCCACGAGATTCAACTCCTAACAGCCCTATACTTGGGAGCCCAGCTAAAGCCAGGATGAGAAAGGATGCTCCTCATCAACCCACCTCAAGGGTGAGTATAGACATTCTTCCAGTGCATACTGATAATGAATTACAATCCTCCATTGCTTCCTTTCCTACAACTGGGCAACCTGTCCTGGACTCCACCATGGAGGACATGCTCCTCTCACTCCAATCTTCCCTCATGTCTAACCTCTTCTCTCTCATCCACAAATTCTCTACCGATATACAACAAATGGGGGACAGAGTACAATACATGGAGGGCAAAATGGAGGAATGCACAAATACGGTCAATGACTTAGTTGACGCATACAGACATCCCAAGTCTCCCGCAACTTGCAGGAACCTCCCGCATTTGGCTGCGGACTCCCAGACACCCGCGAGCGCCGGGCAATCTCCCGGCTGGACCTGTCACTCAGCCACAGACAGAGGACAGAGCAGACGGAGCGGCGTTATGCAATGTTACTGCAATGTGAATGTCCCCTCTCTGCCCACAAACAGTGCACACATCCCTCTGGCTTCCTATTGGCTGTCTGTCCCGGGACACTGTGCCGCCTCCAGGTCATGCAGCATGCTGCTTAGAGCTGTGCTCCTCTGCTGTCCCAGTGACAGGTGTGCTGCTCTACCCCACCTGTAATGGACATGTCTGGAAATCAGTACTCCAGGAAAACCAAGTGCACTGTGGTATATGACACTCAACATGCACAGAACAGTCACACAGAGCACACTGCACTCACACAGTGTACACTGCATGCTTACACAGAACATCACCGCCCCCCACACTGATCCCTAATGTTTCCCTCTCTCCACACTGATCCCTAATGTCCCCTCTCCACACTGGTCCCTAATGTCCCCTCTCTCCACACTGATCCCCAATGTCCCCTCTCTCCACACTGATCCCTAATGTCCCCTCTCTATACACTGATCCCTAATGTCCCCTCTCTCCACACGGGTCCCTAATGTCCCCTCTCTCCACACTGATCCCTAATGCCCCCTCTCTATACACTGATCCCTAATGCCCCCTCTCTCCACACTGATCCCTAATGTCCCCTCTCTCCACACTGATCCCTAATGTCCCCCTCTCTCCACACTGATCCCTAATGTCCCCCTCTCTCCACACTGATCCCTAATGTCCCCTCTCTATACACTGATCCCTAATGTCCCCTCTCTCCGCACTGATCCCTAATGTCCCCTCTCTCCACACTGATCCCTAATGTCCCCTCTCTCCGCACTGATCCCTAATGTCCCCTCTCTCCGTACTGATCCTTAATGTACCCCTCTCTCCACACTGATCCCTAATGTCCCCTCTCTATACTCTGATCCCTAATGTCCCCCTCTCTCCATACTGATCCCTAATGTCCCCTCTCTCCACACTGATCCCTAATGTCCCCCTCTCTCCACACTGATCCCTAATGTCCCCTCTCTCCACACTGATCCCTAATGTCCCCTCTCTATACACTGATCCCTAATGTCCCCTGTCTATACACTGATCCCTAATGTCCCCTGTCTATACACTGATCCCTAATGTCCCCCTCTCTCCACACTGATCCCTAATGTCCCCCTTCTCCACACTGACCCCTAATGTCCCCTCTCTCCACACTGATCCCTAATGTCCCCTCTCTCCACACTGATCCCTAATGTCCCCTGTCTATACACTGATCCCTAATGTCCCCTGTCTATACACTGATCCCTAATATCCCCTGTCTATACACTGATCCCTAATGTACCCCTCTCTCCACACTGATCCCTAATGTCCCCTGTCTATACACTGATCCCTAATGTCCCCTCTCTACACTGATCCCTAATGTCCCCCTCTCTCCACACTGATCCCCAATATCCCCTCTCTCCACACTGATCCCCAATGTCCCCTCTCCACACTGATCCCCAATGTCCCCTCTCTCCACACTGGTCCCTAATGTCCCCTCTCTCCACACTGGTCCCTAATGTCCCCTCTCTCCACACTGATCCCTATTGTCCCCTCTCTATACACTGATCCCTAATGTCCCCTCTCTCCACACTGGTCCCTAATGTCCCCTCTCTCCACACTGATCCCTAATGCCCCCTCTCTATACACTGATCCCTAATGCCCCCTCTCTCCACACTGATCCCTAATGTCCCCTCTCTCCACACTGACCCCTAATGTCCCCCTCTCTCCACACTGATCCCTAATGTCCCCTCTCTATACACTGATCCCTAATATCCCCTCTCTCCACACTGATCCCTAATGTCCCCTCTCTCCGCACTGATCCCTAATGTCCCCTCTCTCCGCACTGATCCCTAATGTCCCCTCTCTCCGCACTGATCCCTAATGTACCCCTCTCTCCACACTGATCCCTAATGTCCCCCTCTCTCCACACTGATCCCTAATGTCCCCTCTCTATACACTGATCCCTAATGTCCCCTCTCTATACTCTGATCCCTAATGTCCCCCTCTCTCCATACTGATCCCTAATGTCCCCTCTCTCCACACTGATCCCTAATGTCCCCCTCTCTCCACACTGATCCCTAATGTCCCCTCTCTCCACATTGATCCCTAATGTCCCCTCTCTATACACTGATCCCTAATGTCCCCTGTCTATACACTGATCCCTAATGTCCCCTGTCTATACACTGATCCCTAATGTCCCCCTCTCTCCACACTGATCCCTAATGTCCCCTGTCTATACACTGATCCCTAATGTCCCCCTCTCTCCACACTGATTTCTAATGTCCCCCTCTCTCCACACTGACCCCTAATGTCCCCTCTCTCCACACTGATCCCTAATGTCCCCTCTCTCCACACTGATCCCTAATGTCCCCTCTCTCCACACTGATCCCTAATGTCCCCTGTCTATACACTGATCCCTAATGCCCCCTGTCTATACACTGATCCCTAATGTCCCCCTCTCTCCACACTGATCCCTAATGTCCCCTGTCTATACACTGATCCCTAATGTTCCCCTCTCTCCACACTGATCCCTAATGTCCCCTCTCTCCACACTGACCCCTAATGTCCCCTCTCTCCACACTGATCCCTAATGTCCCCTCTCTCCACTCTGATCCCTAATGTCCCCCTCTCTCCACACTGATCCCTAATGTACCCTCTCTATACACTGATTCCTAATGTCCCCTCTCTATACACTGATTCCTAATGTCCTCTCTCCACACTGATCCCTAATGTCCCCCTCTCTCCACACTGATTCTTAATGTCCCCTCTCTCCACATTGATTCTTAATGTCCCCTCTCTCCACACTGATCTCTAATGTCCCCTCTCTATACACTGATCCCTAATGTCCCCTCTCTATACACTGATCCCTAATGTCCCCTCTCTCCACACTGATCCCTAATGTACCCTCTCTATACACTGATTCCTAATGTCCCCTCTCTATACACTGATTCCTAATGTCCTCTCTCCACACTGATCCCTAATGTCCCCCTCTCTCCACACTGATTCTTAATGTCCCCCTCTCTCCACATTGATTCTTAATGTCCCCTCTCTCCACACTGATCTCTAATGTCCCCTCTCTATACACTGATCCCTAATGTCCCCTCTCTCCGCACTGATCCCTAATGTCCCCTCTCTATACACTGATCCCTAATGTCCCCTCTCTATACACTGATCCCTAATGTCCCCTCTCTATACACTGATCCCTAATGTCCCCTCTCTATACACTGATCCCTAATGTCCCCTCTCTATACACTGATCCCTAATGTCCCCTGCTGAACCTTGCACTCTGTATGTAGCGCATTCCTAAACCCTGAACTCTGTACTCAGTGCATGCCTGAGCTTCATTTCATGGACACTGGTATAGCTGCATTTAATTGGGGGAAGGGGGTGGGGGGTTGTCGGCGCTGGCGCGAAGCATCACCTCCCTGAAATTAGTTTTTGCAGGTTGGGATGTCTGCGCATATGAGGAATCCAATTAAGACTTCCACTATTTAAAGGTTGGCAGTCTAAACTCTGCCTCCTTTTATCCAATGCCATGGAACATTTTACCTTTAACTCTCTTAGCCATTAAAGCGGGGGTTCACCCACACTGCCAAAAAAAAAAAAAATATTAAAAGCCAGCAGCTACAAATACTGCAGCTGCTGACTTTTAATACATGGCCACTTACCTGTCCCAGGGTCCAGCGATGTCGGCAGGGGACGCCGAGAACCCGCTCGGTCCTCGGCAGCTGCCGCCGCCATCCTAGGTGAGGGAATCAGGAATTGAAGCGTTGCGGCTTCACTTCCCAGTTCCCTACTGCGCATGCGCGAGTCGCGCTGCGCGTCCCAAGTGGTCCCCGCTCTCTCCTGGGAGCTGTGTGTTCTCAGGAGACAGCGTGGTGGGGACGGGAAGAGGCATAGACTCCCATGGGAGTCTATGCCGGAAGTGGGTGCAAATACCTGTCTTAGACAGGTATCTGCACCCCCCTCCCCCCTGAAAGGTGCCAAATGTGACACCGGAGAGGGGGAGGGTTCCGAAAAGTGGAAGTTCCATTTTTGTGTGGAACTCCGCTTTAAGTGCAGACCAAGGTCTTTTTAATGCAGTTAATTTATTCTTCCTAGAGTGTTGTTTATTTAGCATATGACGAATAGTCATAATTACCAGATTTGTTTTGTTACTCAGGTTTCAGCCACCAAAGGAATCCTCAGGAAATTGTGTGTTGTTGCAGCAATCTGGTGAATATTACGCTGAGGACTGTACTACACAACACAGATGGATATGTCAAAAGAAGGCTGTGAAGATCGACTTTAATGTCACATACTACTGACACACTGGAAACAAGATAAAAAGATAACACCCACCTCTGCAATAAAGTTGTATTTCAAAGTTGTTTTAAATACTACCTCTTATCTATATGTTGCAGTGTGGGCGCGCTCCCGTGTGGGCGCGCTCCCGAGTCCCACATCTGTGTCCATTCACACAGAACGCAGGACTCGGCCCCGCCCTCCGGCGCCGCATCATTGGATTTGATTGACAGCAGCAGGAGCCAATGGTTGCGCTGCTATCAATCTACCCAATCAGGACACGAGACACCAGCTAGAGCTGGTGTGCATCCCGACCGGAGAAAAGATCGGGGTCAGGTAAGTAAAACGGGGGTACTGCAGCACCTTGAGGGTTTGCAACCCCGCTAAAGCGCCGAGCAGGCATTCGGTGGGAGGCCTCCCTGAAGGTGAAAGTGTTTTTTTTTGGGGGGGGTTAGCGGGCAGCATAATTGATGATGGGTTTACATCAAGGGACACTATTTTTTTACATTTTTTTTTAAGAAAGGAATTGTCGAAAATGTGTCTCTTGTGTTTATTACTTTTTGACACTTTTGGTGAATGGGTAGGGGTACTATGTACACGATACACTTTTACATGGAGAGATGGGATCTGGGGGCCCCTTTGTTAAAGGGGGCTTCCAGATTCTGAAAGCCCCCCGCCCACAGACCCCCACAACCACTGGTCACGGTTCTGGAGATGAAGTCCTTGCCCCCCTGCCCTAAAGCACCCACTCCCCGATGTTTAGGATATGTGACCTGGTATGGTTTGAGGGGGGCACTCGCCCCTTCCCTGACCTGCCAGGCTGCATACCGGGATAAGAGTCTGGTATGGATTTTTTTGGGGGGGGGACCCCACCCCATTTTGTTTTAATTTTGGCATGGGGTTCCCCTCCAAATCCATACCAGTCCCAGGGTCTGGTATGGACGGGGGGGTACTCCATGCCATTTTTTTTCAATAGCCAGATGCCAAGCCATTTTAAATGGGGTTTGACAATTTTTTTTTTTTAGAAATGTCATTTTTACTGCAGCATGTTCTATATATGCTACAGATGTGTCACTTTACAGGCACACTAAGGGGACCCCCCAGGCACTATATTTAAAGGAATTTTTCATTTTTATCGTTGCATTTTAAGCATAATTAAAATCACTGCTCCTGAAAATATATATACAGTATCTCACAAAAGTGAGTACACCCCTCACCTTTTTGTAAATATTTTATTATATCTTTTCATGTGACAACACTGAAGAAATGACACTTTGCTACAATGTAAAGTAGTGAGTGTACAGCTTGTATAACAGTGTAAATTTGCTGTCCCCTCAAAATAACTCAACACACAGCCATTAATGTCTAAACCACTGGCAACAAAAGTGAGTACACCCCTAAGTGAAAATGTCCAAATTGGGCACAAAGTGTCAATATTTTGTGTGGCCACCATTATTTTCCAGCACTGCCTTAACCCTCTTGGGCATGGAGTTCACCAGAGCTTCACAGGTTGCCACTGGAGTCCTCTTCCACTCCTCCATGATGACATCACGAAGCTGGTGGATGTTAGAGACCTTGCGCTCCTCCACCTTCCATTGAGGGATGCCCCACAGATGCTCAATAGGGTTTAGGTCTGGAGACATGCTTGTCAGTCTATCACCTTTACCCTCAGCTTCTTTAGCAAGGCAGTGGTCGTCTTGGAGGTGTGTTTGCGGTCGTTATTATGTTGGAATACTGCCCTGCGGCCAGTCTCCGATGGGAGGGGATCATGCTCTGCTTCAGTATGTCACAGTACATGTTGACATTCATGGTTCCCTCAATGAACTGTAGCTTCCCAGTGCCGGCAGCACTCATGCAGCCCCAGACCATGACACTCCCACCACCAATGCTTGACTGTAGGCAAGACACACTTGTCTTTGTACTCCTCACCTGGTTGCCGCCACACACGCTTGTCACCATCTGAACCAAATAAGTTTATCTTGGTCTCATCAGACCACAGGACATGGTTCCAGTAATCTATGTCCTTAGTCTGCATGTCTTCAGCAAACTGTTTGCAGGATTTCTTGTACATCATCTTTACAAGAGGCTTCCTTCTTGGAAGACAGCCACGCAGACCAATTTGATGCAGTGTACGGTGTATGGTCTGAGCACTGACAGGCTGACCCCCCACCCCTTCAACCTCTACAGCAATGCTGGCAGCACTCATACATCTATTTCCCAAAGACAACCTCTGGATATGATGCTGAGCACATGCACTCAACTTCTTTGGTCCTCCATGGCGAGTGGAACCTGTCCTGTTAAACCGCTGTATGGTCTTGGCCACCGTGCTGCAGCTCAGTTTCAGGGTCTTGGCAATCTTCTTATAGTCTAGGCCATCTTTATGTAGAGCAACCATTCTTTTTTACAGATCTTCAGAGACTTCTTTGCCTTGAGGTGCCATGTTGAACTTCCAGTGACCAGTATGAGAGAGTGAGAGCGATAACACCAAATTTAAAACACCTGCTCCCCATTCACACCTGAAACCTTGTAACACTAACAAGTCACATGACATCAGAGAGGGGAAATTGCTTATTGGGCCCAATTTGGACATTTTCACTTAGGGGTGTACTTACTTTTGTTGCCAACGGTTTATACATTAATGGCTGTGTGTTGAGTTATTTTGAAGGGACAGCAAATTTACACTGATATACAAGCTGTACACTCACTACTTTACATTGCAGCAAAGTGTCATTTCTTCAGTGTTGTCACATGAAAAGATATAATAAAATATTTACAAAAATGTGAGGGGTGTACTCCTTTTTGTGAGATACTGTATATATGTATTTTTGTGGTTAATTAATACATGCCCCCTAGGGCAGTACTTGGACCTCCATACCCCTTTTATGGTCAATACTTGCATATACAGTAAGCCTTCAAAATGGACACTTTTGTTTTTTCCTGGTCGGCACCCATAGACTTCAATGAGGCTCGCCGTTCGGGCTAGAACATTCCCCCTGTTTGGGAGTTCTGTTGCGAACAGAACAGGGGGTGTTCAGCCCATGTCTAGATATGAGAATAGACCACTGGCCAGAACTTGCCCATTTTGCAATTGAGCCACTGGGCTGCCCTGTATCCAGCGTGTTTTCCGAACGGGCATTCATTGCTTCCGGGGGTTTTGTGACAGATAAGAGAGCATGTCTGTCCACAGAATCAATGGACCAACTGACAATTATCAAAATGAATCAGCAGCAGCTATCAAGCCCCTGATACCGATGTTACTGATTAAGTGCTTTCTGGATTTTGAATCTCTGTGTAGACTGCTTAGCTTTGTGGGTGTTGATTTAATCTGAAGACATTTTTCGGTGTAGGTTTCATGGGCACAATTAACACCCAAGGACCAATTTTTCCACACCTGCTTGGCAGGTGCATATCATTTAAATTTTTGACAGCAAGCCCAATTCTTACTTTCCTCAAGAGTACCTATAGCAGGGGTCAGCAAACTTTTTCCACTTAAGGGCCAGATTCAATATATGTGAATGCATGGAGAGCCGCATTCACATGCTAATAAATGAAGATGGGGAGGCACAGGGGGGATACAGAGGTGGCTGTAGACGGGGGGGGGGGGGGGGGGAATACAGAGGTGGCTGTGGCAGGGGGGATACAGAGGTGGCTGTGGACGGGGTGTCAGAAACCATGAAATCAGGCCAAGACAGAAGTACAGTTAAATCACACTTGTTTAATAATAAAAGTAAAAAGAACAAACGTAGTCAGAACATAGCCAGATTTCATTAATGGAACCAATAGTCAGCCAAGCCAGAAGTCAGGGATCAGCAAGCAGGATCTGGAGCCAGAAGGGATGTCAGCAAAGCAAGTCTTGAACAGGATCACAGGAGATAATTTCTGTGATGTTGACCAAGGCAAAGGCAGAGATTCTCTGGACTGGACGGCTTAAATAGGCAGGACTGACGAGCAGGATATCATCAACAGCTGAGTAACTATAGAGAGATAGGAGCTGGCAATTAGCCGACAGCTGAGCGGCCAGCTCAGAGAAGGAAGGGCTGAGTGTCACTAATCGTACTCACCGAGGCCGAGATGCCGAGAGCGGTTTCGCCTTTGCGACTAAGCGCACCTCGCCCCCTGGGGTTGGTACAGGGAGAGAACAGCACGAAGAGGCACAGGCTCCCCAATGGACTGCGGATGACTTGCTTGTGGAGTCTTGACAGAGAAGAGCCGCTGTGCAGGTACTAGTAGGTAAGGTGTAGCTGAAGACCACAGGCGGGAAGTCCAGAACCAGGCTGGGGATCAAACACCGGGGTGGTGCTATGGCACTGCAGGATCTGCAAGGTAGGAAGACAAGATAAGAGAGTCCAGGTACAAGCAATAGGGTCAGGCTAGGAGACAGGAGACAGTCCAGGTAACAGGCCGAGGGTCAAACACAGGAGATAGGTGGGAATCCGATAAACAGGCCAAGGTCAAGTCCAGGAAAGAGGCAAAGAGAAGTCCAAGGGCAAATCCGGGTCACAACCGGTAATCAAGCAGAGATACAGGACACAAGTTCAGGTAACACAGGAAGCTGAGACAAACCAGCAACTTGTGTGATTCTCTGAGCGCCTTTTATAGGCCGTCCAGGGAATCACGTTGGGTGTGCACCAATGCGCGAGCGCCGTAGCGCTGAGCCGCGAACGCGCATGCGCCGGAACGTCGTTCTGCAGGGAATGCGTGAGAAACGACCGGACCGGAATGAGGGCTTCTTCTGACAGTGCCCCCCCCCTCTGGACACCCAAGGTTGACATTAGTTCTGGATGTTCCCGGTGAAATGCCTGCAGAAGCTGTGGAGCATGTAGATTCCTGGCTGGTTCCCAGGAGTTACCCTCAGGAGGATACCCCTTTCATTTAATCAAGTACTAAAGTTGTCTACCATTTTTTCTGCAATTTAGAATTTTTTCCACCTCAAACTCGTCTTCTCCGTCGATTAGGACTGGTGGTGGTGGAGGTCTCTCTCTGTCAGAAAAAGGGCTGGGAACAATAGGTTTTAAGAGAGATGCATGGAAGACTGGACGCACCTTGTACGCATCAGGTAGAGCTAGTTCAAAGGCCACTGGGTTGATTACCTTTTTTATTTTGAAAGGACCTATAAACTTTGGCCCCAGTTTCCGGGAGGGAATTGGCAGTCTGAGATGGATAGTTGATAGCCATACCTCCTCGCCTACTTTAAAAGCCGGGTTCTCCTTCCTTCCCCTGTTGTAGTATTTTTGGAAGTCATCCTGAGCCTTTTGCATTGCTGCTTTGATCCTTTGGAAATATGACTGGATGGAACTTACTCGGTCCTGCACGGCAGGGACCGATAATTCAGGAATGGAAACTGGAAGAAAGGAAGGGTGGAATCCAAAATTAGACCAGAAAGGTGTCTGGTTGGTAGCGGAATGGATGGAGTTGTTATATGCAAATTCTGCGTATGGCAAGAGGGAGGACCATTCATCCTGGGAATCGGAACAGAAGCATCGGAGGTATTGCTCCAGGGTTTGATTTGTCCTCTCCGTCTGGCCGTTACTTTGAGGATGATAAGCGGAGGACAGATAAATCTTTATTTCCAAGGTCTTGCATAACTCTTTCCAGAATTTTGAAGTGAATTGAGCCCCTCTGTCAGAGATGATGCTCACCGGGGTACCATGAAGCCTGATAATTTCCTTAAAAAACATGTTGGCAGTAGCAGAGGCAGAGGGAGTACCCACCATGGGCAGGAAGTGTGCCATCTTTGAAAGTCGATCAATTACGACAAAGAGATTTCTGCCCACGGGCGTTCAGGGATGGACAAGGGTTTAAGCAGGCCCCACGACTTCGTATTTGAGCCCTTGCTGCGCTGGCAGGGAATGCAGGATGACACAGTCCTGTCTCCAGCCTGGCCACCAGAAGAAACGTGAGATCAGTTCCATGGTTTTTTGTGACCCAAAATGGCCTGCTAGCTTGTGGTCGTGAAAGGACTGTAAGGTTAGGAGCCTAGATTCCAGCGGAACGAAGATTTTTCCATGAGATCAAAATAGATCATTGTGTTTTTCCATAGAAGATACATTGTGTTTAGAGCATTGAGCGGATGCGGATTTGATTGCGGACATTACGTCCCCTTGAGTAACTAGGAGGAAATTTTGCGGAGACAGGATGGTGCTTGACTCTGTTACCTGAGAAGTTTCATGGAACATCCTTGAAAGTGCGTCCGCTTTTCCGTTCTTTGATCCTGGTCTATAAGAAATATGGAAGTTAAATCGGGAAAAGAAGAGGGCCCATCGGGCTTGCCTGGGTCTTAGCCGTTTAGCTGTTCGCAGGTATTCCAGGTTTTTGTGGTCAGTAAATATCAAGATAGGATTGGACGCCCCTTCAAGCAGATACCTCCACTCCTCAAAGGCGAATTTGATGGCCAATAACTCTCTATCGCCTACATCATAATTTCTTTCAGGGATGCTTAGTTTCCGGAACGCAAAAGCCACGGGATGCAGTAGAGCCTTGGGCCCTTGTCTTTGTGAAAGGATGGCACCAGTAGCTGTCTCTGAGGCATCGACTTCCAGAATGAAAGGCAAGGCTGGATCCGGGTGCCGTAAGACTGGTGCAGAGGAGAACAGTGCTTTTAATTTTACGAATGCTTCCTGAGCCTCCAGAGACCAATGAAAACGATTATGCTGATGTGTAAGTTGAGTGATGGGGCTACGATGGCCGAGAATCCTACAATAAATCTTCGGTAAAAGTTTGAAAAACCTAAGAACCGTTGTACCCCTTTTCTATCTACAGGAGCTGGCCACTCTTGGATTGCTTTGACCTTCTGGGGGTCCATTGCAACGCCGTCAATTGAGATTATGAATCCTAGAAACTGCACTGTAGTCTTTTCGAATTCGTATTTCTCCGCCTTAAGGTACAGTTTGTGTTTTCTGAGGATTGAGAGAACCAGTTTGACATGTGCCAGATGAAGTTCTATGGTAGCTGAGAAGATGAGAATGTCATCTAGGTAGACTACTAGGAAGTTGTCAAGATATTCGCGAAAGATATCATTCACAAGGTGTTGGAACGTGGCTGGGGCATTGCAAAGTCCAAATGGCATTACCAGGTATTCATAGTGCCCAAACCTGGATCTAAAGGCGGTCTTCCATTCATCGCCCGCTCGGATTCAGATAAGATTGTATTCGCCACGCAAATCTAGTTTGGAAAAGATGCGGGCGGATCTGAAACATTGGAATAGTTCCGGGGTGAGAGGAAGCAGGTACCGATTCTTGATGGTGATTTTATTTAATTCCCTGTAATCAATGCAAGGTCGGAGGGATCCATCTTTTTTCTCTACAAAGAAAATACCAGCTCCGGCCGGTGATGAGGAGGAGCAAATGAAAGCTTTCTCAAGATTTTCATCAATGTATGTTTTGAGAGTCTTTAATTCTGTTTCAGACAAAGGAAAAATGCGACCAAAAGGGATTTCAGCGCCCGGCAAAAGATCTATGGGGCAGTCATAAGGCCGATGGGGTGGTAGACAGTCAGCCTGTTGTTTATCGAATACATCTTTGAATTCCAGATAGCTTGTGGGTACATGTTGAAGATTATCGGATATGGTTGCAATGGTAGAAACAGAGGCTGGAGCCGGGAGAAGGCAATGTCTGGAGCAGTATTGAGAAGAAAAAGAGACTTCTTTCTTGTTCCAATTGATCTGTGGTTCATGGGCTTGGAGCCATGGGAGTCCCAAGATAATGGGAAACATCGGAGAAGAGATGATATCAAAGCGCAGGTATTCTTGGTGGCCTGTATCAGTAGTGAGGATGGGTCTGGTTTCCTGAGTGACAGGTCCAGAATGAGGCAGGGACCCATCGGCTAGGTGGATCTGTAGACTTTGGTTCTTAGTGGTTAAAGGAACGTGCAAGCTTGCGGCTAGTGAGGCATCCAAAAAACAGCTACACGCTCCGGAGTCAACTATAGCGGGTAGGTGAACCTCCTTTTCCGGAAGCTGTAAAGAAACCAAAAGAGTAACATAAGGCTGAGAAGACCCGGAAACTTGTTGGTTAATAGCAGTCCATAGGTAGGACTTACTGGGTCTCACAGGACAGGAACGGAGGAAATGTCCAGAACCCCCACAATAAAGGCACAGATTGCCCTGGCGTCTCTCCTCTGAAGTGAGTGGGGCACGGACTAGACCAAGCTGCATAGGCTCAGCTTCGGGAATGGTAGGGACTGGTGGAGCCGTGTAAGGTGGATGGATAGGAGTCGGTTTAGGCATCATCCAGGTAGGGCGAGGAGTATGGAAGTGCTCTGCACGTCGCTCACGCATGCGACAATCCAGTTTAGTGGTGATTTGGATGAGGTCTTCCAGGGAATCAGGGGTCTCGATCCTGGCCAGCTCATCCTTCAATGCTTCAGACAGGCCTTGACGAAACTGGTATTTAAGGGCAGGTTCATTCCAGCCAGTATCAGCTGAGCACTTACGAAACTCTACAATGTAGTCCTCTACTGGTCTTCGTCCTTGGCTTAGACTATGCAATAAGGCTTCGGCCGTGGCCTTGCGCTGGGGGTCGTCATAAAGTTGTGCCATACCTTTGAAGAAGGTGTCTACGAATTCAGTATGGGGTTCCTCTGTTCCATTAGGCTATGAGCCCAAGCTTGTGGTTCATCTGCCAAGAGAGAAATGATGAAGCCAACTTTTACCACATCCAATGAAAAGGTCCTGGGTTGCAGGGCCAAATACAGGTAGCAAGCATTTTTAAAAGCCCTGAACTTTTTACGATTGCCGGAGAATCGCTCTGGTGTGGGAATCCTGGGTTCTGGAGCGGCCGTGACCACGGTGGGATTGGTTGGTAACTGAGAAGAGGAACCTCCACTGGGAGGTACAGAAGCAGCGGCAGAGACTGGAGATGGTCCGGAAAGTTGTTGGAGACGGCCGTCGATTTGGGCGTAGCCGTCTTGCAATTTCTGGACAGCCTCAGTGAGAGCCGAGACCTGCTGACACAAGATCTCCAGTGGGGAACGCGCTCTGTCGGCCTCTGACATGGCTGGTTTGTACTGTCACTAATAGTACTCACCGAGGCCGAGATGCCGAGAGCGGTTTCGCCTTTGCGACTAAGCGCACCTCGCCCCCTGGGGTTGGTACAGGGAGAGAACGGCACAAAGAGGCACAGGCTCCCCAATGGACTGTGGATGACTTGTTTGTGGAGTCTTGACAGAGAAGAGCCGCTGTGCAGGTACTAGTAGGTAAGGTGCAGCTGAAGACCACAGGCGGGAAGTCCAGAACCAGGCTGGGGATCAAACACCGGGGTGGTGCTATGGCACTGCAGGATCTGCAAGGTAGGAAGACAAGATAAGAGAGTCCAGGTACAAGCAATAGGGTCAGGCTAGGAGACAGGAGACAGTCCAGGTAACAGGCCGAGGGTCAAACACAGGAGATAGGTGGGAATCCGATAAACAGGCCGAGGTCAAGTCCAGGAGAGAGGCAAAGAGAAGTCCAAGGGCAAATCCGGGTCACAACGGGTAATCAAGCAGAGATACAGGACACAAGTTCAGGTAACACAGGAAGCTGAGACAAACCAGCAACTTGTGTGATTCTCTGAGCGCCTTTTATAGGCCGCCCAGGGAATCATGTTGGGTGTGCACCAATGCGCATGCGCGAGCGCCGTATCGCTGAGCCGCGAACGCGTATGCTCTGGAACGTCGTTCCGCAGGGAATGCGTGAGAAACGACCGGACCGGAATGAGGGCTTCTTCTGACACTGAGCCCAGCCCTGACAGTACCCCCTCCTCAACAACTCCTCCCCCTCGGAGGATCACCAGGCTTGAGGGGAAAACGTCTATGGTAATCACGGAGGAGGAAAGGGGCATATACGTCCGAGGATGTGACCCAATAGCGTTCTTCCGGACCGTACCCTTTTCAATGCACCAGGTACTGTATGCGCGCATGGAACCTACGGAAGTCAAAATGGACTGTATTTCATACTCCTCGTGGTTCTCAACCTGTACAGGGTGAAGACGTGGCACCGAGGTGGTAAAGCTGTTGCAGACCAAAGGTTTTAATAAGGAGACATGAAATACATTCAAAATACGCATATTAGAAGGAAGGTCTAATGCGTAAGCCACTGGGTTAATCCTGCGAAGAATACGGAAGGGCCAATAAACCGAGGTGCGAACTTCAGTGAGGAAACACGAAGTTGGAGATGACAGCCAGACCCTATCCCCAACCTGGTAAGAAGGCACAGGCAGGGGTCTGCGGTCAGCATGGAGTCTGTACCTATCATTAGCATGTCGCAAAGCCTCCTGGACTTGTGCCCAAGTGGAACGAAGAGCACAGAGATGCTCCTCTAATGCAGGAATATTCTGCGGAACAAACGAGTCAGGCAACATGGAAGGTTGGAAACCATAATTTGCCATAAACGGGGACAATCGGGAAGCAGAATTCAAGGCACTGTTGTGAGCAAACTCTGCTCACGGTAATAGGTCTGACCAGTTGTTATGATGGTCAGAAATATAGCAACATAAGAATTGCTCCAAGGACTGATTGGCTCATTCTGCTGCCCCATTAGACTGCGGGTGATACGCAGAGGAGAAAGCAAGCTGAATACCCAACTGTGAACAAAAGGCTCGCCAGAACCGGGACACAAACTGACTACCCCTGTCCGAGACAATCACCTTGGGTAGCCCATGTAAGCGAAAGATCTCCCGAGCAAAAATGGAAGCCAGTTCCTTAGAAGTGGGCAACTTCTTAAGTGGAATACAATGACACATCTTTGAGAACCGGTCAACCACCATAAGGATAACTGTGTTGCCCTGGGAGTTGGGTAACTCCACAATGAAATGCATAGTCAGGTGGGTCCAGGGCCTCTCTCCATTGGGTATGGGTTTTAGGAGGCCCACTGGAAGGTGTCGTGGAGTCTTACTCTGGGCACATTCGGAACAGGCAGCTACGAAGGCAGTTACATCAGCACGTACACTAGGCCACCAGAATTGTTGGGAAATGGACCAAACGAGTTGATTCTTCCCAGGGTGGCCAGCAGCCTTGGGCGAATGGTAAGTCTGAAGCACGGCAGTACAGAGACTCTCTGGGACAAAGCAGCGGTCACAAGGTTTCTCAGGAGGAGCATAGACCTTAGCAGAAAGAATTTTATCACCCAAAGGAGAAGTGAGACTGGTGCGAACTGTAGCCAGAATACGAACAGGAGGAATCACAGGAACTGGAACCGACTCCAACTTGGAAGGGGAGGAAAATTGTCCTGACAATGCATCAGCCCTTACATTCTTAGTACCGGGCAAGAATGAGACAATGTAATTAAAATGTGACAAGAAAAGAGCCCATCGCACCCTTCTGGGTAAAAGGCGTTTAGCCTCAGACAAGAATGTGAGATTCTTATGGTCAGTAAGAATGAGAACCGGCACAGTGTTACCTTCGAGGAGATGTCTCCATTCTTTCAGGGCTAAAATGATCACCAACAGCTCTCTGTCACCAATCTCGTAATTGCACTCCGCAGGTGACAATTTCGTGGAAAAGTAGCCACAAGGATGCATAGCACTCTCAGAGGTAGGACGTTGAAACAGAAGGGCGCCAACACCAGTCTCAGAAGCATCAACCTCAAGGATAAAAGGTAATGTAGGATCTGGGTGTGCCAACACTGGAGCAGAAACAAAGGCAGCCTTGAGACTCTCAAAGGCCTTAATGGACTCCGGAGATCAACTCTGTGAGTTATCGTCTTTTCTGGTCATATCAGTCAGGGGTTTGACCAGAGACGAGAAGTTACGAATAAACTTCTGATAATAGTTGACAAAGCCCAGGAAACGCTGCAGAGGACATAAACCAATGGGTCGGAGCCACTGTAGGACTGCCAAAAGTTTCTCTGGGTCCATCGAAAAACTAGCAGTGGAAATTACATAGCCCCGTAACTTGACCTGTTCACGATGGAACTCACACTTCTCCAGTTTACAATAGAGATTGTTCTCTCTTAGTTTCTGAAGCACACGACAGACATCTGTGTGGTGGCTCTCCAGGGACTTGGAAAATATGAGGATATCTTCGAGATAAACCACCACACATAACTGCAACAAATCTCGGAGGACATCTTTAATAAATTCCTAGAAAACTGCAGAGGCGTTACAAAGGCCAAAAGGCATTATGAGGTACTCATAATGGCCTGTTCTGGTATTAAACGCAGTTTTCCACTCGTCGCCCTCCTTAATCCCCACGAGATTGTATGCCCTTCTCAAATCAAGCTTTGTGAAAACCGTTGCTCCCTTGAGGCGGTCAAAAGGTAAACCCAGCCACGAGGGGGTATGGCACCAGGTTGAAGGTCAATTGCGCAATCATACGACCGCTGTGGAGGCAAACTACCAGCTTGACCTTTGTCAAAGACATCGCTAAAATCGCGGTACTCCTCCGGCAGGGAGGAGAGTAAAGAGGTGCACAGGACCTTGGCTACCTTCGGGAAGCATGTCTCACTGCATTGTGGTGACCAGGAGAGAACCTCAGCACAGAGCCAATCATAATAAGGGTTATGCCTCTGTAACCAAGGATAACCAATAACCAGCGGAAACTTAGGTGAGGAAATAACTTGGAATTGGATTATCTCATGGTGAAGATCCCATACGGCCATGGACAACGGAATTGTCTCATGAGTCACATGGGCAGGCTGTAGAGGTCTCCTGTCAAGAGCCTCAATGGCAAGTGGAGTGTCACGCAGCTGCAGCACAATCGAGTGCTTCGATACAAAGGCAGCATCAATGAACAGGTCTGCAGCCCCAGAGTCGATTAGAGCCTGTATCTCGATGGACGGCTCAGCCCAAGAAAGGGTGACCGAAACCAGGGGCTTATACTTCTGGATAACTAAGGATGAAACAATGCCACCTAAGGTCTGTCCGTGACAGGACCTCAAGGTTCGGGCGTTCCCTGGACGTGTAGGACAGAACTTCAAGAGGTGACCTGCCTGGCCACTAGGGATGAGCTTCGTGTTCGAGTCGAACCCATGTTCGACTCGAACATCGGCTGTTCGGTCGTTCGCCGATTTGCGAACGATATGGGCCGTTCGCGCCAAATTCGTGTGGCGCGTCACGGCCCATAATTCACTGCGGCATCGCAGTGCATTGCTGGC
The DNA here is from genome assembly GCA_037952925.1 of Lithobates clamitans. NCBI lineage: Eukaryota > Metazoa > Chordata > Amphibia > Anura > Ranidae > Lithobates > Lithobates clamitans. Next base: position 217,273 of record JBBGZY010001824.1, read on the forward strand.
TGATGATTGGCCAAGCATGCACTATGACCCGCATGCTTGGCCAATCACAGCGCCGTCAGTAGAGAGAGCTGTAATTGGCCAAAGCCAGGGTGGCTTTGGCCAATTATGGCTCAGGGGATTTAGTACACACCCCACACTATATAAGGCCGCCTGCACGGCGGCCCTGTGTAGTGTGTGTTCCGGTGTGCTGAGAGATAGAGAGAGAGAGAGACAGTGTCATTTGATTTGAGTTAGATAGATTAGGCAGAACAGTCAGTCAGTTAGCTGCACTTACAGTGTATTGTGTATATATATGCATCCCAGGTGTTGCATATATATATATACACTGTATTCAGTTTAGCTAGATCCGTTCCTGTTATCTTCTATCTAGACTATTTACATTTAGTGCAGTGTGTCCTGCTCACAGTGTTCAGCTAGATCCGTTCCTGCTATTTACATTCAGTGCAGTGCGTCCTGCTCACAGTGTTCAGCTAGATCCGTTCCTGGTATTTACATTTAGTGCAGTGCGTCCTGCTCACAGTGTTCAGCTAGATCCGTTCCTGCTATTTACATTCAGTGCAGTGCGTCCTGCTCACAGTGTTCAGCTAGATCCGTTCCTGGTATTTACATTTAGTGCAGTGCGTCCTGCTCACAGTGTTCAGCTAGATCCGTTCCTGCTATTTACATTCAGTGCAGTGCGTCCTGCTCACAGTGTTCAGCTAGATCCGTTCCTGCTATTTACATTCAGTGCAGTGCGTCCTGCTCACAGTGTTCAGCTAGATCCGTTCCTGGTATTTACATTTAGTGCAGTGCGTCCTGCTCACAGTGTTCAGCTAGATCCGTTCCTGCTATTTACATTCAGTGCAGTGCGTCCTGCTCACAGTGTTCAGCTAGATCCGTTCCTGGTATTTACATTTAGTGCAGTGCGTCCTGCTCACAGTGTTCAGCTAGATCCGTTCCTGCTATTTACATTCAGTGCAGTGCGTCCTGCTCACAGTGTTCAGCTAGATCCGTTCCTGCTATTTACATTCAGTGCAGTGCGTCCTGCTCACAGTGTTCAGCTAGATCCGTTCCTGTTATCTTCCTACTGACAGGCAGGCTTGTCTGGTTACAGTATATAAAGCTACCTGAAGAAAATTACAGGTGTTCTTTTTGATCCTATTAGTACCACGGTCAGGCAGCTAGACTATTTACATTTAGTACAGTGCGTCCTGCTCACAGTGTTCAGCTAGATTCGTTCCTGTTATCTTCCTACTGACAGGCAGGCTTGTCTGGTTACAGTATATAAAGCTACCTGAAGAAAATTACAGGTGTTCTTTTTGATCCTATTAGTACCACGGTCAGGCAGCTAGACTATTTACATTTAGTACAGTGTGTCCTGCTCACAGTGTTCAGCTAGATCCGTTCCTGTTATCTTCCTACTGACAGGCAGGCTTGTCTGGTTACAGTATATAAAGCTACCTTAAGAAAATTACAGGTGTTCTTTTTGATCCTATTAGTACCACGGTCAGGCAGCTAGACTATTTACATTTAGTACAGTGCGTCCTGCTCACAGTGTTCAGCTAGATCCGTTCTTGCTATTTACATTCAGTGCAGTGCGTCCTGCTCACAGTGTTCAGCTAGATCCGTTCCTGGTATTTACATTTAGTGCAGTGCGTCCTGCTCACAGTGTTCAGCTAGATCCGTTCCTGCTATTTACATTCAGTGCAGTGCGTCCTGCTCACAGTGTTCAGCTAGATCCGTTCCTGCTATATACATTTAGTGCAGTACGTCCTGCTCACAGTGTTCAGCTAGATCCGTTCCTGTTATCTTCCTACTGACAGGCAGGCTTGTCTGGTTACAGTATATAAAGCTACCTTAAGAAAATTACAGGTGTTCTATCCCAGCTTAGTGCAGCTACAGGCCATTAGTATGTCTGGAAGGCCAAGAAGGAGAGGCAGACAGTCACAAGCCAATAAGAGAGGGCAAGCAGGCTCTGTGTCTAGTGCTGGTCGTGGAGACGGTGCATCCTCATCAGCACGTGGCCATGGGACACGCTTGGCCTTTTTTTCGGCAGCTGGCCGTGTTGAGCCGCAACATGCGGAAGACTTGGTCGAGTGGATGACCAAGCCGTCCTCATCCTCCTCATCCTCTCTCACCCATGCCCAGGGTGCTTTGTCTGGCAAAGCAGCGGCCTCTTCCCTCAGCTCAATGTCATCAGTGACTCCTTCCCTAGCTCCACCATGTCCTCATGAGGATTCCCTCGAACTGTTTGACCACAGTGTTGGGTACATGCTCCAGGAGGATGCCCAGCGTTTGGAAGGCTCTGATGATGATACTGAGCTCAATGAAGGCAGTAACATGAGCACGGACAGAGGGGGTGCCCAAGAAGGACAGCAATCTGGCAGTCATGCTCCCCCTGCTGCAGCATACTGCCAGGTTTGCTCCAGTGATGAGGAGGGAGGGGATGATGAGGTCACTGACTCAACGTGGGTGCCTGATAGGAGAGAGGAGGAGGAGGAGGAGGAGGAGGAGGTGGCACATCACCAACTAGGCAGGATGCCCTCCAGGGGCCAGCCTAAGGGCAGCACATTGACTGCATCACACCCCAAAGCTCCACATGTGCAGGGCGCTGCAGTCTCTGCGCGTTATTCAAAAAGTTCTTTGGTGTGGGCCTTTTTTGAGACGAGTGCATCAGATCGCACCGCTGCTATTTGCAACATATGTCTCAAGCGTATCTCGCGTGGCCAAAACATCTCCCGCTTGGGTACCACATGCTTGACCAGACATATGTTGACCTGCCATGCAGTTCGTTGGCAAGCGTATCTAAAAGACCCACACCAAAGAACAAAGAGGATCTCTCCTTGCTCCTCATCAGCTGAGATTTCCAACCCCACTAGACCTTCAGTCCTCTCTGAGACCTGCAGTGAGAGGAATGAAGGTGTAGAATTAGGTGTGTCACAGCCAAGTACTTGTGGGCAATCTGCTTTTGGTACACCGACGTCAGATTGTACCAGGCAAATTTCCCTGCCCCAGCTGCTGCACTGCCGAAAGAAGTTTGCTCCCAGCCATCCACATGCCCAGCGGTTGAATGCTAGCTTGGCAAAATTGCTAGCACTTCAACTGCTGCCTTTTCAGTTGGTAGACTCTGCCCCCTTCCGTGAGTTTGTGGAATGTGCGGTTCCTCAGTGGCAGGTACCCAAACGCCACTTTTTCTCACGGAAGGCGATTCCGGCTCTCTACCGGCATGTGGAAGGCAATGTCCATGCCTCGCTGGACAGGGCGGTCAGCGGTAAGGTGCATATTACCGCTGACTCATGGTCCAGCAGGCATGGACAGGGACGTTACTTAAGTTTCACGGCGCATTGGGTGACTCTGCTGGCAGCTGGGAAGGATGCAGGACAAGGTGCAGTAGTGTTGGAGGTTGTTCCGCCACCACGCCTCCAAAATGCTGATTGTGACACACCTCTCTCCTCCACCCCCTCCTCTTCTTCTTCCTCCATGGCCTCTTCCTCGGAACCAGCGGTGCTCCGTAGGCGTTCAAGGGGCTACGCAAGTACGCAGGCCAAAAGATGCCATGCGGTGCTTGAGCTGGTGTGCTTGGGGGACAGGAGCCACACTGGGGCAGAGGTTCTGTCAGCTCTGCAGGGGCAGGTTCAGAGGTGGTTGACGCCACGCCAACTTAAGGCAGGAATGGTGGTTTGCGACAATGGCACCAACCTCCTCTCTGCCCTCCGACAGGGACAACTGACCCATGTGCCCTGTTTGGCTCACGTCCTTAACTTGGTGGTGCAGCGGTTCTTGGGCAGGTACCCGGGCTTACAGGATGTCCTGAGGCAGGCCAGGAAAGTCTCTGTGCATTTCCGCCGGTCATATAATGCCAGTGCTCGGCTGACGGACCTCCAAAAGGAGTTTAACCTGCCCAAGAACCGCCTAATCTGTGACATGCCCACCAGGTGGAACTCGACGTTGGCCATGCTGCAGCGGCTGCACACGCAGCAGAGGGCCATCAATGAGTACCTGTGCGACTATGGCACCAGGACAGGGTCAGGGGACCTTGGTTTTTTTTCCCCACGCCAGTGGGCCATGATCAGGGATGCATGCACTGTCCTGTCACCATTCGAGGAGGCCACGAGGATGGTGAGCACTGACAGTGCATGCATCAGTGACACTGTCCCCCTTGTCCACCTGTTGGAGCACACGCTGCGTGGAATAATGGACAGGGCACTTGAGGCAGAACAGAGGCAGGAAGAGGAGGACTTCCTTAGCTCTCAAGGCCCCCTTTATCCAGACAGTGTTCCTGCGTGCCCGCCGATCACACAGGAAGAGGACGAGGAGGAGGAGGAGGAGGAGGAGGAAGATTGTGTCAGTATGGAGGTGGAGCCTGGCACTCAGCATCAGCAGTCTTTAAGGGATCAGTCCCAAGGAACACATGGACTTGTACGTGGCTGGGAGGAGGTGGCTGCGGACGTTGTTGTCCTTAGTGACCCAGAGGACTCCGGACCGAATGCCTCAGCAAACCTACGCTGCATGGCCTCCCTGATCCTGCAAAGCCTGCGTAAGGATCCTCGTATTCGTGGTATCAAGGAGAAGGACCAATACTGGCTGGCAACCCTCCTTGATCCACGTTACAAGGGTAAGGTTGCGGACCTTATCTTGCCATCGCAGAGGGAGCAGAGGATGAAACATCTTCGGGAGGCCTTGCAGAAAGGTCTGTGCAACGCGTTCCCAGAGACTGGGAGGTTACAAACTCCTGTTTCTTGACAACGTGTTGCTGAGGCTTCGGTCAGACAATTTTTTGGTCCGCAGCCCCAAGGTATGATCGGTTCCAGCAACCATCGCCAGCGTCTGTTTTACATGGTGCAGGAATACCTAGGGGCAAGATCAGACTTGGACACCTTTCCCACCGAAAATCCTCTGGGTTACTGGGTCTTGAGGATGGATCACTGGCCAGAGCTTGCACAGTATGCAATTGAGCTACTGGCCTGTCCTGCATCCAGCGTTCTTTCGGAACGCACATTCAGTGCTGCTGGAGGCGTGGTAACCGATCACAGGGTGCGTCTGTCCACCGACTCGGTCGATCGGCTGACCTTCATAAAAATGAATCAGTCTTGGATCACCACCAGCTACCAAGCACCTGATGCAGATGTAACCGAATAATTTTTTTTGAAATCTCAGATCCCTTCAAAGACTGCCTATGCTGATGCTGAGTGACTATCCCTGAGTAATTATCCTCTTCCTCCTCAATCATCACGCTGATAGCTTGTAAGAACATTTTTGGTTCTGGGCGCCACCACCAGTGCCTAAGGCACAATTTTTCAGCCCCTGTTTAACAGGGGCGTGTAATTACAATTTTTGATGTAATACTTTGCAGCAGGGCTCGTTCCTGCATTCCAACTAGAGTGTCTGTGAGGGGTTGCAGTGTTGTGGCACCAGCACCAGTGCCTAAGACCCAATTTTTCAGCCCCTGTCTAACAGGGGCGTGTAATTACAATTTTTGATGCAATACTTTGCAGCAGGGCTTGTTCCTGCGTTTCAACTAGAGTGTCTGTGAGGGGTTGCAGTGTTGTGGCACCAGCACCAGTGCCTAAGACCCAATTTTTCTGCCCCTGTCTAACAGGGGCGTGTAATTACAATTTTTGATGCAATACTTTGCAGCAGGGCTCGTTCCTGCGTTCCAACTAGAGTGTCTGTGAGGGGTTGCAGTGTTGTGGCACCAGCACCAGTGCCTAAGGCCCAATTTTTCTGCCCCTGTCTAACAGGGGCGTGTAATTACAATTTTTGATGCAATACTTTGCAGCAGGGCTCGTTCCTGCGTTCCAACTAGAGTGTCTGTGAGGGGTTGCAGTGTTGTGGCACCAGCACCAGTGCCTAAGGCCTAATTTTTCAGCTCCTGTTCAACAGGGGCATGTAATTACAATTCTTGATCTAATATTTCACAGCAGGGCCCTGTGAGGGCTTACAGTGTTTTGGCCACAGCAACACCTAAGGCCCAAATTTCTGCTGAGTATATAGGGCAGGACCCTACTTTCAAACATCTAACTTACAAACGACTCCTACTTGCAAACGGAAGGAGACAACAGGAAGTGAGATGAAATCTACCCCTAAGGAAGGGAAATTCTCTCCTGTAAGAGTTAATATGGGAAAACAATTTCTCCTTTCCACTGATGCTTTCCAATCCTTGTTCCACAAAAAAACCCAAATTTTCAAAAAACATTTTTCATTGGGACAAAAAAGTGAGGTGAAATCTTCTGAAGAGGAGGAAAGACGCAAAACAAATGTCACAGGGGTGATAACCCTTCCCTATGTTTTCCAAAAAGCTTAGAAAAGATTTTTTGGCTGGAGCTAAACACATTAAAAATGTTCAAAATTACAAACAGATTCTACTTAACAACAAACCTACAGTCCCTGTCTTGTTTGCACCGCCTGAATACTGCTGTTCAGAGTATATAGGGACCTTTCCTTATTTTAATTTGGGTGCGGGGTTCCCCTTAATATCCATACAAGACCCAAAGGGCCTGGTAATGGACTGGGGGGTACCCATGCCGTTTGTCTCACTGATTTTCATCCATATTGCCATGACCCGACATGACATTAAACCCGCAAGCAGTTTTAAATGAGATTTTTTCCTTTAAAAATGACATTTGGTGCAGGGACTGTTCTAAACATGGGAAACACGCGTCACTTTACAGGCATACTATAGACACCCCCCAGGTACGATATTTAAAGGAATATTTCACTTTTTTTTTTTTACTTTAAGCATCATTAAAATCACTGCTCCCGAAAAAACGGCCGTTTTTAAAAGTTTTTTTTGCGTTGATACATGTCCCCTGGGGTAGGACCCGGGTCCCCAAACCCTTTTTAGGACAATACCATGCAAATTAGCCTTTAAAATGAGCACTTTTGATTTCGAACGTTCGAGTCCCATAGACGTCAATGGGGTTCTAACGTTCGTGCGAACTTGCGGTCCGTTCGCGGGTTCTGGTGCGAACCGAACCGGGGGGTGTTCGGCTCATCCCTACTGGCCACAATAAAGGCACAATCTCTCCCTCCTCCTAAAGGTTTTCTCATCCGCAGAGAGACGCGTGAAACCCAAGTGCATGAATTCACCTTCACTGACCAACTCGGTACCAGGAGGCATGGGAGGTGAGGAAGGCATGGGTGGGACTGCAAAGCTTGGAGACAAACGTACAGGAGGCTTCCGCAAGCGCTCCTTAAAACAGAGTCTTTCTCTGAGTCTGGAGTCAATGAGGATGGCAAACGTGAAAAACTTCTCCAGCTCAGTGGGTATATCTAGGGCTGCTATCCCATACTTTTTTGGTATCCGAGAGACCATGAGAAAAAGCAGCCACGAGGGCCTGATTGTTCCACGCAACCTCTGCTGCCAGAGTACAGAATTCAATGGCTTAGTCGGCAACAGTTCTCGTACTCTGTTCGATGGACATGAGGCACTTGGCAGCAGAAGCGAGCGTGCGGGAACATCAAATACCCTTTTAAACGAAGCCACAAACTCAGGGTAGCTCAAGACAACAGGTTTTTATATCGCCATAAAGGGTTTGCCCAGGCTAAGGCTCTCTCAGAAAGCAAAGATATCAAAAAATCTACTTTGCTTCTGTCCGTGGGAAACCCCTGGGTCAGCATCTCAAAGTATATCTCAAGCTGGTTGAGAAACCCTCTGCATTGGACTGGATCACCCCCAAATCGCTGGGGAAGTGGAGCAGAACCAGACATACCTCTTATAGAGGTAATACTCGAGGCGGGTGCCTGCACAGAGACTGGAGCAGCAGCAGGGTCGGCCTGCAACAAGGTTGTACCGGGGGGGCCACAGTGGGGGATTCCAGGTGAGCCGTGCGACTCAGGAGCATATTTAAATCAATGGCAAACTGATCCATGTGGTGATCCAGTTCATCCAATCTGTAAAAAATTTTACCAACAATTGGATTGACTGCATCTTTTGAATTCATGGCCTTCGCCTACTGTCAGAAACCATGAAATCAGCCCGAGACAGAAGTACAGTTAAATCACACTTGTTTAATAATAAAAGTAAAAAGAAAAAACGTAGTCAAAAGATAGCCAAAGTTCAGTAACCGGAATGGATAGTCAGCCAAGCCAGAAGTCAGGGATCAATCTAGTGGAACAGCAAGCAAGATCTGGAGCCAGAAGGGATGTCAGCAAAGCAAGTCTTGAACAGGATCGCAGGAGAGTTTCTGTGATGTTGACCAAGGTGAAGGAAGAGATCCTCTGAACTGGATGGCTTAAGTAGGCAGGACTGACGAGCAGGATATCATCAATAGCTGAGTAACTTTGGAGATATAGGAGCTGGCAATTAACCGACAGCTGAGCGGCCAGCTCAGAGAAGGAAGGGCTTAGCCCAGCCCTGACATGCACTAAGCAAGCCGAGTCAATGAGTCCCGGTCCCTTGCCACGTGATCAGCTGTCAGCCAATGACAGCTGATCATGTGATGTAAACAGAAGATCGTAATCGTCTTTTTGTTTCCCTCACGATCACAGCGTGAGGAGAAAAAAAAAAAGCTAATTACCGGCTTCTGTCAGAGGGACATCGGTCCCAAACACAGAGAGCCACTGCTGCTATTTAGTGCCCACCAGTGCCACCTGCAAGTGCCCACCAATGTCACCTACCAGTGCCCACCAGTGCCACCTAAAAATGCCCACCAGTGCCACCTATCAGTGCCCATCAGTGCCTTATCATCAGTGCCACCTATCACTGTCATCTGCCAGTGCCCTTCAATGCCACCTATCAGTGCCCTTCAGTGCCACCTATCAGTACCCTTCAGTGATGCACATCAGTGCCACCTATCAGTGCCCATCAGTGTCACATATCAGTGCCCACCAGTGCTGTCTTATCAGTGCAGCCTATCAGTGCCCATCAGTGCAGCTTCATCAGTGCACATCAGTGAAGGAGAAAAATTACCTGTTTGCAAAATCTCATAACAAACTCTGAAACTTTTTTTTTTTTTAATTTTCATTCTTTTTTTCATTTTTTTAGCAAAAAATAAAAAACCCAGCAGTGATTAAATGCCCCCAAAAGAAAGCTCTATTTGTAAAAAGGGAGGTTTTTGGCGGGACTTTAAGGGTGCCAACAAGGAAAAACAAATAATTTTAATCCATGCTAGGTATAGAAATTACAAGATTTTTATTATTACATGCAGAACATGATAAAAAGTTTGGTATAAGTTATGTGCACAAGTACAGAGATACATCTAAAATTTAAAACAGATGACAAAATGTAATCACTTAGAGATAGCATTGGAGTGATTGTGTCACGTACCTTACTGTGGAGTCTGAAATGACGAGGGTGGCCTCTTGCACGGTTCCGGTCCTAACACCCCTGGAGGTGGAGACAGGGCTGCTAGGGCAACAGAAGGGTGCAGGTGCCTGTTGGCAGGATCAGGAACACCAGAGCCTAGAGATGCTGGTGAGATGTTGATCCTGGATAGGTTCAGGAAAGTCCAACAGGAGAACTTGCAAGGTCGGGAACAAGCATGAGTCGGCAACGTTCTGGCAGGAAGGTGCACAATTGATAGGCAGGTTCGTAGTCAGGGTCTAGCGGAGGATGGCAATGGGCTGGCAGAGAGGTACAAGATCGGAAGACAGAGCCATGGTCAGAAGTTCAAGCCGAGTTCAGTACAGGAAGCAGATATAAACAGAGTTGCAGGGATAATCCAAAAGAGTAGTCAGGAAGGCCAAGGTTTCAGGATCAAGGTTCAATCAAACAGCAATCAAGGATACAGGAACTAGCTGAGACAATCCAGCACTGATACTAGTATGCTGATCCTTTAAATAGGGCACCCTGTGCTGTGATTCGTTGGCTTGCGGACATGCCCACGCCGACCTGCACTCGTTCGTATGAGAGTACTAACGTGCGTGCCTGGTCCGGGGTTCACACATTCGTGCCGCACGTCTGACTGGCGCACAGGATTGAGCGTTTGTAATGGTTCTCTGACAGATTGTCCCCACATGTTTCGCCACTCTGGGCTCATCAGGGGATATTTAAGGACAATTAGATGTAACACTGCGTAAAACCAAAACAGAATTAAAACCATTGCATGGAATAGAAGTACAATACAAGAAATTAAATTAAAATGGTAATGGTACAATGGAATAGGCTGTCGACTACCATGCCCATCATCAAACGCTCACCCAAATGAAGATGTTTTGTCTGCGACTCAGGGTCAAATCACGAAAAACCGTCAATGGGTAGTGCACATGGAGGGACTTCAGTTGAGGCTTAAAAGAACTTTAAGGCTGGAATCTAGCCAACAGAATAGTGCAAACATTAGTAAAAGTGAAATGGAGTGAACAGGAAATAAATCGTGCCGGTGAAGTGGCAGAGGGTGAAGGAAAGGAACTGGGAGGATGGAGGATGACCGGGAAAATGGGGGAAAGTAGTAGAAGAAAGGGGGTGGGGAGAAAGAGAGGGGGGGGTTTGGTTAAAGGTGGGGTGGGGTGGGATGGGGAGGAAAGGAAGGGTTGTGAAGAAGAAGGAAGAGGGGAAGGAAAAAAGGGGGGGGAAGGAAGATTGAGGTATGGGGAAAGGGAAAGTGGGTGTGTGTGAGATAGATGACACTGCTTCTTTATTCCTAGTTTTGCTTTTTCATCTGTGTCTTTGAATAGTTTTATGTATAGAAGTCCAAAAGTAATAAAATATCTAAAATATCTTAAATTTTAGATGTATCTCTGTACTTGTGCACTTAACGTATACCAAACTTTTTATCATGTTCTGCATGTAATAATAAAAATCCTGTAATTTCTATACCTAGCATGGATTGAAATGATTTGTTTTTCCTTGTTGGCACCCTTAAAGTCCCGCCAAAAACCTCCCTTTTTACATTTACTTACAGGGATGTTGGTGCCTTTTCCTTGTCATTGTTACCTACCCACATTGCTACTTTTCAAAGCTCTATTTGTGTGAAAAAAACGATAAAAATGTCATATGGGTACAGTGTAGCATGACCGCGCAATTGTTATTCAAAGAATGACAGCACTGAAAGGTGAAAATTGGCCTGGGCAGGAAGGGGGTTAATGCCTATTAAGCAAGTGGTTAATATAAGGATAGTTGAAGTCCCCCATAATTATAACATTGCCCTACCTTCCCGCCATCTCCAACTGTGCCCAAATGCTGGCACTGTGCCATCAAACGCTGCCACTGTGTCATCAAACACTGTCAGTGTGCCCATCAAATACTGCCAGTCTGCCCATCATATGCTGACATCCCACTCACAATCCCCCAGCCCCCCCCCCGGGTGGATATTCTATTAACGTTTACTAGAATACTTCAGTTAAGGTATAGTTGTACAAAAGAGGTAATTGTTCAACTGAGTTTGGGATAGCAGCACAAGCTCAGCCGAATGACCACTCAGGAAATGTCAGTTAAGACAGATGGCAACCACAGAATATTATATACACCTATGTACAATAGAATACCACTTGGACATAACCTGAAAGGTTAAGCAAGTTAAAGTGGTGTTCCGGCCGAAATTATACTTTTTAAAATACCCCTATAATACACAAGCTTAATGTATTCTAGTAAAGTTAGTCTGTAAACTAAGGTCTGTTTTGTTAGTTTATAGCAGTAGTTTGTTATTTTATAAACTTACAGCAGGCCATGGCCATCTTAAGTGTGGGCATCTGAAGCTAGACTGCATTTCTTCCTGGATCTCATCCTTGCAGATCTCGCACATGCTCAGTGCAGCACAAGTAGTGTAATAGGTTTCAGGTCAGGTTTCCATAGCAACGGCAGTGTCAGAGTAAGTTGCTGCCCCTTCCCAGAAGGCATTGCAAACAGGAAATGATGCGATGGGCCACGGCCAGGGAGCATAACGTGAAAAATGAATACAGCAGATATACAGTAGATGCTGAGAATTTTTTTTTTAATATCCAATTCATTTACAATGCACAGTTTAGTGAGAGATGCTGAAGAGTTGTAAAAGTGGGTGGAACTCCACTTTAAGCATCAATACTGACAATACTTCTAGAAAGAGAAACCCAGGCCGGCCTGTTTAACCTTTTTATCCTAATGAGAGATGAAGCTAAACATGGATGGTATGAGGGCCCTTTAAGTAGCAATGACAGAATGTCCCCATTGCAGATCTGATGGTCTTCACCGGCAGTTGGAGCTCATTAATTGTATCCAATAAGGTATAGTAACAGAGTGGTAGTACAGTAAAACCTTGGATTGTGAGCATAATTCATTCCAGAAACATGCTTGTAATCCAAAGCACTTGTATATCAAAGCAAATTTCCCCATAAGAAAAAATGGAAACTCAAATGATTAGTTCCACAGCCATGTATTCATAGGTCCTTCAGTTTATAGTCCATATAAAAAGATTATAGCAATGTGATAGGTTGTGTAACCATAAAATGGCCATCCACAAATGGAAACCTCCACAAGGGGATTAGATGCAAAATCCAGCAGGAGCTCCAGAGTATAAAAGAAAAGAGAGGTGCTTCTAAGTGTAGCAATATGTTGCTAAATGTTGTACCTTCATTAAATGTAACCATATTGCTACACTTAGAGGCGCCTCTCTTCTCTTTTATACTCAGTTGTGACATGACGCTACTTGTATATCAAGACATCTCTTGTATATCAATTCAAAATTTATTTAAAATTTTGCTTGTCTTGCAAAACGCTCTCAAACCAAGTTACTCTCAAACCAAGGGTTTACTGTATATCTTGTGATGACTGTAGCTAAAGATGCTTATGTATGTAGCACCCTCTACCATTAGGTAGGTGCTAGTAATGGGGTTTTACTAGGAACTGTCAGCACAGGAAAATTTAGGCAGGCCTATGCTGCATGCGAGGCCTGTCTGTTCTGGGGGCTGGGAGTGGTCAGAGTAGCAGTGAGTGTGAACACCCTTCTAGGGAGAATGTTCTAGAAGAGAGACTGGGCCTGGAACTGGAGTGGCAGGCAGCTCATGTGGGAGCCCTGACCAATCCCTAACTGGTATTGGCAGGGGGCGGGCCTCCTATATAAGCTGAGGTAATATGCCACTGGGGGGGTTGTCGGCTGAGTGAGGTGGAGAATGGCATGCTAGGCAGCAGCAGGAGGGCACCCCCATCTGGGGGGATGCACCAATCACAGGAGGAGGCCCAGGGAGAGCTGGGAAGGAACTTTGCCTCTGCACGGTCATTGGCAATGTCTTTACCATCACACAGTCATTGGTAAAGAACTCCTGGAGCAGAGGGGCAGGTGAAGCTGTCGGAACACATGGTCCAGTCAAGTTCTCCATCAGGCACTCAGGGCAGAGAAAGGTCGGTGAGTGTTACCACAGTGGGGGTCTGGAAGTGCCAGGAAGTCTGTGAGGGAACTTTGCTTTTTCGGGGTCATTAGCAAAGTCTTCATTATTTACACAGTGAATTATGAGGAGTCCTGGAGCAGAGGAGAGACTGTGGGGATCTGTGTCAAATTGATGTGGCCTGAGGGCACATGGTTTGCAAGTTGGGCTGGCTGGGATCAGTAGTCCACCATCTAAAGAAATGCTTTAAACCACTAGGCCTCCGGGGAGAGGTACTGCAGGCCTCAAGCCTAGTAGCAGCGAGCAAACAGAGTCTGCTGGGAGGACTTATTCAGAGTTGGTTTTTCTTGCTCAGTAGGACAGGATGTGACATTACTTCAATTACGAAATAAGTTTGTGCAGGATGGAAGAAATTCTGGGAACATTATTCTTACACGGTAAAAAGTAATGTCTCCATTCTTTACACGGTAATGAATGGGGAACTCTTGGAAGCCATGCTCTGCAGGAGTTGAGCAGAGGAGGAGAAACAGTCTGCAAGGTAGTGCAGGAGGAAGAGTCATAGCAGTTACAGATGCACATCATATCTTCTGGCTCTAACAATATGCTTATTTTTGACAATCTTCTAAAATATGATGGCAATCGAATTGTACCATGGGCATCCCATATACCCTTTCCCATACAAGTTGTACCCCCTCAATAAAACAAAAACAAAACTAGCAAAAGGACTGTTCATTGTCTTTGGAAGTGATGCATGGAAGTTTGGCAGCGGGGTGAATTGGTGGATTGTCTGTTACTAGTGGCAACTACACCTCTACATTTGGAGGTCCTACCGAGATCCACCTTCACGGTTAACCTGCTGGCTGTCGCCCCTAGCAACCGCTAAAAGCCAGGGGGGACTTTGCCTGTTTTGCCAAGTTTGGGGTACAATGAGGAAAGGATTATGTTTGCTCTCAAAACTGACTTTTGCCACATGCCTTTGCCCATAGCAACCAAATCCAAACTTGTCGCCAATTAATGTCGTCCATAGCAACCGTTCAGGATCAGCACTGCCATCACGCCCCTCAGTTGTTTAAATGGACACTTACTGCCGTGATAAGCCTTGCAACCAGTGACTGTAACCATGTGCTGTCACTCGTGGCAACCATGGCAAGCGATCGCGCTCCGGATTACAAATATGGCTCTGCATGGCGCGGGCATTGCTCACTGCATTGCAGAAAAATAAAAAAAATCTTATAACTTTATTAATCCTGCTTAACACAGTAAAAGGAGTTGTGAACATCTGCTGTTGCCCTTAGTAACGGAATGCAATAAGGGGGTGTCTTTGACGGGATGCTGCACGGCCAGTCCCACACAGTAGGATGTTACAGGAGAGACTTTACTATGATCACTATGGTGATCGCTGTATAGTTTGCCTGCTTCAGTTCCAGCCTCTGTGATGCAGTTTTAAAACTTTAGCCTGGACAGTGCCTGCAATTCCACCGCGCCTGCCACCAGGTGTCACTACAGCACACGCTTCCTAAAGCCTGCTTACAGTTCCTCGCATGCTGAACCAACGATCGGGTGGGCGGAGTTATGCCCCAACGGAGGACGGTGAGGAGATCAGCGCGTTGCGCACCAGACAGGAGGCGGATGAAGATGGCGGAGGGTGTTCGGAGGATGCCAGCTATTCAGCGGTCACCTGAAGCGCAGGATCTGGGACATATTGGAAGGAAAGACTGCTGTGGAGACCCGTGGCCTGGCCAGGGGCCCGGAGGTTGCAGGAGTCAGTGTGCAGCCTCCGGTTGATCTCCCTGAAGAGCCGGCACCAAGTAAGACCCTTGCTGTGCCCATCCGGAGGGAGTCCATGCTGCAGGAAGGAGTACATTCAGGTGAGCTGGATGAGGTGAGCGAGGGCCGGGCCAAAGACTGGGGTTCGCCCAGAGTGCTGGATCAGTAGAGAAGCTGTTTTCCTGGTCTTCCCCAGAGGAGGGCTCCAGTGAGGAGGAGTGGGAGACTGGAGATTTCCCCTCTGTAGATACCCCATCCGATGCAGTGGAGGAACCACAGTCTCCAGCATGGACCTCAGTGCATGCCAGCAGGCTTTTCACAAATCAGCCATCCACTACCCAGAACATGGCACCCACATAAAGGCAGTGGGTCATCAAGGCCCCAGATGCCTGCATCCTGCCAGGAACAGGAAAAACTTAAGGAGTTACCCCGACTCTCACGTTTCCAGCAGGAGGTACAAAGGAGGGTTGCCTTGGAGTGGGGCTTAGATTACCTTTATGTCCCAGCCCAAACCATGGACATCGTTGAAGGCTCACGGGGACAGTGGGAGGATGACCTGGTTTGGGACTATTGTCAGAGGAGAAGTAGATAGCCAGAGGAGATTGCCGGATCCACGCCTTTATACAGTCAGGTCCATAAGTATTTAGACATCGACACAATTATAATCTTTTTGGCTCTATACACCACCACAATGGCTTTGAAATTACACAAACAAGATGTGATTTAACTGCAGACTTTCAGCTTTAATTTGAGGGTATTTACATCCAAATCAGGTGAACGGTGTAGGAATTTCAGCAGTTTGTATACGTGCCTCCCACTTTTTAAGGGATCAAAAGTAATGTGACAGATTAACAATCATCCATCAAACTTTCACTTTTTAATACTTTTTTGCAAATCCTTTGCAGTCAATTACAGCCTGAAGTCTGGAACGCATAGACATCACCAGACGCTGGGTTTCATCCCTGGTGATGCTCTGCCAGGCCTCTACTGCAACTGTCTTCAGTTCCTGCTTGTTCTTGGGGCGTTTTCCCTTCAGTTTTGTCTTCAGCAAGTGAAATGCATGCTCAATCGGATTCAGGTCAGGTGATTGACTTGGCAATTGCATAACATTCCACTTCTTTCCCTTAAAAAACTCTTTGGTTGCTTTCGCAGTATGCTTCGGGTCATTGTCCATGCACTGTGAAGCTCCGTCCAATGAGTTCTGAAGCATTTTGCTGAATATGAGCAAATAAATTGCCCGAAACACTTCAGAATTCATCCTACTGCTTTTGTCAGCAGTCACATCATCAAAAAAAACAAGAGAACCAGTTCCATTGGCAGCCATACATGCCCACGCCATGACACTACCACCGCCATGCTTCACTGATGAGGTGGTATGCTTTGGATCATGAGCAGTTCCTTTCCTTCTCCATACTCTTCTCTTCCCATCACTCTGGTACAAGTTGATCTTGGTCTCATCTGTCCATAGGATGTTGTTCCAGAACTGTGAAGACTTTTTTAGATGTTGTTTGGCAAACTCTAATCTGGCCTTCCTGTTTTTGAAGCTCATCAATGGTTTACATCTTGTGGTGAACCCTCTGTATTCACTATGGTGAAGTCTTCTCTTGATTGTTGACTTTGACACACATACACCTACCTCCTGAAGAGTGTTCTTGATCTGGCCAACTGTTGTGAAGGGTGTTTTCTTCACCAGGGAAAGAATTATTCGGTCATCCACCACATTTGTTTTCCGTGGTCTTCCGGGTCTTTTGGTGTTGCTGAGCTCACCGGTGCGTTCTTTCCTTTTAAGGATGTTTCAAACAGTTGATTTGGCCACACCTAATGTTTTTGCTATCTCTCTGATGGGTTTGTTTTGTTTTTTCAGCCTAATAATGGCTTGCTTCACTGATAGTGGCAGATCTTTGGATCTCATATTGAGAGTTGACAGCAACAGATTCCAAATGCAAAAAGCACACTTGAAATGAACTCTGGACCTTTTATCTGCTCCTTGTAAATGGGATAATGAGGGAATAACACACACCTGGCCATGGAACAGCTGAGCAGCCAATTGTCCCATTACTTTTGGTCCCTTAAAAAGTGGGAGGCACATATACAAACTGTTGTAATTCCTACACTGTTCACCTGATTTGGATGTAAATAGGGGTCTTTTTTGCTGGAGGTATCAAATTTACTGCTTTTCTTGTTCTAATTAACAAATTCCATACAAATTACTTAGCAAAAAAAGATACTTGGTTCTGTATTCTTGAAAAGGGGCGGTACTGGGAGATGGCTAGGGGGTGGTACCAAGGGACATGCTCAGAGGTGGATAGGGGGTGGAGACAAGGAGTGACTGGAAGGGGGGTGTACCTGCACCTATTTTCTGAGAAAAAAATCCCTGCATTTTTGTAACACTTTATTTACACATTTACACTGGTTTATTAATTAGTATTAGAGCAGGCGTTATTTACTTGATTGCTGGAATATTATTTAAAGAGATAGCTTGCTTTTTCTGAGTATCGTCGTGTATATTTTGTATCCAGATATTGTTTGTGTGCAGCTGTCATTTTCTTTATACACTTTTTTTTTTAATGACTGGATATTTTCGTTACTCAGGTTCCAACCACCAAGTGAATCTTCGGGAAACTGTATATTGTGGTAGCAATTCATTGAATATTACATTGAGGACCGTACTACACAACAGTATCGGCAGACAGTACCACCACCCCCCCCCCCCAGGTGGTTGGTTGGTGATCGGTCAGGTCTTACCCTATCTATGATGGGAAGCGCTTCTTCCGGGCTTCACCAGCAGCTTCCCTCTGCACGGCTCTCCCTTCCCCTGCTCTCCATGGGCATTGCGGTGGCTTCTGTTTCCTCTCTCCTCCTCGGCGGCCAATTGGGACTCTTCTCTTTTCGGCCAATCGGAAAATGGGTCTCAGACCTGCTTCTGATTGGACGGATTGAGGATCAGTGTTTCAATAGTGAATATTCATTCGCTGTTGTAACACCTGGGTGGGCTCGTAGTGCAATGCTCTGCGCCATGAGCCCACCCTATTTTGAAGCCTATTAGAACCTCTGGCTCTAACCAGGTGCTTCAAAAAAAAAAAACTGCCACTGTAATTCAGGCGCCCGGTGTCCTGAAAGGGGCCGGATGCATGAATAGGGGGTGGCGGTGTTCTGCCAAAATAGCGGCCATGGAAAGAGCATGGGGGTGGCGGCCGCACATAGAGCTTGGTTATAATACTATTTTTTTTTCTGTATGTTGACAGTTGAGGTGTTCAGAATACATCTTGAAAATATAATTGTGTGTTTTTCTTTACGATGTAAGTCTGAGCTTAACCACTTGTCTACCACAGTAGGCTTATACACAGCATGATAGATAAGTGGTTACATCAAGCTCAAGGCTGCTACAGGCATGAGTTTATTCCGATCATTTTTATTGAACTCTCAAAGTACTTCCCTCTCTGCCGGTAGCACCCACAGAGCTTCCCAGGCTCAATCATTCCTCTGGGGAGTCCTGGACCACAGAAAAGAGCCTCCACAGTGAAACATCTACAGTATTTCCCGATCCCTACTGTGACTAGTTGTCATTCTACTGTCGCCTATGGAGAATTTGGTGCAACTCCATCTTTTATATTTTACCAAGAAAATTGGGTATAATTCGGTGTTCGCACTAAAATTCATTTAAATGTATTTTTGCTTGAACATATGTTTTGATAAATAACTGAGCAAATATCATGCATCATAAAACATTAAAACAAGCACCATTTTATTCTTCAGGGTCTCTGCTTTCAGAAAATATATAATATATAGGGTTTTTTTTTTATTTGTATTTTCCCCATACAAGACAGATTAATAGGTTTACCTTCGCTCACCCTTCTCACTCTTAAAATTTCCATAGGGGTCATCATGACCACATGTAGTGACCACTGACAATTCTGGGTCAGCAACACAAGCAAAAAAAAAAAAAAACCTTTCTTGAGGTATTTAGCACAGCCACAAATATTTTTGTTTTAAATAAAAATCTTTTTATTGCAATTCTGTATAAAACATGTATACCATGTATATGTATATATGTAAGTGCTTTTCAACATATTAAAACAGTTAAATCTTTGCTATTTATTATTGCAAGGCATAAATATGCTGGCCATTTTTTTTTTAAACACTAAAGGGTCCATAAAAAAAAGAAAGTAACATGCCTCAGTATTAACACAGTCATCGCCAACAATCTCCATATCTTATGCCGCGTACACACGAGCGGACTTTACGGCAGACTTTGCCCGGCGGACTTTTTGACGGACTTTACGACGGACTTTCTGAATGAACGGACTTGCCTACACACAATCTACCAAAGTCCGTCGAATTCGTATGTGATGACGTACGACCGGACAAGGAAGTTCATAGCCAGTAGACAATAGCTGCCCTAGCGTGGCTTTTTGTCCGTCTGTCTTTTCTGTCCTAACAGAACCATCATCTCTCTTTGAATCCTGTTACAAAAGTACATAAAATGAAGTCTGGTTTTACTGCTTCCTTCATAAGCTTCTTGCTGAAGGGAAAACAGTGTGAAAAATATCAAAATTTTAATCCCATGTGTACGAAGATTACGGCGGTTGAGCTGATAACTTTGTGTTACAGATCCATTTCTTTACAAAGCGTCCGCTCTCACTTTTCAGACCGTTGTCATTGAGGAAAACATGTTCAGAATTTTTGGGGGTCGTCTGCAGTCTCTCAATCGGAAAGCTGGAAAAAATGAACATGTGATTGTGGGAAAGGTTCTGTTGATATCATACAGTACACAACACTGAGGACAAAGACTTAAAGTAGAACTATAGGCATTTTTTTTTTTTGGATAGAGTAAGGGAGGGTTAAAAGACATGTCTTATTTTTTTGTTTTTGCCATCTGTGTCCCATTGGGGAGATTTCCCTCCACTGGTCCAGGTTGGGTTGGGAAAGGGTCAAGTTCACGGCTCGCACTGTGTGGGCTTTTTGGGGCTTCAGCTGTCCCACCTGTGGTAAAACTTGGGTGAAGGCCAAGGCCCGGAGAATCCCCCCGTGCGTTCCGGTGTGCTGCTGCTGTTCTTATTACATCCTAGGACAAGAAACTCTATTACCTTCTATACCGAGGATCCCGGGTGCCACCAACTATGGACTCTGCTACTACGGACTAAAGCCTAAAAGGTATGCCTGGGCCATTTAGCAGTAGTTAGGGTTAGGAAAAATTAACCGTTTGCATTTTTATCGTGACTGTACTACAGGTGATCAGCAAAGACAGTCAGGTTCCCTTGGTCTAAAGTTATTGAAAGGAGTGCATACTGGGGCTGGCATATCCAAAAGAACCTGGTACTGGAAAGCACTAGAGGTGTATAAAGTACATTACACTACATTGTCAAGTCAGTGTGTAAGGAAAAGAGAACATGGTTGTTACTAAGGGTAACCAAGTACATATGCATGACATGTGGCAACCAGTCGAGGCGTGGCACCTGGGTAAGGTGAGGGGTCGTCCAGTAGTGAGGGAGTCTCTGCTTGGGCATCCTCCCTAGCGGTTTGTCTCCCATAGCAACTGGGAGCAGACCAGCAACAGCGTTACGGGTCCTTCAGCCTAACGGCATGGTATGGGAGGAGAAGAGGACACAAGACACACATGAAAGTCCACACTCTGTGTCCAGTGGGATTTCATTCTGTGACTGGTAATAGGTAACAGAGGTATGCTGGTTGGTGAAGGTGGTGTGGTTTGACCTGCCACTCTGAATGCAACAAGTAGAAGTTCAGGTGTATAGAGCGATGGGACACTATCTAACACACAACTCACCTCTGAGTCAGGAGACTGTACACATGACTGCAGTTCCTGCCTTATTCTGGGCATTGGTGAGCGCACTCAGTCTCTCGGACACAGGTAGTGCATGGGCAAAATAGGATATGCCCAACACACTCTTCTGGGAAGGCTTTCTGCAAGATTTTGGAGTGTCTGTGGCAGGGGCGGACTGACAACTCATGGGGCCCCCGGGCAATAGGGGCTCATGGGGCCCCCTTAGTCCCCACCCACCCACACACAAGCCACACCCTCACAAAGCCCCACGTATATATTGCACTGCTACATTACATGCATTGGTCACAGAATTTCTCTACTTCATGTTCAAAATAAATGTTTAAAGATTAAAGAAAAATAAACTCACTTTAACCACATACATTTACTGCAGGGCTGCGTCTCCTGTGAGCAGAATCATGTACAGGTACTTGATTCTGCACTTGCGGGTCTGCATGCTGTTTGACCTGCTGCCGCTGTGATTGGACACACCGAGAGCTAACCAGCGGGTCCGGAGGACCCCATGTCCGCCAGGCCCCGACGATCGTTTCCAACAGAGGCAGAACTGTGGTCTGCCTATGTAAACAAGTCCCCAGAGAGCCTCCCCTTACATCAGGGTCCCCAGAGAGCCTCCCCTTACATCAGGGTCCCCAGAGAGCCTCCCCTTACATCAGGGTCCCCAGAGAGCCTCCCCTTACATCAGGGTCCCCAGAGAGCCTCCCCTTACATCAGGGTCCCCAGAGAGCCTCCCCTTACATCAGGGTCCCCAGAGAGCCTCCCCTTACATCAGGGTCCCCAGAGAACCTCCCCTTACATCAGGGTCCCCAGAGAGCCTCCTCCTTACATCAGGGTCCCCAGAGAGCCTCCCCTTACATCAGGGTCCCCAGAGAGCCTCCCCTTACATCAGGGTCCCCAGAGAGCCTCCTCCTTACATCAGGGTCCCCAGAGAGCCTCCTCCTTACATCAGGGTCCCCAGAGAGCCTCCTCCTTACATCAGGGTCCCCAGAGAGCCCCCTCCTTACATCAGGGTCCCCAGAGAGACCCCTCCTTACATCAAGGTCCCCAGAGAGCCCCCTCCTTACATCAGGGTCCCCAGAGAAATCCCCCATACATCAGGGTCCCCAGAGAGCCCCCCTTACATCAAGGTCTTCAGAGAGCCCCCCCTTACATCAAGGTCTTCAGAGAGCCCCCCTTACATCAAGGTCCCCAGAGAGCCCCCCCATACATCAAGGTCTCCAGAGAGCCCCATATACATCAGGGTCCACTCCCCAGAGAGCCCCCCCATGCATCAGGGTCCCAGAGAGCCCCCCATAGATCTGGGTCCCCAGAGAGCCCCCCATAGATCTGGGTCCCCAGAGAGCCCCCCATAGATCTGGGTCCCCAGAGAGCCCCCCCCCCATACATCAGGGTCCCCAGAGAGCCCCCCATACATCAGGGTCTCCAGAGAGCCCCCCCAAACATCAGGGTCCCCAGAGAGCCTCCTCCTTACATCAGGGTCCCCAGAGAGCCTCCTCCTTACATCAGGGTTCCCAGAGAGTCCCCTCCTTACATCAGGGTCCCCAGAGAGCCCCCTCCTTACATCAGGGTCCCCAGAGAGCCCCCTCCTTACATCAAGGTCCCCAGAGAGCCCCCTCCTTACATCAGGGTCCCCAGAGAAACCCCCCTTACATCAGGGTCCCCAGAGAGCCCCCCCATACATCAAGGTCCCCAGAGAGCCCCCCCCATACATCAAGGTCCCCAGAGAGCCCCCCCATACATCAAGGTCCCCAGAGAGCCCCCCCATACATCAAGGTCTCCAGAGAGCCCCCCCATACATCAAGGTCTCCAGAGAGCCCCACATACATCAGGGTCAACTCCCCAGAGAGCCCCCCTATACATCAGGGTCCCAGAGAGCCCCCCATAGATCTGGGTCCCCAGATAGCCCCCCAAAGATCTGGGTCCCCAGAGAGCCCCCCCATACATCAGGGTCCCCAGAGAGCCCCCCCATACATCAGGGTCCCCAGAGAGCCCCCCCATACATCAGGGTCCCCAGAGAGCCCCCCCATACATCAGGGTCCCCAGAGAGCCCCCCCATACATCAGGGTCTCCAGAGAGCCCCCCCAAACATCAGGGTCCCCAGAGAGCCTCCTCCTTACATCAGGGTCCCCAGAGAGCCTCGTCCTTACATTAGGGTCCCCAGAGAGCCTCGTCCTTACATCAGGGTCCCCAGAGAGCCCCCCATACATCAGGGTCCCCAGAGAGCCTCCCAGAGCATTCCCCCATACATCAGGGTCCCCAGAGAGCCTCGTCCTTACATTAGGGTCCCCAGAGAGCCTCCTCCTTACATCAGGGTCCCCAGAGAGCCTCCCCCCATACATCAGGGTCCCCAGAGAGCCCCCCCCATACATCAGGGTCCCCAGAGAGCCCCCCCATACATCAGGGTCCCCAGAGAGCCCCCCATAAATCAGGGTCCCCAGAGAGCCTCCCATACATCAGGGTCCCCAGAGAGCCCCCCATACATCAGGGTCCCCAGAGAGCCCCCCATACATCAGGGTCCCCAGAGAGCCCCCCCATACATCAGGGTCCCCAGAGAGCCCCCCGTACATCAGGGTCCCCAGAGAGCCCCCCCATACATCAGGGTCCCCAGAGAGCCCCCCCCATACATCAGGGTCCCCAGAGAGCCCCCCCATACATCAGGGTCTCCAGAGAGCCCCCCCAAACATCAGGGTCCCCAGAGAGCCTCCTCCTTACATCAGGGTCCCCAGAGAGCCTCGTCCTTACATTAGGGTCCCCAGAGAGCCTCGTCCTTACATCAGGGTCCCCAGAGAGCCCCCCATACATCAGGGTCCCCAGAGAGCCTCCCCCCATACATCAGGGTCCCCAGAGAGCATTCCCCCATACATCAGGGTCCCCAGAGAGCCTCGTCCTTACATTAGGGTCCCCAGAGAGCCTCCTCCTTACATCAGGGTCCCCAGAGAGCCTCCCCCCATACATCAGGGTCCCCAGAGAGCCCCCCCATACATCAGGGTCCCCAGAGAGCCCCCCCATAAATCAGGGTCCCCAGAGAGCCCCCCATAAATCAGGGTCCCCAGAGAGCCTCCCATACATCAGGGTCCCCAGAGAGCCCCCCATACATCAGGGTCCCCAGAGAGCCCCCCCCATACATCAGGGTCCCCAGAGAGCCCCCCCATACATCAGGGTCCCCAGAGAGCCCCCCGTACATCAGGGTCCCCAGAGAGCTACCCCATACATCAGGGTCCCCAGAGAGCCCCCCCCATACATCAGGGTCCCCAGAGAGCCCCCCCATACATCAGGGTCCCCAGAGAGCCCCCCGTACATCAGGGTCCCCAGAGAGCCCCCCCATACATCAGGGTCCCCAGAGAGCCCCCCATACATCAGGGTCCCCAGAGAGCCCCCCCATACATCAGGGTCCCCAGAGAGCCCCCCATACATCAGGGTCCCCAGACTTAACCCCCCCAGAGGTTCCCCTGTACCTGGCTGTGCAGCTCCAACCCAAGGGGGAGGTGGGAGGTGGCGATCGGCAGTTCTATGGTGCCTGTGGATCTCACTGGGGCTTGTAGTCCTCCTTCTGATTCTGTACAGTGGATAGGGGAGGGGCCTCTGACCCGGGCAGCAGTCGACATCAGTGTACAAGCAGAGAGTGAAACTTGTAGCTGCCCGGTCAGAGGCCCCTCCCCTTTCCACTCTACAATCTGGAGGAGAAATACAAGTCCCCGGGAGATGCTGCAAGCACAATAGAGCTGCTGATCGCCGCCTCCCACTCCCCTCACTGCATCCCAAACTAAAAGAGGAGATGCCCGCCTCATCCCCCCGCACCCCCCCCCGCGGCAGTCGGCAGAACGGCTCCACCGCAGGTCCGCAGCACGCCCAGCAGCATACCCCTAGATCCGACGAGCATGTCTCCCGGGCCCCCTACTGGCTGCGGGCCCTCGGTCGGCGTCCGATCGACCGAATGGTCAGTCCGCCCCTGGTCTGTGGGAATTTGTGGCTATTCAACCAAGAGAACATTTGTGAGGTCAGGTACTGATGTTGGATGAGAAGACCTGGTTCACAATCAACATTCCAACTTATCCTAACGGTGTTCAGTAGCGTGGAGGTCAGGGATCTGTGCAGGACACTTGAGTCCCTCAGCACCAAACTGCTCATACTATGTCTTTATGGAGCATGGGCTCACTTATGTGAGAACAGGAAAGGCCCTTCTCTGAACTGTAAGCACACAATGGTCAAGAATGTATTTGTCTGCTGTAGGATTAATGGCACCCCTCACTGGAAATACCTGAATTCTAAAATTTAAAAGGGGATCCACATGCTTCCACATTTTTCAAATATGACATGTGTGTGACATTGGCGGCCTGGCGTATAATCACTGGAGTCCTCTTTACCTCAGCAAACAGCTTGCACAACTACTGAAGAAGCCAATGAGAAGTGGTATGATCCAAGGCCACTAGTGTCCTAGCAACCAATGAGGCTATGCGGCTGTGCACGATTGGTTGCTAGGATGCTAGCAGCTGGGCTGCACAGTCTCTTTGGTTGCAAGGCTGCAGGTGACTGAGCTGTACAGCATCATTAGTTGTTATCGTGCAGGCAGGTAACTGGCAATGTCATTCTGTCCCTGTCTCACTATAACTCTCCTGAAGTGTCATCCTGTCACAACGAATATATTTGGCAGCACGCCACGGATCATCAGTCCAAAAGGTTTTTTTATTGAAGCATGATCACATCACAAGTAAGAGTGCAATGTTTTGGATTAATGCAGGACCCCTTCATCAGACATGTGACAAAGGGGTTCTGTGTGACTCTGAAACGTTGCACTCTCCTGCTAGTCATGTGATCATGCTTCAAAAAACAAAAAACTGTTTGGACTGAAGAAAATTTGTAAATATCTGAAGACAAAGTGGAAGGTATGTGACCTTGAAAGTAAAAGCATCCAATAGTGGCTGTAGATCCTCCACCAGATGGCACAAATACGTGATTACCAGTTGGGAATAGCCCTCTACTTAAACTAAAATCAGATAAAGCATCAATAGTGCGATCTTGCAAGTATCCCCCCTAAAATAGTCCACGGGTTTGACGGATATAACTCGAATCCTCATCGACCATAAAAAACTAGGGTTTTCAGAATCATCCATCCTCATGACTGATACAGAAAACAGGAGCAAAAAGCACAACATAGTGTAAAACCGTCGAAAATATTTTTATTAATATAAAAGTAATACACTAACATTAAAATACCGCAATTGCGCTTGAAAATATAAGAGAAACTTTCCGTCCAGCAAGAAAATGGCTTCTAGGAGAACTTCCGGCTACGTGATGGCGTCAATAGCATGATCCTCCATATATATTTCGACACATGCACGATTTTAGACTTTTTTCAGGTATGTACCGAAACATATTCAAGCTATAGTTATATAATGGATATGGGCTGAAAGTGCACACGCGCAGGTTTAATTTGAGAGTATGGAAGGACTTCGCGCTTCAAATCTATCACATAAAAAGGTGACAGTATAACAACCTACAAAGGTGCAGCTATAGTAGCTGTAAACATATATATCAATGTGAGTAAGCACAACAGTGAATGAACACGCATAAAAATAATCAAACAAATCCAAATGTGCTGGTGACACACATGATCTTCATAAGTGAAAAGTTTATAGTTCTCTTCTTAAAAGCAAAATTCCTATATGGCTGTAGCTGGGATCAGGTATGGGGGACAATGAAGACAGTCTATAAATGGGGGGTCCGGTATATCTGGGCTCTCTAACCTCTCACCTTAAAAAAGGGGAATAAAGGCATCAGGTGTCTGCTGCAGTAGGTCCTGTAAAGTGCAGTGCATAAGGTAATCCGGGTGATGTGCCTCTAATGATAGGATAATCTTCCCGGCGTACAGATGCCTATAAGAACAGAGAGGGGGAGAGAGAGAAGGGGGGGGGAGGAGGGGTTGCCCACCTTGGGCTCCACCGGTCCGGTGGAAAAAGAAAAGAGGGAAAAGAGAGAAGCCTCCAATGGTGTAGTAAATTTGACCAAAGTAGTGTTTATTAAGAATAAGGGTGGTCTCTTACATTTAAAACATGATAAATAAGCATAAAAACATGAGAGAAAGCTGGAGCGGCGTCCGAGGCGCCTCCTTACTAACTTCCGGTTACGTATTGGTCTCTGCCACGCCCTACGCGTTACGTCACCGCTCGTGACTTCATCTGGGGCTTCTCTCTTTTCCCTCTTTTCTTTTTCCACCGGACCGGTGGAGCCCAAGGTGGGCAACCCCTCCTTCCCCCCCTTCTCTCTCTCCCCCTCTCTGTTCTTATAGGCATCTGTACGCTGGGAAGATTATCCTATCATTAGAGGCGCAACATCCGGATTACCTTATGCACTGCACTTTACAGGACCTACTGCAGCAGACACCTGATGCCTTTATTCCCCTTTAAGGAAAGAGGTTAGAGAGCCCGGATATACCGGACCCCCCATTTATAGACTGTCTTCATTGTCCCCCATACCTGATCCCAGCTACAGCCATATAGGAATTTTGCTTTTAAGAAGAGAACTATATGAACTTTTCACTTATGAAGATCATGTGTGTCACCAGCACATTTGGATTTGTTTGATTATTTTTATGCGTGTTCATTCACTGTTGTGCTTACTCACATTGATATATATGTTTACAGCTACTATAGCTGCACCTTTGTAGGTTGTTATACTGTCACCTTTTTATGTGATAGATTTGAAGCGCGAAGTCCTTCCACAGGTTTTAGTTTGCTGAAGTGTAGTGTGAACACTTTTGACTTTGCTGCAGTCCTGAGAGACATCATCACATAATACTCACGCCCACTTACCTTTATCGTTTCATTTCACTTATTTATTATTTTGATTGAGACACATTCCTTTATTCTTTATAGCGCGAAGGACACTACCACATTAATTTGAGAGTATGTACATCCAAATCTGAGGAAGGGTTTAGGAATTACAGCTCTTAAGAATAGCCATCCCCCTTTTTCAAGGGACCAAAAGTAATTGGACAATTAAATCAAATACCGTTTCATGGCCAGGTGTGGGATACTCCTTCCTTATTTCTTCATCAATTAAGCAGGTAAAAGGCCTGGAGTTGATTCTAAGTGTGGTATTTGCATTTGGAATCTATTGCTGAACCTACATCATGCGTTCAAAGGAACTGTCCAAGCAAGTGTAAGGATTCAAAGATTCAAAAACAAATCCATCAGAGAGATAGCAGCAACATTAGGAGTGGCCAAATGAACAGTTTGGTTAATTCTGAAGGAAGCAGAATGCACTGGTGAGCTCAGAAACATAAAAATGCCTGGATGTCCACGGAAGACAACAGTGGTGGATGATTGCAGGATCCTCTCTATGGTAAAGAAAAACCCATTCACAACATCCAGACAAGTGAAGGACACTCTTCAGGAGGTGAGCGTATCATTGTCAAAGTCTACAATCAAGAGGAGACTTCACAAATATAGCAAATACAGAGGGTTCACCACAAGCTGCAAACCATTCATAAGCCTGAAGAATACAACAGCCAGATTAGACTTTGCCAAAAAACATCTAAAAAAGCCACACCAGTTCTGGAAAAGCATTCTTTGAACGGATGAAACTAAGATTAATCTGTACCAGAATGACGGGGAAAAAAAGTGCGGAGAAGGCTTGGAACAGCTCATGACCCAAAGCACACAACTTCATCTGTAAAACATGGTGCAGCTTGCAGTGTGATGGCATGGGCATGCATGGCTTCCAGTGGCACTGGGTCATTGGTGTTTATTAATGATGTGACAGAAGACAGAAGCAGCCGGATGAATTCTGCAGTGTTTAGAGATATATTGTCAGCCCAGATTCAGCCAAAAGAAGTGGAATATTCTCCAATGGCCGAGTCAATCACCTGATCACCCGATTGAACATTTCACTTGCTAAAGGCAAAACTAAAGGCAGAAAGACCCACAAACAAAGAACAACTGAAGACCGCTGCAATCAGAGCCTGGCAAAGCATCAGAAGGGAGGAAATCCATTTTATTTATGATTATATTCATTTGTTCAATTACATTTGAGGCCCTGAAAATGGGAGGACTTTGTATAAATAATGGTTGAAGTTCCTAAAATTTGTACTTTATATTTATGTTCAACCCCTTGAATTAGATCAGCTTTGGTTGGAGAGTTTTTACATTTACAAACAAACTTGAACTTACATGTCTTCAGAATATGATGTTCCATTGGTCCATATCCAGCCTGTATCATCTGTATTCCTAATAAGTCCAATCCAATGATTACTGCTGCCTTTGTAGCGCAATAAGAAGCTCTACAGGAAAGACCAACGATTAGTTGAAAGCACCAAACAAGGTGAAAATAAAATGTACGTAAATCCTAACAATTAGATTTGCTGCTGTTTGGTCTGTTAAATGTACCATTGAAAGAGTTTTGTTAACCACTTCCCGCCCAAGGTACGTCATATGACGTCCTTGACTTTGAGCGGGTATTTCTGAATGATGGGTGCAGCTACAGGCATCATTCAGATATCATCTTTTTCAGCCGGTGATTCCCTACACCATAAGAATGATCATAGCGCCGCTTGATCGTTCTTACGGGCGACGAGAGGGGACGTCCCCCCTCCCATCACCCTCCAGTGCTTCTACCGATTCACTGCTTCCATCGGCGAGTTGGAGAACGGATCCGCCAGCCCTGGATGTTTACCATAGAGATTTTCGGCAGACCAGATGGTCACTGGAGTCTCTATAAACGTTCGGAAGCCGGGCGCGATGTTACAATGTCACGCCCAGCCTCTGCATTCAAACAAATGGCGCCGCCTCGGCTGGTAAGCCGTGATCGTTTATTTATTTATTTTTATTTCAGGCTTCCCAGCCTAGAGGTGAGATGTGGGGTCTTATTGACTCCATATCTCACTGTAAAGAGGACCGATCATGCCATATTCCTATTACAAGGGATGTTTACATTCCTTGTAACAGAAATAAAAGTGAGCAAAACTTTTTTTTGTTTTTTTTTTTAAAGTGTCAAACTAGAAAAAGAAAAGTAAAATTAACATTAAAAAAAAGAAAGAAATAAAAAAGTAAAGCGCACTCAGAAGCGAGCGCATACGTTAAGTCCTACCCACATATGAAAACGTTGTTCAAACCACACATGTGAGGTATCACCGCAAACATTAGAGCAAGAATTCTAGCCCTGGATCTTCTCTGTAACTTAAAACTTGTAACCAGTAAAACATTTTAAAGTGTCGCCTATGGGGATTTTTAAGTACCAAAGTTTAGCGCCATTCCACGAGCGTGTGCAATTTTGAAGCATGACAAGATAGGTGTCTATTTACTCGGCGTAACTTCATCTTTCACATTATGCAAATAAATTGGGCTAACTTTGTTTTTTTTTGTAAAGCATGAAACTTTTTTTTTTTTCAAAAAAAATGTCTCCGAAAAATTGATGCGCAAATACCGTGCAAGATAAAAAGTTGCAACGACTGCCATTGTATTCTCTAGGGTCTTTTCTAAAAAAATATATATAATGTTTGGGGGTTCTATGTAATTTTCTAGCAAAAAAATTATGAATTTTACATGTAGGAGAGAAATGTCAGAATTGGCCTGGATGGCAAAAATAGTTTGATAAGTGCAAAAAAACACTCATCATCATGTCCAGTGGAGGGTCATGTTGGGGGGTGTTGTGCTCTATGTATAGAGTGTAATAGAATTGTATTATGGTCATGTCCAGTGGTGGGTCATGTTTGAGGTGTAGTGTTTTATGTATAGAGTGTAACAGAATTGTATTATGATCATGTCCAGTGGAGGGTCATGTTGGGAGGTGTAGTGTTCTATGTATAGAGTGTAATAGAATTGTATTATGATCATGTCCAGTGGAGGGTCATGTTGGGGGGTGTAGTGTTCTATGTATAGAGTGTAATAGAGTTGTATTATGATCACGTCCAGTGGTGGTCATGTTGGGGATGTAGTGTTCTATGTATAGAGTGTAATAGAATTGTATTATGATCATGTCCAGTGGTGGGTCATGTTGGGGGGTGTATTGTTCTATGTATAGAGTGTAATAGAATTGTATGATGATCATGTCCAGTGGTGGGTCATGTTGGAAGTGTAATATTCTATGTATAGAGTGTAAAAGAACTGTATTATGATCATGTCCAGTGGTGGGTCATGTTGGGAGGTGTAGTGTTCTATGTATAGAGTGTAATAGAATTGTATTATGATCATGTCCAGTGGTGGGTCATGTTGGAGGTGTAGTGTTCTATGTATAGAGTGTAATAGAATTGTATTATGATCATGTCCAGTGGTGGGTCATGTTGGAGATGTAGTGTTCTGTGTATAGAGTGTAATAGAATTGTATTATGATCATGTCCAGTGGTGGGTCATGTTGGAGGTGTAGTGTTCTATGTATAGAGTGTAATAGAATTGTATTATGATCATGTCCAGTGGTGGGTCATGTTGGAGATGTAGTGTTCTATGTATAGAGTGTAATAGAATTGTATTATGATCATGTCCAGTGGTGGGTCATGTTGGGAGGTGTAGTGTTCTATGTATAGAGTGTAATAGAATTATATTATGATCATGTCCAGTGGAGGGTCATGTTGGAGGTGTATTGTTCTATGTATAGAGTGTAATAGAATTGTATTATGATCATATACAGCAGTCAGTATAACTCACCAATTCCAGTTGATTCTCAATGTCTGCAAGTGATGAATTTTGAGATTCACAGAACTTCTGGCTGTTGCTCCATGTATCTCGTATTTCTGAGAAGTAATAACATTTATCTCTGTGCGAGATCCAGCCATCCATGCAACATCGAACAGATATATACTTTTCCTTATGTGTTCCTGTGTTTTTATAGAAAGAAGTAAACTGAGAATTACTTTGTTTTTAACAGCATTAGCAAAGCCTTTTACATTTTCCTCTGGTTTAGATAATGTAATATGAAGAAAAGGAATTGGGAGTCTGTATGGTTTGGTTATGCAACACACGCCACTTGTGCCAGTTTCCTGTGCCATTATAAGGATGCAGAAAACATTGTCACCAATACGTACAATTAAACAAAATGCAGAAAAGGATGAAAACCTCTCTAGTAGATCTGGGCAGAAATGTAGCCTATGGTTAGGAAACCTAGAACTAGGAAAGGTTCTGTGATAGCAGCTATGGATAAGCCGAACACCCCCCAGTTCGGTTCGCACCAGAACCTGCGAACGGACTGAAAGTTCACGCAAACTTTAGAACCCCCATAAAGTCTACAGTACTCGAATGTTTGAAATCAAAAGTGCTAATTTGAAAGGCTAATATGCAAGTTATTGTCCTAAAAAGGGTTTGGGGACCGGGTCCTGCCCCAGGGGACATGTATCAATGCAAAAAAAAATTTTAAAAACTGCCTTTTTTTGGGGAGCAGTGATTTTAATGATGCTTAAAGTGAAAAAAAAAGGGAACTATTCCTTTAACTATCATACCTGGAGGGTGTCTATAGTATGCCTGTGAAGTGGCGCGTGTTTCCTGTGTTTAGAACAGTCCCTGCTTCCATCGGCGAGTTGGAGAACTGCTTACGGCTTAAATGTAATGTTTGGTCTCGGCAATATGGATGAAAATCATTGAGAAAAATGGCATGGGTCCCACCCCCCCCCAGCTCATTACCAGCCCCTTTGGGTCTTGTATGAATATTAAGGGGAACCCCACACCCAAATTAAAAAAAGGAAAGGTGTGGGGCCCCCAGGCCCTATATACTCTGGGAGGTGCAAACATGTTAAGTAGAATCTGTTTGTAATTTTGAACTGGTACATTTTTAAAGTGTAGCTCCAGCCAAAAAATCTATTTTTAAGCTTTTTGGAAACTATAGGGAAGGGTTATCACCCCTGTAACTTTTTTTGCTGTCTGTGCACCTCTTCAGAAGATTTCCCCTCACTATCTTTCCCAATGACAAATGTTTTTTGAAAATTTGGGAGTTTTTAGTGAAACAAGGATTGGTGATAAAGCATCAGTGAAGGGGAGACATGTTTTTCCCATGTTAACTATTACAGGAGAGAATTTCCCTTCCTAGGGGTAGATTTCCTTTCACTTCCTGTTGTCTCCTCCCGTTTGCAAGTAGGAGTCGTTTGTAAGTTGGATGTTTGAAAGTAGGGGCCTTCCCTATACACTCTGCAGAAATTTGAGCCTTAGGTGTTGGTGCTGCCACAACACTGTAAGCCCTCACAGTTACTCCTGGTGGGCGCTGGAATGGGCCCTGCTGTGAATTATTCGATCAAGAATTGTAATTACATGTCCCTGTTGAACAGGGGCAGAAAAATTGGGCCTTGGGCACTGGTGCCACAACACTGCAACCCCTCACAGATACTCTAGTTGGAGCGCAGGAATGAGCCCTACTGCAAAGTATTACATCAAAAATTGTAATTACACGCCCCTGTCTAACAGGGGCTGAAAAATTGGGCCTTAGCCACTGGTGGCGGCGCCCAGAACCAAAAATGTTGAGGAGGAAATGGATAGTCACTCAGCATAACAGGATAGTCACTCAGCATCAGCATAGGCAGTCTTAAAGGGATCTGACATTTCAAAAAAAATTATTCGGTTACATCAGCATCAGGTGCTTGGTAGCTGGTGGTGATCCAAGACTGATTCATTTTTATGAAAATCAATCGACTGAGTCGGTGGACAGGCGCACCCTGTGATCAGTTACAAAGCCTTCAGCAGCACTGAATGTTCGTTCCGAAAGAACGCTGGATGCAGGACACGCCAGTAGCTCAATTGCATACTGTGCAAGCTCTGGGCAGTGATCCATCCTCAAGACCCAGTAACCCAGAGGATTTTCGGTGGGAAAGGTGACCAAGTCTGATCTTGACCCTAGGTATTCCTGCACCATGTAAAACAGACGCTGGCGATGGTTGCTGGAACCGATCATACCTTGGGGCTGCGGACTGAAAAACTGTCTGAAAGCATCGATCAGATGGCCACCTTTTCCACCGCTCCTTTTTTGACTGACCGAAGCCTCAGCAACACGTTGTCCAGGAACAGGAATTTGTAACCTCCCAGTCTCTTGGAACGCATTGCACAGATCTTTCTGCAAGGCCTCCCGAATATGTTTCATCCTCTGCTCCCTCTGCGACGGCAAGATAAGGTCTGCAACCTTACCCTTGTAACGTGGATCAAGGAGGGTTGCCAGCCAGTAATGATCCCTCTCCTTGATAACGCGAATACGAGGATCCTTCCGCAGGCTTTGCAGGATCAGGGAGGCCATGCAGCGTAGGTTTGTTGAGGCATTCGGTCCGAAGTCCTCTGGGTCACTAAGGACGACATGATCCGCAGCCACCTCCTCCCAGCCACATACTAGGCCATGGGTTTCTTGGGACTGTAAATGATCCCTTGAAGACTGCTGCTGATGCTGAGTTCTAGGCTCCACCTCCATGCTGACACAATCCTCCTTCTCCTCCTCCTCCTCCTCCTCCTCTTCCTGTGTGATCGGCGGGCACGCAGAAACACTGTCTGGATAAAGGGGGCCTTGAGAGGTAAGGAAGTCCTCCTCTTCCTGCCTCTGTTCTGCCTCAAGTGCCCTGTCCATTATTCCACGCAGCGTGTGCTCCAACAGGTGGACAAGAGGGACAGTATCGCTGATGCATGCACTGTCATTGCTCACCATCCTCGTGGCCTCCTCAAATGGTGACAGGACAGTGCATGCATCCCTGATTATGGCCCACTGGTGTGGGGAAAAAAAAACAAGCTCCCCTGACCCTGTCCTGGTGCCATAGTCGCACAGGTACTCATTGATGGCCCTCTGCTGCATGTGCAGCTGCTGCAGCATGGCCAACGTTGAGTTCCACCTGGTAGGCATGTCACAGATTAGGCGGTTCTTGGGCAGGTTAAATTCCTTTTGGAGGTCAGCCAGCCGAGCACTGCCATTATATGACCGGCGGAAATGCACACAGAATTTTCTGGCCTTCCTCAGGACATCCTGTAAGCCCGGGTACCTTCCCAAGAACCGCTGCACCACCAAGTTAAGGACGTGAGCCAAACAGGGCACATGGGTCAGTTGTCCCTGTCGGAGGGCGGAGAGGAGGTTGGTGCCATTGTCACAAACCACCATTCCTGCCTTAAGCTGGCTTGGCGTCAACCACCTCTGAGCCTGCCCCTGCAGATCTGACAGAATCTCTGCCCCAGTGTGGCTCCTGTCCCCCAAGCACACCAGCTCAAGCACCGCATAGCATCTTTTTGCCTGCGTACATGCGTAGCCCCTTGAACGCCTAGGGAGCACCGCTGGTTCTGAGGACAAAGCACAGCAGGAAGAAGCCATGGAGGAAGAAGAAGAGGAGGGGATGGAGGAGAGAGGTGTGTCAGTATCACCAGTAGTAGCATTTTGGAGGCATGGTGACACATGATATCATCATGCATGTGCCCTGATGTGCCTTGTGCCATGATGTGCCTGGCTCTGTACCCTGATGTGGCCTGATGTACCGTGCCCTGATGTGTTGTGCCCTGGGGCGGTCTGGATAAAGTCCAGGGCCACATTTTTGTCCCAGTCCAGCCCTGTGCCTACCGTGATCTAAGTTATACTAATTGTTGATGAACTGGATTATCTATCATGCACATGAAATATATGATTGCCTCTTAAAAGGACAGCGCACCTATATGTTTTAATTTTCACACACAGAGGGCCTTATGCTTTATGTCCAGCAACCTTTGTCATTGTGTGATGTCTCCTATATAACAGTGCACTTACCTCTGACAGAAAAAAACATCCACATTGCAGCAATAAGTGTAATGATGATCAAAGAAAATGTCAATATTTTATTTAGATGTCCCTTAGGAATAAATTTCTTGGCATCTGTAAAATAAATACATAAAATATACAATGTGTACCTTATACGAACAACAACAACAAGGTATGTGGGATATTCTTTTTGAAACAAAGGATTTTTTTATAGTTCTTTGTGCCCCCATGTAGAAGATTTATCCTCGCCTGCTGTGTTTTAAATCTGTGTCATTCAGAACAGGAAGTGAGGAAAATCTGTCTATTTGATGGGTGTCAGAAAAAACGGGAATAATCAGAAACCTTCTAAAACAGCTTTTCTGAACTAGGGTTCCTCCAGAGGTTGGTAGGGGTTCCTTCAGCAATGGACGACTTTTGCATCTCAGATAAGTTCCCACTAACACCATTGATCTTTTTAGCTATCTGTAAGGGGGTAATTCTTCTCAATGACCACCAATGTAAGGACCATTCTTCCCACTGACCATCACACTAATGTATCACAAGCTGTAGATAGAGTAATTATTAGGAGTTCCACTTTTACTGCAGTACATTGAAGTGCCTTCGTACACTTTGACGGCAGTATATTGAAGTGTGTTATTGCAGTTTTACTGCAGTATATTGTAGTGTATCGGTGGAGTGTGTCTGTGTAGTGAGTACTCAAGTTAAAGTGCACCAAACACCACTTTCCACTGATTACAGTGCATCCAAGTACACATTTTCCCTTCTCTATTACATTTCGGTAATAAGCCCTCCATTATGTCTGGGAAGCCAACAAGGAGAGGCAGACGTTTCCACGATCAGCAAATAACAAAACAATATTAAGCTTGTGAAAAAAAAATTACAGAATAGCAGCAACAAAAATTGTGAGATATGACACCACAAAACTATATAAAAAGATGAAAAGTGGTGCTCAATAATCAGAAAACACCAAAATAAAGTCCAAAAAGTGCTAATAAAGCCAAATTCAGCAACACAGGCTGAGTGGAGACAAAAGATAATACGATTAATAAACATCAATTAAGGTATAAATAGGAAGAGTTTCCCCGTGGGATTTTGTATTGCAGCCAAGAATTCAAATTTGGGTAGAAAAAGTAGGTTTTATTGAAAACATATCATACAATATAAATTGTGTTAAAACATGAGCTATGTAGATAAGACCATTGCACATACATCATGGTAATACAGCCATAGGTGTACATAAAAAACATAGTATGGTATAGGTATATATAGTCATACTAAAAAACGCCAACGCTTTTTGACCATTAGCAGTAGAGGTCTTCTTCTGGGGGGAAAGGAGTACAAGAACTCTACAAGAAAATATAATGTGAAAAAACGTACATTTAAACATCAGTATATATCTAATGTAAATGCGGTCTCCTCTGCGTCCCGGAATGGGAAATCCCGCCGACCGTTGTCGTCACTTCCGCCACAATACGCGTGACATCATGACGTGCTGCGCACGTCGAGGAAAAAGTTGCGTATGCGCGGCATGCCAAAGGACGCCCGGAGTGATCTCAGGACGTCACTGGCAGGGATGTTCTCCCTCCGGCGGACAGCATGGAGAAGGCCGCCTATGTTTTCCAACATAAGCGACACCTCTTTCTAATCTTTCACTCCCCCAGGCATGGGCTCTAAGCGCGATCTCTCCTGGGCCTGTTTGATTGGCTTTCCGGATAGTTCACCCCTTCCTTGGTGTGGGGGCCTGGGAGTTCTTGCCATACCACCTGGATCTTTCAGCAATCTCCAAGCACAGCACTTTGGAGGCCATCTCTACAGCCGTCAGTGGTAAATATGATTGTATATTGGCTATTCATGTGTCTACATTACATATATATTGTTGTTCAAATGTATGTTTTTTCACATTATATTTTCTTGTAGAGTTCTTGTACTCCTTTCCCCCAGAAGAAGACCTCTACTGCTAATGGTCGAAAAGCGTTGGCTTTTACCATGATGTATGTGCAATGGTCTTATCTACATAGCTCATGTTTTAACACAATTTATATTGTATGTTATTTTTTCAATAAAACCTACTTTTTCTACCCAAATTAGAATTTTTGGCTGCAATACAAAACCCCACGGGGAAACTCTTCCTATTTATATTCTATTGGGGCGTGCAGCAATCCTTATCTCACTATTAGTATCGCTTTCTCCTTTTAAAACATCAATTAAGTCCTCCACCTTGTGAATCACCAACATTAAAACATTAAACGCAGGATGTGCTCTTAACCCAAGATGTGGACCCTCTATTATGCAAGGTCAAACAAGCATTTGGATATCCAGTGTCCATGGAAGAAATAGTACAGATGGCATATGATCCGTTCCTCTTGCACTGAGTTTAAGTCATCCAGACAGTCCAGCGGTAACCCAAAAAATAGACAAGGGGCATCAATAGTGTAAAATACCTTCTTAACCACTTGCCGACCACTGCATGCCGATATACGTCGACACAATGGCAGTGTTGGGCAAATGAGCGTACCTGTACATCCCCTTTAAGAGCCGGGGATAGCAGGCGCACTCGTACAGCGTGACCGTGCCCGCGGGATTGGCGGACGTGGTCTCCCAGCGATCGTGTCACTGAGCCTCATAAATGGGGAAGTGCCTATGTAAACAAGCCATTTCCCCGTTCTGGCTTGTGTCATGACAGAGAGCATGGCTCTCTAGCATCGAGAGCAGTGATCGCTGTCATGTGACTTGAAGCCCATCCCCCCCACAGTTAGAATTACTCTCTAGGACACACTTAACCCCTTCATCGCCCCCTAGTGGTTAACCCCTTCACTGTCAGTGTCATTTACACAGTAATCAGTGCATTTTTGTAGCACTGATCGCTGTATAAATGATAATGGTCCCAAAATAGTGTCAAAAGTGTCCGATCTGTCCACCATAATGTCGCAGTCCCAATAAAAATTGCAGATCACTGCCATTACTAATAAAAAAAAAAAAAAATTAAAAATGTCATAAAACTATCCCCTATTTTGTAGACGCTATAACTTTTGCGCAAACCAATCAATATACGCTTTTTGCAATTTTTTTTACCAAAAATATGTAGAAGAATACATATCGGCCTAAACTGAGGAAATAAATCGGTTTTTTTTATATATTTTTGGGGGATATTTATTATAGCAAAAAGTAAAAAATAATGCTTTTTTTCAAAATTGTCGCTCTTTTTTTGTTTATAGCGCAAAAAATAAAAACCGCAGAGATGATCAAATACCATCAAAAGAAAGCTCTATTTGTGAGAAAAAAATTATGTCAATTTTGGGTGCAACGTCGAACGACCGCACAATTGTCCGTTAAAGCGATGCAGTGCCGTATTACAAAAAGTGCTCTGGTCAGGAAGGGGGTAAAATCTTC
The DNA here is from genome assembly GCA_037952925.1 of Lithobates clamitans. Classification (NCBI taxonomy): domain Eukaryota; kingdom Metazoa; phylum Chordata; class Amphibia; order Anura; family Ranidae; genus Lithobates; species Lithobates clamitans. The sequence continues at coordinate 256,109 of JBBGZY010001824.1, forward strand.
CGGGGCTGAATCGGTTAAAGGTGTTTATTGAAAAACAGTGCACTAAGACATTTAGTCAAGGGCAGTGCATAGAAAAAAAAACTGTACCGATGCAAAGATTGCGATAACAGATGTGCGTGCCCTCGCCCGACCGGTTTTGTTACAAAATAACTTCTTCCGGGGCAGATGCAGATGCTTCTTCCGGGGCAGATGCAGATGAAGACGACCTTGACACAAGCCAAGGTCAGAAACAGGAGATCTGGATACAACAGGAGGCAAGCTTGGTCAAACTCAGAAACCTAAGTCAGGTCGTGGGTCATAAAAGCTGAAGACCACTCAGAAACTTTTGTTGAGTGCTATGCGTTTATAAGATGATGGGAGTCAAAGCCAGCATCAGACATGCGCATTCGTTAATGCTAACGCACATCAGCATGAGCATGGGCGTGAGTGCACATTGCCCCTAAGCCATCATAGTGAGCCATGGGTTGTAAAATGCATGTGTGCAGATCTTTGGGAACAGCCATGTAATCAAGTTTCCTAACAGCTTCTGTCCAGGTTGGGTGTTAGACATAATAGGAAAAATGGAATATCCCCTTGAGGGAAACACACAACATTTAACAACTCACAGAGAACCCTTCCCAACCCTGTCTAGAACTAAAAATAAAGTCTTGATTAGAATTTGTCTTTATGTGGAAATACAGTGGGGAAAAATGCAGCGTTGGTTTCAGAGGATGGAATGTAGCTTGGCCAGTCTGGTCCAAATAGGGGGGGGGCTTTTCGATAAAGGATTGTGTGTTCCTAGACTGTTTCAACTCATCCAGGGCTCCCCCTGTTGCTAATCCCTTTCCCGACAGACAGGTGCTCTTTCCCTACTCTATCCACTTGGCAAATACGTGCCAAAACCTGGAGAATTTAAAAGGACTCTGCTGACCCAAGATGACGTCCAGGGGTGTCAGGTCACCTGAGTCCAGGTGACAGATGCACACCGCTGGGGTTAGGAGCGCACCGCTAAGCTTGTGGACCCTTCGGCTGAGTACTGTGGATGGAGCTCTGGGTGGTTCAGGAAAGAAGCTCCACTTGAGAACCAACACAGATTGAACAGGGAGCTAGAGCATAAGATTCCCCAGGGCACAGAGACTAAGACCCAGCAGGCTTTCATCAGGTCCTCTGATGGTGAGGATGGCCTTCGCTGCAGCTGACTCCAGGTCGCGGACCCCAGGGTCTCCCAGCTCACGTTCACGGCAGGCTCCGGTGGATGGAGAGGAAGCAGCAGTGCAGGGCAACAAGGAATTGTCTGAAGGACCAGCCAGGGGTCGGGGCTACAAGCAGACCGGGATAGTCAGGAGAACATGCCAAAGGTCAGGGCTACTAGCAGACAGGGATAGTCAGGAAACAAGCCAAAGTCGATACATAGAAACAAACGTAAAGCACATGGCAAGAAACACACAGGGAAGCCTAAACACACTATTGCTTGGGCAAAGCAGGCTTGGAGTGCACGGTGTTAAATAGTGTTTCCTGTTAGAGGCTAGGGTGGAGCCACGCTGAGAGAAGATTGCTTAAATGTGCAGGTGTGAGAGTGCAGTCCATAAAGCTGATACACAAACCAGAGGTAAGCAGACAGACAGGGCATGAAACATTACTGCACATTCATAACAAGGGGTCACCTGAATGCAGTGTAGGCAACCAGAAAGATGCCTCAAGGAACCAGGAAACCATAGAGAAACCAGGTTTCCCTTGATTTGCTCTCTGGACCTACAGTGGAGAAAGCAGACTGTACCTGCCTACAAGCTGCCTATTGTCTCTCCAGATCAGGCACCTAATATATCAAGAAGTTCTTAGAAGCTTTCTGGGAAACCTTTTCTGTCACTTATTCCACTTCACTGGGCCTCAATAAAAGTGACAGTAGATCTGCTTATTGTTAATGCCATCACCAAAGGCTGAATCAACTGCATTTTTCCCCCACACTGGGACATTTGTACAGATGCATTAAAAGAAAAGTATCTTCCTTTCTTTTCCGTGAGAAAGAATGAAGGAACTAGAAAGCTAGCTACAAAAATCACTTAAAAGGTGCTCAGTATTATTTACAAGAGGCACTTAAAGGGCAACTCCACTTTCACTGAAAAAAAATTAACAAGTAAAAAAATGGTGAAAGGTTTAGCACTGGGAAACACTTTTTGACCGATAAAAAGTGCATTTTATATACAACTATATAGATCGGACTAAAATGAGGGACACATGAGGAGGAAAGAGGGACTTTGTTTCAAATCAGGGACTGAAGTAAAGGTACAATAAATATTATTGTACCTATGTATTAACTTGTCTATTCCCCTAGTTAGCTAGTCTATTAAAACTCTGACTACATGTTACTATTGATATCACAATAATACAAGGTTAGCTATGAAAACAAGCACACGGCTTAATAACAAAGTCATATTTATTTCCCAAGACAATAGGAATATGCTAACACAAAATACTATTACAAACATATACCAATAGGCCACATAATACAGAATAAATAAAGAATATCAAAGATACTTATCACAAGGCTCTCCGTGAGGTTTTGTATCATCAGGCTAGGCTCAGATGTTAAAGAGAGATAGCCATGCGGCTCGGAGAGCCACCAGGCTCACAATGCTTGAACCAAGAACAAAAAGGGCCTAACTCCTTCCCGTGTGCCCTCTTTTATACTTCAATCATACACCATCCAGACTCAACCCCAGTGCCATCCCATCTAGACTTTTGTCGAATCAGTATTTACGGGGCAGTACTTCCCAACAGACTGTCCGTCCTGCTGTATTGGCCTCTAGGGGCAGCATTGTCCATGTATCTGTATCCTAGGTGCCTGTTGATCCTTTGATCTTTGTCACCCACTGTCATCAATCATCTTGGCAGCTATGGTCCTTTGAAGATTTCTTTATAGCAATAGACGATCCGGAGCCAAGCCTTGCTAAATTTCAAATGCAGATTCTGATATGCTACAAGCTCTGATGTGTAACTGGTTACATTCCAACTTGGGGCCATCTGTCTGTATCAACCAGGGAATGAAGGACCAGAAGTATGATATTAAACCAAGTTGACTTCCAGCAAATTCTGCTTTGCGCCTAAAGGGTGCATATCACCCTTCTTCAGACATGGTACCTATAGAACAGTCCATAACTGTCTTAACGTGTTGAACTTCCCAACATGTGTTCAGAAACAGTTCCCATGGAACAGTCAATGACGGTCTTAACGTGTTGTGCTTCCCAACATGTGCTGTTTTGTCACTGAGTGACACACCACCATCATTCTTCAGCGACAGCTTTCATGTCACCATTCTGTATCTTCGGTACCTTCACAACGGGATGCAATACAGGCAAGGGGTGTCCATTCACTCACCATTTACCAGCACACACTCAGAGCAACATATTAACCAGCATTCACATATAGAGTCTCGAGGAGGGCCTAACTCACCCATATTACTAACCAAAAATACACATATGTCACATTATACCATAACATAGATCAACCCATTACCATAATACATATATATGTGACCCATCAAATTACACATCCCGCTCCCAACCTCCTATAACCCTTTACTGTAAATACGGGTCGGGAATAGGCAGGCTTGCTCAAAATGGCATTTCCTGGCACGTCAGCGGTATTTCAGGGCTCTGAATTGGCAGCAAAGCCTCTAACTTGTACGAAGAGACCTTACTGTCAATTCGTCCCTCAACTTGCATAGATAAATGGGAGACCCTTCTATATAAATATCGAGTCTAACACATATAAACCTGAAACAATGACAAACCACAAAATTCCATCCCTGCGCCTGAATTCCAGAGACCATGCCCAGGGTATACCATGCACTTCTACCTATTGCTAGGTTCAAGGAACACTCTAGTTCCATGACTAAGGTTACATCGACATCCTTTAGGACAAAGAAACAAACTCGTCTATGTCCCAAATAATACCCAGGTGCTTCCTTCCCAGCAATGATCTCACCATCCAGAACCTAGAGTGAAATATCTTCCCAACCTTTCTCGTTCACCACCATGTATTGACCTGGCATGCAAAGGACATCATGGTCATGCTTCCGACATAGGGAAATATCAACCTGCCTCAGTTTAATGCTGGTTGATAATTCTGCCTGCCCCTGCATGCACGCCAAAGCCCATGAGAGATTTCTGCCCAGTACCATCACACTCTCTACCAACCTCTCAACATGTTTGACAGAATCCGGAGCCACTTTTAACTGGGTATTTATGTGACTTTGAATGTTATTAAGGACGCCACCAAGCTCTCTGAGTAACAAAGCCTCGCTTAAGCTATGGCTGAGAGTTTGTTCCTCAGGATTCCAATATCCACTCCATTAACAACACCAATCCTAGCTCCTATTCCCCCCGATATAGTGCTGAATACATCCCTCCTCTTTCGGTTACTCCTCAGACATAAGCATCCTGCATGCACCTCATTCTGTGTCCGCACATCTCTGGGAGTAGCCACTGGTACAATGACCGTACTTGATTCAGTGTATACTCAGCACATATAGGGTAATAGGTTTTTATCAACCACTGTGAGACGCTGAAGCGCCATGTGGTGAAGGCATACTGCGCCCTGGTAGCCAGCGTTTGTTCCCTTTATCTAACGGAGCATGCTCCTGTGTGTATTCACTGTCATTACCTGTGCAAGGTTCCAACCTCTCAGGTGAGACATCAACCAGGCGTATCTCCCCCATGTCCAGCTCTGGTGACCCACATGTCCAGTACCTGAGAACCTCTCTGTATGACTGCTAAGATTGAGACACCACCCCTACAAGGAAATATTCACCCAATTAATGTGTCACCTGGCCAAGAGACACTTTATTATGCATAAGTGCCAGTCTCCTGGGTAACTGCACCATATTGATTCCGTTATGTTAATACATGTCACACATTAAAAACTTTTCCTTCTTTCAATTCCTCCCTCCAATAAAACAAAACAACATTTTTACATTTCATGTTCTGACGGATTGGATAGGTTATATTCCTTCCCCAACCTCCAACCCATTGCACATGTATTAATAGCATGTTTGCATTCATCAATGACAGGAGAGACTCCGGCAAAATGTTTCACAAGTCTTGTTGATAGGCACAGTCTTTCAGATTCAGCCTTAGCACTAAATTGTCCATAAGAAAAAGAAACCTTATATTGCAAGTATTAATCTGAATCTTTTCATTTGTCCCTTCTCTCCTGAATGTTTATCAGAACAAATTTGCGGTGTGGTATGGCACAGACAAACTGCCAACCAGATAAACATCTGTCATCCATGTTCCAGAGACCTCTCCAATCACGCTTCACCAGGATTCTGGAAGTAAAAAACAAGAGCAGAATCAAATTCTTATCCACAATATCTGCTCATTTGCTATGTTTACTCATAGTTCCCTCCTTGGAACCCAGGAACTTAGTATTCCTGGCTTCTGCAACTCTGAACAAATTATCAGTACAACCATAAAATGGGTCCCCATGGTATGATCAAAAATAAAAAAAAACGAACGTAAATGTTGCTTCTCAAAAATTCTCATTTTAAACGCTCAAAAAACCAATGCATTTATCTGTATATTAAAACCTATGCACTAACTCCCCTTTCAGGTGGACAAAGCCTAAACCTTTTGTAACTTTTTCCACCTGAATGAAAATAAAAACAAAGAAAAAAAAAAACTACACTAGCTCCAGTGGCTAAAATGGCTTCCTACCAACTCTTGTCTTAAACAACATGTATTCAGCTGCTAATTGAGGACATATCCAATTATCTCCCTTTCAGGTGGACTAAACCTAACAATTTTTCCACTTGAACAAAACAAAAATAATATAAATGAATAAACAAATAAAACATTTTAAAAAAATAAAAAATAAGACATTTAAAAAAATACAAATATTTAAAAAAAATTAAAAAAGATTAAAAATATAGAAATTAAAAAAACAAAAATTTAATGAAAACAATTTAAAATAAGAGAAGAGAAAAAAAACATAATAATCATAACAGAAAAATGTTTAAAAAAAAATTCAGAGGCTTAGTCTTGAAAATACTAAAAACATATCATATTCCAAACATAAAGGGCAAATCTCTGAAACTCACATCTAAACCTTATTCATAGCAAGGAAACATTGACCAGAAAATTCTTACCATCCACGCAGCTCACTAAGTGCTAACATTGTTTCCCCCAGTGCTATATTTGAATGACCATGCGGCTATCTCTATTCTGACTTTATGCAACTGTTCTACATAGTGATGCTTTTCCTGTCTTAATCGACTATTTTCGGTTTGTAGTCTCCGCATTTGGGTCTTAAAAGGGAAACGGGTTTGAGTACTATGGCCTCTATGCCTTGGATTGTTCCCCCATCTCGCAGAATAAACCTCATAACGCCTTGGTGTAGTTTTTGGGTAGTGCGACCTCCTTTGCATATCATTATTAACCACCAAACAATACCTAGCAATGTGACCCCCATTTTTACAAACAAAGCACTTGAGAGCTGGTCTCCCTACATAGGCCCTTCTCTGAGCATATGGTGCTGTAGACTCACATTGTTGCATAACATTACTATGATCGGAATGAACAGATTTTACACTTTCATTGTCTGAGGAGTAACTAGCAATGGACTCATCAGAAGTCCCAACTGTTTCAACTCCTGAATCAATTTCAAACGCAGTTACCACACTTTTATTTAAATACCCCTCATTCAGATCTCCAACACTGATTCCCTTCCTAAACTTTGTATTTTCCAAGGGGTCTGAACTCCTAGTATCTCTTCCACCCATTATACGCTGCATTTCCCTCATTCTATCTGCTGAGTTTCTCCATTTTGAGTTTAACTCGGGAGATAGACCTCTGTGCCTCCCGACTGGTGGTTGCAGTTTTTCACACAGTTGCAATGGAAGCCATGCGCGGAGGAGTGCGCATGCATCCATATTGTTCAAAATGTACTGTGCCACCACGGCTTCCAGCCTGTTTGAGAGACTAATGGGTGAAGCGCTAATGTCAAATCTCCCCAAAATCTGGCACAGATTTGTGCGATCTTGTATGGCGAGTGTTGTGGATTGGGTAATCCTTGCCCAGTCCTTTCTGACGCAGGACTAAAAAGAGAGAAGAACTCTGATTTGGGGATTCTTCAGAATTGTCAGCTGAATATACTGGCTGATATTTGATCAGCATCCGGTCTCCCTGCTCCTGTGTCACAAAGGCATGTATATTCTTGTTAGCACAACAATGACTTTGCACTTTCTCCATTGCCTGTGCTTTCAAAGGTAGAATGGCATGATCTTTTTGGGCTAGCCCAGTTTTACATTCTTGTAACTCTCTCTTAAGTATCTCTATCGCAGTTTCATTCCCAGCCTCTCTCCTAAAGATGCGGTACATTGTTCCTTTAAAAAACATGTTTCCATAAAACTCATCCAATCTCTGTTCCAATACACATCTCTCAGTCACTAATTGTACAATGTGATCAGCAACATTTGCATCTGCCTTTGCAACCATTTCTACTATATTTTCAGTTACACTTTGTACCTGCTCCAAGAATTGCTCTCTCTCAGCACACCATTGGACTTCTTTAGCTATCGCAAAGTCTTTCATTTTCAATAACATGCTTACAACATTGGCCATCTTGGCTTTCCTGCCTTTTTTCGAAGACTTATTATGTTTTGCCTCATCATTACGAATATTACATTGTTTCAAAAGGTCATTGAATTGGTGTGTTAAATAATTCTCAGGCGTAGCCATGCTTGTTTATAAGATCTTCAATGACTTCCTATGATATGCTAATTAGCCTACACTGAAGTTGCTAAACTAGTCGCTTACACAATATACACAGAGACACAGACAGACAGATAAAGCTGTTTAAAGCTAAAAGTGACTTGTAGTCTCACAACCAGGAGACACGCACAACTCACGTGGGGAAAAATAAAAGTAAAAAATAAACGAAGAAAAAAAAAGAAAAATAAAATAAAAAATATTAAAAGAAAAAAATTAATAAAAAAAAATATTAAAATCTATATTTCTCCCACTTTCTCCTCAAAGATGTGTGGTTTATCCTGTCAAACTGCAGGCTACATCAGATAACCAGGGGTGACCAATGCCTCACTCACCAGTACTCTTGACCAGCTACAAAGGCCTAACAATTTGCATTAGCAATACAATAAACGTTAACACATACATACATATATATCAGACAAAATATCTCACCAGATTTTGCGTGTCCGCTCACCGATGAAATATTTCATAGAACTTTCAGGACCATTCAAGCAGGGCTTCAGAATTCACAAACCAGTGCAAATCTTGTCCACGGTAGAGAAGGCTTTCAGTTCTAGGTGTAGTTGATTCCTTAGCTTATAGGGACTCAAGACAAAAATACATTTGGGTCTGGATTCTGTGCAGAAATAAATTCCACACGCCTTCTGGGGTGCCAAATGAAGTAATTAGTGCAAATAAATATTAGAAAAGAGGTGGTTATTTCCTATATCTATTTCACCTAAGTATTGACTTGTCTATTCCCCTAGTTAGCTAGTCTATTAAAACTCTGACCACATGTTACTATTGATATCACAATAATACAAGGTTAGCTATGAAACCAAGCACACGGCTTAATAATAAAGTGTTATTTATTTCCCAAGAAAATAGGAATACGCTAACACAAAATACTATTACACACATATACCAATAGACCACATAATACAAGAATATCAAAGATACTTATCACAAAGCTCTCTCTGAGGCTTTGTATCATCGGGCTAGGCTCAAATGTTAACCACTTCCGAACCACCGCACGCCGATGTACGTCCTCACTTTTTTTGTTATGGCAGCAGATCTTGTGGACAGATTACTGGGAGGGGCTGGGGAAGACCCGGCTGTCATGGTGCACGTTGGCACCAATGACAAAGTCAGAGGCAGATGGAGTGTCCTAAAGAACGATTTTAGGGATTTAGGTGCTAAATTGAGGAAAAGGACCTCCAAGGTAGTGTTCTCAGGAATACTACCGGTACATTGAGCCACACCAGAAAGGCAGAGGGAGATTAGGGAAGTAAACAAGTGGCTGAAGAGCTGGTGTGGTAAGGAGGGGTTTGGGTTCCTGGAGGACTGGGCCGACTTCTCAGTCTGTAACCGGTACTATAGAAGGGACGGACTGCACCTAAATGAGGAGGGTGCAGACCTGCTGGGAATGAAGATAGCCAAAAAGTTAGAGGGGTTTTTAAACTAGGCGATGGGGGGGAGGGTCCAGAGACAGTGATAGCCAGCGTGGAAGATATTCCAGAGGATAGTATTGGGGGCATTAGTGGTAGGTTAACCAAAGCACAAAAACACAAGGTGAGTATAGTAGCAAGTCCTAGTTGCAATCTTGAAACACCCAATACGGGGACAATATGCGCCCGGTCTAAACTATGTGGCATGTTCACTAATGCCAGGAGCCTGGCGGACAAGATGGGTGAACTAGAGATACTGTTGTACAAGGAGGATTTGGATTTTGTGGGAATTTCAGAGACCTGGTTCAACAGCTCTCATGATTGGCTGGCAAACATTCAAGGGTATACCCTATACCGCAAGGATAGAGAGGGCAAAAAAGGGGGAGGGGTATGCCTATATATCAAGAATAATGTACAAGTGAATGTGAGAGATGACATCACTGAGGGAGCTATGGAGGAGGTGGAATCTTTATGGGTAGAGCTCCAAAGGGATGAAGCTAAGGGGAAAATAATACTGGGAGTATGCTATAGGCCCCCTAACCTGAGGGAGGAAGTGGAGACGGATCTCCTATCACAAATTGGATTAGCAGCAAGGATGGGAAGGGTTATCATAATGGGGGATTTTAATTATGCAGACATTGACTGGGCGGAGGGAACCGTGCATTAATTTAAGGCTCGCCAGTTCCTTAATGTCTTGCAGGACAATTTTATGGGTCAGATGGTAGACGCACCAACTAGAAATAAAACATTACTGGATCTACTGATTACCAACAATACAGACCTGATCACAGATGTGGAAATACGGGGCAATTTAGGTAACAGCGATCACGGGTCAATTAGTTTCAGTATAAATCCCACAAATAGGAAACATGAAGGGAACACAAAGACACTGAATTTCAAAAGAGCCAACTTCCCTAAACTACAAACCTTGCTAAAAGGCATAAATTGGGATAAAATATTAGGAACAAAGAATACGGAGGAGAAATGGGTTTGCTTTAAGAGCATATTAAATAAGGGCATTAGCCAATGTATCCCATTGGGTAATAAATTTAAAAGAGCGAACAAAAATCCTGGATGGCTTAACTCCAATGTAAAAATGCATATAAAAGCAAAGGAGAAGGCCTTCAAAAAATACAAGGTTGAGGGATCATCCTCAGCATTCAGACTTTATAAAGAATGCAATAAGAAATGTAAGGGTGCAATTAGGACGGCTAAGATGGAACATGAAAGACACATAGCGGAGGAGAGCAAAAAAAATCCCAAGAAATTTTTTAAGTATGTAAACAGTAAAAAAGGGAGGACAGACAATATTGGCCCCATAAAGAATGAGGAAGGACATCTGGTTACAAAGGATGGGGAGATGGCGAAGGTATTGAATTTATTCTTATCCTCAGTCTTCACGAGTGAATCGGGGGGCTTCAGTAACCAAAACTGCAGTGTTTATCCTCATGACACAACACAAGAAGCACCTACATGGTTAACAGAGGACGGAATTAAAATTAGACTTGAGAAACTTAACATTAATAAATCACCGGGACCAGATGGCTTGCATCCGAGGGTACTTAGGGAACTCAGTCAGGTGATTGCCAGACCGTTGTTCCTAATTTTTACAGACAGTCTATTGACTGGAATGGTACCAACTGATTGGAGAAAAGCCAATGTAGCACCAATATTTAAAAAGGGCCCAAAAAACATCCCTGGGAATTACAGACCAGTTAGCCTAACATCAATAGTATGTAAACTCTTGAAGGGGATGATAAGGGACTATATACAAGATTTTAGTAATAAGAATGATATCATTAGCAGTAATCAGCATGGATTCATGAAGAATCGTTCTTGCCAAACCAATCTATTAACCTTCTATGAGGAGGTGAGTTGCCATCTAGATAAAGGAAGGCCCGTAGACGTGGTGTATCTGGATTTTGCAAAAGCATTTGACACAGTTCCCCATAAACGTTTACTGTACAAAATAAGGTCCGTTGGCATGGACCATAGGGTGAGTACATGGATTGAAAACTGGCTACAAGGGCGTGTTCAGAGAGTGGTGATAAATGGGGAGTACTCAGAATGGTCAGGGGTGGGTAGTGGGGTTCCCCAGGGTTCTGTGCTGGGACCAATCCTATTTAATTTGTTCATAAACGACCTGGAGGATGGGATAAACAGTTCAATCTCTGTATTTGCAGACAATACTAAGCTAAGTAGGGCAATAACTTCTCCGCAGGATGTGGAAATCTTGCAAAAAGACCTGAACAAATTAATGGGGTGGGCGACTACATGGCAAATGAGGTTCAATGTTGAAAAATGCAAAATAATGCATTTGGGTGGCAAAAATATGAATGCAATCTATACACTGGGGGGAGAACCTCTGGGGGAATCTAGGATGGAAAAGGACCTGGGGGTCCTAGTAGATGATAGGCTCAGCAATGGCATGCAATGCCAAGCTGCTGCTAATAAAGCAAACAGAATATTGGCATGCATTAAAAGGGGGATCAACTCCAGAGATAAAACGATAATTCTCAAGACTCTGGTCCGGCCGCACCTGGAGTATGCTGTCCAGTTCTGGTCACCAGTCACCAGTCACCAGTCCTCAGGATAGATGTACTGGAAATGGAGCGAGTACAAAGAAGGGCAACAAAGCTAATAAAGGGTCTGGAGGATCTTAGTTATGAGGAAAGGTTGCGAGCACTGAACTTATTCTCTCTGGAGAAGAGACGCTTGAGAGGGGATATGATTTCAATTTACAAATACTGTACTGGTGACCCCACAATAGGGATAAAACTTTTTCGCAGAAGAGAGTTTAATAAGACTCGTGGCCACTCAATACAATAAGAAAAGAGGTTTAACCTTAAACTACGTAGAAGGTTCTTTACTGTAAGAGCGGCAAGGATGTGGAATTCCCTTCCACAGGCGGTGGTCTCAGCGGGGAGCATTGATAGCTTCAAGAAACTATTAGATAATCACCTGAATGACCGCAACATACAGGGATATGTAATGTAATACTGACAAATAATCACACACATGGGTTGGACTTGATGGACTTGTGTCTTTTTTCAACCTCACCTACTATGTAACTATGTATGTAACTATGTAGCTAGCTGCCATAACCCCGCTATCCCCGTGTTCAGCCAGGGGTTTCGCCGCGAGATCACTTTTATCGGTGGCAGGAGGGGCCCCCCTCCCGCCACGATCCACTGCCCTCCAACACTTACCAAAACCGTCGGCAGCGGCGGAGGCGATCCGGTCCTTCTCAGGGCTGTGCATGGAGATGAGTGAGGGGAAGATGGCCCCCACCCAGCTCCATGACGACACTGCAGGGCGGAAGTGACGTCAAAACGTCACTTCCGCCCATAGCTCTTAAAGGGCCATTTTATTTTTTTCATTTTTTTAAATGACAACATTTTTTTTATTGCATTTTAGTGTAAATATGAGATCTGAGGTCTTTTTGACCCCAGATCTCATATTTAAGAGGTCCTGTCATGCTTTTTTTCTATTACAAGGGAGGTTTACATTCCTTGTAATAGGAATAAAAGTTACACAATTTTTTATTTTAAACAGTGTAAAAATAAAAAACAAAAAGGTAAAATAAATAAGAAAATTTTTTTTTTAAACGTGCCCCGTCCCGCCAAGTTTGCGTGCAGAAGCGAACGTATACGTGAGTAGCGCCCGCATATGAAAACAGTGTTTAAACCACACATGTGAGGTATCGCCGCAATCGGTAGAGCAATAATTCTAGCCCTAGACCTCCTCTGTAAAGCAAAACATGCAACCTGTAGAATTTTTAAAATGTCGCCTATGGAGATTTTTAGGGTAAAAGTTTGTCGCCATTCCACGAGCGGGCACAATTTTGAAGCATGACATGTTGGGTATCAATTTACTCAGCGAAACATTATCTTTCACAATATAAAAAAATTGGACTAACTTTACTGGTGTCTTATTATTTAATTCAAAAAAGTGTATTTTAAAAAAAAAAAGTGCGCTTGTAAGACCGCTGCGCAAATACGGTGTGACAGAAAGTATTGGAACGACTGGCATTTTATTCTCTAGGGTGTTAGAAAAAAATGTATAATGTTTGGGGGTTCTAAGTAATTTTCTATAGAAAAAAACTGTTTTTAACTTGTAAACAACACATCTAAAAAAAGAGGCCTGGTCCTTAAGTGGTTAAAGAGAGATAGCCATGCAATAGCCACCAGGCTCACAATGCTTGAACCAAGAACGAAAAGGGCTGAACTTCTTCCTGTTTTCCCTCTTCTATACTTCAATCATACACCATCCAGACCCAACCCCAGTGCCATCCCATCTAGACTTTTGACAAATCAGTAATTACAGGGCAGTACTTCCCAACAGACTGTCCGTCCTGCTGTATTGGCCTCTAGGGGCAGCATGTATCATGTCTCTATATCCTAGGTGCCTATTGATCCTTTGAACTTTGTCTCCCACCGTCACTGGCAGCTATGGTCCTTTGAAGATTGCTTTATAGCAATAGATGATCCGGAGCCAAGCCTTGCTAGATTTCAGATGCAGATTCTGATATGCTACAAGCTCTGATGTGTATCTGGTTACATTCCAACTCGGGGTCACCTGTCTGTATCCACCAGGTTATGAAGGACCAGAAGTATGATATTAAACCATGTTGACTTCCAACAGGGACAGTCTCTCAAAATCAGGGACAGTTGGGAGCTATGCAAAGGTACCAAAACAGCAGGCATAAGATGAAGTCAGGACACAAGCCAAGGTCAGAAACAGGAGATCTGGATACAACAGGAGGCAAGCCAGGGTCAAACTCAGAAACCTAGGTCAGGTCATGGGTCACAGAAACTGACGACCACTCAGAAACTTCTCCTCAGAGTGCTGTGCTTTAATGAGGTGATGGGAGTCAAAGCTAGCATCAGACATGCACACTGCTTCATGCTAATGCACATGAGCATGAGTACAGGCATAAATGCACATTGCCCTAAGCCTGCATAGTGAGCCAGGGGTTGTAATATGCATGTGTGTAGATCTGTGGGCACAGCCATGTACTTGATTTTCTGAATAGCTTTTGTCTAGGTTGGGTGTAGGACTTAATAGGAAAAAAAGGAAATTTCCACTTTAGGGAAACACACAACATTTAACAGCTCAGAGAACCTTTTCCAACCCCGTCTAGAACTAAAAATAATGTCTTGATTGGAATTTGTCTTTATGCGGAAATGCAGTGGGGTAAAAGGCGCCAACAGCATTGGGTTCAGAGGGTGGAATGTAGCCTGGCCAGTCTGGTCCAAATGGGGAGGCTTTTCGATGAAGGATTGTGTGTTCCCAGCCTGTCCCTACTCATCCAGAACCTCTCCCTGTTGCTAATCACTTTCCCTAACAGACAGGTGCTCTTTCCCTAATCTACTACTTGGCAAATGTGTGCCGAAATCTGGAGGCAGGGACTTAAAGGGACTCGGCTGACCCAAGTTGATGTACAGGGGTCACCTGAATGCAGCGTAGCCAACCAAAAAGCTGCCTCAGGGAACCATAGAGAAACCAGGTTTCCCTTGACTTCCTCTCTGGCTGCAGTAACACTCTGGTCGAGGGCCACCTACATTGGAGAAAGCAGACTTCACCTGCCTATAAGCTGCCTATTGTCTCCCAAGATCAGGCACCTATTTTATATCAAGAAATTCTTAGGAGCTTTCTGGGCAACCTTTTTTGTCGATTGCCACCACTTTACTGGGCCTCAACAAAAGTAACAGTAGATCTGCTCATTGTTACTGCCGTCACTAAAGGCTGAATCAACTGCATTTTTCCCACACATTGGGACATTTGTACAGATGCATTAAAAGAAAAGTATCTCAATTTCTTTTCTGTGAGAAAAATTGAAAGAACTACAAAGCTCCAAAAACCACTTAAAGGTTGCTCAGTATTAATTACAAGGGGCGGTTAAAGGGCAACTCCACCTTCACAGGAAAAAAATTAGCAAATAAAAAAAATATTAAAGCATATACAATTGCAAAACAATTATTGTAACTGAATGTTATTAAAAATTAGCTTTTTTCAGTCTGCAACTGCTGTAATTTTCTGTAAAATGCAATAAAATATGGCAACCTTGGGGTGTTCTATACACAGATGGTATACAGAGCGCCCCCCAGAAAAGCCCTGCTTGTGTGATTGGCTCACTGATTTTCTCAGGAGATGCAAGTCAGATTTTAGGTATCCCCTTTAACAAAAATTTCATTTTTGGTGAGATAATCCCTAAAAGAAATCACGTCTAAAGGAATGCAGACTCTGCCACTTTCCTCATTAGATCCTTGCAAGTGCAGCAGCTAATTGACAATTATAAAATCACTCCCATTCACATTCACTGCAATGCACGTGGACACAGACAAGCAAGCAGCAATTTCTTCAGAACAAAATGGAGGAATCTACAACAAAGTTTGTTAAAATCCCTGCAATGTACATCGATCACCCAGAGGGGAATGTTTTTTTTCTCAGCAAAAGTGGAGATACTCTTTGAGTCATAGTATCCTGGAGAAAGGAAGAACCTCATTGGTTGATCCTAGGTCACATCGACCAATACAGTGGAGCCCATATTGCACTGATGGGGGCTTAAAGATCCATGACAGCTCTATGCAAGATGGATGCACATTAGGCTGCAATTTCACCAAACCAGTGGCATTAAACACACAGCCACTAAGGCAGGGGTCTCTAAACTATGGTATTCCGGTTGTTCAGGAACTACAATTCCCATCATGCCTAGTCATGTCTGTGAATGTCAGTTTTACACTGCCTCATGGAACGTGTAGTTCCACAACAGCTGGAGGGCCATTGTTTGGAGATCCCTGCATTAAGGCATACAGGATTGATATGTTCATCTATTTTCACAAGTCCAAAATGAAAGAAACATTCTTTGTTATTTGGGATTTGTGACTGAGGTGATGATACGTAAATCCTTGAACACAATGTTGAACACATAAGGCACCACAGACCACAAGACTTCAGCTAACTTTGGCCAGTCTCAGTGGCGCCCCCCCCCCCCCCAAAAAAAAAAAAAACCACCATTGAGCACCAGCCACCACTGGCCAATTTTTTTTCTTACTGAATAGCACCAGTGGCGTCTCCAGCTTTCATATTTAGGGGGGGCACATGGGGGGACAGGGACAAAAGTAGGGGGGCAACTATAAAATGCAATTATATATATCCTGGGGCCCTTTACTACGCTCCCACAACTGCCCCTTCACATGTTCTGCAGTGAGCTCCATTCCTAATGTATTGGGGCCCCCAGGGTGGCAGAAAACAAGAGATATATGTCACCAGCATACCAAGAAAATATAAGGGTCCAAAGCAGTGGGAGAACTATCAGGGTTGCAAAGGTTGTCTTGCCACCAGGCCCTGGTGTTCTGCCACTGTGGGGTTCCCCAGCCTCCTCTTGCTGTCCTGCCCCTGCTATTGACAGCGCTGGTCTGGCATCTCTTTGGAATTTACAGGCTGGTTCTCCTGTCCTAAGGACAGGAGAAATCAGTCTGTTTTTTCAGTAACTGAGAGTCCTGGTGGAGTCCTTCCTGCAACTCGCTCTTCTCCCTGCCAATGAGGATGCAGGGGAAGGAGCAGATCGGGCGGCCGTGGTTGTGTGAGCGCTCACATTATGCAGTGTCAGCGAGCAGAGGGAGGGGGGAGGAATCACCCGCAGGAGCTGACTGGGGACGCTCTCCCTCTTAGACATAGCCTTTTTTGTAAAACAAAAAAAAAATTATTTTTTTTTGGGGGGGGAGGCACATGGTGGGGCACAGCATAATGTTAGGGGGGTCAGGGCCCCCTCTGCCCCCCCCCCTAGGGTCGCCATTGAATAGCACTACCGTTCTACCAAACACTCCACCATGCTTTGTACCTCCAGCAATTCAACACAGCCCTGTACAGTGACAAATACTGTGACCCAATCAACAACACTCATGCGCCATGCTGATTGGAGTACAATAGTTGTGACTTTGCAGGGGGTGTGTTAAACTACTGGGGGGAGTCCACTGCTTTCACAAAGTCTGCTGCTCATACAGTACTCAGATTCAGCAGGCTGCAAGGGTGGAGGAGTTTGAGGGGTTAAGTCAAAAATAAAAATAAAGACTACTATAGATTTAACTATTTACATTTCCTGACTTTGTCTGAGCTGTAAACGTCTGGGCATTTCAGCAACAACTGAACTTTAAATTTCCTAGACAGACCATATAACAATACAATTCCCTATTTCTTACCACATGCTGATAACTCCTGTAACATTTTGGGTTTGTGATTAGCAGTGTCCAGGGAAATTACTAATTTGAGATGTTCTTCTTCCACCTTCTTCTCATTGGACACATGGAAATGTTGTTGTTACTCTTTTGTACTCTATAAAGAGAAAACACATAGGAATGAATGGAATATCTTTGTGAAATTACATTTGTCTTACTGCAGGGAAATAGACACAGGTGAACAGATACTTGTGTGTATGACCATTTAAAGAAATTGGTTTGTTTGCTTTGAGGTCACATTAACCAACACCCCTCTTCCTACATTTGCATTCATTTTGGATAAATAGTAGTCTACATGAGGTTGAAGCTTTTATATAAATCAGTGGCATTAAAAGACAGCTATTGAGGCATAAAGGTCTAAAATTAAGGATTATTTTTTGTATTTGCGCCCAAGATGATATGGTGATACTTGAACAGAATGTTAAACCTATAGGGCACCACAGACTGCCAGGCTTTGGCTAACTTTGGCAAAGTTATTTTTACATAATAGCACTCCTTTTCTACTCCAAAACTCCTGTGATAAACTAGAAGTGCAGCAAATAATACAGACGTGATGTGTGGGGCATTTATTGGGGAACTTGGAAATACAGGAGGGGGTAGCAATGGAGCACAGCAAGGAGAAATAGCTCCCGGGGTAAAAATATGGCAGAGCAAGGAGAAATAATAAAACAGGGGTAGCATTATGGCACAGAAAGGAGAAATAGTCCATGTGGTAACAATATGGCACAGCAAGGAGAATAAGTCAATGGGGTACAAGGAACAATTCAGAGAGAACAAGGGACAAGCGCCAACAGGCACGCAGGGCATTAAGCACATTATAAAAAGTCACAGGACAGCTGTTCACAAGACAATAATTAATTATAAATGGTTCACAGGACGGGCATTTGAAGGGACTACTCACACTGATGGCTTTTGACGGTTATGGAGTACTAAGCAGCAGGTAAAAGATCGTAGTGGGCACAGGAGACTCTTGGATTCAGGGGAGTAGAGAGGGCAGGCCCTGTGCATCTAGCCATAACTTGGATTGCACCCAGGCAGCAGGGCAGCACAAGGCTCAGAGGACAAGTAGTAGGGTGATCCCACAGTGGGTTCTGACAAAGTCCTTCCAGGAGTTTGCTGGACCAGGGAAAGGAGGAGGTCCATGTTCAGGTTCACTGGGTAATAACTGAAGGATGAGAAGCCTCTATGGCACCCAGAAAAGGCTCTTGAGTCAAGGCAGGCAGAGAGGAAAATGCAGGAGGCCTGCCTGCAGTCTTGGGACCCCACAGGTTCCCAAAGAAAGGTGTCTACAAAGTGGGAGAAAAGGAGAGTCCTAATGTCCAGAAAGCAGCACAGACAATACAGAACTAAAAGTCCCAGCAGTTCCAATGTCCACGAAGTAGCACACAGCTTATGAAACTATTAGCCTAAGCAGTTCTAAGTACCTGTGCATTAGGGATGGTCTGGATGTTCGAATCGAACATTTACTGGTGGGAAGTTCGCCCACTCCAGAGTGCCCCATAATGCACTGCGAGATCGCAGTGCATTAACGGCTGCTGATTCGCCAAAGCATACGCCTGACCTGCATGCTTTGGACAATCACAGCACCAGGGCCGGATTACCATAGGGGCTATTGAAACTGCAGCTCCAGGCCTCCTACCTTAAGATAGGCCCATTTGCCAAAAAATAAAAGAATAAAATAAATCCTAGGACCTATGGTTCCAGAGATCCGGGGCTCCTTGTGCAGCCTGTCAGAAGCTACATACAGAGTGGCCAGTTTACATACAAGCTGGCACACTCAGTTTGCAGCAGACTGAGAGGATGAGCTCATAGTGCCTCTCATTTCTTGTCTGAGGCACTGAGCTCAATGGACAGCTTGAATCCTTGGACCAATGGTAAAGTACCATTGGCCCCAGCTGTCCAATAAAAATGCTGCAGTGGAGGCACGCCTCTCACTGCACTGTCATAGAAGGGGGCGTGTGTCTAAAATACAAATGCTCCCTTCCAGCCCTCTTAATTAGAAGGAAAATACATGTGTTTATGGGTATAAGATTTACCGACAATCCCATGTTTTTCTCTCACAGTTAAGATGGAGAATGAGAATCTGCTGCTGCTGCTGAAAAGGTACAAGCTAAATCATATATTATTATGCTATATGTTATAAGATAGTCATTTATTATTTATTTACTGTGAAATTACTGATTGGAACTTCAAATTTCAGTAATTTGTCCGTTAAGCCACCTGCTTGAGTACAGTTTTTGAAACTATAGTAAATTACCTTTAAAATAATATATAATCATTGTTTGTATATTTCTTACTTATGGTAATTAACCCCTTGCCACCCAGGCCAATTCTGGCACTTCTCTCTTTGTAAAAATCATCATTTTTTTTGCTAGAAAATCACTCAAACCCCCAAGAACCCCCAAACATTATATATATTGTTTTAGCAAACAACCATAGGGAATAAAACGGTGGCCGTTGCAACTTTTTATGCTACACAGTATTTGCGCAGCAATTTTTCAATTGTGTTTCTTTTGGAAAGAAACTGTTTCATGAATAAAAAAAACAAAAACAAAAAGCACTAAAGTTAGCCCGATTTTTTTGTATACTATGAAAGATTATGTTACACCGAGTAAATAGATAACTAACATGTCACGCTTTAAAATTGCGCACACTTGTGGAATGGCGCCAAACTTCAGTACTTAAAAATCTCCATAAGCACGCTTTAAATTTTTTTACAGGTTACATGTTTGGAGATACAGAGATCTAGTGCTAGAATTATTGCTCTCGCTCTAATGATCGCGGCCTATGTAACCTGTGTGTATCTGGCTCTGATACTAGCCAGTGCCTCACCAGCCACTGACCTCACCGCACCTCCCTGACCCAAATCTTAAAAACACATTTGGACAGGGCTGTACGAATGCCGTAGCTCTGATGCTTTACTGCACAGCTCACACCCCCCTGCTGACAGACCTCTCTCCCCAGCCTGTCCCCACACACCCTCTCACCTGCAGATTGTGGATGGGGGAACCACTCCCGCAGTGTTCTTGTGTTCTGCAAGTGGGGAGCCTTCCCTACCCACACAATACAATGATCAGTGTTGCTAACTATAGCTGGCAGCACTGATTGTTTTGCGAAAAACAGGCTGGTTGAACTCAAGTCGATGAATAGATTGACTTGTGTACAACCAGCTAGCCCATACATAGATCGACTATGGCTGGTCTCTGCTTAATTGGCTTAATTTCAATCCATGTATGGCCCGCTTAACCACTACGCAGTCCCTAAACATCTTTCCACAAACCTTTACATTTTTCCTTCCCAGATTCCTTCATCCTCCTCACCTGTACATAGTGCCTGCTGTCATACCCTCCACACTCCTCTCCTGTACATACTGCTCACTGTCATACCCTCCACATTCCTCTCCTATACATAGTGCCCGTTGTCATACACTCCTCTCCTGTACATAGTGCCCACTGTCATAGCATTCACATTCCTCTCTTGTGCATATTACCCACTGTCATACACTTCTCTCCTGTACATAGTGCCCGCTGTCATAGCCCCCACAATCCTCTCTTGTACATACTGCCCACTGCCACACACTCCTCCCCTGTACATACTGCCCACTGTCATACATTTCTCTCCTGTACATACTGCCCACTGTCACACCCTGCACACTCCTCACCTGTACATACTTCTGACTGTCATACACTTCTCTCCTGTACATAGTGCCTGCTGTTATTCCCCCACAATCCTCTTCTGTACATACTGCCCACTGTCATACACTTCTCTCCTGTACATAGTGCCCACTGTCATACCCTCCACATTCCTCTCCTGTACATACTTCCCACTGTCATACCCTCCACACTTGCCTCCTGTACATACTGCTCAGTATCATACCCTCCACACTGCTCTGCTGTACATACTGCCCAATTTCATAAACTCCTCTACTGTACACAGTGTTGGCTGTCATACCCTCCACATTCCTTTCCTGTGCATACTGCCCACTATCATACCATCCACACTTCTCTCCTGTACATACTGCCCACTGTCATACCAACCACACTTCTCTCCTGTACATACTGCCCGCTGTCATACCCTCCACACTCCTCTCCTGTACATACTGCCCCATCATACCCTCCACACTCCTCTCCTGTACATACTGCCCCCATCATACCCGCAACACTCTTCTTCTGTACATAATGCCAACTGTCTTTCTCTCCACACTCCTCTCCTGTACATACTGCCCCCATAATACCTTCCGCACTCCTTTCCTGTACATATTGCCCCCATTATACCCTCCACACTCCTCTCCTGTGCATACTGCCCACTGTCATCCCCTCCACGCTCCTCTCCTGTACATACTGTCCACTGCCATCCCCTCTACACTCCTCTCCTTTACATACTGCCCACTGTCATACCCTCTACACTCCTCTCTTGTACATACTGTGTACTGACATACCCTCCACACTCATCTCCTGTACATAGTGCCCTCTGCCATACCCTCCACACTCTTCTCCTGTACATACTGCCCACTGTCATACCCTCCACAGTCCTCTCCTGTACATACTGCCCTCTGTCATACCCTCCACATTACTCTCATATACATAGTGCCCGCTGTAAAACACTCTTCTCCTGTACATACTGCCCACTGTCATACACATAGTCCGTATAGTATACATAATGCAGTTCAGAGTATATAGTGCAGTGCAGAGCAGAGCATATAATACAGTGTATTGAAGTGGTTAAGGGGAACCTTATGACAGAATTTCAGAAAAAAAATGGCATGAGGTACCCACTTTGGGTCTGGCATAGATTTTAAGGGGAACGCCACGCCAAAATACAATAAAAAATTGGTGTGGGGTCCGCCCCAAAATCCATACCAGACTCTTATCTGAGCAACCAGCCTGGCAGGCCAAGAAAGGGGGGAGCGAGCGCCCCTCCTGAACCATAACAGCCGCTTGCCCTGAACATGGGGAGGGTGCTTTGGTGTCCACTGGCCTCTTCCCCACAATCTCGGCTCCCCCTTTGTGAATGGATATCGGGTACATTGTACCCCTACCCATTCACCCAAAAAAGTGTCAAAAAGTAAAAACCACAACAGACAGTTTTTGACAATTGGATTGTATGTTACTCTCACACCACCACTATGAAAAATAAAGTGCAAATTGTACAGGAGAGCTGCTCTCACTAAATAGCATATCCATGGCTCATGAATGTCATTGTAAACAGAAGGTAGTGTTGAGCTGTCAATCAAAGTAATAAATAACAATAAAGTGATTCCAGTGCCAAAGGTGTAACCATGTGTCTCAAGGGTGGACACCAATGAATCCGCACACAAGTAAAAACATAATAATCGTGATAAAATAAATTGAATTTCTTCAGTGATGAATATCCTTAATATGATAATACAGTTAAAGTGGTTCTAGTGCAATAATAGATGATAAAACCATGTGTCTCAAGGATGGACACCAACTGATCCGCACATAGAAAAAATGATGACTGTGACAAATATGAATACATATTCCTTCAATGAAAACATTTCCCCAATATAATCTAGATGACTGTACTGTATGTGATATATCCCTTCACCATTGATTGTGAATGTTTATAATATGGGGTGACTTAATCTCTTTCCTCCCGTGTCACCTCTGTGCTCTCTGGTCTCTCACCTTAGATATGCATGAAAACAGCATATGATGATATCTCTCAAAGATGGCGTAATGGTGTAAGATCACCTCTAGGGGTCTTCTGTAGGTATTTCCAATGCTTTGCTCTCTATTATAGTAGTCTGGTTTCTCTGTTATTCACAAAGGATCCTCTTCAATATCCTCCCAGTGAGAATGTGTGAAGAAAGACGAATGCTCTCATAGTGTGATAACGTTTCAATAGGTTTATTAAAAGAATAACAGCATAAAACTCACATTTAAATAGTAGAGAACCAGCGAAAATCCATGAGTGCCGAACTCGTTCCCTATACGGTGTCACTTCCGGTATACCTCCACTCGTGCCCTACGCGTTACATCACGCCCACGTGACTTCTTCAGGGGATAATGATGGGTATGGGAAGTGTCCATAAATAGTGTGTTAAAGTCAATGACTGTGACCAATTTATTGGAGCCCTATATAGTTATAGATTGTATAGATTGAACACTATGAAGTATAATTAATTAAATCAAAATAATTCTTAAAATTAAAGGATGTGGATCTGAGAGGTAGATATGTTAATTGTATTGTATAATGGATGACAGGTATTGTGTGTAGCAAACATTAAAATGAGAAATTAAAAATCACGAATAAAACAATTGAGGTCAAATTCTGTTTAAACCATGTGGCGTACGTGTGTTCATAAGAAATATCTATTTTGATTCGAGCTGACTGAGGATCCTAACCTCGTGGCTCCCCCTTGTATGTCTTGTATATGGTTCTTTACCCCAAAATTTCAAATGAATGGGTTTTTTTTGGTGTACTTTGGCAAAATGTTTGGACACGCTGTGTTTGTCATAGCCTTTCTGTATGTTCTGTACATGTTCTCTGATTCTCACTTTAAGTGGTCATTTAAGTCTCACTTTAAGTGGTCTTTATGTGCATCCTATGTACTGGAGCCCACAACTGCATTCCAGGGCATAGACTGCCCCTTCTGTATTGCATCCTATGAACTTGTTTATATTGTATGTGGTTCCTGTACTAGTTGATGTAAAGTTGAACTTCCTTTCATTAGGACGCTTAGTATGTATACATTGGAAAATAATACAAAATTACTGCGCTTCCCTCTAACTCCAAGCTGCAGTTCTAATTCTTAGGTAAAGAATTAAATAGATAAAATGTATAAAAGAACCGCGCTAAACACAGATCATAATTGAATAATTGAAAATTATATAAAGTGATCAAATATTAAACTCAGATAGCAACACAATGTGACAAATCAAAAAAATGTGCTATGAACCACATAGAAATATTAAATTACTATAGCAATTTGAAAAAATATTAGAATAAAATAAGGAAACCAAAAAACACAGTCCGTGAAAAAAAGTGACTTCTGTTATCAACAGTCCTTATTGTAATATATTCCACCCATAGTGACTGAAGACTTTAAAGACATCTTGTGAAAAAAATCCACCACCTATGAAGATATATGATTACCAGAGGTAAGCTGTAATGAAGCTTATGCCAAAAATCCACTCAATGGGGACATCACCATCTGTCTCAGCAGGGAGGAAAGATCACCTGGGACTCATCGATAATGATTGGCTCAGCAATGGAGACCCAAGGAGATAAGAAATACATCCACCATAGTGTGAATCCGTTTGACCAATTTATTAATAAGTAAAGTAGCACACTTACCAAAAAAACAGTTAAAACAGCATGTATAAAATCAGCCGGCCGGCCTGCATACACCCGTTCGTTATGGAGTAGAAACGATGACGTCAGCGCGTCTGCCTTCCGACGTACGTTTCGTCCTATTGGACGTTGTCATAGGAACGGGCGACGCACTGACTCATCGCTCTTTAAATACACTTGTACCGCCATACCTCGTTCTGACGCTCTGGTGGCCACATCCTGTTGAGGAAACAGGAAGTACTTAGAACAAACCAAGCCTCCCTGTGAGCCAGGAAATGACGCTCATCAGCCTATCTAATATTAACAGAAAGCTGCTACACACCAAGCCTCCCTGTGAAACCAGGAAATGACGCTCATCAGCCTATCCAATGTTAACAGAAAACTGCTAAACACAAGATGAACCTTTGTATAGAGAAAAAAAACAAAACTAAAAACTAAAACCATTAGACTTACTAGCTGGGCCTCCCAATATAATCCCATTGGGGGAGTGGACATCTAGCAAGAAAAACTTACTAAGAGTCGCCCTATCAGGGTCTATCCATAGAAGGTTAGAAAGTTAGAAAAACGCCATCTAGTGGGGATCAATCAATTAGCATTATTTTAAAACAATACACATTCCATTTAAAAAGGTGGGTATTTTTACTATGATAACCATAGAGTCATGTAGCAATCCGTAGAAATTACGGATCATCTCATTCCTCCACTGTTGTACTGAAAAAAAGTTTCTTAATTACAGAAACCTAAAAACTAAAACCATGAAAACAAATAAACTAAATAACTGTAAAATAATACGTGCCCCGAAAAAAGGGGGTTCCTATATATCTACTCGGCCACCCTATAGGGAGGATTGAAATTTTAAAATATTTTAAAAAAGGGGCCTTTACTAAGGATGGGGCATATCAGATACTTAATTGGGTATCCTACCTGGTAATTCTAATAAGATATTGGCACTCATTACAGAAACCCAGGCTCCTATATAACAACTCAGCCACCATTCCAGGGAAATTGAAATATTCAAAAAAAGAAAGAAAGCCCTTACCAGGAATGGGGCATACCAGATAATTAGTGGACCTATATGGATGTCCTAACCGGTATACTCAGTAAAGAATATGGCAGTCATTACAAAAACCCTAGACAGTATAAGGTATGAAACATATGTGTCCCCAGTATAGGGCCATGCACCGCCCCAACATAATGATCTTAACTGTTAGAGTCAACAACAATATATGGCCAAAAAGGGAGACAAAACCAGTGGCGGCTGGTGGACATTACCTAGTTGGCAATAGAGTAAGGCCACCAAAGGGTCAAAGCGGGTTTACATTAGGCAATAAAATCCGAAATAAAAATCGTAATTAATCAATATTCGTAAACCTTCACAATCAATAAGTACATTTTCATACATATATAACTCTCACAGCCCTATAATTGTGTTGTAAAAATGTAAGTTCATGAATTATCAAGAAAGGCGTTGAGGTCTACCTCAACGTTGAGCCCAAACGGAGTATAACACCTAAGCCTGTATATCCAGGCCATCTCAAGCCTAGAGATCCCCCTTAATAGGGAACCACCTCTCCAGGGTGTGGTGTATCTATCAATCCCCAGAAAGATGGTCTTCCTAGGGTCTCGATTATGAGTTTCGAGATAATGTCTGGAGAGTGGATGTTTAGGAAAACCTGCCAGGATGTTGGTTACATGCTCATTGAGCCTTACGGAGAGAGGGCACTTTGTCCTCCCTACGTATTGCAACCCACAAGGGCATTGCAATAGATAAACCACATGCTCAGTAGAACATGTGATAAAAGTTTTGATTTCAAATTCGGCCGAAGTACTGGTAGAGATAAACTTATGTGTCCTCCTGTGTATACATCCACTCAGGGAACATATTCTGCATTTTTTACATTGGTAAAAACCAGTCATATACTCAAAAAAACCCCTCTTAATTGGGGGAGGATCGAGGATATTGGGGGCCACTCTCCCTCTAAGTGAGGGGGCACCTTTATATACCATTTGTGGTTTAGCCGGGAGAATGGTACCCAATACAGGGTCATTTTGAAGGACATGCCAATACTTATTGACCAGCCTCGCCACATTTCTATGCTGCAGAGAATAGGTAGTTATAAACGGTACAGATGGTGCCCTATCCATATTGGGAACCTTATCATTAAGTAGAGTGCGCCTATCAATGGTAGCAACCTCATCCAATGTGGTTCTAAGAGACACCTCAGGGTAGCCTTTCTCGAGAAAACGTTCAATCAAGACATCAGCCTGAGTCAAAAATTCTTCATGATCAGAACAATTCCGTTTCAAGCGTATGAGTTGACTTTTTGGCACTGACCTTAACCAGGCTTCATGATGGCAACTGTCTGTGGGTATGTAAGAATTACGGTCAGTATTCTTAAAATAAGTTGCTGTGGAAAGTTGTCCATCTTTGATACTTATCTTAAGATCCAAAAAATTGATCTCAGTCTGACTTGCCTCGTAAGCGAATCTTATGCCACGATTGTTGTCATTTAACATATTCATAAAGATGTCCAGATCTTGGCGATCACCATCCCATAGGAGGAGGACGTCATCTATATATCTAGCCCACAAGGCCACCTGCGGTCTCTGATGGGCATAGATGACATCCTCCTCCCATAGGGCCATGAAGAGGTTAGCCAGACTCGGGGCGTATTTAGCCCCCATGGCGACCCCTCTATCTTGTCTATAGAACTGACCCCCGAACCAAAAATAGTTCCGGGTGGCTACAAAATGAAGTAACTGCATGATGAAACAAATCTGTTCATCAAATAATGCAGAGTCGCGCCTTAAATAATACTCTACCGCAAATAACCCCAGATTATGTGGTATTACCGTATATAATGAGGCAACATCGGCTGTCACTAGCCAACACCCTGATTTGGGGGTAACATTAGAGTGTAGATTGATCACATGACGGGAATCCCTTAAATATGATGGCATTTTGGAAACCAAAGGTTGTAAAAAGAAATCAATATACCTGCCCACCCGGGATGAGATAGAATCAATGCCACTAACAATAGGGCGTCCCGGGGGGCAGGTGGGATGCTTGTGGATTTTTGGCAAATAATAAATAACTGGGGTACGTGGGGCCTTAGGAACCAAATATGATCTCTCCTTGCCATTCAAGATACCCTGGTCAAAGCCATATTGAACAATGCATAACATTTCTTACAAGGGTAAAAATCTTTTCCTGTAAAAAAGTGAAGGACTTCTTCGAGGAGTCTATAACGCTCTACAATCTTATCTCTAATTGTTGGGGCCTTTTTATACACGAATTTCAGATGATCTGGTAATATAGTGTAAGGATGCTTATCTGCTCGTAATATATATGCCAGTGGCGTCGTATAATTCATTTTACTTGTTTATGTTGGATATTGTAGTCTAGTATAATGGGCACTCGATCTATCTGTTGGTTACTACACTCTTTATCCTTGATTAGTGTTGGTCTTTCCATTTCTGATACTTCCTTGGTAGTTTCTTCGGGAAAAGGGGAGTTTCAGAAAGTGCTGAGGAGTGCCCATTATACTGCCTCGCATGCCTGATGATGACGGATTATCGCGTTCAATGAAAATACTTCTGCTGTAGCCATTATTGTGAATTCTCCTATTAAATCAATGTTCTCTAATACCGTAATTAAAGTATGTGTTTTGTGTCTTTTAAATATGCTTTTGTTTTTTGTACTATGGGTTGCAGAAAGCTGTCTACATATTGGCCCATTCTTGCAGTGAGTGTTTCGATTCCATTTACTATTGGTCTTGGGTGTGGGTTTTCATTATCCTTATGAATTTGGGGTACTGAATAAATAATAGGTGTACGGCAAGCTTCTGGAATCAAATATCTTGCCTCCTTTTTGTTAAGGATTTCCTGTTTCAGTCCAAAATGGATTACGTGTTCCAACTCTCTTCTATTTTTTAACAGGGGATTGCTACTCAATTTTTGACACGTATTTTCATCATCCACTAATTTTAACATTGTTGTATGGTAATCCTCTTTAGACTTTAACACAATTCCTCCTCCTTTGTCAGCTGATGTTATTACTCCATCATTTCTTCTCATTAATGTTTTAATAGCTTTTTAATATGAATTGGTTCTCCTTTTTTTCTTGATAATCAAGGTTCTCACATCTTCTAGTACTAAATTCTCAAATACTTCAATATGCTTATTAACGGTCACTGCGGGATTCAAGATAGACTTGTTGCATAATTTACTATGTGCAATTTCCTCGATCTTTAATCCCGCAGTG
The DNA here is from genome assembly GCA_037952925.1 of Lithobates clamitans. Taxonomy (NCBI): domain Eukaryota; kingdom Metazoa; phylum Chordata; class Amphibia; order Anura; family Ranidae; genus Lithobates; species Lithobates clamitans. Next base: position 285,102 of record JBBGZY010001824.1, read on the forward strand.
GTGATGGGAGCCAAATTTGCACCTAGCCTCGCAAATCTATTTATGGCCCATTGGGAAGTATAAACATACACCATCTGAATTGTTACTATACAAAAGATATATCGATGACGTAATCGTTAGATGGAAAGGAAGTAAAGAGAAACTAGTCATCTTTCCCGATGGTCTGAACCAAAATGATAGGAATATACAATTCACATGGGATATCAATAAGGCAAACATCTCCTATTTAGATTTGGAAATTATGCAAATAGACCAAAAATTGACTACTAAGACACACTTCAAGAGTGTCGATTGAAACAGCTATCTACCAATGGAGAGCTGCCATCACAAGAATTGGCTATACAATATTCCCAAAGGGTAAATGGTAAGATTGAGATGAAACTGTACCAACATAATCGACTATATGGAACAGGCAACAAAAGTAGGACAAATGTTTATTAACAAAGGAAAGGATGCACCGAATAGGTTTTTTGGTGCGGAAACCGATACCGAAAATAGATCTTCCTTGATCCCGAAAACCGAAACAGCACTGAAACCGAAATAGGCTTTTTTTTTTATATATTACACAAAAAAATATTAGACATACAAAATTGTGTTACATTCGTATTCGTTATATTATTTATATTCAACTTAATCATTAATTTTATGAAGAAAAGAATACTACAATCCAGTAATGTCAAAAAGTACTTTAATAAAAAGTAACCCACATAAAATTGGACAGTGGACACAGAAGATAAAAATAAAATAAGACTGCAGTCAGTGCACATTGCATCACCATACCAAATAAAACAGGCATAAAAAATAAAATAAATAATATTAATAATAATAATAATAATTAATATAATAATAATATAAAAATGTCAAAGACTGACTTTTTTATATTTTATTAATTTCCAACTTACATCAGAACTAGTAATTCAGTTCTCTCTCCCTAGGGCGATAAGTGTATGTATGTAGCTGCATGTTACATACATAGTCATACAGTAGACCGCACTTTGTTCCTGCCCCGGGTAGGGCGGAGACATCCTGGAACACAGACTAGTCTACAGCAGCGGTGCTCAGCCAATCACAGCAAGCAATGTAGCAACTAGTCTGTGTTTATGGAAGTCACCGCCCATACCCAGAACACAGTGCGGTACTGTAGTATGTAGACAGCCACAGATACAGAACATACAGTTTTTCACATGCAGCGGGCTGACAGCTTAGGGAGAGACAATGACATAGTTTGGCCCAACAACAGAACAAACTATGTATAAGTAAGTAATACTTTAAAGAACAACTCTCTCAACTAACCATAACAGAAATATGGCAGAAGACCGTTATTCTGTTTCACAGTTTCTGTAAATATGACATAGTACAGTGCTATCTGCTATGCTATAAAACAATTTTTATTTTATTATTTTCTTTCAACTTAAATGAGAACTAGTAGTTTTTTCCCCCAAGTTCTCTCCCTAAGGTGTCAGCGGCTGGATGTGCCATATAAAAGTGTGTGTATGTAGCTGTGGGTTAGATACTGACTAGTCATATAGTAGACAGCACTGTGTTCCGGCCCTGGGTATGGACGGAGACATCCTGGAAGTGGAACACAGACTAGTCTACAGCAGCGGTGCTCAGCCAATCACAGCAAGCAATGTAGACTAGTCTGTGTTTATGGAAGTCACCGCCCATACCCGGAACACAGTGTGGTATAGTACTGTAGTATGTAGACAGCCACAGATACAGAACATAGTTTTGCATTTGCACATGCAGCGGGCTGACAGCTTAGGGAGAGACATAGTTTAGCCCAACAGCAACAAACTATGGTACAGTAGTTCAAAAGCTGAAGTTCTCTCTTAAATTGAAGTGCAAAAAACTGTAGAAGAACTACAATGAACAACCAACAAATGGCACAACTAGACAATTGGAACATACTAGGTAGTTAGTCATACTATGTCGTATGTTCCAACTGTCCAATAACACAGTCCAATACCAATTCATTTACTATGTTCAACATGGTAAATGAATTGGTCTATGCTACGGATTTTTAAATCTATTTCAGTAAAAGTGGCAGATTTCGCTTTAAGAACAAAAGCTGTTCAGCTTTCTCACAGGAGAGACGGTTTCTCTTTTCATCAAGTATATGAGATGCTAGACTGAATAGTCTCTCACTCTCTGTACTGGTGCTTGGGGCAGATAAATATCTGCGTGCAAACTGTGCAACTAAAGGAAAACGTTCTTTGTTGATGCGCCAGTACTCAAATGGATTGTCGCTTCAGGCAATAGGCTGTTCAGCTAAATAAATGTCCAGCTGTTGGGTAGCTGCACTTGTTGTGGCACCGCTATGGATTGGGGTGCATTCGTGTAAAATTTCTTCAAACATATCAGATATGGAGGGAGTGTGTTCCTCTTCACTTGTATGTGATCCAACAAACTCACGTGCGTTAAGTAGGATGTTTTGCAAATGAAATTTGTCATCTATCCACTGCGCTGTCAGGCTAAGCATGCTCGTTGGACTGATGTTTGAACTCCAAATGTCGGTAGTAAAACTGATTGCTATGATGTCGGTAGTCATGAGCTCATCAACGTGTTTTCTAACACTGCAAAACAATTCATGTAGACAGGTATCTGCAAAGTAGCGTCTGCTTGCTAGTGAGTCACGCGGCTCAATATGTTGCATGAGCCTACGGAATCCAACGTCCTCCACAACAGAGAATGGCTGGTCGTCTAATGCAATAAATTCCATAATTTTATCTGTAATGGCACGAGCTTTGGGACTGTCACTTGTAAATTTTTTAACCTTTTCAAAGACTGTGGCCACAGATGGTGTTAAGCCTGAGGCACTTTTTGAAAGTTTTTTTCTTATAATCTGCATGCTGAACTGGATGACATGTTTTCAGGTGGTGTATCAAACCTGTTGTTGAAAAATGCCTTGGCACTGTAACCCCTCTTGAAATTTCTGCTGAGCAAAGACTACAGATTGCAAATTTGGGGTCTTTATCAGAAACTTATATATTTCCACACTGCAGACATGGTCCACCTTTGCTGGTAACAAAATCAATTTAAAAGCTAAACCCCAGAAGGCAGCTTTAAAAAATGAACTACCGTATTTATTGGCGTATAACACGCACTTTTTTCCCCTTAAAATCAGGGGAAAGTCGCAGGTGCGTGTTATACGCCGATCCCGAGCTGTCCAAATGTCAAAATCGCGGACCGCGAATTGAAAATGGCGCCGCCGGAGCCGAAGTACACAGAGCCGGTCCTCGGCTCTTTCCGGCGGCTCTCGTTTACTTTCGGCTCCACTCGTAGTCCCGAGCGGAGCTATCCGAACCTACTCGGATAGCTCCGCTCGGGGCTACGAGTGGAGCCGAAAGTAAACGAGAGCCGCCGGAAAGAGCCGAGGACCGGCTCTGTGTACTTCGGCGCCGGCGGCGCCATTTTCAAATCGCGGACCGTGATTTTGAAGCCCTGGAAGCAGGGACAGGGGATCCCAGGCTGCACTGGGGCAAGGCTGCACTGGGGCAAGGCTGCACTGGGGAAGGCTGCACTGGGGAAGGCTGCACTGACAAGGCTGCACTGGGGAAGGCTGCACTGACAAGGCTGCACTGGGGAAGGCTGCACTGGGGAAGGCTGCACTGACAAGGCTGCACTGGGGAAGGCTGCACTGGGGAAGGCTGCACTGACAAGGCTGCACTGGGGAAGGCTGCACTGACAAGGCTGCACTGACAAGGCTGCACTGACATGGCTGCACTGACATGGCTGCACTGACAAGGCTGCAATGAAGGGCATTTAAATGTAAGTTTTTTTCCCTTCAACTTCCCTCCTAAAAGTTTTTTTTCCTTAAAATTCCCTCCTAAATTGGGGTGCGTGTTATACGCCGTTGCGTGTTATACGCTGATAAATACGGTAATTTTTTTTTTTTTTTTTTTAATGGTGCAGCTCTTGCCATGCAAGGTAGTTATGTCTGCACTGCAGTACATCTGACTTGTACCAAAAAGATAATTGAACTGATTAAATTTGATTTGAAATGGAATGGATTGCTTGCAGTTTGCAATTGCATGCTATTTTATTTTTTTGAGCTATTCTGTAGTATACTATAAACTTGTGCTTGTTGTCATTGAATTTGACACTTTGTCAGCGTAGTATACAAGTATTATAAGTTATACTAAATAACTATATTATATTTATTGCATACTGTCATGTTAAAAAAATTCATGCGCTTGCTGTCATGTGTAGTATAACTATACTCAATTACAACAAGCGCATACATTTTATATCTACAGAATAGCTCAAAAAATAAATAGCATGCAATTGCAATCCATTCTATTCCATTTCAAATCATATTTAATCAGTTTAATTATATAAAATCTTTTTGCTACAAGTCAGTTCTACTGCAGTGCAGACAGACCAAAATTTGAAATACTAGTATTGCATGGCAAGAGTACTGGCTTGTTGTTTGACAAAGGCCAAGTAGTAAGTAATACATGTTGTTTGACTGCTATAGGCAGAAAGATCATCATTTCAGTTTCAGTACTATAATAAAATAAAATAATACTACTAGTTGGATTGTTTCCGTCAGTTTTAATAAGGCAAAATGCTCACTGGCGAATAGTAGTAATGGTAGTCATGCAGGAGGGACAGTGCCCACTCTTGTACTTGAGTATGCTATGTGCAGCCCTCTATGAAGCCGTCTCTCAGGTCCCAGCAGCGTCTCTCGGGTCCCAGCAGCGTCTCTCGGGTCCCAGCAGCGTCCCTCAAGCACGTGGAGCGTCCGTGGGGAAGGTGCCAGCGTTTCAGCAGGGAACGTGCTTACGAGTGCGGCGTCTTAACCGCATTTTGCCGAAAAGGCCACTTTCGGCCGATATGTTTCGGCGGCCGAAATTTCGGTGCATCCCTAGAAATGATAGAAATGACTAGAAATGATAGAAGATTTATCAAAGAAACGACCAAGGAAGTATCAGAAATGGAAAGATCAACACTAATTAAGGATAAAGAATGCAGTAATCAACAGATAGATCGAGTGCCCATTATACTAGACTACAATATTGTCAGGGCTGGGCTCAGCCCTTCCTTCTCTGAGCTGGCCGCTCAGCTGTCAGCTAATTGCCTGCTCCTATCACTCCACAGTGACTCACCTGTTTATGATATCCTGCGGGTCTGGACACCGTAACGCTGGTACAGCTGGCTGGGATTCCCTTTATCTCCTTTGACCAGAAGGGATCACTCGTATCATGTGATAAGCAAGAAAAGAGGAAGAAGGGTGCTTCTTAGTGCAGCAAGTTTAAAAAAAATATCCTTTATTGTCAATTCATAGAACAGCTGACATCCTGAGAAGCATGATCCAGGCAAAAAATTAAAACAAAAAACTCAGCTGCGGTGAGAACCAGCCAGCTGGTATGTGATGACGTCAGCTGAAGGACCTGACGATTCTTAAACCAAAGATCAAAGAGGATAGAGAAGCAGGTTCTATGCAATAGTGTGACATAAAGGTATTAATGGAGGCCCATGAGGCCGCCTTGTAGATGACATCAGGAGCCACATGCCGGGCTGCTGCCCACAAAATCGCCATGCCCCTAGTAGGGTGTGCTGTCACCGCCTCTGGAGGAGCAGCCAGGCCCTTAGCCCTATAAGCCTGCTAGATAGACTGGACGATACAAGTCGCAATCGTTCTGGACGAAGCCCTGTTTCCCCTTGTTATTTCCGGAGTTTAGAGCAAAGAGGAAGTCGGAGCGTCTAAAGGAGGATGAACTTCAGAGGAACCTGGGGTCCTGAATGTAGGTAGGACAATTTCTTGGTCCTCATGGAACACTGAAGAGACTTCGGATTTGAGCCGAGCATAGGGATGAGGACCACCCGGTCCGGGAAGAAAGTCAGGAATGGTTCTACATGACCCAAGGACCCAATCTCAGAAACCCTTTTAGCCGAAGTGATGGCTACTAGAAAGGCGACTCTTGCAGAAAAGTCCTTAATAGAAAGCGGGGCAGATCCCGCGGCGCTTAGTCCAGACAGTGAGTTGAGGACCAGGGAAATCTTGGTCTTCTTTGGAGCTTGAGTCTTGCTGCCCCACAGAAAAACTGCAGAGTAAGAGGGTGAACAGCCTACGATGTACCAGAGAAGGCCGACAAGGCAGAGACTTGGACCCTGAGAGAGCGGATGGACAGAGACAGATCTAGACTGGATTGAGGATAGCTGAGAATATCCTAGTATTCCCGTATCCCTTAATGATCTGCCTTAATGATCTGCCTTAATCCCTTAATGATAGAGGATGAGAATTTGACAAACTTGACCCAAATTCTCTCATAGACTTTATTTGTGCTTGCCCTTCTCGAGCCCATGAGGGTGGAAATTACTCCTGAAGCACACCCGAGAGACTCCAGCCTTTCCCTCTCAAGAACCAGACCATCAGTCTCAGTAATGGTGCACAAGGGTGCAGAACTGCCCCCCTGAGAAAGAAGGTCCAGCCTGAGAGGAAGAGGTAGCGGGTCCCGGAAGCTGAGCTGGGTCAGGAGGGGAAACCATAGCCTGTTTGGCCAGTAAGGTGCTATCATCACCACCTCGACACCTCCGCTTGAAGCCTCCGTAAGAATCTGAGGATGATCGGTAATGGGGAAAGGCATACGCCCTGTGGGAGCTTCCACTGATCTGTCAGGGCATCTATTCTGAAGGCCTGGCTGCAATGGGCCCGAGTGTAATACTTCTTGATTTTGAAGTTGCAGGGGGATGCAAATAAATCTACTTCGGGATTGACTCCTAAGGACAGGATCCACTCGAACGTCTGCGCATGCAGTGACCACTCGTTGTCCAGGTGATTGCGCGACAGGAAGTCCACCTGGACATTCTAGACTCCAGGGACGAAGACTGCTGAAATATTGGCCAGATTTTTCTGAGCCCAGGACATGATAGGCTTGACTTCTTGGAGCAGAGTAAAACTCCAAGTGCCCCCCTGTCTCTTCACATATGAGACCGCTGTGGTGTTGTCCATCTTCAGTAAAACTGACTTCCCCTTCAGGAGATGAGTGAAAGATTGGAGGGTAGACCAGGCTGCCCGTAACTCCAGGACATTCGAGCCTGGGTTGTGAAGACGGGCACCCCACTTGCCTTGAGCAAGTTTTGACCCGCAAAGGTCTCCCCAACCAGCACCACTGGCATCGGTCAAGACCATGACCCACGCAAGGGCCAAGGCGGGTTTGCAAGCCATCCCGGCTGACCTGTAAATCCTTTTAAGATCTAGATCTATTCTTTTCTCAAGCCCATCTTTGAAAGATACCGCATCTTCCAGAGGAAGAGTGGCGTGTTTAGCTAGTCGCATCAGAGCTGCGTCGATGAGGGCATAGTTTTCCAGATATTTCACTTCCTCAGCCTTAAAGGGGTATAACCTGGAGGTTCTACTTGACATAGAGGTCTTCTTATCTACCTTGCTCCATTCCTTGTCAATAATATCCTTTAATTCAGAAAGGAGTGTAAAATTGGAATGTTCTTTCTCCAGATGCTTAAAGAATTTCTTCTGTTTAGCCATGGGAGTAGAAGAGTCTTCCCACTTAAGGGCCTCTTTGACCGCTTTAATTAGTGGAGAAACCAGGGTGAAGTCGAAGCCTCCGACAAACTCATCTCCCTCCATCTCGCTGTGCAAGGAATCAGGGGAGGAATCATAAGGCTGGAATGGGCCCGAATCCTCCTGGGCCTCGTCAGCCAGGGAGCCAGATAATGTGGTGGACTGGCTCCACGTGTAAGATGTACCCCACTCTTTGGGGGATTGTTGCACCACCCGTTTGACCAGTGTCTCCATTTGCCGGCTTTTAGCATCTTTTTCCCGACTGCCTTGGCATAACAAGGGTCACACAAGGACTTGACTTCTGGGACCCGGGTCCCACAACCCCAGCAGGATCTGTGATCAAAACGGCTGTCATGGCGGTGGGTGTGGTGTTTGGAGGAGGAATGGGAACATCTCCTTTGTTGGGAGGAGGAATGGGAACATCTCCTCTGTTGGGAGGAAGAATGGGAACATCTCCTCTGATGTTGGGTCCTAGATGGAGAGTCACGTCTGGACCTTGATGAAGAAGGTGGGCTTGTGGCCTGGTAAGGTCCCTGTCATCTTGGACAGTAAGCTGATGGTCTGACCTGGAAGAGCTAAAAAAGGGAGAAGGGAGAACATGATTTTTAGGGAATCAGTCGATCTGCACGTGGACCTGCCCCCCCCTCTCATGCCCCACATACCTAGAGCGGATGAATAGGAGGTGATGATCTGTCATTGGCACCCTGGCGGATGAATAGGAGGTGATCCTGCAGCTTTGTAGGAACACTCACACGTCCTGGAACAAAGGAGTACAAATAGCAGTGCAGCTTCCCCTTTAAGAGGCATCCTAGCCCCCTTCCCTCTTTTACCATAGCCTCAGGCTGAAGCTAACCATGATCTGGGAACCTGGGGTCTGAGGAGCTGACGCAAGCTGCCTGTAGTAATCCTTAGAATGACAGCACTCTCAGGGATCCAAACATCCCTGCTGGAATGACGTTACCACCATGCCCGGACTGTGCTCGCGCAGTGGCGACCTGCCGTAGAGTGCCTGCAGGGCAGCCGGGTCCCCTGCCACACCGCACATGCGCGAAACCAAGCCTCGGCTTCGTCCGAGGATTGCACATGCGCAGTAGTGAGCCGGAACCGCGACCCGGAAGAGGGAGCCGAACCCTGGAACGCACTTGCGTTCCAGGCACCATAGAAGCAAAAAGAAAAAGAAGACAGCAAGGCACATGAGGGGAAAACAAACAGGGAGCTTTTACATTTAAAAACTGCTGCCATGGAGAATCTTCAGACCTGCCAGCCATTCCACTGAGCCTGGGCATACGAAGACCGTCCACACCACAGGTTACAGGGGCCTGGAGCCACACATCCGCCCCTGGCTGGGCCCTGGGCTATCTTGAAACTGCCCGGCATCAACTTTCACAATCAATTTTGGACATCCGTAAACCTAAGTGCATTGACTTGTAGGTTCAATGAGGAGGACAAAAAAGGAACGCAGTCTCTATTGGTGAGCTCAAATTTATGGGAGTGGGGTCCTATAGCATTGGAGAGGAGGCGGGGTTAACCCACATGTAGTCTGCCATGGAGTCTGTCAGGAAAAGAATGTTTACTGACATAGATGTTCTTCAAAAAAAAGCAAATAAAAAAATAAGTGACTTATATAAGATAATTTGCTGGAGTGCTGTTTTGCTTAGTTAACACCTGGTTTAAACTTTTGTTAAAAGAGAATTATGACCCAACCTTTTTTGGCCTTAGTTCTCTTTTTGTTTACAAGATGACGTATGGTATGTTCTCCTGTGACAAAAAAACTCATGTGCATGTGGTGGGCTATTGCCCACTATATCCTGACAGCGCAGAGCTGCGATGCTGCCGGGACAGATCCCGACAATACTGTCGAGATCCACCCACCAGCTGGTTCTGCTTCACTAGAGCCAGCTGTGCCCGCCCCCTCCCCAGATTTCCTCCCCCGTCTGTTCTTCCAGTCGGCACTAGAGAATCGGAAGGGGGGATCCCTGTGGGGTGGCAAAACTACGCATGTGAAGTAAAACATCATGTACAACATCCACCAAATCTGCACAAACCGCAAACAAATAAATCTAGTTGCATGTAAGATTTATTAACGAGGTGTGAAGTCAGTGTGGTTTGACAACATATACCCCTTAATATCTCAGCAACCAAAGCAGCACAAACGTTTATTTTTGCGACACAAACCAGCACAAACGCGGCACAAACAAATGGCGCATTTATTTTAAAAATTCAGCAACATGGGGTGCAAAGCGGGCGGGTTTCGGCAACTATAACGCACAATATCTCCGCAACCAAAGCGGCACAAACATTTATTTTTGCTGCACAAACCAGCACAAACGCGACACAAACAAATGGCATGTTTATTTTTAAAATTCAGTAACATGGGGTGCAAAGTGGGTGGGGTTGCAGCAGCTATAACGCACAATATCTCCGCAACTAAAGCGGCAAAAACGTTTATTTTTGCGACACAAACCAGCACAAACGAATGGCGCATTTATTTTTAAGATTCAGTAACATGGGGTGCAAAGTGGGCAGGGTTGCAGCAAATATAACGCACAATATCTCTGAAACCAAAGCAGCACAAACGTTTATTTTTGGGGCACAAACCAGCACAAACCCGGCACAAACGAATGGCGCGTTTATTTTTTAAATTTAGTAACATGGGGTGCAAAGTGGGTGGGGTTGCAGCAGCTATAACGCACAATATCTCCGCAACTAAAGCGGCACAAACGTTTATTTTTGTGGCACAAACTAGCACAAATGAATGGCGCATTTATTTTTAAGATTCAGTAACATAGGGTGCAAAGTGGGCAGGGTTGCAGCAACTATAACGCACAATATCTCCGAAACCAAAGTGGCACAAACGTTTATTTTTGCGGCACAAACCAGCACAAACGCGGCACAAACGAATGGCACATTTATTTTTAAAATTCAGTAACATGGAGTGCAAAGTGGGCGGGGTTGCAGCAACTATAACGCACAATATCTCTGAAACCAAAGCGGCACAAACGTTTGATTTTGCGGCACAAACCAGCACAAACGCGGCACAAACGAATTGCGCATTTATTTTTAAAATTCAGTAACATGGGGTGCAAAGTGGGCGGGGTTTCCGCAACTATAACGCACAATATCTCTGAAATCAAATCGGCACAAACGTTTATTTTTTGCGGCACAAACCAGCACAGACGAATGGCGCATTTGTTTTTAAAATGAAGCAACATGGGGTGCAAAGTGGGTGGGGCTTGCATTAAATTGAATGTTTAATATCTCAGAATCCGAACCAGCACAAACGCTCATTTTTGCGGCACAAACGCTCATTTTTGCGGCACAAACGAATGGTATATTTTTATTCAGGTTTTACAAACATGGGGTGCCAACTCAGTTTGGGCTGATATGTATTCTTCTACATATTTTTGGTAAAAAAAAATCACAATAAGCCTATATTTATTGGTTTGCACAAAAGTTATAGCGTCTACAAAACGGGATAGTTTTATGGCATTTTTATTATTATTATTTTTTTACTAGTAATGGCGTCGATCTGCAATTTTTATTGTGACTGCGATATTGCGGCGGACACTTCGGACACTTTTGATACCATTTTGGGACCATTGTCATTTATACAGCGATCCATGCTATAAAAATGTATTGATTACTGTATAAATGTGACTGGCAAAGAAGGGGTTAACACTAAGGGGTGATCAAGGGGTTAACTGTGTGTCCTAAGGAGTGATTCTAACTGTAGGGGGAGGGGACTCACAAGGGGAGGAGACCGATCAGTGTTCCTCTGTACTAGGATCACATGATCAGTCTCCTCTCCTCTGACAGGACGTGGATCTGTGTGTTTACACACACAGATCCACGGTCCTGCTCAGTAAACGGCAATCGCGGGTGACCGGCAGACATCGCGGCCGCCAGGAACACGCATCGGGTCCAGAGTGACGCAGTGGGGGGCGCTTGTGCGCCCCCCCAGACAGCCAGGAAGCTCTGGATGTCATATGACGCCCGCCCAGGATCGGAGATCCCATCTGCGGGCGTCATAAGACAATGGGCGGGTATTGAAGTGGTTAAAATCAGTGGCGGTGCCGCCTCTCCCCAGTCAACCCCTCTATGACTAATGGATAGATTCATGCATAGCCACCCCCTTTTCAGGCATCCAGCCCCTTTTTGGACACCGAGCACCTGAATTACAGCGGCGGGGTTTTTTTGAAGCACCTGATTAGAGCCAATAGGCTTAAAAAAAGGTGGACTCATGGCAAAGCATTGCGCTACAAGCCCACCCAGGTGTGTTAGAGAAGCGAATGAATATTCGCTTTCCTTACACTGAACCACCTCTCTGCCAATCAGGTGCGCAGTTCTGTTACCCATCACCTGATTGGCTGAAAAGAGGCTGTGATTGGATGCCTATCAGGAAGAGGGGAGGAAACGCATGGAGGACACAGGAGCCGTTGTCTGACTCGATAAAAGGTCCCACCACTCGCCACCATCACCTGACCCACCACCGATAAGTGCCAGGATAAGTGCCGGGCAGACAGTGGGAGCATTTGATGGGACACAGCGGCAGCATTTGGTGGGCACAGTGGCACTATTTGATAGGCACAGTGGCTGCGTTTCATGGGCACAGTGGCTGCATTTGATGGCGCAGTGGCTGCGTTTGATGGGCACAGTGGCTGCATTTGATGGCGCAGTGGCTGCGATTGATGGGCACAGTGGCTGCATTTGATGGCGCAGTGGCTGCGATTGATGGGCACAGTGGCTGCATTTGATGGGCACAGTGGCTGCATTTGATGGGTACAGGGAGGCTGCAATTTATGGTTTTTTTTTAGTATTTGTTTGCGCCCCCCAAAAAATTTTGAGCACCAGCCAGCACTGTTAAAGTGCTCTTCACCATAACAAACGGAAGAGAGGGCCTCTTCCAAACTTTGGCTATAACCCGGTTGGCCGCAATAAACAAATAAGTTGCCAGTTTATGTTGGTAAGAAAATAAGCCCTGGATTGGGCAGCGCAACAAGGCAAATTTAGCATCCCTCTATGAAATAAGGAGTCCAAACACCCTGGACCAAAACCCTATGAGGCGAGGACAGGCCCACCAAATGTGTACTACATCGCCCCGTTGGCCACACAATCTAAAGCACCGGTCATTATAAGATGGGTTCGTGCTCGCTATCCTCACCGTAGAAGGACTTTGTATGCAGCTTCTAAAGTAGCGGTGTTGAAGGAGCATTGAGCCACAGAGGACCAAGCCTTGTTCCAGTGCACTGTTTCAATAGAGGTCTCCAAGTCCTGTTCCCACCACAACTTATAACACGCGGCCCCGGGCAAGTCTATAGCGTTTAGAGAAGAGTAGATTTTAGAGATGGGGCACCAGGGGAATAAAGGCAAAGGAGTTTAACAAATGTTTTTTTTGAGATCTGAGGTTTTTTTGACCCCACATCTCTCATTTACATTCCTTGTAATAGGAAAATAAAAAATGATTATAAATAAATGAATAAATAAACAGACAGTGTAAAAATATAACGTAAAATAAATAATTTTTTTTTTAAGCGCCCAATTTCTCCGTGCTCGTGCGCAGAAGTGAACGCAAGACATAAGTTGCGCCCACATATGTAAACTGTTTTTAAACCACACATGTGAGGTATCGTCACGATCAGTAGAGCGAGAGCAATAATTCTGGTGCTAGACTTCCTCTGTAACGCTAAACATGTAACCTGTAAAAAAATTTTAAGCGTCGCCTATGGAGATTTTTAAGTACTGTAGTTTGTCGCCATTCCACAAGTGTGCGCAATTTTAAAGTGTGACATGTTAGGTATCTATTTTCTTGGCGTAACATCAACTTTCACACTATACAAACAAATTGGGCTAACTTTAGCATTTTTTTTTTTAATTTTCATTAAAGTGTATTTTTTCCCAAAAAATTGCGTTTGAAAGACCGCTGCGCAAATATATATATATATATATATATACATAATTTAAATCATGGCAGTGCAAGTACCTGCCAAATGTAATATAGGATATTTCTGCAGCAGCATGTGTATTGTAGCTCTTGGGGGACAGTCAATGGGTGGCACAACTGTGACTCAACTGCCTATTTTAACCATCCCCTGGCCACGCTTGTGAATAAACCCTAAAAGAAGATTTTGTTTTGGTTTCATGGGCAATGTGAACACTTTCATTTTAGAGCCCTTTTCACACATTAGTCCCAGCAACCCATGTCATTGTGTGATGTCCCATATATAACAGTGTCCTTCACATGGACTCACCTCTGACAGAATAAACCGTCCATAGTGCAGCAATAATGACAATGTTGATCAAAGCAAACGTCAATATTATATATAGAACACTCTCGCCGATATGTTTCTTGGTACCTGCAAAGCAGAAAACAAACTTCAGATATACATTATAGTGATACAACAAGACACACATGGAGGGTTCTTTCAGAAAGAAGAAAGGAGGTTTATACTCGCTTCTAGTTTTTTTGGACTGATGTGAAAGTGACAGAAATCTTCCTACTTCCTTCATATTTTATGGGTGTCGGAAAGAACAGAAATGTGGGGAAATCCTCTAAACAGCCCTCAGGCAGCAATAATAAGACATTTTTAGTTACATTCAGGGAGATATAGATCCTCTGTCGGGATTTTATTGATTTTATAAAATACAGGCACAAGAAGGCCAGACAGATGTTGAAGTCCAGATGTAATATACATTTAATTCCTACACATTTCCTGGGTTCTGAGGACCCCACTTCATCAGGGCTTAACAAGATCGGACAAAAGGGAATCAGGACAGTAGGAGGTGAGTATCTTCTCAGAAATTGCACCATCAAGATGATCTCCTCCTACTGTTGGGACCCCCGTTTGTCCAGTTAGATCTTTATTGTATACTTACATTGGCACAATATAAGTTTATCTAGTACCTGAGTGGTCATTGAGCAAGTTTTAGTAGTCAAACTACTATCCTGATCGCCACAATCTTCTAGGTCCAGTGCCTTTTTACAGAGTGTCCATAGGGGGTCGCTTGCTAGGCACCACTGCCATTCACAAAACGTCTTGTATTTTTTCAAAGAAGACAAGGCTATCTCTGATTGGATTATGTGGAGCGGTGGGGCGGTGACATCATGACCTGCACCTCATTCAATCAGGGAACACCTTGTGGTAATTGCAAAATGCAAGGTGTTCTGTGAATGGTGGCAATATAGAGTGAGGGACCTTCTGTGGTTATGAAGAAGAAGGGCAACCACTCAGCAGTGGATCAAGAAGATTGTGGCAATCACTGTAGTATCCGTGACCGCAGTGATATTCAACTGAGAAGATGAAATGTAATGACCTGAACACAATGCTGAATTTATAAGGCACCACAGACAGTGAGGTCTCAGATAACCTTGGTCAGGTTTCTTTGACTTAATAGCACTCCTGTTCTTCTACCCCACACTCCCCTTCCCTCTGTGAGAGCGGTGGTCTACCTCCAGCAGGTCAACACCCCCCTCTACAGTGACAAATACTATGCTCCAATCAGCAATGTTCAGGCTTCAGGCTGATTGGAGCACAATGTGCAGAGGGTGTGTCAGATTGGTAGGGATAGTCCATTGCTCATACAGAAGGGGTAGAGGTCCTCATCTTCAGCAGGATATCGGGATGGGGGAGTTTGGGGTAGTGCTGGGACATTATTAAGTTGCAAATAAAAGAAAGACTATTACAGATGTAATTATTTATTTTTCCTGACTTTGTCTAGGCTGTAAAAGCCCGGGGCTACCACTGAGCTTTACATTTCCTCAACCAACAATTCCCCGGTTCTTACCATATCTTGATAAATCCTGAAGAACTTCTGGTTTGGGTTTGGCCGTGTCCTGAGTAATGACAAGTCCGAGTTCTGCTTCCTTTCTCTCATTGGACAGATGAAAATGTCTTTTATTACTCTGTTGGGTTTTTTATGTTCTGTAAAGAGACAAACATATAGGAATGAATGGGATTTCTACATGAAAATGCCTGTGTGTTCACAGTAGGAATGTGGACATCTGTGAACACCTATGGGTAAAACACATATCTCCAACCATAAAAATAAACTTAGCTCTCCCATTCATCATGTAGTCCAGTGCCCTGAGCAAAGGCGCTGGGGGAACAATGGGGGCAAGCACCAAGGGCAGTGGGTAAGTGGGGGTATACACTGCATTTGAGGTCTGTTTTTGGGTATGATAGATGAAAGGTGAGATAACCTACACAGGATCTTTGGTATAATAGTACATGTTTACTAGGGATGAGCCGAACACCCCCCGGTTCGGTTCGCACCAGAACCCGCGAACGGACCGCAAGTTCGCACGAACGTTAGAACCCCATTGACGTCTATGGGACTCGAACGTTCGAAATCAAAAGTGCTCATTTTAAAGGCTAATTTGCATGGTATTGTCCTAAAAAGGGTGTGGGGACCCGGGTCCTACCCCAGGGGACATGTATCAATGCAAAAAAAACTTTTAAAAACGGCCGTTTTTTCGGGAGCAGTGATTTTAATGATGCTTAAAGTAAAAAAAAAAAAAGTGAAATATTCCTTTAAATATCGTACCTGGGGGGTGTCTATAGTATGCCTGTAAAGTGACGCGTGTTTCCCATGTTTAGAACAGTCCCTGCACCAAATGTCATTTTTAAAGGAAAAAATCTCATTTAAAACTGCTTGCGGGTTTAATGTCATGTCGGGTCATGGCAATATGGATGAAAATCAGTGAGACAAACGGCATGGGTACCCCCCAGTCCATTACCAGGCCCTTTGGGTCTTGTATGGATATTAAGGGGAACCCCGCACCCAAATTAAAATAAGGAAAGGTCCCTATATACTCTGAACAGCAGTATACAGGCGGTGCAAACAAGACAGGGACTGTAGGTTTGTTGTTAAGTAGAATCTGTTTGTAATTTTGAACATTTTTAACGTGTTTAGCTCCAGCCAAAAAATCTTTTCTAAGCTTTTTGGAAAACATAGGGAAGGGTTATCACCCCTGTGACATTTGTTTTGCGTCTTTCCTCCTCTTCAGAAGATTTCACCTCACTTTTTTGTCCCAATGAAAAATGTTTTTTGAAAATTTGGGTTTTTTTGTGGAACAAGGATTGGAAAGCATCAGTGGAAAGGAGAAATTGTTTTCCCATATTAACTCTTACATGAGAGAATTTCCCTTCCTAGGGGTAGATTTCATCTCACTTCCTGTTGTCTCCTTCCGTTTGCAAGTAGGAGTCGTTTGTAAGTTAGATGTTTGAAAGTAGGGTCCTGCCCTATATACTCAGCAGAAATTTGGGCCTTAGGTGTTGCTGTGGCCAAAACACTGTAAGCCCTCACAGGGCCCTGCTGTGAAATATTAGATCAAGAATTGTAATTACATGCCCCTGTTGAACAGGAGCTGAAAAATTAGGCCTTAGGCACTGGTGCTGGTGCCACAACACTGCAACCCCTCACAGACACTCTAGTTGGAACGCAGGAATGAGCCCTGCTGCAAAGTATTGCATCAAAAATTGTAATTACACGCCCCTGTTAGACAGGGGCAGAAAAATTGGGCCTTAGGCACTGGTGCTGGTGCCACAACACTGCAACCCCTCACAGACACTCTAGTTGGAACGCAGGAACGAGCCCTGCTGCAAAGTATTGCATCAAAAATTGTAATTACACGCCCCTGTTAGACAGGGGCAGAAAAATTGGGTCTTAGGCACTGGTGCTGGTGCCACAACACTGCAACCCCTCACAGACACTCTAGTTGGAACGCAGGAACGAGCCCTGCTGCAAAGTATTGCATCAAAAATTGTAATTACACGCCCCTGTTAGACAGGGGCAGAAAAATTGGGCCTTAGGCACTGGTGCTGGTGCCACAACACTGCAACCCCTCACAGACACTCTAGTTGGAATGCAGGAACGAGCCCTGCTGCAAAGTATTACATCAAAAATTGTAATTACACGCCCCTGTTAAACAGGGGCTGAAAAATTGTGCCTTAGGCACTGGTGGTGGCGCCCAGAACCAAAAATGTTCTTACAAGCTATCAGCGTGATGATTGAGGAGGAAGAGGATAATTACTCAGGGATAGTCACTCAGCATCAGCATAGGCAGTCTTTGAAGGGATCTGAAAAAAATTATTCAGTTACATCAGCATCAGGTGCTTGGTAGCTGGTGGTGATCCAAGACTGATTCATTTTTATGAAGGTCAGCCGATCGACCGAGTCAGTGGACAGACGCACCCTGTGATCGGTTACCACGCCTCCAGCAGCACTGAATGTGCGTTCCGAAAGAACGCTGGATGCAGGACAGGCCAGTAGCTCAATTGCATACTGTGCAAGCTCTGGCCAGTGATCCATCCTCAAGACCCAGTAACCCAGAGGATTTTCGGTGGGAAAGGTGTCCAAGTCTGATCTTGCCCCTAGGTATTCCTGCACCATGTAAAACAGACGCTGGCGATGGTTGCTGGAACCGATCATACCTTGGGGCTGCGGACCAAAAAATTGTCTGAACGCATCGGTCAGACGGCCACCTTCTCCACCGCTCCTTCTTTGACTGACCGAAGCCTCAGCAACACGTTGTCCAGAAACAGGAGTTTGTAACCTCCCAGTCTCTGGGAACGCGTTGCACAGACCTTTCTGCAAGGCCTCCCGAAGATGTTTCATCCTCTGCTCCCTCTGCGATGGCAAGATAAGGTCCGCAACCTTACCCTTGTAACGTGGATCAAGGAGGGTTGCCAGCCAGTATTGGTCCTTCTCCTTGATACCACGAATACGAGGATCCTTACGCAGGCTTTGCAGGATCAGGGAGGCCATGCAGCGTAGGTTTGCTGAGGCATTCGGTCCGGAGTCCTCTGGGTCACTAAGGACAACAACGTCCGCAGCCACCTCCTCCCAGCCACGTACAAGTCCATGTGTTCCTTGGGACTGATCCCTTAAAGACTGCTGATGCTGAGTGCCAGGCTCCACCTCCATACTGACACTATCTTCCTCTTCCTCCTCCTCCTCCTCCTCCTCCTCGTCCTCTTCCTGTGTGATCGGCGGGCACGCAGGAACACTGTCTGGATAAAGGGGGCCTTGAGAGCTAAGGAAGTCCTCCTCTTCCTGCCTCTGTTCTGCCTCAAGTGCCCTGTCCATTATTCCACGCAGCGTGTGCTCCAACAGGTGGACAAGGGGGACAGTGTCACTGATGCATGCACTGTCAGTGCTCACCATCCTCGTGGCCTCCTCGAATGGTGACAGGACAGTGCATGCATCCCTGATCATGGCCCACTGGCGTGGGGAAAAAAAACCAAGGTCCCCTGACCCTGTCCTGGTGCCATAGTCGCACAGGTACTCATTGATGGCCCTCTGCTGCGTGTGCAGCCGCTGCAGCATGGCCAATGTCGAGTTCCACCTGGTGGGCATGTCACAGATTAGGCGGTTCTTGGGCAGGTTAAACTCCTTTTGGAGGTCCGTCAGCCGAGCACTGGCATTATATGACCGGCGGAAATGCACACAGACTTTCCTGGCCTGCCTCAGGACATCCTGTAAGCCCGGGTACCTGCCCAAGAACCGCTGCACCACCAAGTTAAGGACGTGAGCCAAACAGGGCACATGGGTCAGTTGTCCCTGTCGGAGGGCAGAGAGGAGGTTGGTGCCATTGTCGCAAACCACCATTCCTGCCTTAAGTTGGCGTGGCGTCAACCACCTCTGAACCTGCCCCTGCAGAGCTGACAGAACCTCTGCCCCAGTGTGGCTCCTGTCCCCCAAGCACACCAGCTCAAGCACCGCATGGCATCTTTTGGCCTGCGTACTTGCGTAGCCCCTTGAACGCCTACGGAGCACCGCTGGTTCCGAGGAAGAGGCCATGGAGGAAGAAGAAGAGGAGGGGGTGGAGGAGAGAGGTGTGTCACAATCAGCATTTTGGAGGCGTGGTGGCGGAACAACCTCCAACACTACTGCACCTTGTCCTGCTTCCTTCCCAGCTGCCAGCAGAGTCACCCAATGCGCCGTGAAACTTAAGTAACGTCCCTGTCCATGCCTGCTGGACCATGAGTCAGCGGTAATATGCACCTTACCGCTGACCGCCCTGTCTAGCGAGGCATGGACTTTGCCTTCCACATGCCGGTAGAGAGCCGGAATCGCCTTCCGTGAGAAAAAGTGGCGTTTGGGTACCTGCCACTGAGGAACCGCACATTCCACAAACTCACGGAAGGGGGCAGAGTCTACCAACTGAAAAGGCAGCAGTTGAAGTGCTAGCAATTTTGCCAAGCTAGCATTCAACCGCTGGGCATGTGGATGGCTGGGAGCAAACTTCTTTCGGCGGTGCAGCAGCTGGGGCAGGGAAATTTGCCTGGTACAATCTGACGTCGGTGTACCAAAAGCAGATTGCCCACAAGTACTTGGCTGTGACACACCTAATTCTACACCTTCATTCCTCTCACTGCAGGTCTCAGAGAGGACTGAAGGTCTAGTGGGGTTGGAAATCTCAGCTGATGAGGAGCAAGGAGAGATCCTCTTTGTTCTTTGGTGTGGGTCTTTTAGATATGCTTGCCAACGAACTGCATGGCAGGTCAACATATGTCTGGTCAAGCATGTGGTACCCAAGCGGGAGATGTTTTGGCCACGCAAGATACGCTTGAGACATATGTTGCAAATAGCAGCGGTGCGATCTGATGCACTCGTCTCAAAAAAGGCCCACACCAAAGAACTTTTTGAATAACGCGCAGAGACTGCAGCGCCCTGCACATGTGGAGCTTTGGGGTGTGATGCAGTCAATGTGCTGCCCTTAGGCTGGCCCCTGGAGGGCATCCTGCCTCGTTGGTGATGTGCCGCCTCCTCCTCCTCCTCCTCCTCCTCTCTCCTATCAGGCACCCACGTTGAGTCAGTGACCTCATCATCCCCTCCCTCCTCATCACTGGAGCAAACCTGGCAGTATGCTGCAGCAGGGGGAGCATGACTGCCAGATTGCTGTCCTTCTTGGGCACCCCCTCTGTCCGTGCTCATGTTACTGCCTTCATCGAGCTCAGTATCATCATCAGAGCCTTCCAAACGCTGGGCATCCTCCTGGAGCATGTACCCAACACTGTGGTCAAACAGTTCGAGGGAATCCTCAGGAGGACATGGTGGAGCTAGGGAAGGAGTCACTGATGACATTGGGCTGAGGGAAGAGGCCGCTGCTTTGCCAGACAAAGCACCCTGGGCATGGGTGAGAGAGGATGAGGAGGATGAGGACGGCTTGGTCATCCACTCGACCAAGTTTTCTGCATGTTGCGGCTCAACACGGCCAGCTGCCGAAAAAAAGGCCAAGCGTGTCCCATGGCCACGGGCTGATGAGGATGCACCGTCTCCACGACCAGCACTAGACACAGAGCCTGCTTGCCCTCTCTTATTGGCTTGTGACTGTCTGCCTCTCCTTCTTGGCCTTCCAGACATACTAATGGCCTGTAGCTGCACTAAGCTGGGATAGAACACCTGTAATTTTCTTCAGGTAGCTTTATATACTGTAACCAGACAAGCCTGCCTGTCAGTAGGAAGATAACAGGAACGGATCTAGCTGAACACTGTGAGCAGGACGCACTGACTGCACTAAATGTAAATAGCAGGAACAGATCTAGCTGAACACTGTGAGCAGGACGCACTGACTGCACTAAATGTAAATAGCAGGAACGGATCTAGTTGAACACTGAGCAGGACGCACTGACTGCACTAAATGTAAATAGCAGGAACGGATCTAGCTGAACACTGTGAGCAGGATGCACTGCACTAAATGTAAATAGCAGGAACAGATCTAGCTGAACACTGTGAGCAGGACGCACTGCACTAAATGTAAATAGCAGGAACGGATCTAGCTGAACACTGTGAGCAGGACGCACTGCACTAAATGTAAATAGCAGGAACAGATCTAGCTGAACACTGTGAGCAGGACGCACTGCACTAAATGTAAATAGCAGGAACGGATCTAGCTGAACACTGTGAGCAGGACGCACTGCACTAAATGTAAATAGCAGGAACGGATCTAGCTGAACACTGTGAGCAGGACGAACTGCACTAAATGTAAATAGCAGGAACAGATCTAGCTGAACACTGTGAGCAGGACGCACTGCACTAAATGTAAATAGCAGGAACGGATCTAGCTGAACACTGTGAGCAGGACGCACTGCACTAAATGTAAATAGCAGGAACAGATCTAGCTGAACACTGTGAGCAGGACGCACTGACTGCACTAAATGTAAATAGCAGGAACAGATCTAGCTGAACACTGTGAGCAGGACGCACTGCACTAAATGTAAATAGCAGGAACGGATCTAGCTGAACACTGTGAGCAGGACGCACTGCACTAAATGTAAATAGCAGGAACGGATCTAGCTGAACACTGTGAGCAGGACGCACTGCACTAAATGTAAATAGCAGGAACGGATCTAGCTGAACACTGTGAGCAGGACGCACTGACTGCACTAAATGTAAATAGCAGGAACAGATCTAGCTGAACACTGTGAGCAGGACGCACTGCACTAAATGTAAATAGCAGGAACAGATCTAGCTGAACACTGTGAGCAGGACGCACTGCACTAAATGTAAATAGCAGGAACGGATCTAGCTGAACACTGTGAGCAGGACGCACTGACTGTACTAAATGTAAATAGCAGAAACAGATCTAGCTGAACACTGTGAGCAGGACGCACTGACTGCACTAAATGTAAATAGCAGGAACGGATCTAGCTGAACACTGTGAGCAGGACGCACTGCACTAAATGTAAATAGCAGGAACAGATCTAGCTGAACACTGTGAGCAGGACGCACTGCACTAAATGTAAATAGCAGGAACAGATCTAGCTGAACACTGTGAGCAGGACGCACTGACTGCACTAAATGTAAATAGCAGGAACGGATCTAGCTGAACACTGTGAGCAGGACGCACTGCACTAAATGTAAATAGCAGGAACGGATCTAGCTGAACACTGTGAGCAGGACGCACTGCACTAAATGTAAATAGCAGGAACAGATCTAGCTGAACACTGTGAGCAGGACGCACTGCACTAAATGTAAATAGCAGGAACAGATCTAGCTGAACACTGTGAGCAGGACGCACTGCACTAAATGTAAATAGCAGGAACAGATCTAGCTGAACACTGTGAGCAGGACGCACTGCACTAAATGTAAATAGCAGGAACAGATCTAGCTGAACACTGTGAGCAGGACGCACTGACTGCACTAAATGTAAATAGCAGGAACAGATCTAGCTGAAAACTGTGAGCAGGACGCACTGCACTAAATGTAAATAGCAGGAACAGATCTAGCTGAACACTGTGAGCAGGACGCACTGCACTAAATGTAAATAGCAGGAACGGATCTAGCTGAACACTGTGAGCAGGACGCACTGACTGCACTAAATGTAAATAGCAGGAACGGATCTAGCTGAACACTGTGAGCAGGACGCACTGCATTAAATGTAAATAGCAGGAACAGATCTAGCCTAATCTATCTAACTCAAATCAAATGACACTGTCTGTCTCTCTCTCTATCAGCACACCGGAACACACTACACAGGGCCGCCGTGCAGGCGGCCTTATATAGTGTGGGGCGTGTACTAAATCCCCTGAGCCATAATTGGCCAAAGCCACCTCGCTGTGATTGGCCAAGCATGCGGGTCATAGTGCATGCTTGGCCAATCATCAGCCAGCAATGCACTGCGATGCCGCAGTGAATTATGGGCCGTGACGCGCCACACGAATTTGGCGCGAACGGCCCATAACGTTCGCAATTCGACGGACGGTCGAACAGCCGATGTTCGAGTCGAACATGGGTTCGACTCGAACACGAAGCTCATCCCTAATGTTTACTTTAAAAAGACACCATCACTTCAGCAATTCAGACAACTGACCCACAGATACTGACCTCTCCAGTGATCTCCCACCAAGCCCTCCTCCATCATAGCCAACCCAACATACTCAGTGCTTGGGCATATGAAGGAGTATGTGTCCCTTCTCATGAAGCAGTATTTCGGCCTAGCAGCCAATCACAGGGCCTGAACACTGCCCTACACTATATTGTCAAAAGTATTGGGACACCTGCCTTCACACGCACATGAACTTTAATGGCATCCCAGTCTTAGTTCGTAGGGTTCAATACTGAGTTGGCCCACCCTTTGCAGCTATAACAGCTTCAACTCTTCTGGGAAGGCCGTCCACAAGGTTTAGGAATGTCTATGGGAATGTTTGACTACTCTTCCAGCAATGCATTTGTGAGGTCAGGCACTGATGTTGGATGAGAAGGCCTGGCTCACAGTCTTTGCTTTAAGTTATCCCAAAGGTGTACTATCGGGTTGCAGTCAGGACTCTGTGCAGGCCAGTCAAGTTCCTCCACCCCAAACTCACTCATCCATGTCTTTATGGGGGGGGGGGGAGTGCAAGTAGCTGGTCTTGCCATAGTTTAGCACTGGCTCTGCTGACAGCATCTCTGACATTTCAGAATTCAAAAATTGCTGGGACATTAACCCCCCTAGCGGTATTCCCGAGTGTCACATCTCAGGATCCAGGCACAGCTTACTTACCTTGTCCCCTGGATCCTGCGATGTCTCCCCGCTGTGATCTGCAAGTCGCCGTGTCTCGCTCGATTCACAGTGCCGAGCTCCATTCCCTGTGAGTGTTGCGACGCACGGGGACGGAGTTCGGCGCCAAATTCAAAAAGTAAAAAACACAGTATAGATACAGTATAGTGTAATCTTACAGATTACATTACTGTATCAAATAATTACACATCCCCTTTGTCCCTAGTGCTCTGTCCAGTGTCCTGCATGCACTTTTATATTATAAAAACTGTTCTTCTTCCTGGAAACTGGAGATTGTCCATAGCAACCAAAAAATGTCCCTTTACATCAAAAGTGGGTTTTAGACCAGCTAGAAAACAGCGATAATAAATTAGAATCACTCGCAGAATTGAGCGATAGTGATTTGTGGGAAGATCCGTCATCAAACACTGAAAAGTAATGACAGTGACAATTCTGCAACTGAGAACATTTCAGTGTTTTTGATTTAATTACATTATTGAATATTTTTTTATTATTATTATATTATTATTTGGTATAATTATTTATAGTTATTTATTATATTATAATTTATGATTTTGTTTTTCAAACTTTATCATACCCGGGATGTCTACTAGACTCTTGTTTGAACAGATTTAAGTGAATTATTCCTAAGAATTACAGGCCTACAATATAAAATGCCAAATTTCCATGCAAAATAATTGTACCGCTTTCAGCACCTAAAATCTGAAATAATCATCCCGCCAGGGAGGCCAACACAGCCCACAAAAGAGACAGACAAGGACCGGATTTACTAAAGGAGTAGAGCACTTTCAAAGTGAATGCTCCTTTATCGTAGTGAATGAGGTGAAACGGTGCAAAGAAAACCTAAATTAAAAAAATTTTAAAAAAAGGCTTTTTTTTCTTACAGATGATTGGATGATGGAAGTCAGTACAACTTCATCTCATTTAGTAAGCAAAGCAACAATGTCCTTTACACAGAGAAAAGTGACTTAGATGAATGAATGAGGTCCAGTTGTGTTCAATTGTCCAATCAAAGACAGGCAAAAATCCATTTTATTTATGAAAACTCCGAGCACGCGATTCTGTAATTCTTTGAAAACAATTTTCCACTTTGCTTCACCCCGTTCTCAAAGATAAAAATTCACAAGTTGAACTTGTTCTACGACTTTAGTAAGTCGGTCTCGGGGGAAACATTTCAATAAGTCACAATGACTTACAGAAAAATCTATATATTATATTCTGCTCTATGTACAAAGATCTGCTAATAGAAAGTAAGGACTATACTGAGGTTACAATCTAGGTTAGTAGTACATAGACACGTGTGAATGTATAATATGGATAGGAATACATAGAAGATCTCGTCTTACCTTCCTCCTCTGCAGTCTCCTCGCTCCTCGCTCTGTGTTCCTGAGTCACAGAGATCTGTATTATATATAGTGAGTAGGAATGACGCAAGAGAGTCACATGAATGTGGGAGGAGCTACAGTTTGTTTTGTTTACAGCAACAGACATTATAATTTTCCGACAGTAAAGAAAAAAGCCCTTACATCATTACACTGTATCAATATTTGGCATTGATCTATATTTTATCTATTGACAACATCACAAATCTCAATGTATTGAATAACACAATTATGTAATATTTTTTTGTGATTTTACACACAGCGGCTCACAGCAGGGGGTCCGGGGCGTCTCCATTCACAGTTTCAGGTCCGATTTCAGCCCAAATTTTTGGCTGAATTTGGACCTGTAACGAACCAAAAGCATAGCTCCCAACTGTCCCTGATTTGGAGCAATGTCCCTCTGTCCCTCTTTCCTCCTCATTTGTCCCTCATTTTGGTCTGATCTATATAGTTGTATATAAAATGCACTTTTTATTTTTCAAAAAGTGTTTCCCAGCGCTAAACCTTTCATCCAATTTCTAAATTGCTGCATTTGTACATTTTAAAAACCAATATGAAGGAATAGTAGTGGTAAAAAAAAAACCTTTGTGTATTTAATTAACTTTTTTGGGGGGGTTAATTCTCCTTTTAAGGGGGCGTGTCTTATGCCTACATACGTTTGATAGTAGGTGTCCCTCATTCCCATCTCAAAATGTTGGGAGGTATGCCAAAAGACGCACAGGGCTCCTGTGCAATTCGCTCCGGAGCCGCAGCTGAGATTTGTGAAGTGGCTCCATAGAGAGCCGGACACAGTCTCCTGCTATGCGAATTGGATGCGGACCAATCCACATCCGATTTGCAATGGTGTGAATCCAGCCTAAGTCTATGGCCCCTTTCACACAGGCTGTCCGATCAGGTACCCCTGCCAGTTTTTCAGGCGGACCTGATCAGACCCTCCATTCAGCCCTTTGGAGCGGCAGATATCAGCGCACACACGTCCACTGACATCTGTCGTTATCCGATCCAATCCTGTCCGCCAAATCCAGGCGGATGGTGGTCCTATTTTCCATCCGTCTGGTGGATCGGATGGGATTGGAAGAAAACGGACAGGCGGTCCATTTTCATCCGATCTCCCCATAGAGGAGAGGAGGGGACTCTGACAGGTCTGTCTCTGCACAGTGAGCGGAGAGGGACCTGTCATCCTCCTGCTTAGTGGGGATCAGCGGATCGATCCCCACCGAGCAAAGAGGAGTCCGTCATAACGGATCCGCCCCGTGTGAAAACGTCCTACCTGCTATATGGTATTTAAAAAAAATAAAAATGTTTTGCATTGGCACATATCCCTCCATGAAACTAAATGATGTGTGTATCCCCCCACTACCACACCTATATTGAATCACTCCAATAAAAACGTATCCTGTACAATTTCTTTATTCAAGTGTCGGATACAAAGGTGAACTACAAGTATCAGCTTACATGTTTCACACCAAGGTCGGGTGCTTACTCATAGCTCACCTAGCTATGAGTAAGCACCTGACCTTGGTGTGAAACATGTAAGCTGATACCTGTAGTTTACCTTTGTATCCGACACTTGAATAAAGAAATTGCACAGAAGTGTGGCCGTCCAGCCTTCTTTTCTTCTAAGTATCTGTTTGCATACAGGACCCACACCCTCCACGTGGGATAGAGGCTTTGTGGAGCAGCAGGGTAAGAGAAACTGCCTTAGAGCGATGTACATATAAGCTGAGATTCTATACAGAAAGTGCAGCACAATCTGTGTGCAAACTATAGCAAAATAATATCACAATTACTGTATATATAGATATATAGATATAGATATATATATATACAGTGGGGACGGAAAGTATTCAGACTCCCTTAAATGTTTCACTCTTTGTTATATTGCAGCCATTTCCTAAAGTCATTTAAGTTCATTTTTTTCCTCATTAATGTACACACAGCACCCCATATTGTACACACAGCACCCCATATTGTACACACAGCACCCCCTATTGTACACACAGCACCCCATATTGTACACACAGCACCCCATATTGACAGAAAAACAAAGAATTGTAGACATTTTTGCAGATTTATTAAAAAATAACAACTGAAATATCACATGGTCCTAAGTATTCAGACCCTTTGCTCAGTATTTAGTAGAAGCCCCTTTTGATCTAATACAGCCATGAGTCTTTTTGGGAAAGATGCAACAAGTTTTTCACACCTGGATTTGGGGATCCTCTGCCATTCCTCCTTGCAGATCCTCTCCAGTTCTGTCAGGTTGGATGGTAAACTTTGGTGGACGGCCATTTTTAAATCTCTCCAGAGATGCTCAATTGGGTTTAAGTCGGGGCTCTGGCTGGGCCATTGAAGAACAGTCACGGAGTTGTTGTGAAGCCACTCCTTCGTTATTTTAGCTGTGTGCTTAGGGTCATTGTCTTGTTGGAAGGTAAACCTTCAGCCCAGTCTGAGGTCCTGAGCACTCTGGAGAAGGTTTTCATCCAGGATATCCCTGTACTTGGCCGCATTAATCTTTCCCTCGATTGCAACCAGTCATCCTGTCCCTGCAGCTGAAAAACACCCCCACAGCATGATGCTGCCACCACCATGCTTCCTTGTTGGGACTGTATTGGACAGGTGATGAGCAGTACCTGGTTTTCTCCACACATACCGCTTAGAATTAAGTTCTATCTTGGTCTCATCAGACCAGAGAATCTTATTTCTCACCATCTTGGAGTCCTTCAGGTGTTTTTTTAGCAAACTCCATGCGGACTTTCATGTGTCTTGCACTGAGGAGAGGCTTCCGTCGGGCCACTCTGCCATAAAGCCCCGACTGGTGGAGGGCTGCAGTGATGGTTGACTTTCTACAACTTTCTCCCATCTCCCGACTGCATCTCTGGAGCTCAGCCACAGTGATATTTGGGTTCTTCTTTACCTCTCTCACCAAGGATTTTCTCCCCCGATAGCTCAGTTTGGCCTGGAGGGCCAGCTCTAGGAAGGGTTCTGGTCATCCCAAACGTCTTCCATTTAAGGATTATGGAGGCCACTGTGCTCTTAGGAACCTTAAGTGCAGCAGAAATTTTTTTGTAACCTTGGCCAGATCTGTGCCTTGCCACAATTCTGTCTCTGAGCTCTTCAGGCAGTTCCTTTGACCTCATGATTCTCATTTGCTCTGACATGCACTGTGAGCTCTAAGGTCTTATATAGACAGGTGTGTGGCTTTCCTAATCAAGTCCAATCAGTATAATCAAACACAGCTGGACTCAAATGAAGGTGTAGAACCATCTCAAGGATGATCAGAAGAAGTGGACAGCACCTGAGTTAAATATATGAGAGTCACAGCAAAGGGTCTGAATTCTTAGGACCATGTGATATTTCAGTCTTTCTTTTTTAATAAAACTGCAAAAATATCAACAATTCTGTGTTTTCTGTCAATATGGGGTGCTGTGTGTACAATAATGAGGAAAAAAATTTAACTGAAATGATTTTAGCAAATGGCTGCAATATAACAGATAGATAGATAGAGAGATAGATAGAGAGATAGATAGATAGATAGATAGATAGATAGATAGATAGATAGATAGATAGATAGATAGATAGATAGATAGATAGATAGATAGATAGATACACACACATACAAATACACACTACATACAGTGTATCTATGCATATTTATGTGAAGATAAGTCTATTTATAATTGGCGGCTTCTTTAGGGGCATCAACAGTTCAAAATAAAGTGTTCACAAGCAATTTCCTGTGTCATGCGTGAATATTTTTAATTTTCCCGTCACCAACCACACCACCTTCTCACCGTCCCGCCCAGCCTATAGCAGAATGACAGTCGGGCGGTGGCTTTACCGTTCTGAGTGGACGTCATATTGACATCCTCTCAGAAAGCATCGCTCGCGCTATTGTGCCGTGGCGCAATTTGTCACCGGTGGGCACAGCCAATGACTGATCAGTGTACCAGCTCTCTGCTGGTACCATATGACCACTGTGACCAATCACAGCCCAACTCATGACAGTTGTAATTAATGGATGGCTTCCTTTCATGCCATCTATTGTGTACAATTGTACTGCTAGCTCTGATTGGTCAAGGTGATCACATGCTACAGACAGGGCCAATCACAGCCCATCTGTACTATGTGATTAGCTTTGACCTATCACAATTAACCACTTCAATACTGGGCACTTATACACCTTCCTGCCCAGACCAATTCTCAGCTTTTAGCGCTGTCACTCTTTGAATGACAATTGCGCGGTCATACAACACTGTACTCAAACAAAATTTTTATCATTTTGTACCCATCAGTGCTGCATATCAGTGCCCTGATCGCTTCAACAGAGTAGTACAATGTTATTACGGTAACATTATATTGATCTGGTCAGTGTTTTAAGAAAAAATATTTAAGATAAAAAAAATGTAATATAAAATAAAACTGAAAAAAAAAAATTAAATAAAAAAATAAAAATAAAAAAAAAAATTAATAGAATTGAAAAAAATATTATTATTTTTTTGTACTTTCACCAGTCAGTGTCCCTGGTCCCTTGCCACAGCAGACACCACCACCATATGATGATGCTGTACTGCACTGTTGACAGTAAGTAACACAAAAAAAAAATGACAAAAAGTTACAACTACAAAAAAAAAACCACCATGTCTTAGACCCCTTTCACACTGGGGGCCGCGGCCGCATTAGCTGTAAAGCATCGCTCATTTTAGCGGCGCTTTACTGCTGTTTTAGTGGCGTTTTACCACTGTTTAAATGGCGCTTTTCAGCTGCTAGCGGGGTGCTTTTAACCCCAAAGAAGGGTTGATGTGCTACTGAAACACCTTTTAGGAGCTTTGGGAATGCTGCCCATTCATTGCACTGGGCAGGGGCGTTTTGGGAGCTCTGTATACAGCATTCCCAAACCGCCCCAAATGATTTCCCCCCCAGACAAAGACACAAGGGGCGTGGTGAAACATGTTGGGGGGGAGCTACAGTGACGTCATCACATTTGACCAGAAGTAAGGTTCTGCTGTATGTGGAAATGTTGCTGATATTATCCCTTAAGGGGGCAATGTACTGTTAACATATCACAGATCATAATAATTATTACAATACAATCTCTGTAAATTTCCCCCCATGAGTAAGCTGTAAGGGGCATGGCAAAGCATGTTGGGGTGGAGGTACAGTGACGTCATCACGTTTGACTGGAAGTAAGGTTCTGCTGTATTTGTAGATGATGCTGATATTATCCCTTAAGGGGGCAACTATTAACATATCACGGATTATATTAATTATTAGCATACAATTACTGTAAATTTCCCCCCATAAGTAAGTCACAAAGGGGGTGGCGAAACATGTCGGGGGTGGAGCTGCGATGACGTCGTGTTGATGTTACCGTAAGGGGGCAATGTACTGTTAATATATCACAGATCATATTAATTATTACAATACAATTTCTGTAAATGGAGACATGCTCGGAACAAAGAAACCGCAACCATAAAGATCAAATTCACTGCAGTAGGCATTAATGGAAAATATATGTATGTAGACTGTAAGATGTCAGTATCCTGTGTATACCACCACTCGTTTTTTGATTTTTGATTTTTAATATGAAATGAAAGAAAAGAATGAAGACATTACAGGGAGTAGTGGTGGGGGGTAAGTGGGAGTTTGTGTAAGTAGAAGTAGGCAGGTTAAGAAGGACCAGTGGAGGAAGGAGAAAAAAGGCAAGGGGAGAGAAATAGGTTACAGGTATAGTGAGCAAGGCAGTGTAATGCCCCGTACACACGTTCGGCTTTTCCGACAACAAAACTGTGGATTTTTTTCCGAAGGATGTTGGCTCAAACTTGTCACACAGGGTCGAACAAATGTTGTCGGAAATTCCAATCGCCAAGAACGTGGTGACGTACAACACGTACGATGAGCCAAGAAAAATTAAGTTCAACAGCCAGTGCGGCTCTTCTGCTTGATTCCGAGCATGCGTGGACTTTTGTGAGTCGAAATTGTGTACACACGATCGGAAATACCGACAACAAGTTTTGTTGTTGGAAAATTTGAGAACCAGCTCTCAAACATTTGTTGGCGGAAATTCCGACAACAAATGTTCTATGGAGCGTACACATGGTCGGACTTTGTTGTTGGAAAATCCTATCGTGCGTATGGGGCATAAGATTGGGAGGTATATTGAAGTATGGATGGGTGAAGAGGAGAGGACAGGCGGGGAAGGAGGTAAAAGTGTGGGGGGGGTGGAATAAAGGGTAGGAAAAGGTGGGGATATCTTGGGGTTCCAGGGTGTTCAAAAGGACAGGACATCTCTATGTTATAGGGCATAGCTAGGTGGTTAGATTTGGTAGGACAGGTATTCTGATGTAGGCTTACAGTCCTGATACGGGAGTAACAAGGTGAGGTCATTGATCTGTGTGAACCACTACTAAGTGATGTAAGAGGGGGTCAGGTTGGAAGAGGTGCCTTTTTACCCTGCAGAGACCCTAGAGAATAAAATGGTGGCAGTGTCAATTTTTTACGTCACAGCGTATGGTTTATCAATCGTAAAATTTCAGTAAAATTTTCACTACAGTTCCTTTTAGGGAACGCAAACTCAGTATATTAACCAATAGTTGGTAAACTGTAACAGATAAGATTGTGTTGAGTAAATAGATACCCAACATGTCAAGGGTTAAAGATTGTAAAGTCTCAGTTTTTTTCCTATAAAAATAATAAACATGTTATACTTACCTGCTCTGTTGCAGTTGATTTGCACAGAGCAGCCTGGATCCTCCTCTTCTCAGGTCCCTCTTCTGTGCTCCTGGCCCCTCCCTCCTGCTCAGTGCCCCCACAACAAGCAGCTAGCTATGGGGGCACCTGAGCCGAGTCACAGCTCCATGTGTCCATTCAGAAATGGAGCCCAGACCCGGCCCCGCCCCACCCCCTCTCTCCCTTGTTTGGCTAGCTGACTTTGATTGACAGCAGCGGGAGCCAATGGTGACACGCTGCTGTCTCAGCCAATGAGGAGGGGAGTTCCAGGCAGTGGAGACACTCGTAGACATAGCTGGACAGAGGGGGGCCTCAGGTAAGTATTAGGGGGGCCTGAGCCTTCTGCTGAACACAGAAGGCTTTTTTTGCATCGAATGCATTAAGATAAAAAACCTTCTGACTTTACAACCACTTTAAAACTACGTGCAGTGACATAATTCAGTACCCTAAATTTTCTTTAGGCAGCCTTTTAAAATCCACTACAGGTCATCAGTTTAGTGTTAACTGTGAATAATAAACCTTAGAATTTTTGCTCTGGGGTGTGGCGATATGTAACAAGTGTAGCGCAATCAACGTATTTGTGCGTAAGCATCCATGATGCATGTATTTATGTTTCTATTTGCGAGTTTGTGGCAGCAAGTGGCCACAACATTTTTTGGGGGTTGGTTTTAAGTGTTTGGGTGTAACTTTGTTTTTACACTTTTTTGTTTTTACTACAAACTTTATTTTTTATCACATAGGCAACATACAATCCCTATACTATTTTGTTGTGAAAGGTTCCCTTCTAGAGCCGCCCAATCTCTAGACATGTGCGGTTCATTTCAAACCGAATCGAAATTTGGACGAATTTTCCGTTATTTGGGAATTCAGGTGTATCCGAATCTCCGAATTACAATAGTAACAAATTTAAATGAATCCGAAATAACGAAACATAAATTTCTAAATGATTTGGGTGGTTTTCGAAATTTAAATTCAAATAGTTTTTGAATATAATTTAAATTCAAATTTCAGAAGAGAATATAATAGAATAGAAAATAAAGGAATAGAATAGAAAAGAATATATTGGAATAGGAAATAATAGAATAGAAAATAGAAGAATAGAATATAATAGAGTAAAACAGAACAGAATAAAAAATAAAATAATGGAGAAAAAAATAGAATAGAAAATAAAAGGATAAAATAGAAAATAAAATAGAATTGAAAAGAATAGAATTGAAAATGAAATAATTAGAAGAGAATAAAATAGAAAAAACAATAGAACAGAATAAAATAGATTATATAACCTTCTTCAGAAATTTCAATTTTGAATAAAATAGAAAAGAATAGAATAGAATAGAAAATGAAATAATAGAAAAGATTAGAAAACAAATTGAATTCATTCAAAATTTTCCAAATTTGGTCTAATTGAGTTCGAAAAAAATAAACGAATTCCGAAAACGGATTAAATAAATTACCGTAAACTAATTTAACTAAATGCATTTATGTGAATAACGAATCAAAAAAAAACCTAATTTTTCAACTCACACATGTCTACCAATCACTTTTATGGGCCCCCTACTGGTGGCACCCGCAGTGGTTTCTAGGGAGCCTGTTCCTATGGGGAGCCCGGAACCCTGGGAAACAACTTCCTCAGTGAAAGCAGGAGGAACTTCTTCCTGCGACGAATGAGCTTGGAAGGGATATGTATTTTGTCACAGCTGTCCTTCCTCTAGCTAGTCTAGCCAAGAATGTGTTTGAATCGCTGCATGGGAGAAATTGGGGGTCTAACAGATCCCCAAAGTATCATAAAGAGGACCTGTCACTTGCCCATGCTATGACATTGGGGGTTTGTTAGCCACCTGTGATAGGAATAGAGTTAAATAAAATTTAAAAGTATAAAGAAAAAGAACTACCGTGTTTATCGGCATATAACATGCACAGGCGTATAACACGCACCCTAACATCACGTGACGTCACCCGTTTATGTCACCGGATGGCCCTGCCCTCAGCTATATAACAGCTGTCACCGAGAAGAAGCATTTTTTTTTTCGATCTGTCGGGCGACGTGATAAAAGATGAATGGCATGCTCGGATAAGGGTCTGGTGTGGATTTTGGGGGGGGCCCCTACACCATTTTTTTAAATTTTGGTGCAGGTTTCCCCTTAATATCCATACCAGACATAAAAGGGCATGGTATGGATTTTGGGGGGGACTCCCACGCAATTTTTTAAAATTTTGGTTCGGGGTTCCCCTTAATATTCATACCAGACCCAAATGGCCTGGTAATGGACTGGGGGGGGACCCATACCATTTTTTTTAATGAGTTTTATCCATATTGCTGGGACCCGACAATTCATTATAGCCTCATGGTATGGATATGAGAAAAGGAGGGGTGTTGTATATTTCTGTTCTAGGTGGACAATTCTGCTCCTCTATAGATACAGTACAGGGGGTGAGAATGTCACCCTAGTACAGGGAGTGTGTTACTGGCAGGATCACCAGGTGAACACAACAAAATGCCTGAAGAAAACTAAGGGACCCTTTACATAGGTGGCAGGTTCTACCGTCCCTTTTAAAAGCGATCAGTGGCGGATTGCTTTTTAAGAGGCGGTTTACAGGCATTTGGGTATTTAGTAAAATTGCAGCTTCCCGCATGCCAGTTATTTTTTGCATCCCAATGGGTATTTTACTTTGAAGTGCTGCACCACACCCCCCATATCTGCATTTAGTACATGGTTGTGGGAAGTTGCTGTAAATTTTGACACACCGAGCAAATATTGCTGCACCATGAACTGAAGCATTATGGCTGTGAAAATATAAAGAGCATTAAGCAGCTGCCATGTCTGCTTGTTGGTGGGCAGTTGGGGAGGGGGGGGGGAGTTAGAAATGGGGATCCACAGCCTGTTTTTACCACCCCAGCTGCCCATGTGAATTTAGCCTTAGGCACGCTGTCTGTAAGGAACAAGTGCAAAATTGTTCGCTTTCCCGACACAACTAAAAACGTGTTGTCTTTTAGCAGATGGGCAGTGAAAGTAACTACTTGCCTATTGCCTGTTACTTGCCCACTTTCACCCCCTTCCTGCCCAGGACAATTTTCAGCTTTTTAGCGCTGTCACACTTTGAATGACAATTGCGCGGTCATCTAATACTGTACTCATAAAAAATTTGCATCATTTTTTTTTACACAAATAGAGCTTTCTTATGGTGGTATTTAATCACCGCTGGGGTTTTTATTGTTTGCTAAAATGAAAAAAGACCAAAAATTTTGAAAATAAAAACCATTTTTTTATACAGTAGTTTGTTATAAAATTTTGCAAACAGGTAATTTTTCTCCTTCGCTGATGTACACTGATGAGGTGGCACTGGTGGGTACTGATGAGGCTGCACTGATAGGTGGCATTGAAAGGCACTGATAGGCGGCACTGGTAGGCATCACTTGTAGGTGACATTCATGATGAGGCACTGATAGTGTCCATCAGTGCCCACCAGTGCCACCTGATAGGTGGCACTGGTGAACACTGATAGGTGGCACTGGTGGGCACTGATTAGCAACACTGATGGACACTGATAGGTGGCACTGGTAGGCAGCACTTGTAGGTGACATTGATGATGCACTGATAGGTGGCACTGGTGGGCACTGATGGACACTGATAAGTGGCACTGGTGGGCACTGATTAGCAGCACTGGTAAGACCGATGTCCCTTTAACAGTTTTCTTCTTTTCACCTCATGCTGTCAGTGTGAGAGAAAAAAAAGCAGATGACCGGCCTCTGTTTACATCCTGTGATTAGCTGTCATTGACTGACAGCTGATCACGTGGTAAAGGGCCACTGTGATTGGCCCTTTACCCCAATCTGTTGTCAGCCAAGTCCACCACATGCCTTCCTCTCATTGTAAGTTCTCTCTTCAGACCAATCCAGTGATCTGATGAGCCTTTGAATCGTTGAAGAAACTCCTGGTGGGGAAAAATTTAGGCAAATGTTAGGACTAATAAGCACAAGCTGGCTGGGTGTGATGCATTTGTGTCCTGGGACAATCATTGGGGACCAATTTGATTGAATTCTCTACTACAGCCACTTAAATGCCCAAACTACGGGGGTGATTGGCCACAGTCCAGTTTCTCCAACCTGCTCCCAATAACTTCTGATATCCACATGTCACCAAGCAATGTGGCAATTGGACATGATCAGTGTGGAACCAGCTGACTGTATACATAACTATCATAGCAGAAGTCCATTGATAGGAAGCAGGTTGAAGTGTTTTATCCTGGCAATC
This sequence comes from Lithobates clamitans, assembly GCA_037952925.1. Taxonomy (NCBI): domain Eukaryota; kingdom Metazoa; phylum Chordata; class Amphibia; order Anura; family Ranidae; genus Lithobates; species Lithobates clamitans. The sequence goes on from JBBGZY010001824.1 coordinate 321,495, forward strand.
CAAAAATTATGGTCCCTGTGATGTACACATGTACTAATGACAAAGATGGCCAACCAATTTATTTCAACAACCAGGACCTGAAGGCCTTTTGAAAGAAGAACTATACTATGCTAAAAACAACATGCATTAATTTGTTTATGCTTCATGTAATACTGTACATAAGGATCTAAACACCATATCATCGGAGGAGGACAAATCCTCCCCCATACCCAGAAGAACCCATCATGGGAAGAAGTCACATCTTTCCCCATACCTTTAAGAACCCATCATGAGAGGAGGTTGCATTTTCCCCTATACCCGCCAAAAGTCATAATGGGAAGAGGACACATTCTCCCCCATACTCAGAAGAACCCATTATGGGAAGAAGCCACATCCTCCCCCAGAACCAAAAGAACTCATCACTGGAAGAGGTAACATTTTCCCCCAATACTCAGAAGAACCCTTAATTGGAAGAGGTTACATTCTCTCTCATACCCAGCATGGGAGGAGGTCACGACCACCTCCATCCCCAGGAAGAACCTATCATGGGAGGAGGCCACATCTTCGCCTATTCCAAGAGGAACCCATCATGGGGGAGGTCAGATTTTCTCCCCCCAGAAGAACTATTTTCCAGTGGGGACCAAGGAAGAAGGAGCATCAAAGGAGCCCTGGAGAGGTGGAATTCACCTACATTTTCACACAGACATACACACCAATTAACTCACCAGCTCTTCCTGGGAATCAATAAGGGCGAGTGATGCATTGTGGGAGACACAGAAGTCCTGGCTGTTTTGCCACTCATTATATTGCTTGGAGAAATATTAACATTTTTTTATGTACCAGATCCAGTCATCTTCACATGGGGCTTCAAGGATGACCTCTGGGCAGACATTGTACTTCCCTAAAATTGGATACAAATACACAATATTTACATTGGTGCTGGTGGTTTCACCAATGAGCCACGTCTTAGAGGGCAAACATAAGCTTAGTTCAAATTACAGCTAGCATTAGTGGGGTAAACATATGAAGGCGGAATGTTTTGCTGTGTTGTCTGTAGAAATTGAATTTTCTTTTCATATCCCAATTTGGAAAGACAATTATAGTCTGATTGGTTCGCAAAAACACTTTTGTCTTTCTGGTTTCCAAATACATCATCAAATATATATATATATATACCATACTGTCAAAACTGTTGTCTTTACACACACATGAACTTTAATGGCATCCCAGTCTTAGTCCGTGGGGTTCAATATTGAGTTGGCCCACCCTTTGCAGCTATAACAGCTTCAACTCCTCTGGGTAGGCCATCCACAAGGTTTAGGAGTGTGTCTATGGGAATGTTTGACCATTCTTCCAAAAACACATTTGTGAGGTCAGGGCACTGATGTTGGACGAGAAGGCCTGGCTTTGTGCACTGGTCAAAATCATTTGGTGGAGGGGTGATTATGGTGTGAGGTTGTTTTTCAGGGGTTGGGCTTGGCCCCTTAGTTCCAGTGAAGGGAACTCTTAAGGCATTAGCATACCAAGACATTTTGGACAATTTCATGCTCCCAACTTTGTGGGAACAATTTGGGGATGGCCCCTTCCTGTTCCAACATGACTGCACACCAGTGCACAAAGCAAGGTCCATAAAGACATGGATGAGCGAGATTGGGGTGGAACTTAACTGGCCTGCACAGAGCCCTGACTTCAACCCGATAGAACACATTTGAAATAAATTAAGAGTGGAGACTGCGAGCCAAACCTTCTAGTTCAACATCAATGCCTGACCTCACAAATGCACTTCTGGAAGAATGGTCAAATATTCCCATAGACACACTCCTAAACCTTGTGGACGGCCTTCCCAGAAGAGTTGAAGCTGTTATAGCTGCAAAGGGTGGGCCAACTCAATATTGAACCCTACGGACTAAGACTGGGGTGCCATTAAAGTTCATGTGCGTGTAAAGGCAGGCGTCCCAATACTTTTGCTAATATAGTGTATATATATTGAAATCTTGGCAGTGCAAGTACCTGCCAAATCCAATATAGGGTATTTCTGCAGCTGCATGTGTATTGCAGTTTATGGGGGTTAGTCAATGGGTGGCACAACTGTGACTCAACTGCCTATTTTTACCATCCCCTGGCCTGTTTCATGGGCAATGTGAACACTTTCATTTTAGAGCCCTTTTCACACATTAGGCCCAGCAACCCATGTCATTGTGTGATGTCCCATATATAACAGTGTCCTTCACTTGGACTCACCTCTGACAGAATAAACCGTCCATAGTGCAGCAATAATGACAATGTTGATCAAAGCAAACGTCAATATTATATATAGAACACTCTCGCTGAATTGTTTCTTGGTACCTGCAAAGCAGAAAACAAACTTCAGATATACATTATAGTGATACAACAAGTCACACATGGAGGGTTCTTTCAGAAAGAATGGACTTGTAGAGCATCTGTCAACTTTTTCACAGCTGTCCTCATTAAGGAGGTTTATACTCGCTTCTAGTTTTTTTGGACTGATGTGAAAGTGACAGAAATCTTCCTACTTCCTTCATATTTTATGGGTGTCGGAAAGAACAGAAATGTGGGGAAATCCTCTAAACAGCCCTCAGGCAGCAATAATAAGACATTTTTAGTTACATTCAGTTAGATATAGATCGTCTGTCGGGATTTTATTGATTTTATAAAATACAGGCACAAGAAGGCCAGACAGATGTTGAAGTCCAGATGTAATATACATTCAATTCCTACACATTTCCCGGGTTCTGAGGGCCCCACTTCATCAGGGCTTAACAAGATTGGACAAAAGGGAATGAGGTCAGTAGGAGGTGAGTATCTTCTCAGAAATTGCACCATCAAGATGATCTCCTCCTACTGTTGGGACTCCCGTTTGTCCAGTTAGATCTTTATTGTATACTTACATTGGCACATGGGTGGAGTATTGTCAAACCCACAGCCAAAACCACATCATGCTATGTATAGCGAAATCTCTCCAAGTCAAGAGCCACTTCTTCATCCAACTCAAAGTGACCCGGTACTGTGGTCTTTCAGGGCCAAATAACCGGGGCACTTTAGAGAGGATAATCATCACATAATTACCATCGATGTCCCTCCCTCCCCATTTACCTGCTGGGGTCAAGCAAAACCCCAGTCTTCTTTATATAATTATTAAGCTCAGGGAATAATAAATACCTTGTGTAAAATTATTATTTTTAGTGAGGTAAAAATGAAATACTGTATTTTAATATTTCTCATACAATTGTTTCCAGCCTGTAGGTGGAGCCCTGGGCCCCTTTTCATATTTACCAGACTAACCTTCACTGCTTTGCTGAAATAAGGCTCTGATTTACATGACTCAAGATCAAATGTCATACAGGCAGTTGTAAAAGTCAGAGGAGTGGCTTACCACCTTACCACTATGCTGAACTGAATTGTTCAATTACAGACTGTCTGAAAGCAAGCAGTTTCTGGTAAGCTGTTTGGAAAACTAAGAATGCCCTTTGACAGAATGCTCTGGTGTCATAGGTTAACCCGGCGTTACAGGGGACCTGTGACCTCGCTTGTCACTTTTAGTTCCAGCCATTGGCTACTAGGTCTAAACAATGCATAGTGAGGAGAGGTCACATCCTTCCATACCTGGAAGGACTAGGTATAATTGGGTCAAAGACTTTAAAGAAGACCATGTCATTATCCTTGAATAGGAAAGGTGATAGGGTCTCTATAAATGTTCAGTTGTAAAAAAATAAAAAATAAAATATACTACCAGAAGCACATTTGTGAGGTCAGGTACTCATGTTGGACGAGAAGGCCTGGCTCACAGTCTCCCCTCTAATTCATCCCAAAGGTGTTCAATCGGGTTGAGGTCAGGACTCTGTGCAGGCCAGTCAACTTACTCCACCCCAAACTCCCAAGTGGTCAAACATGCCCCTAGATATACTCCTAAATCTTGTGAACAGCCTTCCCAGAAGAGTTGAAGCTGTTATAGATGCAAAGGGTGGGCCAATTCAATATTGAACCCTACGGACTAAGACTGGAATGCCATTAAAGTGCATGTGCGTGTAAAGGCAGATGTCCCAATACTTTTGAATATAGTATATAGTTATGTACAGTATAAAGGATACTGTATATAATATTAGTTGAAGGATTTAAAAACTATTGAAATAATTTTAAATACCGTAATATTGACCCAACTCCAATAAAGTTTCCTTTTCATAGAAACCATACTTACGTGTGATTAAATACTGATCCATTTGTCCACATCCAGAGCCCCCCATTATCTACTCTCTTCAGACCAATCCAGTGATCTGATGAGCCTTTGAATCGTTTAAGAAACACCTGGTGGGAAAAAATTTAGGTAAATGTTATGACTAATAAGCACAAGCTGGCTGGGTGTGATGCATTTGTGTCCTGGGACAATCGTTGAGGAACAATTTGATTGGATTCTCTACTACAGCCAGTTAAATGCCCAAACTACAGGGTGATTGGCCACAGTCCAGTTTCTCCAACCTGCTCCCAATAACTTCTGATATCCACGTGTCACCAAGCAATGCGGCAATTGGACATGATCAGTGTGGAACCAGCTGACTGTATACATAACTATCATAGCAGAAGTCCATTGATAGGAAGCAGGTTGAAGTGTTTTATCCTGGCAATCCAAAAATTATGGTCCCTGTGATGTACACATGTACTAATGACAAAGATGGCCAACCAATTTATTTCAACAACCAGGACCTGAAGGCCTTTTGAAAGAAGAACTATACTATGCTAAAAACAACATGCATTAATTTGTTTATGCTTCATGTAATACTGTACATAAGGATCTAAACACCATATCATCGGAGGAGGACAAATCCTCCCCCATACCCAGAAGAACCCATCATGGGAAGAAGTCACATCTTTCCCCATACCTTTAAGAACCCATCATGAGAGGAGGTTGCATTTTCCCCTATACCCGCCAAAAGTCATAATGGGAAGAGGACACATTCTCCCCCATACTCAGAAGAACCCATTATGGGAAGAAGCCACATCCTCCCCCAGAACCAAAAGAACTCATCACCGGAAGAGGTCACAATTTCCCCCCAATACTCAGAAGAACCCTTAATTGGAAGAGGTTACATTCTCTCTCATACCCAGCATGGGAGGAGGTCACGACCACCTCCATCCCCAGGAAGAACCTATCATGGGAGGAGGCCACATCTTCGCCTATTCCAAGAGGAACCCATCATGGGGGAGGTCAGATTTTCTCCCCCCAGAAGAACTATTTTCCAGTGGGGACCAAGGAAGAAGGAGCATCAAAGGAGCCCTGGAGAGGTGGAATTCACCTACATTTTCACACAGACATACACACCAATTAACTCACCAGCTCTTCCTGGGAATCAATAAGGGCGAGTGATGCATTGTGGGAGACACAGAAGTCCTGGCTGTTTTGCCACTCATTATATTGCTTGGAGAAATATTAACATTTTTTTATGTACCAGATCCAGTCATCTTCACATGGGGCTTCAAGGATGACCTCTGGGCAGACATTGTACTTCCCTAAAATTGGATACAAATACACAATATTTACATTGGTGCTGGTGGTTTCACCAATGAGCCACGTCTTAGAGGGCAAACATAAGCTTAGTTCAAATTACAGCTAGCATTAGTGGGGTAAACATATGAAGGCGGAATGTTTTGCTGTGTTGTCTGTAGAAATTGAATTTTCTTTTCATATCCCAATTTGGAAAGACAACTATAGTCTGATTGGTTCGCAAAAACACTTTTTATATATATATATATACCATACTGTCAAAAGTATTGGTACACTTGTCTTTACACGCACATGAGCTTTAATGTCTTCGTAGTCTTCGTTTTCAGGGTTCAATATTGAGTTGGCCCACCCTTTGCAGCTATAACAGCTTCAACTCTTCTGGGAAGTCTGTCCACAAGGTTTAGGAGTGTGTCTATGGGAATGTTTGACCATTCTTCAAGAAGCTCATTTGTGAGATCAGACGCTGATGCGAATGAGAAGGCTTGGCTCTCAATCTCTGCTCTAATTCATCACAAAGGTGTTCTATCGGGTTGAGGTCAGGACTCTGTGCAGGTCAGTCAAGTTCCTCCACTCCAAACTTGCTCATCCATGTCTTTATGGACCTTGCTTTGTGCACTGGTCCAAATCATTTGGTGGAGGGGGGATTATGGTGGGGGGTTGTTTTTCAGGGGTTGGGCTTGGCTTCTTAGTTTCAGTGAAGGGAACTCTTAAGGCATCAGCATACGAAGACATTTTGGACAATTTCATGCTCCCAACTTTGTGGGAACAGTTTGGGGATGGCCCCTTCCTGTTCCAACATGACTGCGCACCAGTGCACAAAGCAAGGTCCATAAAGACATGGATGAGCGAGATTGGGGTGGAACTTAACTGGCCTGCACAGAGCCCTGACTTCAACCCGATAGAACACATTTGAGATAAATTAAGAGTGGAGACTGCGAGCCAAACCTTCTAGTTCAACATCAATGCCTGACCTCACAAATGCACTTCTGGAAGAATGGTCAAACATTCCCATAGACACACTCCTAAACCTTGTGGACGGCCTTCCCAGAAGAGTTGAAGCTGTTATAGCTGCAAAGGGTGGGCCAACTCAATATTGAACCCTACGGACTAAGACTGGGGTGCCATTAAAGTTCATGTGTGTGTAAAGGTAGGCGTCCCAATACTTTTGGTAATATAGTGTATATATATTGAAATCTTGGCAGTGCAAGTCCCTGCCAAATGCAATATAGGGTATTTCTGCAGCTGCATGTGTATTGCAGTTTATGGGGGTTAGTCAATGGGTGGCACAACTGTGACTCAACTGCCTATTTTTACCATCCCCTGGCCTGTTTCATGGGCAATGTGAACACTTTCATTTTAGAGCCCTTTTCACACATTAGTCCCAGCAACCCATGTCATTGTGTGATGTCCCATATATAACAGTGTCCTTCACATGGACTCACCTCTGACAGAATAAACCGTCCATAGTGCAGCAATAATGACAATGTTGATCAAAGCAAACGTCAATATTATATATAGAAGACTCTCGCCGATATGTTTCTTGGTACCTGCAAAGCAGAAAACAAACTTCAGATATACATTATAGTGATACAACAAGACACACATGGAGGGTTCTTTCAGAAAGAATGGACTTGTAGAGCGTCTGTCAACTTTTTCACAGCTGTCCTCATTAAGGAGGTTTATACTCGCTTCTAGTTTTTTTGGACTGATGTGAAAGTGACAGAAATCTTCCTACTTCCTTCATATTTTATATTTTATGGGTGTCGGAAAGAACAGAAATGTGGGGAAATCCTCTAAACAGCCCTCAGGCAGCAATAATAAGACATTTTTAGTTACATTCAGTTAGATATAGATCGTCTGTCGGGATTTTATTGATTTTATAAAATACAGGCACAAGAAGGCCAGACAGATGTTGAAGTCCAGATGTAATATACATTCAATTCCTACACATTTGCCGGGTTCTGAGGGCCCCACTTCATCAGGGCTTAACAAGATTGGACAAAAGGGAATGAGGTCAGTAGGAGGTGAGTATCTTCTCAGAAATTGCACCATCAAGATGATCTCCTCCTACTGTTGGGACTCCCGTTTGTCCAGTTAGATCTTTATTGTATACTTACATTGGCACATGGGTGGAGTATTGTCAAACCCACAGCCAAAACCACATCATGCTATGTATAGCGAAATCTCTCCAAGTCAAGAGCCACTTCTTCATCCAACTCAAAGTGACCCGGTACTGTGGTCTTTCAGGGCCAAATAACCGGGGCACTTTAGAGAGGATAATCATCACATAATTACCATCGATGTCCCTCCCTCCCCATTTACCTGCTGGGGTCAAGCAAAACCCCAGTCTTCTTTATATAATTATTAAGCTCAGGGAATAATAAATACCTTGTGTAAAATTATTATTTTTAGTGAGGTAAAAATGAAATACTGTATTTTAATATTTCTCATACAATTGTTTCCAGCCTGTAGGTGGAGCCCTGGGCCCCTTTTCATATTTACCAGACTAACCTTCACTGCTTTGCTGAAATAAGGCTCTGATTTACATGACTCAAGATCAAATGTCATACAGGCAGTTGTAAAAGTCAGAGGAGTGGCTTACCACCTTACCACTATGCTGAACTGAATTGTTCAATTACAGACTGTCTGAAAGCAAGCAGTTTCTGGTAAGCTGTTTGGAAAACTAAGAATGCCCTTTGACAGAATGCTCTGGTGTCATAGGTTAACCCGGCGTTACAGGGGACCTGTGACCTCGCTTGTCACTTTTAGTTCCAGCCATTGGCTACTAGGTCTAAACAATGCATAGTGAGGAGAGGTCACATCCTTCCATACCTGGAAGGACTAGGTATAATTGGGTCAAAGACTTTAAAGAAGACCATGTCATTATCCTTGAATAGGAAAGGTGATAGGGTCTCTATAAATGTTCAGTTGTAAAAAAATAAAAAATAAAATATACTATAAATATATATATATATACACACACACACACTCTCTCTATTACCAAAAGTACTGGGACACCTGCCTTTACACGCACATGAAATTTAATGGCATCCCACTCTTAGTCCGTAGGGTTCAATATTGAGTTGGCCCACCCTTTGCAGCTATAACAGCTTCAACTCTTCTGGGAAGGCCGTCCACAAGGTTTAGGAATGTGTCTATGGGAATGTTTGACCATTCTTCCAGAAGTGCATGTGTGAGGTCAGGTACTGTTGGACGAGAAGGCCTGGCTCACAGTCTCCCCTCTAATTCATCCCAAAGGTGTTCAATCGGGTTGAGGTCAGGACTCTGTGCAGGCCAGTCAAGTTCCTCCACCCCAAACTCCCAAGTGGTCAAACATGCCCCTAGATACACTCCTAAATCTTGTGAACAGCCTTCCCAGAAGAGTTGAAGCTGTTATAGATGCAAAGGGTGGGCCAATTCAATATTGAACCCTACGGACTAAGACTGGGATGCCATTAAAGTGCATGTGCGTGTAAAGGCAGATGTCCCAATACTTTTGAATATAGTATATAGTTATGTACAGTATAAAGGATACTGTATATAATATTAGTTGAAGAATTTAAAATTATTGAAATAATTTTAAATAATATTGACCCAACTCCAATAAAGTTTCCTTTTCATAGAAACCAGACTTACGTGTCATTAAATACTGATCCATTTGTCCACATCCAGAGCCCCCCATTATCTTCTCTCTTCAGGCCAATCCAGTGATCTGATGAGCCTTTGAATCGTTGAAGAAACTCCTGGTGGGAAAAAATGTAGGCAAATGTTAGGACTAATAAGCACAAGCTGGCTGGGTGTGATGCATTTGTGTCCTGGGACAATCGTTGAGGACCAATTTGATTGGATTCTCTACTACAGCCAGTTAAATGCCCAAACTACAGGGTGATTGGCCACAGTCCAGTTTCTCCAACCTGCTCCCAATAACTTCTAATATCCACATGTCACCAAGCAATGCTGCAACTGGACATGATCAGTGTGGAACCAGCTGACTGTATGTATAACTATCATAGCAGAAGTCCATTGATGGGAAGCAGGTTTAAGTGTTTTATCCTGGAAATCCAAAAAATTATGGTCCCTGTGATTTACACATGTACTAATGACAAAGATGGCCAACCAATTTATTTCAACAACCAGGACCTGAAGGCCTTTTGAAAGAATAACTATACTATGCTAAAAATAAAAAAGCATTAATTTGTTTATGCCTCATGTAATACTGTAAATAAGGATCTAAACACCATATCATCAGAGGAGGACAAATCCTCCCCCATACCCAGAAGAACACATCATGGAAAGAAGTCACATCTTTACCCATACCTTTAAGAACCCATCATGAGAGGAGGTCGCATTTTCCCCCAAACCCAGCAGAACTCATAATGGGAAGAAGCCACATCCTCCCCCAGAACCAAAAGAACTCATCACCGGAAGAGGTCACAATTTTCCCCCAATACTCAGAAGAACTCATAATTGGAAGAGGTTACATTCTCTCTCATACCCAGCATGGGATGAGGTCACAACCACCTCCATCCCCAGGAAGAACCTATCATGGGAGGAGGTCACATCTTCGCCTATTCCAAGAGGAACCCATCATGGGGGAGGTCAGATTTTCTCCCCCCAGAAGAACTATTTTGCAGTGGGGACCAAGGAAGAAGGAGCATCAAAGGAGCCCTGGAGAGGTGGAATTCACCTACATTTTTACACAGACATACACATCAATTAACTCACCAGCTCTTCCTGGGAATCAATAAGGGCGAGTGATGCATTGTGGGAGACACAGAAGTCCTGGCTGTTTTGCCACTCATTATATTGCTTGGAGAAATAATAACATTTTTTCCTGTACCAGATCCAGTCATCTTCACATGGATCTTCAAGGATGACCTCTGGGCAGACATTGTACTTCCCTAAAATTGGATACAAATACACAATATTTACATTGGTGCTGGTGGTTTCACCAATGAGCCACGTCTTAGAGGGCAAACATAAGCTTAGTTCAAATTACAGCTAGCATTAGTGGGGTAAACATATGAAGGGGGAATGTTTTGCTGTGTTGTCTGTAGAAATTGAATTTTCTTTTCATATCCCAATTTGGAAAGACAACTATAGTCTGATTGGTTCACAAAAACACTTTTGTCTTCCTGGTTTCCAAATACATCATCAAATATATATATATACCATACTGTCAAAAGTATTGGTACACTTGTCTTTACACGCACATAAGCTTTAATGGCATCGTAGTCTTAGTTTTCAGGGTTCAATATTGAGTTGGCCCACCCTTTGCAGCTATAACAGCTTCAACTCTTCTGGGTATTCTGTCCACAAGGTTTAGGAGTGTGTCTATAGGAATGTTTGACCATTCTTCAAGAAGCTCATTTGTGAGATCAGACGCTGATGCGAATGAGAAGGCCTGGCTCTCAATATCTGCTCTAATTCATCCCAAAGGTGTTCTATCGGGTTGAGGTCAGAACTTTGTGCAGGCCAGTTAAGTTCCTCCACCCCAAACTCACTCATCCATGTCTTTATGGACCTTGCTTTGTGTACTGGTCCAAATCATTTGGTGGAGGGGGGATTATGGTGTGGGGGTTGTTTTTCAGGGGTTGGGCTTGGCCCCTTAGTTCCAGTGAAGGGAACTCTTAAGGCGTCAGCATACCAAGACATTTTGGACAATTTCACGCTCCCAACTTTGTGGGAACAGTTTGGGTGTGTGTATCAAAAATTGAAGGAGAGAGGGGGAGGGGGGGGGGAGGGAAGGGAATGAGGGATTGGAGAGGAAAAGGGGAAGGCGTGAGTACACCTAAGTTAAATTGTAAATTATATTAGACAGTTTTAACCCGTTAGGGTGTTGTTTCTGTAACCATAACTTGTACAATATCACATAGGGGGGCAGGGGAAGGGAAGAACCCTATAGAGTGGGTTCAAGAGAAGGGGTTACTTCGTGCAACAATAGATTAAAGAGTGGGTATAGTGGTAAAAACAATTTTATTGGACTTATGCATAAAATTGAAACACAATAAACTTACTAATTGCTAGAAATAGATAGTGCGATCAGGCCTTGAACAAACCAGACAAGACAGACTAGACAAACAATACATTTAGGAAACATCTATTGCCACCCGGTCAGGGCATATTGCAGGTTGCCACATTGGCCTGTTTGGTGAGGTCAATCTGTCAAATTATATTGGTTACTTCCACCCAAATGGGGATTCCAATTTAGTGTTTAGACTAATGTATGGGCCCATGTGGCATAGTGCAATGGGAGAGAGTTGGATGCAGTGGGAGAAGAGACACCTGTAGTGTAATGAGGCAGGATAGGGTTCCGTTGTTGTTTAGGTATTAGGAGTAAAATATTCCTCTGAGTTGGATGTAGGGCAATGTATGCTATTAGTCCTGTAACTGTATTACTCCTATATGTTTATCCGGAAGTCCTTGGTAACCTGTAGGAATGTTGGAGATGCCAAGTGTGCAATAGTACCATAAGCAGACAATAATCAGTCTAAATTGGTATTCAGGTGGCAGTGCAATCACTTATATCATAAGTTAGTGGTGTAGTCGTCATACAATTGCTGTTGGTATTTAATGGTGTTAAAATTGGCTGTACATTACCACTGCCTTCCACGCTGCTCTTACTCAGGGGTACTTGTAGTCCATTAGTCCTAGTAGCCAAGACCGCCGTTGCGTTCCTATTTCAGGCACGGGATATCCACAAGATCCTGCTGTATGTTGCGGTGCTCCGCTTATCAGTGTAGGTAGGGGATCCCGTCTCACGGAGGCGCTTGGTAGACCTTTAGGTTACCCCTTTCAGAGCTGCGGCTGTGTCCTCCTCGTATCAGCTTCTTCGCTGAGTATCACCCTCACTGCCCTGAGCGCACGGACCGGGTGGCGCAGTGACGTCAACGCGTTTCGCCGTGATTCAATGACGTAGCTTCATCTCTTGACGAGGAGGACACAGCCGCAGCTCTGAAAGGGGTAACCTAAAGGTCTACCAAGCGCCTCCGTGAGATAAACAACAACGGAACCCTATCCTGCCTCATTACACTACAGGTGTCTCTTCTCCCACTGCATCCAACTCTCTCCCATTGCACTATGCCACATGGGCCCATACATTAGTCTAAACACTAAATTGGAATCCCCATTTGGGTGGAAGTAACCAATATAATTTGACAGATTGACCTCACCAAACAGGCCAATGTGGCAACCTGCAATATGCCCTGACCGGGTGGCAATAAATGTTTCCTAAATGTATTGTTTGTCCAGTCTGTCTTGTCTGGTTTGTTCAAGGCCTGATCGCACTATTTCTAGCAATTAGTAAGTTTATTGTGTTTCAATTTTATGCATAAGTCCAATAAAATAGTTTTTACCACTATACCCACTCTTTAATCTATTGTTGCACGAAGTAACCCCTTCTCTTGAACCCACTCTATAAGGTTCTTCCCTTCCCCTGCCCCCCTGGGTGTGTGTATGTATGTATATATGTGTGTGTGTGTGTGTATATATATATATATATATATATATATATATATATATAATATTGAAATCTTGGCAGTGCAAGTACCTGCCAAATGCAATATAGGGTATTTCTGCAGCTGCATGTGTATTGCAGTTTATGGGGGATAGTCGATGGGTAGCACAACTGTGACTCAACTGCCCATTTTTACCATCCCCTGGCCACCCTTGTGAATAAAACCTAAAAGAAGATTTTGTTTTTGTTTCACGGGCAATGTGAACACTTTCATTTTAGAGCCCTTTTCACACATTAGTCCCAGCAACCCATGTCATTGTGTGATGTCCCATATATAACAGTGTCCTTCACATGGACTCACCTCTGACAGAATAAACCGTCCATAGTGCAGCAATAATGACAATGTTGATCAAAGCAAATGTCAATATTATATATAGAAGACTCTCGCTGAATTGTTTCTTGGTACCTAAAAGCAGAAAACAAACTTCAGATATACATTATAGTGATACAACAAGACACACATGGAGGGTTCTTTAAGAAAGAATGGACTTGTAGAGCGTCTGCCAACTTTTTCACAGCTGTCCTCATTAAGGAGGTTTATACTCGCTTCTAGTTTTTTGGACTGATGTGAAAGTGACAGAAATCTTCCTACTTCCTTCATATTTTATGGGTGTCGGAAAGAACAGAAATGTGGGGAAATCCTCTAAACAGCCCTCAGGCAGCAGTAACAAGACATTTTTAGTTACATTCAGGGAGATATAGATCCTCTGTCTGGATTTTATTGATTTTATAAAATACAGACACAAGAAGGCCAGACAGATGTTTAAGTCCAGATGTAATATACATTCAATTCCTACACATTTCCCGGGTTCTGAGGACACCACTTCATCAGGGCTTAACAAGATCAGACAAAAGGGAATCAGGACAGTAGGAGGTGAGTATCTTCTCAGAAAATGCACCATCAAGATGATTACCTCCTACTGTTGGGACTCCCGTTTGTCCAGTTAGATCTTTATTGTATACTTACATTGGCACAATATAAGTTTATCTAGTACCTGAGTGGTCATTGGGCAAGTTTTAGTAGTCAAACTACTACCCTGATCGCCACAATCTTCTAGGTCCAGTGCCTTTTTACGGAGTGTCCATAGGGGGTTGCTTGCTAGGCACCACTGCCATTCACAAAACGTCTTGTATTTTTTCAATGAAGACAATGGTGAATGATGGCAATATAGAGTGAGGGACCTTCTGTGGTTATGATGAAGAAGGGCAACCACTCAGCAGTGGATCCAGAAGATTGTGGCAATCACTGTAGTATCCGTGACCACAGTGATTTTCAACTGAGAAGATGAAATGTAATGACCTGAACACAATGCTGAAGTTTTAAGGCACCACAGACAGTAAGGTCTCAGATAACCTTGGTCAGGTTTCTTTGACTTAATAGCACTCCTGTTCTTCTACCCCACACTCCCCCTCCCTCTGTGGGAGCCGTGGTCTACCTCCAGCAGGTCAATACCCCCTCTACAGTGACAAATACTATGCTCCAATCAGGAATGTTCAGGCTTCAGGCTGATTGGAGCACAATGTACAGAGGGTGTGGTAGGGATAGTCCATTGCTCATACAGAAGGGGCAGAGGTCATTATCTTCAGCAGGATACCAGGGTGGGGGAGTTTGGGGTAGTGCAGGGACATTATTAAGTTTCAAATAAAAGAAAGACTATTACAGATGTAATTATTTATTTTTCCTGACTTTGTCTAGGCCAGTGTTTCTCAACTCCAGTCCTCAAGGCGCCCCAACAGGTCATGTTTTCAGGATTTCCCTCAGATAAAACAGCTGTGGTAATTACTAAGGCAGTGAAACTGATCAAATCACCTGTGCGAAATAATGGAAATCCTGAAAACATGACCTGTTGGGGCGCCTTGAGGACTGGAGTTGAGAAACCCTGGTCTAGGCTGTAAAAGCCCGGGGCTACAACTGAGCTTTACATTTCCTCAACCAACAATTCCCCGGTTCTTACCATATCTTGATAAATCCTGCAGAATTTCTGGTTTGGGTTTGGCCGTGTCCCGATTAATGACAAGTCCGAGATGTTCTGCTTCCATCGTAATTTCTCTCATTGGACAAATGAAAATGTCTTTTATTACTCTGTTGTTTTTTTTTTTGTTCTGTAAAGAGACAAACATATAGGAATGAATGGGATTTCTACATGAAAATGCCTGTGTGCCGCGTACAGACGATCGGATTTTCCGACAACAAATGTTCGATGGGAGCTTGTTGTCGGAAATTCTGACTGTGTGTAGGCTCCATCGGACATTTTCCGTCGGTATTTCCGACAAACAAAATTTGTGATCTGGATCTCAAACTTTCCGACAACAAAATCCATTGCCGGAAATTCCAATTGTGTGCACACAATTCCGATGCACACAATTC
Organism: Lithobates clamitans; assembly: GCA_037952925.1. Lineage (NCBI taxonomy): Eukaryota > Metazoa > Chordata > Amphibia > Anura > Ranidae > Lithobates > Lithobates clamitans. The sequence goes on from JBBGZY010001824.1 coordinate 336,876, forward strand.
CACGCATGCTCAGAATCAAGCAGAAGAGCCGTACGTCACCGTGTTCTTGACGTTTGGAATTTCCAACAAGATTTGTGTGACCGTGTGTATGCAAGACAAGTTTGAGCCAACATCCATCGGAAAAAAAAAAGATGGATTTTGTTGTCGGAATGTGCGGTCGTGTGTACGCGGCATTAGGATGTGGACATCTGTGAACAGACACTTATGAGTAAAACACATATCTCCAACCATAAAAATAAACTTAGCTCTCCTATTCATCATGTAATCCATTGTCCCGAGCAAAGGCGCTGAGGGAAAAATGGGGGCAAGCACCTAGGGCAGTGGGTAAGTGGGGGTATACACTGCATTTGAGGTCTGTTTTTTGGGTCTGTTTTTGGGTTTTTGGGTATGATAGATGAAAGGTTAGATAAGCTACACAGGATCTTTAGTATAATAGTACATGTTTACTTTAAAAAGACACCATCACTTCAGCATATCAGACAACTGACCCACAGATACTGACCTCTCCAGTGATCTCCCACCAAGCCCTCCTCCATCATAGCCAACCCAACATACTCAGTGCTTGGGCATATGAAGGAGTATGTGTCCCTTCCCATGAAGCAGTTTTTCGGCCTAGCAGCCAATCACAGGGCCTGAACACTGCCCTACACTATGTTGTCAAAAACATTGGGACGCCTGCCTTTACATGCACATGAACTGTAATATCATCCCAGTCTTAGTCCCTAGGGTTCAATATTGAGTTGGCCCCACCTTTGCAGCTATAACAGCTTCAACTCTTCTGGGAAGGCCGTCCACAAGGATTAGGAGTGTGTCTATGGGAATGTTTGACCATTCTTCCAGAAGCGCATTGTGAGATCAGGCACTGATGTTGGATGAGAAGACCTGGCTCGCAGTCTTTGCTTTAATTCATCCCAAAGGTGTTAAGGTCTAGATCCTGTGCAGGCCAGTTAAGTTCCTTCACCCCAAACTCACTCATCCATGTCTTTATGGACCTTGCTTCGGGAGACATTCTGCCCATGTGTATGTCGATCTGGCTGGCTTCTGTCGGGCGTGCATACTGGAAAACCAGCGGCAGACCAACTCCTGTTCAGTGCTCTCAGCCAATGGCAGAGGGCGCTGATCTGAGTTTTCTGGCGGGGAGCCATCCTGCTGTCAGAACACAACAGCTCAGTGGTGGAGATCGCTGTACTAACCTTGCATGATTACTACACCGGCTCCCGAATGGAGCAGTCAGTTTTTTTTCATGCAACCCATGCAAGCAATGCAAGGGTAATTTTAGGCAATCAGTAGATCAGTAGTTGTCAATATAAGAGGTATAGGAAGCCTCAAATGTGGCCTTTGACATCACCAAAGGGCTGAACACACTATTCCATATATACACACATACTGTAAACATAATAGAAGAAATAATGGTCAGTCTGTGGATAAGATGAGGTTTGGTTGGAGACATGCTGTAGAAGACATTGAGAGGCTGGGAACGTATTATATGAGGCTAGCAGATATTTTTAGTGTTACCACTTTAAAAATCAAAGCACTCGTTCCCACTGCAGACTGCTGGGGTCTGAAGGGCGCACAGCAAGTATCAAAGGGCTGCATGTGACCCTCAGGTCACAGGTTGGGCACCAAGGTCCTAGATGAACTTTTCTGTAAATTGGTCACAAGCACTATAAACATCCAGATAAAAAATACAACTCTATAGAGCTGAAGATCAGTTAGACAAGGGACAGCCATACAGGAATAAGGGAAGGGGTATTGGGTCTACAATAGGGGCAGATTGGAGCTAAGCCACCTGACAGCCAGGGCTGGCGCTACCACTAGGCAAAGTAGGCAGCCGCCTAGGCCGCAGCCATGGCCGATGGTTTCCCTACTCGATAAATGTGACAACAAAAAGGGGAAAAACAGAAGCGCCTTTAAGACCCCCTTCACACTGGGGCACTTTGCAGGCGCTACAGCGCTAAAAATAGCGCCTGCAAAGCGCCCTGAAAGAGTCGCTCCTCACACTCCAGTGTGAGAGCCCGAGGGCTTTCACGCTGGAGCGGTGTGCTGGCAAGACAGCAAAAAAAGTCCTGCTAGCGGCATCTTTGGAGCGGTGTGTATACTGTTCCTTCATCGCTCCTGCCCATAGAAATGAATGGGGCAGCGCGGCTATACCGCCGACAAAGCGCCGCTGCAGCAGCGGTTTGTGGTGGTTTTACCTCTTTCTCGGCCGCTAGCAGGGGGGTAAAACCGCCCCCGCTATCGGCCGAATACCGCCGCTAAAACGATGATAAAGCCGCGCTAAAAATAGCGGCGTTTTGCCGCCGGCGCCCGCACCGCCCCAGTGTGAAAGGGCTCTAAGTGTAAACGCATCACATCTCCTCCCCAGTGACGTCACCACGCTGACGGTGCGGCCTACAAAGCATCCCAGCCCTCGACCCTGATGACAGAGGGTCTCGGCCAGCTCCATGTCTCTGTCAGTGCTGAACATCCAGAATTTTCCAGTATCCCCTGCTGTGCCATTCCATGGGGTTTTATCATTGATGAGCCTGTTTTTTCCATTTTGTGAGTTTCTACAATTTTGAGCTTATTAAACTATATTACAGTCTACACTTGGGGGGGTTGGGATGCAAGTAGCTGGTCTCGCCTAGGGCAAAAAATAGTCTAGCACAGGCCCTGATGACAGCATCTCTGTCATTTCAGAATTCAAACATTGTTGGAACATTAAAGCGGAATTCGCGCCCCCCCCAGCTAAAAAATTAAAAGTCAGCAGCTACACATACTGTAGGTACTGTATTAGGACACTTACCTGTCCTGGAATCCAGCGACGTCGGCTCCCCAGCCAATGTTTCCATTGGCTCTCAGGTGCTGCCGCCGCCATTGCCTTTAATGGGACCCTGCAGTGAAGCCTTGAGGCCTCACAGCCGGTTCCCTACTGTGCATGCAGAGGAAGGAGGAAGGGGGCCGAAGTTCCGATTGATCTCGCCACGGTGAGATCTCTCGGAAGTGGGGACAGGGTACTGTGCGCAAGCAAAAATCTATTTTATTTTCAAAACTCCTTGCACGTGATTCTGTAATTCTTTGGAAACAAATTTCCACTTTGCTTCACCCCGTTCTCAAAGATAAATGAAAATTCACATTGAAAGTGAACATGTTCTATGACTTTAGTAAGTCATCTTTGGAGGAAACATTCCATCCTGTCCGGTGAGTGTCTCTATACACTGACCAACAGCTAAACAATAAAAGCTAAGTCACACTGACTCAACAAGTATGAAATCAACAAAGAAATGATATTATATTCTGCTCTATGTACAAAGATCTGCTAATGGAACGTAAGAACAATATTGTGACGGAAATCTAGGTTAGTAGTACATAGACACGTGTGAATGTATAATATGGAAAGGAGTAAATAGAAGATCTCGTCTTACCTTCCTCTGCAGTCTCCTCGCTCTGTGTTCAGTCACAGAGATCGGCATTATATATATATAGAAGGAATGACATAAGTTGCATGGAATGTGGAAGGAGCTGCAGAGTTTATCTTGACTAAGCATTACGTCAATATCGATACTTTCTATTGATATATTGTATACATTGCCAACATCACAAATCTCAATTGTATTGAATATCACATAATTACATAACCATTTTATGATTTAAAGGTTTTGTGTATTTTTTAAAAATCAATGAATTATGTTCTTGCTTACTGGACACTTAAACCCCCCCTCCTGCCCAGACCAATTTTTAGCTTTCAGCGCTGTCACACTGAGAATGACAATTGCGCGGTCATACAACACTGTACCCAAATGAAATTTTTATCATTTTTTTTCACACAAATGGAGCTTTCTTTGGACGTACTAAACTGCATATTGGGATGATGGGATGATTGAATTATTGGCTGCAATACTGAGAACTCTCACTAGATGTCAGTGTACTATATACACATATATATGGTAATGACTCTGTTGTTTCTCAAAATATGTTATTCTTTACTGCAGTGCTTGATACAATGTTGCAAGAAGCAGTTGCTAATGTTTAACTCTTCACTTGCTGATATATATGCAGCTGTACAACAGAATACAGAAGTAATTTAAAAATTACATTTGACCTGTTTTTGATGGGAATATGGGTAGAATTATTATTTCTCATGGGGATTATTGGAGGAATATCATGTTAACACCCGACAATGAACATATTTAACCCATTACTAATAATAATATGCATATACTTTTTCTACATGGGGATTATGGGTGGAATATTGTAGTTAGACATACGTAGGAATATATTAAACCTATTTCTGATATAAATATGTATATAATTATTTTTCTACATGGTGATTATTGGGGAAATATTGTTTATCAATATACATAGCAACATATTTAACCCATTTATGATATGAATATGCATGTAAATATATTTCTACATGGGGATTATTGGTGGAATATTGTTTAAAAATATACAGTAGGTGACCGCGATATTGTGTCAATCTCGCCGCATTTCTCGGCGAGATTTGACACCTGCGAGCCCCGTCGCAGGAGCCAGCGCCAAGATGGCTCACTCATCGGGAAAGGAAAACTTTGTTTTCCTCCCGCGATGAGTGACAGGCAGCGCTGACAGTTGTCTGGTATGAATCCTGAGGCGGGAACACCGTGCCAAATTTTAAATGAAAAAGCCGGCGTGGGTTCCCCCCCAGGAGCATACCAGGCCCTTAGGTCTGGTATGGATTGTAAGGGGAACCCCCCCTACGCTGGAAAATTGGCGTGGGGGTCCCCCCCAATCCATACCAGACCCGTATCCGAGCACGCAGCCCGGCCGGCCAGGAAAGGGGTGGGGACGAGCGAGCGGCCCCCCTCCTCCTGAGCCGTACCAGGCCGCATGACCTCAACATGGGGGGTGGGTGCCTTGGGGGAGGGGGCGCCCTGCAGGGGTCCCCCCACCCCAAAGCACCTTGTCCCCATGTTGATGAGGACAAGGGCCTCTTCCCGACAACCCTGGCCGTTGGTTGTCGGGGTCTGCGGGCGGGGGGCTTATCGGAATCCGGGAGCCCCCTTTAATAAGGGGGCCCCCAGATCCTGGCCCCCCACCCTGTGTGAATGAGTTTGGGGTACATGGTACCCCTACCCATTCACCTAGGGAAAAGTGTCAATATAAAAAAAACACAGTACACAGGTTTTAAGAGTAATTTATTAGTCAGCTCCGGGGTCTTCTTCCGACTTCGGGGGGTCTCCTTCCGACTTCTCCCGGTGTTCGGCCTCTTCTCCCGGGCCCCGCCGCTATCTTCTTCCATCTCTATTGCCAGCGAGGGGCCCGGTCTGCTGCCGCTGTCTTGTCGCCGCTGTCTCGCCGCCGCTGTCTCGCCGCCTCTTCTCCGGACTGTGAGCGTCTGCCTTTCCTTGGTGGCCTTCCACACATGGAGTAAAATTGGATTAGCAAAACACCGCCTGAAGTTTACTAGAAGAATTTCACCAGGAATGGCCTGCAGTCAGGTATAGGCTTGGCTAGACTAGAATGCAGTGGATATATATATGTTGGAGACTGTATATATATTTAATGCACTGCAGATCACTGAATCACTTGCCTGCCTGCCTGAAAGTGTATTTGAGAACATACACCAGCAATGGCCTGCAGTCAGATATAGGCTTGGCTAGACTGGAATGCAGTGGATATATATATGTAGGAGACACTATATATATTTAATGCACTGCAGATCACTGAATTATTTGCCTGCCTGCCTGCCTGCCTGAAAGTGTATTTGAATACGTACACCAAGAACAGTCTTCAGTGAGATCTAGCTAAACTGGATACAGTGTGTGTGTATATATATATATATATATATATATATATACATATATATATATATACACACAAAGCCGGGATGTATATATATATATATATATATATATATATATATAAATATATATACACACACTAAATACACTGCAGCTAACTGAATCAACTGCCTGTATGAAATACATTAGAAACAGGACAGCAGGAACGGTCTGCAGTGAGATCTAGCTAAACTGTATACAGTGGATGGATATATATAGATATATCGATATATATATATATTTATATATACAGTAAAACCTTGGTTTGCGAGCATAAGTCGTTCCAGAAACGTGCTTGTAATCCGAAGCACTTGTATATCAAAGCATTTTTTTTACAGGGTATAAAGAGAGGCACCTCTAAGTGTAGCAATACGTTGCTAAATGTTGTACTTTCATTAAATGTAAACATATTGCTACACTTATAGGCTCCTCTCTTCTTTTTTATACTCAGCTGTGACATGATGCTACTCTTATATCAAGACATCGCTTGTATATCTAGGCAAAATTTATTAAAACATTTTGCTTGTCTTGCAAAATGCTCTCAAACCAAGTTACTCTCAAACCAAGGTTTTACTGTATATATATTAAATACACTGCAGCTAACTGAATCAACTGCCTGCCTGAAGTACATTAGAAACAGTACAGCAGGAACGGTGTGCAGTGAGATCTAGCTAACTGAAAAAACTGCCTACTCAAAGTAAATGAAATGAAATTCTCTCTCTTTCTCTATCTCTCTCTCCGCCAGCAACACACTACACAAGGCCGATGTGCAGGCGGCCTTATATAGTGTGGGGCATGGACCTAACCCCCTGAGCCATAATTGGTCAAAGGCACCCTGCCTTTGGCCAGTTATGGCTCTTTGCTGACGGCGCTGTGATTGGCCAAAGCATGCGGGTCATAGTGCATGTTTGGCCAATCATCAGCAAGCAATGCACTGCGATGACTCAGTGCATTATGGGGTGTGACGCGCCGCTCGAATTTGGCGCGAACGCCCCATAATGTTCGATATATGGCGAACGATCAAACAGCTGATGTTCGAGTCAAACTCATGTTCGACTCGAACTCAAAGCTCATCCCTATTCCTAGGCATGTTTAACCATGGCATTTCACCCATGAAGAAAAATATTTATGTGGCTATTCATCTCATAAATAAGTTAAATATGTTAACTGTTATTGTAAATGATATTCCAGTCATAATCAACCTAAAAAACAATAACTTTACCCATATTCCTATGAGAAACAGGTCTGTATTACATAGGATGTTTAGATAAGATATTTCACCCATAATACCCATGTAGGAAAAAAAAATGCATATTCTTATCAGAAATAGGTTAAATAGGTTCCTGTGTATATTTATAAACAATATTCCACCAAAAATCCCCATGTAGAAAAATAATTACATGCATATTCATATCATAAATGGGTTAAATATGTTGCTATGTATATTTATAAACAATATTCCACCAATAATCCCCATGTAGAAAAAAAATATATGCATTTCCATATCAGAAATAGGTTTAATATGTTGCTATGTATATTTATAAACAATATTCCACCAATAATCCCCATGTAGAAAAATAATTATGTGCATATTCTCATCAGAAATGTGTTTAATATGTTTCTATGTATATTTATAAACAATATTCCACCAATAATCCCCATGTAGAAAAATAATTATATGCATTTTCATATCAGAAATAGGTTTAATATGTTGCTATGTATATTTATAAACAATATTCCACCAATAATCCCAATGTAGAAATATAATTATATAATTATATGCATATTCTCATCAGAAATGGGTTTAATATGTTGCTATGTATATTTATAAACAATATTCCACCAATAATCCCCATGTAAAAAAATAATTATATGCATTTTCATATCAGAAATAGGTTTTATATGTTGCTATGTATATTTCTAAACAATATTCCACCAATAATCCCCATGTAGAAATATAATTATATGAATATTCTCATCAGAAATGGGTTTAATATGTTGCTATGTATATTTATAAACAATATTCCACCAATAATCCCCATGTAGAAAAATAATTATATGCATTTACATATCAGAAATAGGTTTACTTTGTTGTTATGTATATTTATAAACAATATTCCACTAATAATCCCCATGTAAAAATATAATTATTTGCATATTCTCATCAGAAATGGGTTTAGTATGTTGCTATGTATATTTATAAACAATATTCCACCAATAATCCCCATGTAAAAGTATAATTATATGCATATTCTCATCAGAAATGGGTTTTATATGTTGCTATGTATATTTATAAACAATATTCCACCAATAATCCCGATGTAGAAAAATAATTATATGCATTTTCTCATCAGAAATGGGTTTATTATGTTGCTATGTATATTTATAAACAATATTCCACCAATAATCCCCATGTAGAAAAATAATTACATGCATATTCATATCATAAATGGGTTAAATATGTTGCTATGTATATTTATAAACAATATTCCACCAATAATCCCCATGTAGAAATATAATTATATGCATATTCTCATCAGAAATGGGTTTTATATGTTGCTATGTATATTTATAAACAATATTCCACCAATAATACCCATGTAGAAATATAATTATATGCATATTCTCATCAAAAATGGGTTAAATATGTTGCTATGTATATTTCTAAACAATATTCCACCAATAATCCCCATGTAGAAAAATAATTATATGCATTTCCATATCAGAAATAGGTTTAATATGTTGCTATGTATATTTCTAAACAATATTCCACCAATAATCCCCATGTAGAAATATAATTATATGAATATTCTCATCAGAAATGGGTTTAATATGTTGCTATGTATATTTATAAACAATATTCCACCAATAATCCCCATGTAGAAAAATAATTATATGCATTTACATATCAGAAATAGGTTTACTTTGTTGTTATGTATATTTATAAACAATATTCCACTAATAATCCCCATGTAAAAATATAATTATATGCATATTCTCATCAGAAATGGGTTTAGTATGTTGCTATGTATATTTATAAACAATATTCCACCAATAATCCCCATGTAAAAGTATAATTATATGCATATTCTCATCAGAAATGGGTTTTATATGTTGCTATGTATATTTATAAACAATATTCCACCAATAATCCCGATGTAGAAAAATAATTATATGCATTTTCTCATCAGAAATGGGTTTATTATGTTGCTATGTATATTTATAAACAATATTCCACCAATAATCCCCATGTAGAAAAATAATTACATGCATATTCATATCATAAATGGGTTAAATATGTTGCTATGTATATTTATAAACAATATTCCACCAATAATCCCCATGTAGAAATATAATTATATGCATATTCTCATCAGAAATGGGTTTTATATGTTGCTATGTATATTTATAAACAATATTCCACCAATAATACCCATGTAGAAATATAATTATATGCATATTCTCATCAAAAATGGGTTAAATATGTTGCTATGTATATTTATAAACAATATTCCACCAATAATCCCCATGTAGAAAAATAATTATATGCATTTTCATATCAGAAATAGGTTTTATATGTTGCTATGTATATTTATAAACAATATTCCACCAATAATCCCCATGTAGAAATATAATTATATGCATATTCTCATCAGAAATGGGTTTAATATGTTGCTTTGTATATTTATAAACAATATTCTACCAATAATCCCCATGTAGAAATATAATTATATGCATATTCTCATCAGAAATGGGTTTAATATGTTGCTATGTATATTTATAAACAATATTCCACCAATAATCATCATGTAGAAATATAATTATATGCATATTCTCATGAGAAATGGGTTTAATATGTTGCTATGTATATTTATAAACAATATTCCACCAGTATTCCCCATGTAGAAAAATAATTATATGCATTTTCATATCAGAAATAGGTTTAATATGTTGCTTGTATATTTATAAACAATATTCCACCAATAATCTCCATATAGAAATATAATTATATGCATATTCTCATCAGAAATAGGTTTAATATGTTGCTATGTCTATTTATAAACAATGTTCCACCAATAATCCCAATGTAGAAAAATAATTATATGCATTTTCATATCAGAAATAGGTTTAATTTGTTGCTACGTATATTTATAAACAATATTCCACCAATAATCCCCATGTAAAAATATAAGTATATGCATATTCTCATCAGAAATGGGTTTTATATGTTGCTATGTATATTTATAAACAATATTCCACCAGTATTCCCCATGTAGAAAAATAATTACATGCATATTCATATCATAAATGGGTTAAATATGTTGCTATGTATATTTTTAAACAATATTCCACTAATAATCCTCATGTAGAAAAATAATTATATGCATTTTCATATCAGAAATAGGTTTTATATGTTGCTATGTATATTTATAAACAATATTCCACCAATAATCCCCATGTAGAAATATAATTATATGCATATTCTTATCAGAAATGGGTTTAATATGTTGCTATGTATATTTATAAACAATATTCCACCAATAATCCCCATGTAGAAAAATAATTATATGCATTTTCATATCAGAAATAGGTTTAATATGTTGCTATGTATATTTATAAACAATATTCCACCAATAATCCCCATGTAGAAAAATAATTATATACATATTTATATCAGAAATAGGTTTAATATAGTCCTATGTATGTCTAACTACAATATTCCACACATAATCCCCAAGTAGAAAAAGTATATGCATATTAATAGTAGTAATTGGTTAAATATGTTCATTATCGGGTGTTAACATGATATTCCTCCACTAATCCCCATGAGAAATAATAATTCTTCCCAATTTCCCATCAAAAACAGGTCAAATGTAATTTGTACATTAATTCTGTATCCTGTTGTACAGCTGCATATATATCAGCAAGTGAAGAGTTAAACATTAACAAGTGCTTCTTGCAACATTGTATCAAGCACTGCAGGAAAGAATAACATATTTTGAGGAACAACAGAGTCATTACCATATATATGTGTATATAGTACACTGACATCTAGTGAGAGTTCTCAGTATTGCAACCAATAATCCAATCATCCCATCATTACAATATGCAGTTTAGTATGTCCTGTTTTATGGAAGCAAGTGGCCAAAATAGGTATTTAATACAGTTGTACATGTTACTATTGTTATATAATGAGATTAGAACTGTATACTGAACTAGTTATGTGTTCACTTGTAGTTCCACCAGACAACCAAACTAGCGAACCAAGCGAACTAACGAACTAACAAACCAGACGAACCAAATGTTCTAACAGACAATCAGACAAACGAACATACAGACAAACAGATCAAACAAACAGATCAAAGCAAACTGCAAATTGCAATATTAAAGAAGTAAAATTATTTCTTAAGCCTCAGATATACCTCTCAGAAAGATCATAAAGTGTCTAAGGAACTTTAAGTGAAAGTACAGATACTGAAGAGAGAAATATATCTACCATTGTATGTAAAATGACAAGATTGCACAGTTGAATCACCGTTTATTACACCTTATTCAACACATGTTTGTACATGCACTGCCTCTGCTAAATTGTCAGTGTTATATAAGAAGAAAGCTAAAGTTAATAAAGAAGATATCATAGAGGTTTGGTGTGCTCTTTAAACCTACTGCTTCCATAGAACGGCGCTAGAGGAATTCTAGAGTAAGAGATAGTCTTGTTTGGACTAAAAGGTCAAAGATTACAATTCTTCTAATGCCACAGCGCATAAGGCACTTCATAGTGCTGCGCCTGCCACAGAGCAGCCTTAAATATACACCTGGCAGCTGGAGCCAGGTGTGGCTGATCAGAACCTGCTGGCTTCTGGGAGACACCTGCTGGTGGACACTGGAGCTATAGCAAAGAGCCCAGAACAAGATAGTGCCACCAACAGGTGAACCTAATCCTAACAGTCATTGTTGAAAGCCATAAGAAGTCCCATTTGCAGTTTGCGGGAAGCCATGTGGGGGACACAGCAAACATGTGGAAGAAGGTGCTCTGGTCAGATGAGACCAAAATTGAACTTTTTTGGCCTAAAAGCAAAACGCTATGTGTGGTGGAAAACTAGCACTGCACATCACCCTGAACACACCATCTCCACCGTGAAACATGGTGGTGGCAGAATCATGTTGTAGGGATGCTTTTCTTCAGCACGGACAGGGAAGCTGGTCAGAGTTGATGGGAAGATGGATGGAGCCAAATACAGGACAATCTTAGAAGAAAACCTTCATGCCGCGTACACACAAACGGAATGTCCGACAGAAAAAGTCAGACGGAAGCTTTTCATCGTCTTTTCCAATCGTGTGTAGGCCTCATCTGACTTTTTTTTTTCGAAAATTGTGACGGACCTAGAAATGGAACATGTTCTAAATATTTCCGACGGAACCAATTCCTATCGGGAAAACCGCTTGTCTGTATGCTGTTCCGACTGACCAAAAACGACGCATGCTCTAAAGCAAGTACGAGATGTAAGCTATTGGCTACTGGCTATTGCACTTCCTTTTTCTAGTCCCGTCGTACGTGTTGTCACCACGTTCTGGACGGTCGGACTTTGGTGTGACTGTGACTGTGTGTATGCAAGGCCGCTTGAGCGGAATTCCGTTGGAGTTCCATCGGAGAAAGCTTCGGAGTTTATTCCAATGGCAAAACCGGTCATGTGTACAGGGCATTAGAGTCTGCAAAAGACCGGAGACTGGGGCGGAGGTTCACCTTCCAGCAGGACAATGACCCTAAACATACAGCCAGAGCTACAATGGAATGGTTTAGATCAAAACATATTCATCTGTTAGAATGACCCAGTCAAAGTCCAGACCTAAATCTAATTGAGAATCTGTGGCAACACTTGAAAATTGCTGTTCACAGACGCTCTCCATCCAATCTGACAGAGGCTTAGATATTTTGCAAAGAAGAATGGGCAAAAATGTCCCTCTCTAGATGTGCAAAGCTGGTAGAGACATCCCCAAAAAGACTTGCAGCTGTAATTGCAGTGAAAGGGGGCTCTACAAAGTATTGACTCAGGGGGGCGCTGTACAAATGCCCCCCATTTGTGAAAAAAATTTCCTTCCACTTCACAATTATGTGCCACTTTGTGTTGGTCTATCACATAAAATCCCAATAAAATACATTTAGATTTTTGGTTGTAACATGACAAAATGTGGAAAATTTCAAAGGGTGTGAATACTTTTTCAAGGCATTGTACATACTCACCCTTAACCTCCCTGGCGGTATTCCCGAGTGTGGCTCGGGGTTAAATTTCAGCACCATTAGCGGTAACCCCGAGCCACAATCGGGATTGCATTGCAGGATCCTGGAGCTGGTTACTTACCTTGTCCCCAGGATCCTGCAATGTCCCCCCGCTGTGTCGGTGGGCTCTGTCCTCCACCCAATGTCCTGTGTGTCGGGCTCCATTCCCTGCGAGCGTCGCGATGCACAGGGGTGGAGCCCGGCAGCAAATTCAAAAAAATTTAAAAAACATAACACATACAGTACTGTAATCTTACAGATTACAGTACTGTATGAAATTATTTCACATCCCCTTTGTCCCCGGTGCTTTGTCCAATGCCCTGCATGCAGTTTTATATGATATATACTGTTCTTTCTGCCTGGAAACTGGAGATTGTCCATAGCAACCAAAAACCGTCCCTTTACATCAAAAGTGGCTTTAGACCAACTAGAAAATAGCGATAATAAATTAGAACACTTGCAGAATTGAGTGATACAGAATCGTAGGGAAATTAATTTTATTATTATTATATTATTATTTTTTATAATTATTTATTTTTTTTAAATCAAAAAAGGTTTTATTGAACATTCACATATTATCCATCAATCAACGTCACCAATTTTACAATTACATAGGATTTGTTGTAGCAGATATCCTTCATGTACATACATACAGTGTTTATTTCAACTTTGCTCTCCATCTCACTGCGTCACTTCTGCAAACCAAAGTACACCTTTTCCTCATCACCCCCCCCACCCGCACATCTTATAATATTTACACTATCCTGCACCTCCTCGTTTTATTTACAGAGATTGTAAGAGTCTGGACATCACTAGCTCTCTCGGGCTTAGCCCCGGTGCATCCAGCCATTTGGACCAAATTCGTTCAAACCTGGTAGGGCACCCTCTGTGTTGATATATATACTTCTCCCTTATGAGGGTTTGTCCCATGTGTTCCACCCATGTGCGACTAGTAGGTGGCTCCACTGACTTCCAGCCCATCAGTATAAGTTTTCTGGCCTGAAATAAAGCTCTGGAGAACGCGACCCTGACCAATTCTTCCGGGATCTCATCCTCCAGGACCCCCAGTATACAGCACATGGGGTCCATGGGGACTTTCGTTTGAAATACCTCACTGAGCGTACCCATCACCTCCCTCCAATATCTGTGGAGCTTCGGGCATCTCCACAGGAGGTGGATGAGGTCCCCATCATGCTGACGACAGCGGGAACATAGAGGGTCTATCGTCCTGTCCATTTTAAATAGCTTTTTTGGGGTATAGTGCACTCTCAATGCTATAAACAATTGGGAAACCTTTTGTGCAACGTTAAGGGAGCAAGTGGATATAGACTGCAAGGCCTCCTCCCATTGCTCCTCTGTAATCTGACCAAGGTCCCTTTCCCAAGCCAGCATTGCCTTGCACGGGTATGCTCGCAAGTGCCTCACTAATAACATCTGCTAGCATTGAGATATAATACCCTTGGTCTCGCTACTGGATTGCAACACATGAAACACCGGCGTGGGTGACAGTGTCCAACCCCCCGCGTCCCCCTGTGTAAGAATTGCATGTCGCAGCTGAAGGTAAGAATAGAGCATGTTATCTGGAAGGTTAAATTTATCCTGCAGTTCTGTAAAGGAGAGTAGTTTACCGTTTGCGAATATTTGTGGTAGCAATTTAACCCCATATTTGCGCCATCTTGGCCCTTGTAATAATTTATCCAGCTCCGTATAAGAGCGATTGCCCCATATTGGGCTGAAATCAGTGAAGCCTTGCACCCCCTGAAGCTGTCTAACCTTATTCCAAATTTTTTGTACTAGTGATAGTGTTGGGGTCTGTTTGTTGGACTTTGCAAATAGCTGTGCCTCAAGGCCCATGGGAATGGTCTCTGCCCCCGTCGCCATTAACATCAGCCGTGCCGACGAGCCGTTCGGTTCTGGTGTCATAGAGCCGACCAGCTGCTGCAATTGGGACGCTATATAGTACAACCAGGGGTTGGGGACTGCCAACCTCCCACTGTCCTTTGACTGCTGCAGCTGCTCCAGCTTAATTCTGGGGTTTTTGTTGTTCCATAGTAACCGACGAAAGAGTGTATTCACTATTCTGAAAATTTTTAGTGGGACAACTACAGGAGTATTGTGTAGGAAGTATAGCAGCTGTGGCATTAGGATCATTTTAATTAGGTTGGCTTTGCCCGCCAAGGACATCTTCAGGTTGTTCCAGGTATTTATTTTGTCTTGAAAACGAGAAAGCAAGGGGTAGATGTTTAGGGCGCAGTAGTCTCCAATCCTGGGTGCCACTTGTATGCCCAGGTATTTGAAACCAGTGACCAGGGGAATGGGGCAGCTATCAGGGAGTACAACCCCGTGATCCCCTTCCAACAACATCAGAGCCGACTTGGACCAGTTGATGGTTAGCCCGGAATAGTGACCGAACGTTTTTATTACGGACATCACCTCTACTAACGAGCGACCAGTGTCCCCTAAGAAGAGTAGCATGTCGTCAGCATACAACATTATTTTTTCATGTAGATTTCCGTATTGGAATCCCTGTATTTGGGCATTATCTCTTATCAGGGCTGCTAGGGGCTCTATCGCGATCGCAAAGAGCAGAGGGGACAGAGGGCAACCCTGCCTTGTCCCCCTGCCCAGAGCGAAGGCGTGTGAAACCCTGTCTGTCACTCTAAGGGGACGCATACAGCAACTTAACCCAAGCTATAAACCGTGCACCAAAACGAAACTTTTCCAACACTGCCCATATATATCTCCAGCTAACGCTGTCAAAGGCCTTGTTGGCGTCTAGAGACAACAGTGCCCTTTGACCCCCGTTATCTGCTTGCATCTGCATATTCAGGAACAGTCTCCTAAGATTTGTAGCCGTTGACTTTTGCGGCATAAAACCTACCTGATCCTGGTGTATAATGGAGGAGATGACCCCATTGACCCGTAGCGCCAGGACCTTTGCTAGGATCTTCACGTCACTCTGGAGTAACGATAAAGGCCTGTAGGAGCCGGGGTCAACTGGGTCCTTCCCCTGTTTGAGTAGTAGGATTACGTTGGCTCTCGTCATGGATTCAGGAAGTCCACCCGCCTCTAAGCAAGCATTAAAAACCTTTAAAAGTTCAGGGAGTATCTGTTCACCGTATTCATTAAACACCTCCATGGGGAGGCCATCCTCTCCCGGCGCCTTACATGTGGGAAAAGAGCAGGCCGCGGTCTGTAGCTCCTCCAGAGTTATAGGAGCATCTAACTGATTTCGAGCTGCCACCGGCAGCGAGGGTAACTCTATTTTTGTCATGTACATGGTTAGGTCTGCATCCGAGTAGGCATCCCTCGATTTATACAAGTCGCCATAGAAAGATGCCAGCTCGGAGATAACAACCTCTGGAGAATTAACTATTTTCCCATTGGCTGCTCTAATAGCCCCAATGGCCGGTGACTGCTGTTGGGACCGTGCGATTTTTGCAAGTAAACGGCCTGTCTTTTCCCCCTCTTCATAGAATGCCAGTTTCGAGAAAAATCTCTTTCTCTCAGCTGTGGAGGATCTCAGCCGGTCCAAGGAGTCCTGGGCCGACATCCATGCCTCCCTGGCGGAGTCGGTGGGGCTGGTAACATAAGTTAATTCCAGTTGTCGCACCAAGTCCCCAGCCTGTTCTAACATGACCGAGGAATTATGTTTGACCTTCTGTATTTCCTGGATAAATGTCCCTCTTAAGTGTGCTTTAAAGGTTTCCCATTTCAGATGAGTATTAGTTAGATGTCTATGCATTTTAAAGAAAGCCTGGATCTGGGCGGCTATTCTATCTTGTGAAGTGAAAAGTTTCAGCCAGAAAGCATTTAACTTCCAAGGGGCTCTAGGTAGGTTACTAGGGGGCCTAGTAGTTAGCCATACAGCTAATGGGGAGTGGTCCGAGACACCTCGCGGGAAATACTCTATTTTAGATATACTACCAACCAGGTTTGGGGTGTCTATGCATAAATCAGTGCGAGATAGTGACCCATGGGTCTTAGAGAAACAAGAAAATTGCTTGTTATTTGGATTTCTGTTACGCCACATTTCCATCCATCCTATTTCTGTAAGTAAGCGGCTCAGAGCTGTGCCTCGTCCGCCCCCAGGAGGCTGTACAGGAGGGTGTCTGTCTAATTTTGGATCCAGGTAACAATTAAAGTCCCCCACGATTAATACCGGAATATCCGGTTTGTTAACTAAATATGAGATTAATAGCTGCAGAACCTCTCTGGAGAACGGAGGGGGCACATATACAAAGGCTAATATCAATGTGAATGTGTACAATTTACAGTGCAAAAACACAAACCTTCCAGATATATCTATCAATGAGTCAAGTTCCTGGTACACTAGGGCTTTGTGTATCAAAACACTTACTCCACGCGAAAAAGCAGAGTAAGTGGAGTGATAGGCTTTACCTACCCAGGCATATTGCAAAAAATTAACTGTGTCACTCTTCAAGTGGGTTTCCTGCAAACCTATTATGGCCGGGTGAAACTTCCGCAACCCAGCAGAGATCATGGATCTTTTTAATGGGTCATTTACGCCTCGCACGTTCCAGGACACTATAGGTGTATCAGACATAGCGAGGGTTTGAACCATTTCTAAAAAGGCATGTCCTTGTCCTGTATCATTTGGCTTTGCACCCGTTGTCTTCCAAGACGCAGTCCTCGTGCAGGCAAAATGACCATCCCAATGTGTGGGGCGTGGGGCAGGTCAACAAGTCATAGTACGCAGTGGAGAAGCAACAAATCCTTGCAGAAAAATAACCAGCTCAGTTGTATGGTGACACTGAGCACATGATGGATCCATAAATGAAGTAGAACTTGTAAAACAAGTCCCGCTGGCATTGCCCAGCGGAAAGGCATCAAAAACTGTGGGGCTCCATATGCCCAAACCGTGCCAACAGGGCACACAAACTCAAGCCATATCAACAATGGCAACTTGTATTGTGCGGAGGTGAGGCACATTCACAGCCCACCCGGTTGGTTAGACAGAAAATGTGCCGAGCTCTGTAAGGGTTGGTGTTCATTCGCTATCACTGGATGATAAGGAAACGTCCTCTGTGTAAGGAGCAATATAAGAAGTGGAATGTATGCGCCCTTTTATGTATGGGGTAAGTTGGTTAGTTGAAATCAGCCTTCCTCATTTTCACGTCTGCGGCGTTGTAGATCCTGTTCGTTCTGGTCCAGCCATTCTGCTGCATCCTGTGCGGTTTCGAAAAAGTGATTCTGGTCTCCGGCCATGACTCTCAGCTTAGCGGGGAACAGCATTGCATATTTGAGTTGCAGTCGTTGTAGCCTTTTTTTGACGTCAGCAAACTTAGATCTTCTGCGCTGCACTTCGGCTGAGAAGTCAGGATAAAAGGATATTTTGGTACCGTTAAACTGCACAGTCCCCTTTTCTCTGGCTAACCTTAGAACCACTTCACGGTCCCTATAGTTGAGGAGCCTGGCCAGCATCGCTCTAGGGGGGTTGCCAGGCGGGAGAGGTCTTGGTGGTACTCGATGTGCCCGTTCTACCGCATACAGTGGCGAAAATGCCTCTTTGCCAAATATATTTTGCAGCCATTCCTCAACGAACATCGTGGGGTCTCTGCCCTCAACTTTCTCTGGTAGCCCAACTATACGAACGTTGTTACGTCGCAGGCGGTTCTCAATGTCGTCGGTCTTTTCAAAGGCCTGGCGTGCATGCTGTGCGGCTTCCCTCACATCCCTGTTCAAGTGGGGCATCTGGTCTTCTATATCACTGACCCTCCCCTCCACTGCCGTGGTTCTCTCTCTGATTTTCTGAATGTCCTGCCGGAGGAGGGAGACAGTCTCCTTCAGCCCTCCAAACTTCTCCTTAAGGTCATCCACTGAAGCAGTACATCTGTGGACTGCATGGAGTATTTCACTCAGCGTGGGCTGGGGGGTGTCCTCCACCTGCATGTCAAACAGGCCTGGCATAGGGTCAGGTACAGACTCCATGGTGTCAGTGTCTTCTGGCCTGTCTGTGTCGCCCCTGCCTGCCTGTCCCATAGAAGCTGCAGGAAGCTGTGTGCTGCTCTGTGTGGATTCTGTTGAGCCTGCTAACTTCTGGGCATAGTAGAGCATGTCCCTGGGCTGATCTTTAGTCTTAGGGGGTTTCTGTGACTTACCCCCCTGCTCCGTTTTCTTCTCCTGGCCTCGTGGTGTTCTCTGAGGTTGAGATGACCAGGCGCCATCTTGGAAGTCAGCCTTGGCCGAGACCGCTTGTTCTCCGCGATTCCCTCGGGTCATCATGCCCCAGTCTGGTGCTGTTACTGTGGCCTGGGATGTCAGGGAGGCTGTAGGTACCGGTACCGTGACTTTTGGGCGTCTGGATAAGCGAGGAAAGGATCGGTCTCAGGATCAACAGCGGGAGCTCCGGTGAACAGGTCTGTTCACATGCCGCGCTAGGCCACGCCCCCTTTTTATAATTATTTATATTTATTTATTATATTATAATTTATGATTTTGAGTTTCGAACTTTATCATACCTGGGATGTCTACTAGACTCTTATTTTAGACAGATTTAAGTGTGTTATTGCTAAGAAATACAGGCCTACAATATAAAACGCCAAATTTCCATGCAAAATAATTGTACCGCTTTGTGATGCAAAAATCTGCCATAATTATACCACCAGGGAGGTTAAATAGTACTGCCCACAGACTCCTGGGAAATGATGACTCACATTTCCCAGGAAGCAGACCAGGAAGTGACAGATTAGGGGCACTACATAGCAACAGGGCGTTTCTGGTAAGTATAAAATTCCCCAAATGTTTCTTTATATTATTAAAGGTCTGTGAATATGTAAAAAAAATTTCAGGGTGGAACTCCGCTTTAAGGAAATATGCAAAGGAAATGTAACCACTTAAAGGGGTTGTAAAGGTAAACGTTTTTTCACCTTAATGCATTCTATGCATTAAGGTGAAAAAACTTCCGACAATACCGCCGCCCCCAGCCCCCCCCCCCCCCCCCCGTTTTACTTACCTGACCCCTCGAAAGTCCCGGGCTCGCTCCCAACATCCTCTTCGCTGCTCAGCCTGGCCGCTGATTGGCTATAGTGGATGGATTGAAAGCAGCGCAGCCATTTGCTCGCGCTGCTGTCAATCACATCCAATGACGCAGTGCGCCGGGGGCGGGGCCGAGTGATACAGTGAGCGGCTATAGCCGCCGGCTGTATCACAGGAGCGCGCCCACAAGAACTAACCATTATGCGAGGGAGCTCGCATTAAGGTGGTGAGTCCTTGCGGGGAGGAGCCGAAACAGCCGCCGAGGGACCCCAGAAGACGAGGTTCGGGGCCACTCTGTGCAAAACGAGCTGCACAGTGAAGGTAAGTATAACATGTTTGTTATTTAAAAAAAAAAAAAATACCTTTTCAAACCCCTTTAAAGGACCGGGCCTATTTTTCAAACTTGATGTTTACGAGTTAAAATCATTTTTTTTAGCTAGAAAATTACTTAGAACCCCCAAACATTAGATTTTTTTTTTTTCTAACACCCTAGAGAATAAAATGGCGGTCGTTGCAATACTTTTTGTCACACCGTATTTACGCAGCAGTCTTACAACACACTTTTTTTAGAAAAAATACACTTTTTCAATTAAAGAATAAGACAACAGTAAAGTTAGCCCAATTTTTTTTATATTGTGAAAGATAATGTTACGCCGAGTAAATTGATACCCAACATGTCACGCTTCAAAATTGTGCCCGCTCGTGGAATGGCGACAAACTTTTACCCTTAATCTCCATAGGCGGCGTTTAAAAAATTCTACAGGTTACATGTTTTGAGTTACAGAGGAGGTCTAGGGCTAGAATTATTGCTCTCGCTCTACCGATCGCGGCGATACCTCACATGTGTGGTTTGAACACCGTTTTCATATGCGGGTGCTACTCACATATACGTTTGCTTCTGCACGTGAGCTCAGCAGGATGGAGAGCGTTAAAAATGTTTTTTGTTTTTTTTCTTATTTATTTTACCTTTTCTTTTTTCTTTTTACACTGTTCTTTTTATTTAAAAAAATGGTGTCACTTTTATTCCTATTAGAAGGAATGTAATAATCCCTTGTAATAGAAAAAAAGCATGACAGGACTTCTTAAATGTGAAATCTGGGGTCAAAAGGACTTCAGATCTCATATTTACACTAAAATGCAAAAAAAAATGTTGTTTGAATCTTGGATGAAAGTTGTATGAAAAAAAAATTATAAAAAAAGCTCTTTGTTACTGTTTTAACCACTTCCGGACCGCCGCACGACGATGTACGTCCAAACTTTGAAGGGGGATACCGTTGTTATGGCAGCAGCTAGCGGCGGAGACGATCGCATTAGTCTCCGTCCTGTGCCTGGAGACTAGTGAGGCTAAGATGGCGCCCACTCGTCTCCATGACACTGCGGGGCGGAAGCGATGTCAAAACGTCACTTCCGTCCACGCCTCTTAAAGGCACATTTTTTTAAATGTCATTTTTTTTATTGCATTTTAGTGTAAATATGAGATCTGAGGTCCTTTTGACCCCAAATCTCATGTTTAAGAGGTCCTGTCATGCTTTTTTCTATTACAAAGGATGTTTACAGTACATTCCTTGTAATAGGAATAAAAGTGACACATTTTTTTTTTTTTTTTAAACAGTGTAAAAAAAAATAAAATAATGTAAAATAAATAATAAAAATATTTTTTTTTTTTAAAACCCCCCCCCGTCCCGACGAGCTTGCGCGCAAAAGCGAACGCATATGCGAGTAGCGCCCGCATATGAAAACGGTGGTCAAACCAAACATGTGTGGTATCGCCGCGACCAGTAGAGCGAGAAATATCATTCTAGCCCTAGACCTCCTCTGTAACGTAAAACATGCAACCTGTAGAATTTTTTAAAAGTCGCCTATAGAGATTTTTGAGGGTAAAAGTTTGACGCCATTCCACGAGCAGGCGCAATTTTGAAGTGTGACATGTTGGGTATCAATTTACTTGGCGTAACATTATATTTCACAATATAAAAAAATTGGGCTAAATTTACTGTTGTCTTATTTTTTTATTCAAAAAAGTGAATTTTTTCCAAAAAAAGTGCGCTTATAAGACCGGTGCGCAAATACGGTGCAAAAAAAAGTATTGCAACGACCGCCATTTTATTCTCTAGGGCAGGGGTGTCAAACTCAATTTCATCGTGGGCCGCATCAGCATTATGATAGTCCTCAAAAGGGCCGGTTCTATCTGTAAGAATAGATGTCCAGCGTATGCCCTCCCCTTACATTAGATGTCAAGAGCCACCCCACCATCAGAAGTTGAGTCCCCTACTCTCCCTTACATCACAGTGCACCCCCTTTCCTTATGCTGCTGCTGGGAAGAAGCTGGATGCATTGCTTGAAAGCAGAAAGTAGGGATCTGGAGGAGGGCTGGAGCTCTCCTGCAGCCGCAGGAGAGGTGCGAGGGCCACATGAAATGGCCTGGAGGGCCGGATTCGGCCCGTGGGCCTTGTGTTTGACACCTGTGCTCTAGGGTGTTAGAAAAAAAACATATTTAATGTTTGGGGGTTCTAAGTAATTTTCTAGCAAAAAAAACTGTTTTAAACATGTAAACACCTAAAATCCAAAACGAGGCTGGTCCTTAAGGTGTCCTTTTATGAAACTGAGATCAGCGGCGATCCCGAGTCTCACCGCTGATCTCAGCTCATTACCAGTTTATGAAACTGAGATAATCAGTGGAGAACATGTTCTCCGCAGAGGCAGCTCTAGGCTTTGTGAGGCCTTAGGCAAAACTTAGACATGAGGCCCCATTCACGCCCATAATGGGAAAAATAATTAAAGCGATAAAAAAATTACTGTATATATCACCTATATTAAGAGACTTAAATCCTATGAACTATGAATTCACAGTTTCTAAACTGTTCTCTAACCAATTATTCTTTAACCTCTTGCCGTCCGCACTATAGCCGAGGGACGGCCACAGCGCGGACTTGAATTTCCAGGAGGCCGTCATATGACGTCCTCCCCTGTGCACGCGACCTACTGAGCGCGCGCAGAGCGCACTGTGATCACCGAGTCACTGAGACACGGGTGATCACCGATCCGAGTAAGGGGCCGGTCCTGGCCCCTTACCATGTGATCAGCTGTCAGCCAATGACAGCTGATCACATGATGTAAAAACAAAAGATCGGTAATCTTTTTTTTTTCTCCACACACTGACAGCGTGAGGAGAAAGAAAAGCCGATCACTGGCTCAGCTGCAAGGGACATCGGTCCCGAAGAGGAAGAGGCACATCTGCCTCATCTGTGCCACATTCCATTGCCACCTAACAGTGCCCACAGTGCCACCTATTAATGCCCACAAATGCCACCTATCAATGCCCACAAGTGCCACCTATCAATGCCCACCAGTGGTGCCAATCAGTGCCACCTAGCAGTGCTGTTTATCAGTGTAACTGATAAGTGCCCATCACTGCCACCCATCAGTGCCCATCACTGCCACCCATCAGTGCCTATCACTGCCACCTATCTGTGCCCATCACTGCCGCCTCATCAGCATACATCAATGAAGGGGAAAAATTACTTGTTTTAAATTTTTTATAACAAAATATAAAAAATAAAATTCGGTCTTTTTAAAAATGTTTTAACAAAAAATAAAAAAAATCCCAGAGGTGATCAAATACCACCAAAAGAAAGCTCTATTTGTAGGGAAAAAAATGATAAAAATTTCATTTGGGTACAGTGTTGTATGACCGCGTAATTGTCATTCAAAGTGGGTCAGCGCTGAAAACTGAAAATTGGTCTGGATAGGAGGGGGGTTTAAGTGCCCAGTAAGCAAATGGTTAATCAAAATTTTTTATTATTACACCCACACAAATATAGATACAATTTGTGCAGCTGCTACTAACAATGTGTTTAGGTTATAACAAAAGTCAAAAAACATATTTCTCCATTTACATGAAGGTCAGGGTAATATAACCCAACACAGAGTTCCTCCTTACATCAGAGTCTGCAGGATTCCCCCTTACATTGCAAGAGGAAATTTTATGTAAATGGGAATGCTACAGACTGGTGTAAAGGGGAACTCTGATGTAAGGGGGCTCTGGTGACCATTCCCCTTTACATCAGGGTCCGCAGAGTTCCAACTACTTGCATCTAAAACAGGAACTCTGATATGGAGGGGACCCTGGTGACCACAGACCACCTTCCACAGAGTGAATGCACTAAGGTAAGGGGGGGGGGGGGGTTACTGATATCCGGAGGAACTTTTAAATCAGTGCCCCTTTACCTTACTGTTTTCACTCCCCCTTACATCAGTGATCCCCCTCAGACTGGCCTTGCAGCACTGTCACTGACCTCCTCTCAGGCGCACCTTGCACGGCTTAGTCAGATGGTACTCTCTAGGCTCCAGCTTGGTGGCTCTGGTTTCATCCCATATTATCCTCTCCACATTCTGCACATATGTGACTCCTCACGTGACCCCTGTCCTGGCAGCGCTCCCGCTCTTGACTCCTCTGTAGACCCCCCCAGAGACTGCAGACATGGTACAAGAGATGGTCAGAGACTCTGCGGACATGATACAAGAAATGGTCAAAGACTGTGCGGACATGATACAGGGAATGGTTAGAGAATGTGCAGACATGATACAGGAGATGGTCAGAGACTGTGCAGACATTATACAGGAGACGGTCAGAGACTGTGCAGACATTATACAGGAGACGGTCAGAGACTGTATGGACATACTACAGGAGATGGTCAGAGACTGTGGGGATATTATACAGGAGATGTTCAGAGACTGTGCGGACATGATACAGGAGATGGTCAGAGACTGTGCGGACATGATACAAGAAATGGTCAGAGACTGTGCAGACATTATACAGGAGATGGTCAGAGACTGTACAGACATGATACAGGAAATGGTCAAAGACTGTGCAGACATGATAAAGGAGATGGTCAAAGACTGTGCAGACATGATACAGGAGATGGTCAGAGACTGTGCAGACATGATACAGGAGATGGTCAGAGACTGTGCAGACATGATACAGGAGATGGTCAGAGACTCTGCGGACATGATACAAGAAATGGTCAAAGACTGTGCGGACACGATACAGGAAATGGTTAGAGAATGTGCAGACATGATACAGGAGACGGTCAGAGACTGTGGGGACATGATACAGGAGATGGTCAGAGACTGGGGACATGATACAGGAGATGGTCAGAGACTGTGCGGACATGATACAGGAGATGGTCAGAGACTGTGCGGACATGATACATAAGATGGTCAGAGACTGCAAACATGCTGTAGAAGATGGTCAGAGACTATCCGGTTATGATACAGCAGATGGTCTTAGACTGTGCAGACAGGCACCAAACACTGGAGCCATAGCCACAGATGATACCACCACAGACAGGATGCAGAGCAGACAGATGATCCCTCTATACAGTCCTTGGTTCCTACTACAAGCAGTGAAGCAGGAGAAGCGGACACGTTCGCTTTGAGCACCATTCTAGTAGATGTAGTCTCTGCAGAGTGCAGGCACTGGTGGGCCAAGTCTAGTGTGTGGTGTGGAGAACTACAACTCCTGCCATGTAATATGGTGCTGGGACAAGATCATCCAGTGCCCAGGGCAAAGGTGTTAAACAGCACCCCACTCCCCAGGTGGAGTAGGGGCTGGGGTGCAGTTTGTAGCGACATGCACAGTTTAATAGCAGTACGCATTTTATCCTGCAGTAAAGCTTTGGGCCAACAGTGATGTAGAAAAAATTTATCAGTGTGAGGAAAAATGTCTGTGTGTGTTGTGTCACTAGAAGGAATAGATGCCCCTGCTTCTGTGGTGTGAGTCTAAAGCGAAGTAGGCACGGTTAGTTCATTTTTTTTTTGTGCAGCTGGTGTGCGGAAGAAAAGATAAATGAACAGATTCACCCCAACCACACAAATGAGACAGATGGGGACATGGTACAGGAGACGGTCAGAGACTGTATGAGACTTCTGTGCCATTGTATTCTGACAGTGGGACTCCCCCCGATGTCAGAATACACTGATCAGTCTGCAACCATTTCGCTTTGGCCGCTGATTGAAAGAAAGTTTTCTAGCATGGCCATTCGACAGAAGTTGATCTACTGATTAATAAGTAAAAACGGGGGTTATTCCTGCGCTACCAATTAGGAAAATAGGTCTAGTAATCAATTTTTTGAGACTATATGCAACTTCTCTTATTGGAAAGCTGCATGCACCGAAAACAAGGGCTCAAACACCAGCCCAAATCAAATGGTATAGAGAGAGAGGGGGGGGGGGGTGCTGCGCTAACCAGGGGGGTCTCGGCTTATAGGGATAGGTAATATTTCCTAATATCCATAGATTACGAAGTTTTAAATAGTGAGAAACGTCAGAAAATCGCATAGATTAAAATAGGGAGTATGCATGGGTGTAGTGACTCAAAATTAATTATATATGTAAATCCAATCAGTGCTATAGATATAAGAATAAATACTGGTGCATAAGTTGATTAAAAAAGTAATAAAAACCAATTTTGCATATGTTAAAAATGTATAGAAATTCAATATAGCCAAAGTGCTCGTGCTCTTGTGCCTTAAATCTAAAGATCAAACTCATACATATGCTACAGTGCAAAAATGAAGTAATAAACTGAAAACGAACAAGTCATATGTCAAGTGAAAACAAACAGAAAACAAGTGAAGCAAACAAGAAAAACGAAATGGTCGCCTGATCCTTGTGTTGCGACCCGTGCGACAGTGCAAGTATAATGTCAATGATCACGTGAGTGAATAAACCCACTCTGGTAATTAGTGTCCAGAGTAAATTAATAATTCAAGTGTCCAAAGAAATAAATAGTGTTCAAAAGCCAGTGCTTAAACGCAATAACTCCAATGACAGTGAGGTGTTATTATGCAGATCAGACACTCTATATCTTCTTCATGCAGCATGCACTAGTGTAGGTAATGGCCCCTTACCTAGCGGTGCTAGGTCAACCGCATATAAGTTGTTTAACTCTCGAGGTCCTGGGTCTCTCCTGTGTCTCTGTGTCCAGACTTGCTGACTCTACAGGATCCTATTGGGGGCTGGGATATGTCTAGTTGTGGTCCTAACTGGGGTCCTGGGACAGTGCGGCTCCTAGCTCCTCCTCCACATCATGTCTCCATTGTATGTAAGATATAGGATAAAGTACCCAGATAGTGAAGAATGTTTTTATAGGTCACTTTATTCACATAAACCATATACAAGGTACTCACATTAGCAGTTGTTCTTATAAAGCATGGTATCCTACGAGCAGCGGGCTCGCAATGCATTCAGCAAGGAAGGTAAAACGAAACAAGCCTATTCCGTCCCTACGCGTGACGTCACTTGATCACGTGACTTCTTCAGGGGATAAACGAAATAGGCTGATGTTAGTCTTAAATAGTCTCTCCCATAGGAATAGATTGGCGGCCATTTTCTTGTAGCCGCGCCGGCCATCATTAGGTTACCCATGTGCGCGGCCATTTTCTTGGTTGGTAAAAGGTATGGCAGATGTATTCAGTGGGAAGAGGCCAAATTGTTGGTATGTTTCCATGGTGATGGATGGGACGTCCTTATCTCGTTTGTGTAAAATCTGTATATATAAAAAGGGCATGGTAATTGGTTGGCTACTTCACAGGGAGGTGGTGGAATAGGTTTATTTCCCCTATCCTGTAAACAATACACTATGGTAAGCAGGGGGGAGGGAGGGGGGAGGGGAGGGGGGGAGGGGGAAAGGGGGGGGTTTGGACAATATATCGATGTATTCCTACAGCCAGCGGTCCAGAATACAGAGGCATACCTTAGAGATACGAAGCAGATGCTACAAATATTAGAAGAAATTCCGAAAGAAGAAGGACCATGGATCCTAGCCACGGCAGATGTCTCTTCCTTATATACAGTGATATTACACCACCAAGCATGTGAAGCCACAAAATGGGGCCTTAGACTACACACCAAATTACCCTGCGTCCAAAGGAAGTTTCTAGTGAAATGTCTAGACTTTTGTCTTAAGAATAACTACTTCTGGTACAATAAAAATTATTACCACCAACAAACAGGAGTAGCCATGGGGGCCAAGTTTGCCCCAAGCGTGGCAGGCCTCTTCATGGCCCAGTGGGAGGAGCAAAATGTTCTGAAGAACAGACCCACTGAACTAACCATCTATAAGAGGTATATTGACGATATTTTTATACTTTGGAAAGGCGAAGCAGACCAACTCACCAGATTCTTGGAAAATCTAAACATTAATGACCGAAATATCAGGTTATCCTGGGAAATTAGCGAAGAAAAGGTAACATTCCTAGACCTAGACATTACACAGGAACACGGCAAATTATCATCGAGGACGCATTTTAAAACAGTGGACAGAAACAGCTATCTTCCGAAAGATAGCTGCCACCACAGGAATTGGCTGTTCAACGTCCCCAAAGGCAGTACGTCTGTAAGAATCAAAATGATATCATCCGCAAATAGCCTTATAGTATGCATTTTGTTCCCGCTTATCAATCCTTTAATTTTGGGGTGTTGGATATATGCTGCCAAGGGTTCCATTAAGAGATTCAAAATTAATGGGGATAGTGGGCACCCTTGGCGTGTCCCATTTGTAATTTTAAATGGGGTTGAGAGCATACCAGATATGTAAACCTGTGCTGACGGTGTTGTGTAAAGTGCCATAATGGCTTGATATATGTGTCCCACGAAACCAAACTTAGTCAAAACGTGTTCTAGGTATGTCCAGTGGATCCTATCGAACGCCTTCTCTGCATCCAAAGCAAGGAGCAGAGAAGGCGTTCCAGTCCTGTTTCCTGAATATATAAGATTGATCAATCGTCTGGTTGCATCCGCTGTTTGGCGTCCCTTGGTGAAACCAGATTGATCAGGATGTATTAAAGATGGCAGGAGATCCACTATTCTACTGGCTATCAGTTTGGCATATAATTTTAAATCATTGTTAAGTAATGATATTAGGTGGAAATTTTGTGGGGTGTCTGGGTCCTTCCCTGGCTTCGGCAATGCTACAATCATCGCTTTCAACATTTCAGAGGGGAATGAGGAGGTGGAGGCAGCTTGGTTAAATATTTCAGTGAGTCTGGGTGTCAATATTTCCTTAAACGCTTGAAAATATTCTCCTGTAAATCCATCAGGTCCAGGAGATTTATTTTTTGGTAATGAATCTATCTCTTGAGACACTTCTTGTGTCGTAAAAGGGGAGTTCAATGTTTCAATTTGGTTGTCTGTGAGATGAGGTAGATTTATTTTGCTGAGAAATTTGGAGATAGAATCGGTTGATGGTTGAGTTACTTGAGGATCTTTTTTTAGGTTATATAAAGACCTGTAATAAGCACTAAAGGCATCTGCTATTGCCTGGGGGTGGTATAATTTTTCCTGAGTTTCTGGGTGAATAATGCAGGGAATTTTAGTTTTATGTCTAATTCTTCGTAACCGAGTTGCTAATAATTTCCCTGCCTTATTTCCATTGGCGTAATATGTCATTTTTAACCTCCTGGAGGATTTCTCAAAATCATCCAGCAGTATAAGCCGTAAGTCAGGTCTTAGCTTGGTTATTTCTTCAGTTATCCTATTATTGAAATTGGCCTTGTTTTGTTCTTCTAATGTTTGGATTTGCTTGGAAATATCCAATATGCGCTAGTTTTATTAGAATACCCCTCATAAACGCCTTATGCGTGTTCCATGTAACAAAAGGGTCATTTACTAAACCTACATTATGTTCAAAAAATTCTTTCAGATCCCCTTGTAAGGCAGACCTGGAGGGATCATCTTGAAATAGGTGTGGGTTGGATCTCCAAATAAAGGTGGCACCGTTGGTGGATTTGTCATCCACCAACAGTGAGACCGATTCGTGATCCGACC
Source organism: Lithobates clamitans (assembly GCA_037952925.1). NCBI lineage: Eukaryota > Metazoa > Chordata > Amphibia > Anura > Ranidae > Lithobates > Lithobates clamitans. Next base: position 366,783 of record JBBGZY010001824.1, read on the forward strand.
AGGTAATGCTATTAATTTGCGATGCTCTAATTTTGGTTAACAGCCATCTATCTGTCAAAAAAAGATCTAGTCTAGAATACATTTTGTGGCTAGCTGAAAAGAAGGAGTAGTCCCTTTCTGAAGCATGAAGACATCTCCATGCATCATAAATATCATACGTCTTCAAAAGGGGTTGAAGTGTTTGGGATTTCCTCTTAGTTATTGAGCTAGAATCCATGCTGGAATCCGGTGGTAGATTAAAGTCTCCGCAGAGAATCAGGTGTCCCTTCTGTATGCGCATCACTTTTTTCAATAGTTTATGAAGAAAGCGAGTCTGGTGAGTGTTAGGGGCATATACGTTCACCACTGTGTAAGTGGTATTATTGATGTCACATATCAAAATGAGGTATCTGCCTTGTACATCTTGTATTTCCTCATAAAGGTGAAAGGCTACTGTGTCTTTTATTGCTGTGAGGACTCCTCGTCTTTTGGTATTAGAGTTTGCAAAAAATATGTGCGGGAATTTAGGATGAGAGCATGTAGGTTGAGCGTGCTTTTTGAAATGTGTCTCCTGTACACAGAATATAGTCCCCTTTATGTTGAATTGCTTCTGTCCACATGGATCTGCGTTTGGCCGGATGGTTAAGGCCTCTAGCATTGACTGTGAAGAAAGTTATAGGCATCTTTTGATAGTTAAATTGGGTGCGTATTGAGGTATGTGTATATAACACTTACATTTGATGGTCGGCTTGTCAGGATGTATCTTGATGCGACTGAAGAATAGGAGGATGAGGATGTAGTAGTTCTGCTGTACGGCTTGGTCAATCTTGAGGTATGTAGCAGAGTTCTGCGGCTGCGGATATAACTGATAAAAAACTGAAAAGAAAAAAAATGGTAAAATAGAACAAGAAACAGTAAATAGGTCCTTACGACCTGGGTGTGACAACAAGTCACTCATGTTGTATTCTGGGGTTATATCAAATTTCAGTTCAGCTTAACAGATAGTACTTCTGTTTCAGGGGACAGTTATATGTAACCTGTATTGGTGTGCATTTGGTTAGGTGTGTTTGCGGGCATTCTTGGTTGTGACCAGGTTCCACTCCTCAGCAATATGATCAGGGCTTTTTGCGTGGTGGTCACTATGCATATCATCTGGGATAATATGCCATTTTTGGAGTAAGAGCAATCCTTTGGCGAGATTGTCCACCACATGTTCCTTACCATCCCGTGTTATGATCAGTTTTGTAGGGAACCCCCATTTATATGCGATTTTATTGTTTCTCAAAGTCTTAGATATTGTATTGAGGTTCCTCCTTTTCTGTAGAGTGAATTAGGACAAATCTGCAAAGAACTGTAGATCTTTGTACTGTGGTGGAAAGGAATCTTTGTTGCGTGCAGCCGACATCAGGCGCTCTTTCGTTTGGAAGAAATGTAATCTGAGTATAACATCTCTGGGTATGTTGTTTGGTAGGTGGGATGGTTTAGGTAGGCGGTGGATCCTGTCCACTGTTATGTCCAGGTCTGATAGTTCAGGGATTATAGCCTGAAATAATTGTGCTGTGTAAGTGTGGAGGTCAGATTGTTGAATCGACTCGGGGACCCCCCTTATTTTCATGCTGTTTCTCCTAGAGCGGTCTTCGATGTATGCCGTTTTGGCTTTTATGGCGTCCAGCTCATCAGTGTTACTGTCATGGGCATCCACAAGATCATTAATGGTGGTCGCAAACTCCCCCATTTTATGTTCTATGTGATCTACTCTGGCTGTTGTATCTCTGAGTTCCACTCCAAATTTTTGGACACATGATAACATGTCAGCATGCAATGAACTTCTAAGAGACACTAACATGTCCTTAAGGGTGGTATCCAGGACGGGTTGATTGTTAGTGGGGAATAGATCAATGGAGTCTGGGAGGTCTCTGGTGTCCTCCCCTGAGTCTAGGCCTTGTGTCATGTCCTGGCTTGCATCTGAGGCATCCAGCCTAACCCTTGCTTTTTCCGGGCTCCCCGATGTAGGAGTGTGAATCGGAGATTGTGTACTCCTTTGTGGGGCATTTCTTTTTTGTGGATTACTTTTCCCTTGGCTGTATTGAGGAGTGCTGGACATACCTCGTTCTTTCGGACCGCCGCCATCTTGCTTAGGCCCGAGTGGATAGTATTCGGTAAGTTTTTGCGGCTTACGTGTCTCTTTATTCCTCCGTGGCATGTTCAGTCGGATCACCGGGATGTGCTGCGGGTCCGCTGGTATATGTTGTGCTTTTCGGTCGGGTATAACAGGAGATGTGTGCCGTTTTTCCCCCTGAGTGCAGAGGAGTTCAGCTATTGAGCGTCCATCTCCTTCTGCTGCAAGCTCCGCCCCCTTTATATATATATATATTTTTTTTTTAGATGTTCACGTCTCTGGCTGGGTTCACACTTGTGCGATGTGTGAACCAGCGTGATTCCTGTGCGGGTTTTCACATCGCACCTACATTGACATCTGTGCACCACTGCGGGTGTCAATGTAAAGTTAATGAAACCCCCAGATCATTTCACATATCGCAGTGCGAACTATGTAATGGTGCAGGAATCGGATCGCATGATTCCAGTGCGGACCAAATAAAGGGTCCTGTACCATTTTGGTGCAAATGCAATATGATTTAGGGCCAGTTCCCACTGCTGCAGTGTCCGAGATCGGATGTGATTCGCACCGCACTGCAGTGCAAAATCACATCCGATCTCTGTGCGATGCCATTTCAGCCATACAGATAGTATTGCTGAATTTGCATTGCACTCGGACCAAACTCATACAGGACGCTTTTTTTGGTCCACAGCAGAATCGGATCGCATGGGTGTTCACACCCATGCGATTCGATTACTGTACTGTCCGAGTTTGCAGATCGCACCGCGATATGCAAACTGATTTGGGGGTGTTAACTTTTAGGCCCAGTTCACACTTGTGCGATGCCGGACATCGCACAGGCATCGCATGTAATTCACAGCACACTGCCATTCACATTACATGCGATGTCTGTGCGGTGCGATATTAGCCGTACAGATAGTATGGCTGATATCGCACCGCATTCGGTGCAAACACGCACAGGACCCTTTTTTCTGTTCGGACCAGAATCGGATCGAATGTGTGTTCACGCCTATGCATTCCGATTCATGTCCGAACTGTCAGTTCGCAGTGCGATATGCAAGCTGAACTGGGGGTGTCCTTAACAATGTATTGACACTCCCCAGCGATTCGCATATGGAAGTGTGAACTGACATGCGAGTCGGTGCGATGCGGGAACCCGCAGTGGATTCGCAGTGTTCTCGCATTGCACCAGTTTATCAATTTTTATGTTTATCAATTATGAAATATATTTTATTTTAATTTATTAATAAATATTTATACTTGTATACTTTATTAAAATTATTTTTTTAATGATTATAAATGTATTTTGCATTTATATGAATGGTGTATAGCTGCATTACATATGTGCATTACATTCATTTACTATACACCATTCACATTTAAATAGGCACATGTATGATCTTTAAATATTGATAAAAACAATGTTTTTTTATAATTAGGTTAATGTATATTGTATAGGGGGAATTTAACTTTATTATTTTATTAATATGTTGGGGAATAATGTGTGCTGATTCGTGTTACACTTTTTTATTTTATGGTTCCTCATACTGTAATCCGGCTATATCACGCGAGATTATAGTGAGAGGAGCCGTTCTCAGGAGTTCCCGGCGTTTGTAGATCGCTCCTCAATTCAACATGGGAAGCGATCTACACACTTTCATAAACAGTTTTTTTTTCCCTTCCCCCCCCCAAGCTGTTTTTGCAGCGTCTCTATGGGGGAGGAGTTCTTGGGTTGGGTTTAGTCTCCTCTCTGAACAGAGTTTGTACAGTGTGCAGTGTCAGTCCCTCCGAGACGACACCTAGCACAGAATGGGGTTCGGAGAACACCAACAAAAGTCCAAGAACAAGGCAGCAGAGAAAGGTAAGAGTTGCCATTTTCCCTGCATTCAAAGCAGGAGCCATCACAGCTCCTCTCACATTGGGGTTGTGATTTACTAAGACTGGAGCACACAGAATCTGGTGCAGCTCTGCATGGTAGCCAATCAGCTTCCAGATTTTATTGTCAAAGCTTAAAGCCTGGTACACACGATCAGATTATCGGACGAATAATCTTTTTTTGTTGCGTGCTAGTCTCAGATCGAAAGTGAAGAGGTTACTCAACTTATGAAAATTCTAGTACGACAGAATACAACTTCAGGAGTGATGTAATGTGTTGAATTGTTTTGTAATGTTTTCTTTTGTTTCCGAAAATCTTATGATTTTTTTTCGGACAAAAACTGTACTAATCATACAAAAATCGGATGTTGTATTCTCGTACAATAAAAATTTTATAGCATGCCTCTTCAGGTTTTGTTATCCAAAAAGTGGGAATCGGGCTGTTGAAAGCACTATACTAACAATCAGATGATCGGCTGATTTGTTCGTCATACGAAATTTTAATTCCAATTTTCTTATCGTGTGTCTGTGTTATCAGGTCTTAAGGCTTGGTTCGCACTGCCACGACTCGGGATACGACTTGTGACACTCCAAGTTGCATGACATGTGAAATCCCATGTTAGTCAATAGGAGCTGTCTTAATTAGCACTACTGAAGTCACTCCAACTTTAGAAAAGTTTCCTGTACTACTTCAAGGCGACTTCTATCTGACTTGTGCCCATAGACTTTAATGGAAGTAACCTCCAGGTTGGATCCTCATCTTTATTGATGTGATTTGGATCCAGGATTACAAGAAGATTACCCAGGCATTCCCTTAAGTTGCTTCACAATTGTTTCAAAGTCACTTCAAGTCACATTGGAGTTGCCTGGCAAAGTCGCACTGTAAGTAGCACAACTTTCAGGTTGCGGCAGTGTGAACCGAGCCTTATTGAAAAGCTGAAATTAGAAGCTGCTTGGTTGACTGCCACAACTGCACCAGATCTCTCCGATTGCACCAACCTGAAGCTGTTTCTACTGAATGATATTGCATATTAGTCCAATATTGCAAATTAAGCTGGCCATACAGTGTACAATTTTCTTGTTCAACTTCCTTTAGATTTACCTTTAACCGCTTGCCGACCGCCTCACGACAATATACGTCGGCAGAAGGTCTGGTACAGGCAGAATCGCGTACCTGTACGTTGCCCTTTAAGAGGCGCGCGCCCGCGGCAAGCTCCGTGAGTCAGGTTGCGGGTCCTGCGGACTCGATCGCCGCGGGGTTACCCGTTCTGCCTAGTGACAAGTGTCACTCGATCTCTGCTCCCTGTCGACAGTGCAGAGATCAGTGACGTCACACACACAGCCCAACCCCCTCCCCCCACAGTTAGAAACACGCCCCTAGGACACACTTAACCCCTACACTGCCACTTAGTGGTTAACCCCTTTCACTGCCAGTGTCATTTACACAGGAATCAGTGCATTTGTAAAGCACCGATTGCTGTATAAATGACAATGGTCCCAAAAATGTGTCAAAAATGTCCGATGTGTCTGCCATAATGTCGTAGTCATGATAAAAATCGCTGATCGCCAAAAATATATATATTAATAAAAATGCCATAAAACTATCCCCTTTTTTGTAAACGCTATAACTTTTGCGCAAACCGATCAATATTCACTTATTGCGATTTTTTTTTTTTTTTTTTACCAAAAATATGTAGAAGAATACATAGCGGCCTAAACTGAGGAAAAAAATTGTTTTTTGGGGGATATTTATTATAGCAAAAAGTACAAAATAATGCGTTTTTTTTTTTCAAAATTGGCGTTCTATTTTTGTTTATAGCGCAAAAAATAAAAACTGCAGAGGCGATCAAATACCACCAAAAGAAAGCTCTATTTATGGGGAAAAAAAGGACGTCAATTTTGTTTGGGAGCCACATCGCACGACTGCGCAATTGTCAATTAAAGCGACGCAGTGGGAAATCGCAAAAAGTGTTCTGGTCAGGAAGGGGGTAAATTCTTCCGGGGCTGAAGTGGTTAACTATGTAGTACAAGGGCCTGCCTGATTGCATACACATTAAGGCCTGATTCACACCTACTGTATGCAGGTAGCAGTTTGCATATTCCAGGTGCAATTTGCGTTTTTCAATACACATTTTTTGATCCATTATAGTCTATGGCACCAAAAACCGAAAAAAAAAAAAAAAAAAACCCTGGCCCTTTACATAAAATGCAAAGATGTGAACTACTGGGAATTCTCTTTTCTTTCCGGGAGTTTTCTTTTCTTGTGCTTGTGTGCATTTGTTTTTCGATTATTTTTCGCACACGATTCTCCCATCATTGATTAGAAAATCATTTGTTTTTCAAAAAATTTCCAACATGCCCAATTACTCAAATTCAATGGGCGCACAAAAATCGTCCATTGCTGCGGCCCACTAATGGTGCAAAATTCAAATGAAAATTCTTAGAAAAGATTTGAACTGGATTATCAGTGATTTATCTATTTTTTTTATTTAGTGTTTTTAGTATTTGTGTTTTTTTTTTTTTTTCATTTTCTTTGTATTTGATTGTTATTTATGCTCTGTTGCTAAGTATTTCCAAGTTGGGCAGCACAGTGGTGTAGTGGTTAGCACCTCCACCTAGCAGCACTGGGGTTGTTCAAATCCCAACCACAGTGCTACCTGCCTGGAGTTTGCATGTTCTCCCTGTGCCTGTGGGGTTCCTCCAGTTTCCTCCCATGCTCCAAATACATGCTGGGAGGTTAATTGGCTCCTGGATATATTGGCCCCTAGTATGTATGTATGAATGTGAGTTAGGAACCTTAGGTTGTAAGCTCCTTAACCACTTCAGCCCCGGAGGATTTTACCCCCTTCCTGACCAGAGCATTTTTTGCGATTCGGCACTGCGTCGCTTGAACTGACAATTGCGTAGTCGTGCGATGTTGTATCCAAACAAAATTGACGTCCTTTTTTTCCCACGAATAGAGCTTTCTTTTGGTGGTATTTGATCACCTGCGGTTTTTATTTTTTGCTCCATAAACAAAAAAAAAAGAACGACAAATTTTGAAAAAAACACAATATTTTTTACTTTTTGCTATAATAAATATCCCCCAAAAATGTATAAAAAAACTATTTTTTTTCTCAGTTTAGGCCGATACATATTCTTCTACATATTTTTGGTAAAAAAAAAATTGCAATAAGCGTATATTGATTGGTTTGCGAAAAAATTTATAGCGTCTACAAAATAGAGTATAGTTTTATGGCATTTTTATTTTTAATTAGTAATGGCGGTGATCTGCGATTTTTATCAGGACTGCTACATTATGGTGGACAGATCGGACACTTTTGACACTATTTTGTGACCATTGTCATTTATACAGCTATCAGTGTTATAAAAATGCATTGATTACTGGGTAAATGACACTAGCAGTGAAGGGGTTAACCACTAGGGGGCGGTGAAGGGGTTAAGTGTGTCCTAGGGAGTGATTCTAACAGTGGGAGGGCTGGGCTTCAACACACAGGACAGTGATCTCCGCTCTCGATGACAGAGAGCAGTGATGTCTGTCCTGTCACTAGAGAGAACTTGTTTACAAAAGCATCTCCCCATTCTACCTCTCTGTGACATGATCGCGGACATCGAGTCCGCAGGACCCGCGGTCACGGAGAACGCGGCAGGCGCGCGGGCATGCGCTCGCCACACAGCTTCTTAAAGGGGACGTACCTGTACGCCCTTTTGCCTACCAGTGCCATTCTGCCAACATAAATCCCAACATAAATCGGCGCGCGCTGGTCGGCAAGCGGTTAAGGGCAGGGACTAATGCAAATGTATAATAATGTAAAGTGCTACGTAAAAAGTACCTGTAATAAATAAGTTACAGAAGAGTAAGGGCCCATTCACACCAGTTGTTGCACATGTACTGCTTGTTTTTGCATGCATTTGATGTGCGATTACTGCAGTTGACGCGTGTTTTTCCCTCTGCATTTGTCCTTTTGAGGACACTAATTTTTTCTTTCTTTTGTTGGGCTTTTATGTGCACAGTTATGCGCTGTGACTTTTTTTTTTGCATGATTACATGAATGCCACGTCAGCTTTAAGACTAAGAACAAAGCGATCACATGACCTCTGATTGTTCACTGTTGGTCACCGCACGCCACTCTGCTCCTGGGGAGCTCATTGGAGCTTCGGGCTGGTGAGGGGGCGGGCACAACTGGTTTCATCTCTGAGCTGTGCGCTGGGAGGCAGAGCCAGCTGTCAATCACACAACTGGGAAGATCCCAATGGTCTGGAACCTTCCAGAGTTTGGATCGGCTCTGCTACGTCAGCTGAAAGCGGGCTTTAGTAAATGCACTCCTGTGACTCACAGGAGCAGTATTGCCAAAAAATGCTTTGGTCATACTTTTACCAAAGGATGCTTCCTAGATCTGCTAACCTTACATGAGAATCCGATCAGGCTTTGCAGAATCATACAGATCAGAAATACATCTCAGCTCATCATTTCTCTGTTTGGATGGAGATGTGAAAATCTAAACTAACAGGTTGTGAAAGTTACAATGTATGAAATGTATGATGCATGCTGAATTGTATGAAGTGGTTGATGGTGTCATTATGCTGGTTATTACTGAAGTGTCAAATTTCAGTGTTTGTAGATGTTAAAAAAAACTTTTTATTATGGTCTTCTTGTGTGACTCAATGGGGGTTATTTACTAAAACTGGTCATGCTAAATCTGCATGGAAACCAATCAGCTTGCAGGTTTTTTTGCCAAAGCTTAAAGTGGTTGTAAATGTTTGATTTAAAAAAAAAAAAAAAATACCATACATTCCTATACTTACCTGCTCTGTTTAAGGGTTTCGCACAGGGCAGCCCCGATCTTCTTCTGGGTTCCCCCACCGGTGCTCCAGCCTCCTCCTCTTCATCTGGTGCTTTCCATGGGGGTACCCATGCAGACAGCGGGACTCGGCCCGCCCCCCCCCCCCCCGCTCACATGTCATGGCTTTTGATTTACAGCAGTGGGAGCCAATAGCTCCTGCTGCTATCAATCTGTACAATGAGATGAGCGACAGCAGTTGGAGCCGCTGTGCTTGCGCACCTCACTGGATCAGATCAGGGGGGGAAGGGGGTCTGGGGGGCAGCTTCAGCACATTGTCCCCATGTTGATGAGGATAAGGGCCTCCTCTCGACAACCCTGGCCATTGGTTGTCAGGGTCTGCGGGATCTGGAAGCCCCCTTTAACAAGGGGGCTCCCAGATCTCAACCCCCACCCTATGTGAATGAGTATCGGGTGCATTGTACCCCTACCCATTCACCTAAAAAAAAAAACCCCCACATTACACAGCTTTTTAAAGTATTTTTTTAGGGCAGCTCCGGCTTCGCTTACGATTTCTTCTTCCCTCTCCGGCTCTTCTGCCTCCTCCGCTGACATCTTCTGCCTCTGCCGGTTCTTCTCCCCTCTCGGGGTCTTCTCCGGTGATGTCTTCTAGCCCTCTCGATTTCTTCTCCCTCTGTCTGCTTTCTTCTGCCTCTGCCAGGTCTTGTCTGCTGTCTTCTCGCTTATTTGCCGGGTCTTCTCCGCTTTCTTCTCCCTCTGTTCTTCTTCCAATGTTAACTCAACGCTCTCTCCTGCTCCAATGCTGGGTGCGCGGTGTGCCACTACTTTTATTGGCATGGGTGGGGTCACAGGGTGACATCATTCGGAGGCCCCATCTCTTATGATATCACTGCCACATCATGCCCCAAGCATTTTTTTTTTTTAAACTTTTTTTTTTAGGTGAATGGGTAGGGGTACAATGTACCTGATACTCATTCACATAGGGTGGGGGGCCGAGATCTGGGAGTCCCCTTGTTAATCCCCCTGCCCGCAGACCCGACAACCAACAGCCAGGGTTGTCGGGAAGAGGCCCTTGTCCTCATTAACATCGGGACAAGGTGCTTTGGGGTGGGACCCCCCATGTTGAGGGCCTGCGGCCTGGTATAGTTAAGGATGGGTGGGGGTGCTCGCTTATCCCCACCCCCTTTCCTGACCTGCCGGGCTGCATGCTCGGATAAGGGTCTGGTATAGATTTTGGAGAGGACCGAACTCTGTTCTTTTTGGCATGGGTATTCGCCTTAAATTCCATACCAGAACGAAGGCCCTGGTATGGTCCTGGAGGGGGAACCCATGCCGTTTTTTAAAAAAAATTGGCGTGGAGTTCCCTCTAAAGATCATACCAGACACAAAGTGCCTGCAGTGTCGGGATCAAAGTCGGATCCCCGTTCATTGAAGTCGGATGGATGTCGTACTTCAAGTCGCAGGGCAAAGTCGGATCCACAGTGGTACGACTGTCCTGTCGTACCAGTGTGAACCTGGCCTTAAGGTTTTACAACCACTTTAATTGAACAAGCTGGAGTTAGAAGCTGATTTGCTACGAGAGACATCTGCACCAGATTCTGAGTATTCCAGTTTCAGTTAATTTCCCCCTAGAAGGGTGTCTCATGTTGGTGATATACCAGACGTTTGATTGTTATTTATGACTGATGCAACATTTACTTCTCCCCATAAAGAGGCATTACCATAACTAACCAAATGACAACTTACTTATTTTCAACTGGGTTCAAACTTTTTTTCACACTGAAAACAACATTGTAATAATACACTACGAAATGTAAATAAACATGTGATTATGTACAAAAACACATAAACAATAAACCCAAAAAGAAACCTCTTTAGTTTATCTTTATTGAACTATAATTTAAACAGAGACTATTGTATTTGTGATGATAATGTGGACTGGGCACCCCAAAAAGGATTCATGAGAGGGCCAGGCATCCATGTTGTTCAGTATCCAGGACACCCATGACTAGGGTTGCCACCTCATCCCTTTAAACTGAAACCCACATGAATTACACGGGTTCTGAGTCTAATTTAATGCAGATAAGGCACCAAGTGAGTTTAATTACCACCCTAATCAGCCACAGAACCTGTGTAACTAATATGTGTTCGGTTTTAAAGGGATGAGGTGGCAACCCTACGGCCATGACATTTTTATTTAAATAAGAGACAGAGCAGCACTGACCAACCCCACCCCCACCCCATTAGGGTTTGGCGACATTGGGACTTCATTTTATACAATTAACAGACTTTTAGCTGCGTTCCAGAATAGAACATTCTTATCAGTCTATTGGGAGGACACTGAACCCATTCAACCCTATTAACCTAATGTACATCTCAATATCACTCCAATAGCACTTATAAACCTTCAGGCCAGGTTCACGTGTGGGCGCGGTTCCCAGCATGGAGTCTGGTGCGTGTCTGTTCAATGACTCAGGTGTGAATCGGGTCCAAATTTTTGCCTGAATTCGCACCTGAATTGGAACCAAAGACGCACAGGACCCTTTTTAAATGCGAACCGCGGCCTCCCCGGACATGTGGGAACTGGCTCCATTAAGAGCCAGTCACACTCGCCTGTCATGCGATTTGGATGTGGGGAAACATGCATCCAATTTGCATATGTGTGAACCCAGCCTTAGTCTGAAATGAAGTAATTAGGAAAGCAGATATTCTCTTCACTAATCCACCGTCATAAATAGCTTGGCTGGAGTAATCAGTGAATACACAATGCTGTCTAACTTTTCTTGCAGAATCAAAAATTTCAGTGTATTTCATAATTACTGAGATAATAACAGTACAGCCAGAATAAGGACATATTTATTTATATTGTGTAATTAGCAGCATTTTAAGCCCAAACATCGATATTCTAAGGCCCCTTTCATACAGGCGCCTCCACTAAGCGGAATCCGCTTGCCCAGCGGGGGATCTCTCCGCTGATCCCTGCTGAGAATGCGGATGACAGGTCCGTGTCCACTCATCTATGCAGAGCAGAAACAGACACAGCCTGCTTCCCCCTATAGGGCATTCGGATGGAAACGAACCGCCTGTCTGTTTCCATCTGATGCCATCTGATCCCCTGGACAGATGGGGAATAGGACCACCATCCGTTTGTTTTTGGTGGTCAGGATTGGATGGTGGCGGATGTCAACAGACATGTGTCTACTGACATCCACCGCTCCATAGAAGAGACTGGAGGGTCCAATCAGGCGGAACTGATCGGACAGCCCATGTGAAAGGAGCCTCAGAGGTACCAGAGGAATATCACGCCCATTACCTCTCCTGGGTGAGATAGACATCGAATATCCACCGTATTTGGATTCATTTAAAAGGTAATTTCATGCTGGGACATAATATACAAGTTACCAGACTGTAACCTCTAGATGTTGAAAGATAAAATCTATATAGAAAATTGTATTTGTATTTTGTATTTGTGGGAGGGCAACTACATGGTTATAAACACAATGTCACTACATTGTGACATTCCAATTTAGATGGAAAAAAAAAACAAAAAAACTTGTATTTCTGTATTATGTGCATAGAATATGTAGCGATACCCCCGAAGGAGCTACTTAAGTTAGTTCAGTCCGTTACTCTGCCTCTCAACCCCAATAACAGCCCCAGCCCCCTCTGGCACACCTGGCAATAGTGTAAGTGCCAGAACCAATGAGAAACACACACATGTTATGGTAAAACACAGAAATTGTCTTTACTGCAATATTTCTGTGAAAGAATAACAGACAATAACAATATATTTTCAAGTAATCAACTATAGAGCAATAACTGCGATTTAAGAGCAATATAGCTCTCAATCCTATATTCAAGCTGCTTTCAGGGGATTCCAAACCTGAGAATGTCCCCAAGAGCAGAGGCACACTTTAATGGTAAATAAAGCACAATATGGTACTTTAAATTGAATTGGTTACCTCTACTGAGTCCAGGCAGGAGGAGAGCAGAGGAATGACTCCCTTTGTGTCAGTCCTCTCTCTTCTGTCCCCTGACACCACAGGCCCAACTTTACATACCTATTCAAATCAGCAAGTAATGGCTTAACTTTACAGATAAACTGTGCCACACACCCAATGCATATGCAGAGCCCTGAATATGTGTGTGTGCTGATCTGTATGGCCCTAGCAGATTTAGTCCTTTAAAAAAAAAAAAAAGCTTTGGTGTCATCAGCTTGCCACTTTCATTGGTTCACTTTAACTCACTTTAACTCCTGGGTAGCAGGGCAAACAACATACCTGGCCCAGATTATCAAGTGAAACAGGCAGGGTTTTGTTCAACAAGGTGAGAGGACAATGGTGTCTGTATACAGTGTCCCAGAAATGGATAGCCCTAGCCTTTATCCCTGTGGTACTACAAGTGTCAGCAAGATGACTACCAGCAACGACATCTGTATACAGTGTTCATACTCCTTCTATGGTACAGTGTCTCTGTTCCCTGCAGATGGGCGAAAATGCCCTCTCACCAAATCCTGCGATCAAGGCCCAAACAAACATCCTGGAACATACAGGCTCTCTTTGCAACCTGACTGGTCACCTCACACAGGAATGAATCACCAATTGTGCAGGTGGGCCTCGATATGCACCTGGGATCCCCCTCTCTCAGGCTAGATGTCCCCACTGGCGGTGGAGGCCTGAATCACACAGGAAGATTATCTGAGAGACAGCATCTCTTCTCCAGGTCTTGTCTCTCTCATTGCCTCATGGCTGACTGAAAATGTCCCCTCAGAAAACAAAATGAAGCCTTTTGCTTTCCTGTTAGTAGAGCATCATGGGCTTTTTAGGTCCTTCCTGTATACCAGGCTATAGAGCCGTTTTGTGAGGGAACTGCATGTCCCAGAATCAATTGCAGCTGCTTCTTGAAGCTCAGTACAGTCTCTCTGATTGGCTGCTGTAACTGTGCCTTTAATTGGTATTCTTCTGCCTGCCAATAGGGGCACAGGGGAGGGTTACAGAGTGAACAGTTCTGTGTGTGTAAGAGGAGAGGAAGGGGGAGTGATCACCCGCAGGAGCTGGCAGGCAATTTCTCCCTGTGTGAAAAGCCTGTGTAAATCGCTCCGGCCAGCTTGGCGGTATCGTGGGAGAAACGAGACACCCGCTACAAATATAACTGCACATTTGTGATATTCAGCCATTTTGGCAGCATTCACACAAACCCAAACAAGGATAGCTCACTAGGTACTCTTGAAAGGTCCTTTGAGCTGTAGTGAAAAGGAGTCTTGACTGATGGGAGGATGGCATAATACAGAAAGTGCCCATGACACACAGCAGAAGCTTGGCTTTAAGCTTCAGCTCTCTGGTTGACACCTCAGTTGGAACATTACAGAGCAACGGTGGAAGGGGGGGGTTGCCACTGCTCTGACTTATTTTATTGTGTTTGTAAATGTCAGCTTTAGCTATTGAGCTCTGTCCCAGATCAGACGCAAACGTGGTCTCTTGGCAGCTGGGTCTTGGCGCCATGCACAGTTACCGGCGGCTAACAGAAAGCTCCCGTTCGCAGCTTGCAATCGGGAGCTTTCTGATCATGTGACCAAGTGACAGACAATCAGGTTGTTCACATGACCATAAGCCCTACTCCGCCTCCTGGCATACCAAACCGTTTAAAGGGCTGGCAGGTGCTGGCTCTAAGGGGTTAATAATATGAAATTTGGCTATTACCTGATGTGACATTTGTAGTTCCCTCGCTGGTGCCGACATCTACCCAGTTTCTTCCAGGTTCAGTACTTTTGATCATCCTCATTGGCTGGCCTGGGATGATATTATTCCTGCACATGTGTGCAAGTGTTTCATAGTTAATTTGGTTAAAAACAAGTCCATCTAGTTCCACCAAAAGTGTTCCTTCTTTCCTGCACCTGGCAGATGACAGAACTTTACACTGAGTTGCCCATTCCTAGTTCACAAAAAAAAGAGGACAGCTAGGAGGAAGGTAAGAAGCTTTTCTATAGGAAGAGATATCAGGGGTTGATTTACTAAAGGCAAATAGACTGTGCATTTTGCAAGTGCAGTTGCTTCAAAGCTTAGTAAATGAAGTGCAAAGTATACCCAATCATAATCAAGAAAACTACAAAGAAAAAAACCCAGCATTTTTGCTTCCACATGATTGGATGATGGAAGTCAGCAGAGCTTCTGTTCATTTACTAAGCTCTGGAGCAACTGCACTTGCAGAGCGCACAGTCTGTCTGCCTTTAATAAATCAACCCCATTACGGCTCTTCTGCCATAAAAATCTTCCTGGTCGCAGTTAAAAAATAAACAACTTTTTGGCACTTTAACCACTTAAGGACTGCTCCACGTACATGTACTGCGGCAGGCGGCCCTTAAGCGTAAAATCACGTACCTGTACGTGATCATCTTCTTCGTGCTCCACGGCGCGCCGCCAGAGACCCGCTCCCACTGTGGTTGGACACAGCGGAAACCCGGCGATCGTTTATAGAGACGCAGAACAGCGGTAAACAAGGAAGACCGTCGTTCTGCCAGAGAGGAAAATGGGGATTGGATCTTTGTTTTTCTTTACTCAAAACACCTCCCACTACAGTTAGAAAGCACACATAGGGAACACATTTAACCCTTTTATTGCCCCTGATCCATACTCCCGGCCCCTAATCTACATGCCAGACGCATGGATTCCAATGGGTTTCTTCTTTTAGAAGCACGTGATTAGAGCCTGAGGCTCTAAATAGCTTCAAAAAAGGCCCACCCAGTTGTGTGACAATAGCGAATTAATATTCGCTATTGTCTTCCTGATTCTCCTTCTGGGCTATTCAGACTCAGGAAGAGGGTCCTGAGACCCGATTGGCCGAGAGGAGAAGCGATTCTATTGGCCACCGAGGAGGAGGTGGGAGGAGACGCAGGGGAAGCCGCGTCGCCGTGAAGCTGACAGGGGAGGAGACGCAGGGTGAAGCGGTCCTCAAAAAGTGTCATTTAGGGTCAGATTTGTCTGCTGCAATGTCGCATTCCCGCTAAAAATCGCTGATCACCACCATTACTAGTAAAAAATATTTTTAAAAATAATCCTATCCCATAGTATTTAGACGCTATAACTTTTGCGCAAACCAATCAATATATGCTTATTGGGATTTTTTAATCAAAAATATGTACCTATTGGCCTAAATTGATGAAGAAATTCGATTTTTTTACATTTTTGTATTGGATAGGTTTAATAGCAGAAAGTAAAACATTTTATTTTTTTTCCAAATTGTCGGTCTTTTTTGTTTATAGTGCAAAAAAAAATGCAGAGGTGATTTAATACCACCAAAAGAAGGCTCTATTTGTTAGAAAAAAAAGAAATCAATTTTATTTGGGTACAGCGTCGCATGACCGCGCAATTGTCAGTTAACCGCTTGCCGATCCATCACTTCCTCTAGTCAGTCCCCTCCCCTGTCAGTTAGAATCACCTCCCAGGGAACACAGTTAACCCCTTCACCGCCCCCTAGTGTTAACCCCTTCACTGCCAGTGACATTTTTACAGTAATCAATGCATTTTTATAGCACTGATCGCTGTATTAATGCCAATGGTACCAAAAATGTGTCAAAATTGCCCGATGTGTCCGCCATAATATCGCAGTCACAATAAAAATCGCAGATCGCCGCCATTACTAGTAAAAAAAATAAAAAATGCTGTAAATCTATTCCCTATTTTGTAGAGGCTATAACTTTTGCGCAAACCAATGAAAATACGCTTATTGTGATTTTTTTTTTTTTTTTTTACCAAAAATATGTTGAATACATATATCGGCCTAAACTGAGAAAAAAATGTGCTTTTTAAAAAAAAAACGGGGCTATTTATTACAGCAAAAAGTACAAAATATTGTGTTTTTTTTTTTTCAAAACTGTTGCTCTTTTTTCGTTTATAGAGTGATCAAATACCACCAAAAGAAAGCTCTAATTGTGGGGAAAAAAGGACGTCAATTTTGTTTGGGTACAACGTACAGTAGCACGACCGCGCAATTGTCAGTTAAAGCGACGCAGTGCCGAATCGCACAAAGTGCTCTGGTCAGGAAGGGGGAAAATTCTTCCAGGGCTGAAGTGGTTAAAGCAACGCAGTGCCACATTTCACAAAAAATGGCCTGGTCATTAAGGGGGTAAAACCTTCCGCAGCTGAAGTTAAGCACAGAGCACAGCCATTTTTAGAACACAATTTTTAGAACACAATTTTTCTGCTCAGAGCTCTGTTTGTTCAAATATTTGAACAAACAAGAACCCATGTAAAACAAGTTTGTCTGATTTGTAATATGAAAGCAATTGTAAACTTCCAACACCAATTGCAGATAAGCAGACACAATAGGAGGAAATGAGAAATGGAAGGGGTGTCTTATGCCTCATGTACACTGCTGCTGGTAAACGGACGTTCAGAATCAGAGGAAGTTGGCTGCTTTTTTCAGCCGCCCCTGAACTCATCCATTGTTATCTTATGTGTACATGTACACAGGTTAGTTTAATGTTGTTTTTAGGCAGATGCATCTATAGGCTTTTCTTTGAAGGCAAAAAAATGAGTTCAGACGCCGAAGTTTCCCATGTTTCAGACGCTAAACACCGCTAAACGCGGTACTGGCATTTTGCCGCAATTTCGTTTATAAGCGTTTTTTACAGGTGCCCTATTTTTTAACATTACAAAACTTAAAAATGATAGCAAATGATGAAAAAACACTATTTAAAAAAAAAAAAACTTGTAATTGCTTGCTATGCTTCATAGACCATTTATATGCCCCTAATAAGCATGATTCAATCCAATACACCACTAGCATTGCCAAAGTATAATTGGAATTTGACCTATATGTTGTTAGATTTTAACCAGATGACCCCACCATTGAGCTTCACCCACGACTTGATCAAACATAGTTGCATGAAATTTAGGGTTAGGGTTAGTGTTTCTTATTAGGGTTAGGGTTTTCCCCTTGAAGAACAAGTTTAGGGTTATGGTTTCCTGTTAGGGTTAGGTTTTCTGGTTAGGGTTTCCCATTAGGGTTAGGGGGTTATGGTTAAGGTTAGGGTTTTCTCCTTGAAGAACAAGTTAGGGTTAGGGTTTCCAATTAGGGTTAGGGTTTCAAGTTAGGGTTTCCAATTAGGGTTAGGGGGTTATAGTTAGGGTTTTCCCCTTGAAGAACAAATTAGGGTTAGGGTTTCCGATTAGGGTTAGAAGTAGGGTTTCCCATTAAGGTTAGGGGATTGATGTTAGGGTTTTCCCCTTGAAAAACAAGTTAGGGTTTCCGGTTAGGGATTCCCATTAGGGTTAGGGGTTATGGTTAGTTAGGGTTTTCCCCCTTGAAGAACAAGTTAGGGTTAGGGTTTCTGGTTAGAGTTAGGGTTTCCCATTAGGGTTAGGGGGTTAGGGTTAGGGTTTTCCCCTTGAAGAACAAGCTAGGGTTAGGGTTTCCAGTTAGGGTTGTGAGTTAGGGTTAGGGTTTCCCATTAGGGTTAGGGGGTTATGGTTAGGGTTTTCCCCTTGAAGAACAAGTTGGGGTTAATTAAAAATATTTTAAAAATTGCAATAAATAAAGACAAAAAAAATTAATTTAAAAAAATTGCAATCAAATTTTGCATAAAAGAGACAAATTAAGTAAATTAAAAAAATGAAATTACATATACAGCTTATAAAAAAAACAAACAAAAAAATATACTAATCAATCGCAATGTAAAAATTAAATATATTAAAAAATGTGCATTTTTTTTCCTCACATTTGCTTATTATGGGATCCATAGTAAAAGCTCCGATATTGAGGTAGATACAAGTACACTGCTGCTCTCTTAGCTGCTGCTACTCACTCTGGTCTCACAGAATGGCTGAAATAGTTAAATATTAATTTTTTGGGGGCTTTGGGAGGGTCCTATGATGTTGTTTTGCTTGCGTCTATCTAGCAAAGTTACTCTGTGGTATAAACAAGGAAGCTGAGATTTCTGCAGTGTATAAATATGCTTTTACTATACAAAGATGCTGTACATACAAAACTATTACAATATTAGGAATACAATACAAGACTGACATTTATCTATAACTAGAAAAATGCCTAGCAAATGGTCTATAAAACAGTACAAATACACTTAAAGGTTACTTATCTTCTGTTACTGTATGTTCGTGATCTCCATTGGCAACGATTCTTCTGGAAGATCAGGCACTGTTCTTGTATCCTTAGTGGCTTCTGATCTTCAAAGCATGATGATCTTTGTGTGTGTGTGTGTGTGTTGTGTCTGTGTGTGTGTCTAGCTTATGCCTGAATCTCCCTTTTATGTGTCAGGTTGTTACAAACTCCGTTACCTTAACGACCGACAAACCTACATCTCAGTAGCTTCAGTTTGAAAGGCACTCTCTTACCTGTTTACTGTAGTTAGACAGACAATAGACTCAAACTGCCAAAGGAATACAACAATGGCATCTACATTCCCATTGTGTCCAACATTTGTTTGAGAATGTCTGTCTCTGTGAAACCAGAATGCTGTGCGTCTGATAGAAAAATTTTATATCAAACGCAACACATTCCGCTCTTGATTTTTCTCTCAGACTACACAGAGAAAATCTCTTCATTACTAAACTCATTCTAAACATTAATTTTCCTTGAATGCAACACCTCCCATTTCTGTCATTGAGAAGGTGTTTCAGTCTTTAACTAAAAAGTTCATTAGAAAGTCCATTCTAAAGTTCTTTGGAAACAAGTCCAGGCTTGTAATACATCAAAGGCCTTGCTCTCCACAGCTCTTGCGATCTTCTGTCATTCTTTCCATCATGTAGCCACTTTTCTTTGGTCTTCCTATGGATCAAATCGGAGACAGCCTGTGGAGTGGAAAACAAAGCGGATTATCTGTTCCTTCTAATAATACATAAACAGTAGATCCAGGCCCTTCAGCTAAGATCTCTTCTCTAAATGGCTTCTTGCCTGGATATCTAACACTTTGCCCCCTGCCTGTACCCACTTCTGACCCTCCCAAAGAACATCAATAGGGAGGAGAGGAAATATACTGATATTTTCCAGAAGATCACTGCTGTTTATTTTGAAAGGTTTGATGTTATATAGCATCACTTTCCACTCTTGCTGAGAAGTATCCACTAACCAGTCAGAGTCCCAGCCACTGTCTTGAAGCTCATCTGCCAATGCAAATGTAACTTCAAACCTTCCTGCCAGATTCCCTCTCATTCCTAGATAGGCTTCAGCTTCAGATACGTCACTCTTGGTTTCTATGTCATGGGAAGCAGTAACATGGTATCTGTTAAGCCCTGTTCTTTCAGGAACCTTGCATAAATACTGAACTCTGCACTCCAGCTGTGGAATCTGTGCCCCAGCCCCTACCATCCTTTCATATGGTGTGCTTTTGGCTATTGGCCTACAATTTAACAACATGACTGCTTGTGTGAGGACCCGATCCCATCCCCTTAGTGTATGTGTGGGTGTAAGTTTGCATATCTGGTCCTTCAATAGCCCGTTGTATCTTTCAATCAAACCATCTGCCTGTGGATGGTATGGGATGTGGCACAACCAGTACACTCCAGAATCTTTGGCCCACTGCTGTATTGTTGATCCAGTGAAGTGTGAGCCGTTATCACTTTGGACTTGTTTGGGACAACCATAAGCAACGACAAGTTTCTGGAGCAGTTGAAGCGTTGCGGCTTGATCTGCATGTTTGCAAGGATGAACAAGCATAAGTCCTGAATAGGTGTCCACTGCAGTGCAACAATATCTCAGTCCATTGTTTCCCCGGGGCAGGGGACCGATGAAGTCAATCTGCCAGATCTCTGCAGGCCTCTCACCCCTCTTAATCGACCCGGTGGAGTACTTTTGCAATTGCCGTTGTCGCACTTCTCCACACACTGTACACTTCCCTATTACAGTCTTTATCATGTCCATGGATATGGCAATCCTCTCTGCTCTACCCATTTATATGTTGCTTTCTGCCCCAAATGTCCAGATTGCTTGTGGGCCCAGTTGGCCAAGTTCATCAAGACAGGATCAATAGGCACAACTGCCTTCACTTTGGCGATTTCATCTGCAACTCTGTTATAGTTCTCAAAGTCTGGGACTTGGGACACATGTGCATCAACATGTCCCACTTTTATGGTGTGGGAGTGAGCTTCCTTCCAGATGTAGTCCCAGACTTCCTTGCCTCCCTACACCACCTTTCCATGAATCATCCATTCATTGAACTTCCACATGGGCATCCAAGTTGTCAGTCCTTTAAAAACTGCCCAGCTGTCAGTGCAGTGACATGGGAAGAAGGATTCTCCTGAAGAGTCATCACTACAGCTTTCAACTCTGCATACTGACTGGACCCTCCAATTCCAGTCTCCTGCAGGACTGTGTCTGTACTTGGGTTGTAGGCTGCTGCTGTCCATTTACGCCCAGACGAGGTGACTATGGCTGAACCATCAGTGAACCACGCTGACTCCTTCATGTCTTCTGACAGAGACTCAAAGGGTGGAGCCTCTTGAATGGGGGATGACTGCAGCACAGGAATTTCTTCTTCTGGCCGGGTGTTGGTAAAACTGACAAGCCCTGCCAACTGTTTTGAAATGTCTCTAACATCCCCAGCTGCAATACCCCCTCTTTCTTGAAGGTACCACTTTCATTTCATCAGTGTCTGGTTCTGGGCTATATCTGCCCTAGTGGTCAGTCCATTATCTCTCACCCATCCTGCTATTGGCAATGCAGTATGGATGGTGACTGTGTCCTTTCCTGTAATGGTCTCTACTTGTTGAAGTGCTGTGTGGGCCCCAAACAGGTACTTCTCTAGGGGCGTGTATCTCTTCTGTGCCCCTGTCAGTTGTTTGGACCAAAATCCAATGGGTATTGCTCTCAGTCCTTTCTTTTCATTTGTCTGCCACAGACTCCAAGATATGGTACCATTCTGCTCCACTACATCCAGCTGAAATGGTACTCCTTGTCTCACGGGTCCTAATCCCTGATGCTGCAAAATAGCTTCTTTAGCAGCCAGGAATGCAGTCCACTGCTCTGAACCCCATGAGAATCTCCAGAACCCCACAACTCCAATAAACTTCTGTGCCTCCTCTTTGGCAGTTGGGGGGGCGACAGAGCCTGGATAGTTTGCACAACTGTCTCTGGAATTTTCCTCTGTGGCCCAGTCCACATCATTCCCAGGAATTTCACTTCCATGGCAGGTCCTTTGGACTTTGTCTTTGTCGATTGCCCACCCTCTGTTCTCCATGTGATTTATCAGCAGGTGCAGTGCTACAGTTATATCTTCTTTTGTTCTAGAGATCACAATGTCATCAATGTAGTGGAACACAGCGACTTTCAAGCTCAGGGTACTTAAATCTCAGGAAATCAGTCCATGAAAAATCATTGGAGAATGAACATAGTATTCAGGAAGCACGGTGAAAGTGTACTGGCAGCCATCCCACACCATAGCAAACTGGTCTTGACACTCTGGGTCTATCAAAATTGAAAAGAAAGCATTAGCCAGGTCTATCACAGCATGATATTCTCCTGCATCTTTAGCAATTTTCTCAACAATTGAGATCATATCTGGTACTGCTGACTTCAATGGAGGTGCCACTTTGTTTAGACCTCTGTAATCCAGTCATTCTATATGTGCCATCAGGTTTCTTTACTGGGAACACCAGAGACGAGAAAGGACTTGCAGCAAGTCTAAGGATCCCTACTCTCAACAGTTCCCTTCATAAAGGATAAGGAACCTCCCAATCCCCTTTTCTGATTCTCTCTAACTCCTCCCAAGGATAAGGGGATTTGGGTTTGGGTTCATGTTCAGTTTTGGGAATTGGTTTGGGGCTAACAGGAGGGATCTGTTCTGTTTTCTCTAAGTCCAGGCTGATGTTATCTTCACTAGGAGTAGTGTTTCTAACCCTGACAGTTTCCCCTACTAAATGTTTCCATCTCTTCAGCATTTCTGCAGTAGAAATGCCATTTATCTCATCTTTAGGTACTCCTGCCTTTAATAGGTCCACCCACATTTTTTTCCTAGAAATAACTAGCCTGGTTTTCTCTTCACCTCCTGTCTTCTCTACCCCATTCCCTTTCTTCTCTGTTCTTCTCTGTTCTTGTCTGCTTGTATTCTTCCTGTCTGGCCTTGACCTTATCTACTGCCCTGACAGGTTTTGTTTTAGTCTCCTCTAGCTCCTCCAACTGGCTTAAAAAGGTTGTGGCTTAATGAATCATGCTGTTTAATCCCAGGCCTCCCAACAAGGACAATAATAGAGCCCTGAGATTAAGAGGCGCAGACTTCATCAGCTTAGAGTGCAGAGCAGATGTAAAGGGTTCCATATCTGGACCCATCCATTCTGGAAACATATTTAATCCGGTTATACAACCCATCTCACGTAACCTGAAAATACCCTCTCCTATTGATCTCCAGGTGTAGGTATGTTCCAGGTCAGTAGGACTAGCGTATACTCAGACTTTTCCATCTCTCACAAGGTCTAACAGTGAAAAATTCATGCTAAACTCTCGGGCTTTTCGCATTGCCTGACGCAATTGTGGATCATAGGTTAACACTCCCATAGTCATTGCTTTCTTACCTGACAAAACAACACTGTCCGCCCCTTTAGCCCATAAGCATAGGAGCCAGCTCAATAGGGGCTCCTTTGTTTGTATTGTTTTGCCAGCTCATGGAGTTCAGTTTGTGTAAACTCCAGTACTTCTTCAAATTCAACATCTCTGGGATTGCGATAATGCACCTTCCCATCTGCCATATTGACTCTATCATGTTGCCGTTTCCTATGCTTAGTAATGAGAGGTCTGGCATACTTTTTATTTCGCACTAGCAGATAATGTGACAATATCAAACTCTCTCCTCATCCTCACTATCATTTGAGGAAAGCACATCCTCACAATCCCAATTTTGGGATGTGACAATGGCACGTACCCTGGCTTTACTAACAGGTTTATGGCCCTTCCTTTTCCTTAAGGCATTAATTGATTTGGTCATGAGGGCTGCACACCGCTCTTGCAAATCATCAGCCCGACTAGCAGTTGAACGCACACACTCTGAAGCAACTGCTAGCTGGTCTTTTAATACCTTAACGTCTGCCTCTGCCCTCTCCCTTCTATGTGATTCGGTGTAAATAGCATGAAGAAAATACCAGCCCACTGTAGACACTGTCCTCTTCTCTTTTACCTAAATCCAACCCCTTAAGGCTAAAATCTACAAAATGATCTGAGACTTTTATCACCCCAAGTCAGGTTCAAGGGAGAAGCATACTTCACAAATTCTTTAGCAAGAGGCTCCCACTCATTGTCTCTGGCCCAGATAGGTAAGCTGCACACTTCCTTCTGGCCACCAGAACCCTCTGAGTCCTTGCTTTTCCTAAACAGCTTACGCAGCATTTTACCTAGCACAAGCTACACAAAACACTACAGAAAAACAGGTCTGCTTCAATTGAATTATAGCACAGATCACGGCACGAGCCCCCAAATGTTTTGCATGCGTCTCTCTAGCAAGGTTACTCTAAGCAAGGAAGCCGAGATCTCTGCAGTGTGTAAATGTGCTTTTACTATACAAAGATGCTGTACATACAAAACTATTACAATATTAGAAATACAAGACTGACAGATATCTATAACAAGCAAAATTACTAGCAAGTGGTCTATACCAGTACAAATACACTTAAAGCTTACTTATCTTCTGTTACTGTATTCGTGAATTCGTAACACATGAATGGATTGTGGAAGATCTGTGGACTGCTAATTTGATCATTGCACAGCAACACAGCACTGAATTGCATAGAATCACATGGATGCAACACCAAATCGCATGGATGCGTTTTTTTTTATTTTTTAACTTTTTATTGTTTGAACATTGCACTAACACCATATTGCATAGATGCAGCACTGAAATGCATGGATGCAACACTAAATCGCATGGATGTTTGTGTTGAATTATCTATTAATGTTTGAAAATTGCACAAGCTTTGTGGAATATTTGCAATACACAGGCTTATTGGAGCACTTTTACCTATTTATTCATTCATTGAAATTTATTGCACACTCTGGTGTATGTTGCCAATGTGTGCAATCATAAGGAGAAAAATTTCAGTGGAGATCTATTAGTCCAGACCCTGAATGAAATAGTCCCAGCAGTTCATTCCTTAATAAGCTAAATTAATTAATTTAATTATAGAGTTAGATCGTTGTTCATGACTTATTCTAACATCCTGCTTCAGCCATATTCATTTTGGTAGTCTAGTTCTCAACACAGGTGATTTTATGAAAAACAAGCAGAGAAATAGATCATTGCGTGGTGATCTGGATAAAAGGACACAAACAAACTGCACAGAGATACACTCACGTGCGCCCGGTTGAGTAAAAGCATATAAGTATGCAGATCGCAGTCAGCCGCTGTGGATGAGACTTCTCTCAAAAGCCGTTGCCGTTCAACTCCAAGTGTCAAACTGCAGTGAACGTCCTAGGCTCCTCCCACGCGTTGCGTCACTGTCACGTGACTTTCTCAAGGATCATCTAATATATCTCCACTGAAATTTTTCTCCTTATGATTGCACACATTGGCAACATACACCAGAGTGGTTTTTACATTTTTTTTCACATCATAATTTAGTACTGTGGCGTTTTTTGTGTGTACTTGCACAAGGTTTTTGCTTTACTCCACACTTGTCAGTTATTTATATATGTATTTGTATATGTGCTTTATTCATCAGAGTGGCATAGTTTATGTATTTTTTCACAGCATTTTGGTGGGTTTGTGTGCATGTACTAGCACTAGGACTATTTAATTAACTCTTTTGCACATATTATTTTATTGCAGTTTTTGCACATATTTATTGGATATTTTGTAATGGCTTGTGTCCATTTTATGCACATTTAGCACATTATTTTATGCTGACTAGGGATGAGTCGAACACCCCCCGGTTCGGTTCGCACCAGAACCCGCGAACGGACCGAAAGTTCGCACGAACGTTAGAACCCCATTGACGTCTATGGGACTCGAACGTTCGAAATCAAAAGTGCTCATTTTAAAGGCTAATTTGCATGGTATTGTCCTAAAAAGGGTTTGGGGACCCGGGTCCTACCCCAGGGGACATGTATCAATTTTAAAAACGGCCGTTTTTTCGGGAGCAGTGATTTTAATGATGCTTAAAGTAAAAAAAAAAAAGTGAAATATTCCTTTAAATATCGTACCTGGGGGGTGTCTATAGTATGCCTGTAAAGTGACGCGTGTTTCCCATGTTTAGAACAGTCCCTGCACCAAATGTCATTTTTAAAGGAAAAAATCTCATTTAAAACTGCTTGCGGGTTTAATGTCATGTCTGGTCATGGCAATATGGATGAAAATCAGTGAGACAAACGGCATGGGTACCCCCCAGTCCATTACCAGGCCCTTTGGGTCTTGTATGGATATTAAGGGGAACCCCGCTTACAAATTTAAATAAGGAAAGGTGTGGGGCCACCAGGCCCTATATACTCTGAACAGCAGTATACAGGCGGTGCAAACAAGACAGGGACTGTAGATTTGTTGTTAAGTAGAATCTGTTTGTAATTTTGAACATTTTTAACGTGTTTAGCTCCAGCCAAAAAATCTTTTCTAAGCTTTTTGGAAAACATAGGGAAGGGTTATCACCCCTGTGACATTTGTTTTGCTGTCTTTCCTCCTCTTCAGAAGATTTCACCTCACTTTTTTGTCCCAATGAAAAATGTTTTTTGAAAATTTGGGTTTTTTTGTGGAACAAGGATTGGAAAGCATCAGTGGAAAGGAGAAATTGTTTTCCCATATTAACTCTTACAGGAGAGAATTTCCCTTTCTAGGGGTAGATTTCATCTCACTTCCTGTTGTCTCCTTCCGTTTGCAAGTAGGAGTCGTTTGTAAGTTAGATGTTTGAAAGTAGGGTCCTGCCCTATATACTCAGCAGAAATTTGGGCCTTAGGTGTTGCTGTGGCCACAACACTGTAAGCCCTCACAGGGCCCTGCTGTGAAATATTAGATCAAGAATTGTAATTACATGCCCCTGTTGAACAGGAGCTGAAAAATTAGGCCTTAGGCACTGGTGCTGGTGCCACAACACTGCAACCCCTCACAGACACTCTAGTTGGAACGCAGGAACGAGCCCTGCTGCAAAGTATTGCTTCAAAAATTGTAATTACACGTCCCTGTTAGACAGGGGCAGAAAAATTGGGCCTTAGGCACTGGTGCTGGTGCCACAACACTGCAACCCCTCACAGACACTCTAGTTGGAACGGAGGAACGAGCCCTGCTGCAAAGTATTGCATCAAAAATTGTAATTACACGCCCCTGTTAGACAGGGGCAGAAAAATTGGGCCTTAGGCACTGGTGCTGGTGCCACAACACTGCAACCCCTCACAGACACTCTAGTTGGAATGCAGGAACGAGCCCTGCTGCAAAGTATTACATCAAAAATTGTAATTACACGCCCCTGTTAAACAGGGGCTGAAAAATTGTGCCTTAGGCACTGGTGGTGGCGCCCAGAACCAAAAATGTTCTTACAAGCTATCAGCGTGATGATTGAGGAGGAAGAGGATAATTACTTAGGGATAGTCACTCAGCATCAGCATAGGCAGTCTTTGAAGGGATCTGAGATTTCAAAAAAAATTATTCGGTTACATCAGCATCAGGTGCTTGGTAGCTGGTGGTGATCCAAGACTGATTCATTTTTATGAAGGTCAGCCGATCGACCGAGTCGGTGGACAGACGCACCCTGTGATCGGTTACCACGCCTCCAGCAGCACTGAATGTGCGTTCCGAAAGAACGCTGGATGCAGGACAGGCCAGTAGCTCAATTGCATACTGTGCAAGCTCTGGCCAGTGATCCATCCTCAAGACCCAGTAACCCAGAGGATTTTCGGTGGGAAAGGTGTCCAAGTCTGATCTTGCCCCTAGGTATTCCTGCACCATGTAAAACAGACGCTGGCGATGGTTGCTGGAACCGATCATATCTTGGGGCTGCGGACCAAAAAATTGTCTGAACGCATCGGTCAGACGGCCACCTTCTCCACCGCTCCTTCTTTGACTGACCGAAGCCTCAGCAACACGTTGTCCAGAAACAGGAGTTTGTAACCTCCCAGTCTCTGGGAACGCGTTGCACAGACCTTTCTGCAAGGCCTCCCGAAGATGTTTCATCCTCTGCTCCCTCTGCGATGGCAAGATAAGGTCCGCAACCTTACCCTTGTAACGTGGATCAAGGAGGGTTGCCAGCCAGTATTGGTCCTTCTCCTTGATACCACGAATACGAGGATCCTTACGCAGGCTTTGCAGGATCAGGGAGGCCATGCAGCGTAGGTTTGCTGAGGCATTCGGTCCGGAGTCCTCTGGGTCACTAAGGACAACAACGTCGGCAGCCACCTCCTCCCAGCCACGTACAAGTCCATGTGTTCCTTGGGACTGATCCCTTAAAGACTGCTGCTGATGCTGAGTGCCAGGCTCCACCTCCATACTGACACAATCTTCCTCCTCCTCCTCCTCCTCCTCGTCCTCTTCCTGTGTGATCGGCGGGCACGCAGGAACACTGTCTGGATAAAGGGGGCCTTGAGAGCTAAGGAAGTCCTCCTCTTCCTGCCTCTGTTCTGCCTCAAGTGCCCTGTCCATTATTCCACGCAGCGTGTGCTCCATCAGGTGGACAAGGGGGACAGTGTCACTGATGCATGCACTGTCAGTGCTCACCATCCTCGTGGCCTCCTCGAATGGTGACAGGACAGTGCATGCATCCCTGATCATGGCCCACTGGCGTGGGGAAAAAAAACAAGCTCCCCTGACCCTGTCCTGGTGCCATAGTCGCACAGGTACTCATTGATGGCCCTCTGCTGCGTGTGCAGCCGCTGCAGCATGGCCAACGTTGAGTTCCACCTGGTGGGCATGTCACAGATTAGGCGGTTCTTGGGCAGGTTAAACTCCTTTTGGAGGTCCGTCAGCCGAGCACTGGCATTATATGACCGGCGGAAATGCACACAGACTTTCCTGGCCTGCCTCAGGACATCCTGTAAGCCCGGGTACCTGCCCAAGAACCGCTGCACCACCAAGTTAAGGACGTGAGCCAAACAGGGCACATGGGTCATTTGTCCCTGTCGGAGGGCAGAGAAGAGGTTGGTGCCATTGTCGCAAACCACCATTCCTGCCTTAAGTTGGCGTGGCGTCAACCACCTCTGAACCTGCCCCTGCAGAGCTGACAGAACCTCTGCCCCAGTGTGGCTCCTGTCCACCAAGCACACCAGCTCAAGCACCGCATGGCATCTTTTGGCCTGCGTATTTGCGTAGCCCCTTGAACGCCTACGGAGCACTGCTGGTTCCAAGGAAGAGGCCATGGAGGAAGAAGAAGAGGAGGGGGTGGAGGAGAGAGGTGTGTCACAATCAGCATTTTGAAGGCGTGGTGGCGGAACAACCTCCAACACTACTGCACCTTGTCCTGCATCCTTCCCAGCTGCCAGCAGAGTCACCCAATGCGCCGTGAAACTTAGGTAACGTCCCTGTCCATGCCTGCTGGACCATGAGTCAGCGGTAATATGCACCTTACCGCTGACCGCCCTGTCCAGCGAGGTATGGACATTGCCTTCCACATGCCGGTAGAGAGCCGGAATCGCCTTCCGTGAGAAAAAGTGGCGTTTGGGTACCTGCCACTGAGGAACCGCACATTCCACAAACTCACGGAAGGGGGCAGAGTCTACCAATTGAAAAGGCAGCAGTTGAAGTGCTAGCAATTTTGCCAAGCTAGCATTCAACCGCTGGGCATGTGGATGGCTGGGAGCAAACTTCTTTCGGCGGTGCAGCAGTTGGGGCAGGGAAATTTGCCTGGTACAATCTGACGTCAGTGTACCAAAAGCAGATTGCCCACAAGTATTTGGCTGTGACACACCTAATTCTACACCTTCATTCCTCTCAGTGCAGGTCTCAGAGAGGACTGAAGGTCTAGTGGGGTTGGAAATCTCAGCTGATGAGGAGCAAGGAGAGATCCTCTTTGTTCTTTGGTGTGGGTCTTTTAAATACGCTTGCCAACGAACTGCATGGCAGGTCAACATATGTCTGGTCAAGCATGTGGTACCCAAGCGGGAGATGTTTTGGCCACGCGAGATATGCTTGAGACATATGTTGCAAATAGCAGCGGTGCGATCTGATGCACTCGTCTCAAAAAAGGCCCACACCAAAGAACTTTTTGAATAATGCGCAGAGACTGCAGCGCCCTGCACATGTGGAGCTTTGGGGTGTGATGCAGTCAATGTGCTGCCCTTAGGCTGGCCCCTGGAGGGCATCCTGCCTCGTTGGTGATGTGCCGCCTCCTCCTCCTCCTCCTCCTCTCTCCTATCAGGCACCCACGTTGAGTCAGTGACCTCATCATCCCCTCCCTCATCACTGGAGCAAACCTGGCAGTATGCTGCAGCAGGGGGAGCATGACTGCCAGATTGCTGTCCTTCTTGGGCACCCCCTCTGTCCGTGCTCATGTTACTGCCTTCATCGAGCTCAGTATCATCATCAGAGCCTTCCAAACGCTGGGCATCCTCCTGGAGCATGTACCCAACACTGTGGTCAAACAGTTCGAGGAAATCCTCATGAGGACATGGTGGAGCTAGGGAAGGAGTCACTGATGACATTGAGCTGAGGGAAGAGGCCGCTGCTTTGCCAGACAAAGCACCCTGGGCATGGGTGAGAGAGGATGAGGAGGATGAGGACGGCTTGGTCATCCACTCGACCAAGTCTTCCGCATGTTGCGGCTCAACACGGCCAGCTGCCGAAAAAAAGGCCAAGCGTGTCCCATGGCCACGTGCTGATGAGGATGCACCGTCTCCACGACCAGCACTAGACACAGAGCCTGCTTGCCCTCTCTTATTGGCTTGTGACTGTCTGCCTCTCCTTCTTGGCCTTCCAGACATACTAATGGCCTGTAGCTGCACTAAGCTGGGATAGAACACCTGTAATTTTCTTCAGGTAGCTTTATATACTGTAACCAGACAAGCCTGCCTGTCAGTAGGAAGATAACAGGAACGGATCTAGCTGAACACTGTGAGCAGGACGCACTGTACTAAATGTAAATAGTCTAGCTGCCTGACCGTGGTACTAATAGGATCAAATAGAACACCTGTAATTTTCTTCAGGTAGCTTTATATACTGTAACCAGACAAGCCTGCCTGTCAGTAGGAAGATAACAGGAACGGATCTAGCTGAACACTGTGAGCAGGACGCACTGCACTAAATGTAAATAGTCTAGCTGCCTGACCGTGGTACTAATAGGATCAAATAGAACACCTGTAATTTTCTTCAGGTAGCTTTATATACTGTAACCAGACAAGCCTGCCTGTCAGTAGGAAGATAACAGGAACGGATCTAGCTGAACACTGTGAGCAGGACGCACTGCACTAAATGTAAATAGTCTAGCTGCCTGACCGTGGTACTAATAGGATCAAATAGAACACCTGTAATTTTCTTCAGGTAGCTTTATATACTGTAACCAGACAAGCCTGCCTGTCAGTAGGAAGATAACAGGAACGGATCTAGCTGAACACTGTGAGCAGGACGCACTGCACTAAATGTAAATAGTCTAGCTGCCTGACCGTGGTACTAATAGGATCAAATAGAACACCTGTAATTTTCTTCAGGTAGCTTTATATACTGTAACCAGACAAGCCTGCCTGTCAGTAGGAAGATAACAGGAACGGATCTAGCTGAACACTGTGAGCAGGACGCACTGCACTAAATGTAAATAGTCTAGAAGATAACAGGAACGGATCTAGCTGAACACTGTGAGCAGGACGCACTGCACTAAATGTAAATAGTCTAGAAGATAACAGGAACGGATCTAGCTGAACACTGTGAGCAGGACGCACTGCACTAAATGTAAATAGTCTAGAAGATAACAGGAACGGATCTAGCTGAACACTGTGAGCAGGACGCACTGCACTAAATGTAAATAGCAGGAACGGATCTAGCTGAACACTGTGAGCAGGACGCACTGCACTAAATGTAAATAGCAGGAACGGATCTAGCTGAACACTGTGAGCAGGACGCACTGCACTAAATGTAAATAGCAGGAACGGATCTAGCTGAACACTGTGAGCAGGACGCACTGCACTAAATGTAAATAGTCTAGAAGATAACAGGAACGGATCTAGCTGAACACTGTGAGCAGGACGCACTGTACTAAATGTAAATAGCAGGAACGGATCTAGCTGAACACTGTGAGCTGGACGCACTGCACTAAATGTAAATAGCAGGAACGGATCTAGCTGAACACTGTGAGCAGGACGCACTGCACTAAATGTAAATAGCAGGAACGGATCTAGCTGAACACTGTGAGTAGGACGCACTGCACTAAATGTAAATAGCAGGAACGGATCTAGCTGAACACTGTGAGCAGGACGCACTGCACTAAATGTAAATAGTCTAGAAGATAACAGGAACGGATCTAGCTGAACACTGTGAGCAGGACGCACTGCACTAAATGTAAATAGCAGGAACGGATCTAGCTGAACACTGTGAGCAGGACGCACTGCACTAAATGTAAATAACAGGAACGGATCTAGCTGAACACTGTGAGCAGGACGCACTGCACTAAATGTAAATAGTCTAGAAGATAACAGGAACGGATCTAGCTGAACACTGTGAGCAGGACGCACTGCACTAAATGTAAATAGTCTAGAAGATAACAGGAACGGATCTAGCTGAACACTGTGAGCAGGACGCACTGCACTAAATGTAAATAGTCTAGATAGAAGATAACAGGAACGGATCTAGCTAAACTGAATACAGTGTATATATATATATGCAACACCTGGGATGCATATATATACACAATACACTGTAAGTGCAGCTAACTGACTGACTGTTCTGCCTAATCTATCTAACTCAAATCAAATGACACTGTCTCTCTCTCTCTCTATCTCTCAGCACACCGGAACACACACTACACAGGGCCGCCGTGCAGGCGGCCTTATATAGTGTGGGGCGTGTACTAAACCCCCTGAGCCATAATTGGCCAAAGCCACCCTGGCTTTGGCCAATTACAGCTCTCTCTACTGACGGCGCTGTGATTGGCCAAGCATGCGGGTCATAGTGCATGCTTGGCCAATCATCAGCCAGCAATGCACTGCGATGCCGCAGTGAATTATGGGCCGTGACGCGCCACACGAATTTGGCGCGAACGGCCCATATCGTTCGCAATTCGACGGACGGTCGAACAGCCGATGTTCGAGTCGAACATGGGTTCGACTCGAACTCGAAGCTCATCCCTAATGCTGACTGATCATATATTAGAGCGCATCAATTTTATATGTTTTTTCTATGCTTTGTGGGATTCTGATGACCTTTTATTGAGAGCAGCTTAATTTTATTGATCAGTCTGCCTTTATTTAGATTTTTATTTAGAATTTTTTTTTTCACCTATTTATCTATTTATATCCATCTCAGCGCTTGTTTTTTTACTTACAAAATACTCACCATGCCTTTTAGCAAATACCTTGGGGGTGTCTACTTTCCAAAATGGGGTCATTTGGGGGGGTTTTGTGCTATCTGGACATTCCAGGGCCTCCAAAACTGTGATAGGTAGTGAGGAGTAAAATCACAATTTTACACCTTTGGAAAGCCTGAAGGTGGTGATTGGTTTTCGGGGCCCCGTACGTGGCTAGGCTCCCAAAAAGTCCCACACATGTGGTATCCCCGTACTCAGGAGAAGCAGCTAAATGTATTTTGGGGTGTCCATATATATGTTCCACATGTGTGAGCAATATATCATTAAGTGACAACTTTGTGTGGGAAAAAAAAAAAAATTAAATTTTCCTGAAACTTGTGGTAAAATATAAAATATTCCATGAACACAACATGCCTCTCAGCAAATAGCTTGGGTGTCTACCTTCCAAAAGTGATTTGTGGGGGTTTTGTGCCATGAAATGCCCAGATGGCACAGCCCCCCCCCCCAAATGACCCCATTTTGGAAAGTAGACACCCCAAGCTATTTGCTGAGAGGTATGGTGAGTATTTTGCAGATCTCGCTTTTTGTCACAAAGTTTTGAAAATTGAAAAAAGAAAAAAAAAATCATTTTTCTTTTCTTTCTTCATTTTCAAAAACAAATGAGAGCTGCAAAATACTTACCATACCTCTTAGCAAATACCTTGGTGTGTCTATTTTCCAAAATGGGGTCATTTTGGGGGTGGGGGTTTGTGCTATCTGGACATTTCAGGGTCTCCGAAACTGTGATAGGTAGTGAGGAAGTGAAATCACCATTTTACGCCCTTAGAAAGCCTGAAGGCGGTGATTGGATTTCGGGGTCCTGTACACGGCTAGGCTCCCAAAAAGTCTCACACATGTGGTATCCCCGTACTCAGGAGAAGCAGAATGTATTTTGGGGTGAAATTCCTCATATGCCTATGGCATGTTTGAGCAATATATCATTTAGTGACAACTTTGTGCAAAAAAAAATAAAAGAAAGTTTGTAATTTTCCCGAAACCTGTGGCAAAATATAACATTTCCATGGACTCAACATGTCTATCAGCAAACAGCTTGGGGTATCTACTTTCCAAAAAGGGGTCATTTGGGGGGGGGGGGGTTGAACTGTCCTGGCATTTTATGCACAACATTAGAAGCTTATGTCACACATCACCTACTCTTCTAACCACTTGAAGACAAACCCCTTTCTGACACTTTTTGTTTACATTAAAAAAAAAAATTTTTTGCAAGAAAATTACTTTGAACCCCAAAAAATTATATATTTTCTCAAAGCAAAGGCCCTACAGATTAAAATGGAGGGTGTTGCAATTTTTTTTCAAACAGTATTTGCGCAGCGATTTTTCAAACGCTATTTTTTTTGGAAAAAAAAAACACTTTTTTAATTTTAATGCACTAAAACACACTATATTGCCCAAATGTTTGATGAAATAAAAAAAGATGATCTTATGCTGAGTACATGGATGCCAAACACGACATGCTTTAAAATATCGGACAAACGTGCAGCAACAAACTACATACATTTTTAAAGACTTTACAGGTCACTTTAGATTTACAGAGGAGGTCTACTGCTAAAATTACTGCCCTCGATCTGACGTTTGCTGTGATACCTCACATGCATGGTGAAATTGCTGTTTACATACGACACCGGGCCGACGCTTGCGTTCACCTTTGTGCAGGGGGACAGGGGTGCTTTTTTTTATTATTATTATTTATTTTATTTTTTAAGCTGTTCCTTTCATTTTGTATTTATCATTTTTATTGTTATCTCAGGAAATGTAAATATCCCCTATGATAACAATAGGTAGTGACAGGTACTCTTTTTTTGAAAAAATTGGGGTCTATTAGACCCTAGATCTCTCCTCTGCCCTCAAAGCATCTGACCACACCAAGATCGGTGTGATAAAATGCTTTCCCAATTTCCCAATGGCGTTGTTTATATCCGGCGAAACCTAAGTCATGAAATGCTTGTAGCTTCCGGTTTCTTAGGCCATAGAGATGATTGGAGCCATTCTGGTCTCCGATCAGCTCTATGGTCAGCTGGTGGAACCTCCGGCTGCATTCTCTTGTTCCCTGGTAGGACAGGAGAGCCAGAGAAAACCATGGAAGACGGCAGAAGGGGGGGACATTCCCTCCCAGTGCTTGTAAAAGCAGCCTAGAGGCTAATTAGCCACTAGGATTGCTTTTACATGAAAGCTGACCAGTGGCAGAAAAGAATGATACCAAGATGATACCTAAACCTGCAGGCATTATTCTGGTATAACCATTTAAAGTCTAGCAACATACCAGTACGTTGCTGGTCCTTGTTGGGCATATATTGTAATGTTCTTTTTTTTTTTTTCATGCAGCCTGTAGGCTGCATGAAAAAAAGAGATTGATCGGTGGGTATGCCCACCATTAGAATACCGCCCTTCATCCACCCACTTCTAATGATGGGCATACATGCACCATTTTTTATTTTTTTTTTTACTGTGGTTGTGAAATCGCCTTCTACAGCGCTGGAGTCACAGATTTACGTATCGTGAGAGCAAACGCTGTTGCTGTCAAGATGAATAAATCAGTGCTGCAGCTGAATGGCATAACTGAAAAGCAAACAATGGTAACAATAAAGCATTAACGCAATAAAACAACTTATTCTTTTATCTCAATCTGTGCCTAAAAAATATATGCCAAAGCATGGCGGCAATCCGCCCCTAATGTTAGGAGCAAATCCCCCTCCACCCCTGCCCACATGCTTTGGCATATATGCTTTTTTTAACTGTGGTGGGGAAATCAACTCCTACAGCTCTGAAGTCACGGCTTTACGGATCGTGGGAGCAAATGCTGTTGCTGTCAGAATAAATAAACCCCTGCTGAATGGTGTACCTGCTAAGCAAATGATGGTTAACAATAAACAAAGTAACATTACAGTATAACAGTAAGACATACCATACCTGCAAAGCAAATACAATAAGACACAGTAAAAATAAAAAATTACAGTTCTAAAATACAGTAACAATAGAGAGAGAGAGAGAGCGAACGTAAGAGAGAGAACAATAGAGAGAAGAAAAATAAAACGACAACTCTTTTTGGCTTTTTTTTTAAATTATAAACTGTAACTGTATTGCCGCGTACACACGATCGGACATTCCGACAACAAAACTGTGGATTTTTTTCCGATGGATGTTGGCTCAAACTTGTCAGACACGGCCACACAAATGTTGTCGGAAATTCCAAACGTCAAGAACGCGGTGATGTACAAGACATACGACGAGCCGAGAAAAATTAAGTTCAATAGGCAGTGCGGCTCTTCTGCTTGATTCCGAGCATGCGTGGAATTTTGTGCGTCGGAATTGTGTACACACGCTCAGAATTTCAGAATTTCCGACAACAAGTTTTGTTGTTGGAAAATTTGAGAACCAGCTCTCAAACATTTATTGTCGGAAATTCTGACAGCAAATGTCCGATGGAGCATACACACGGTCGGATTTTCTGACACAAGGTCGCACTTTTCGACCGGACTCGTCTGACGGACGCCGACGGACCAAATCCGGCGAACAATCCGATCGTGTGTGGGCTTCACCGGACCTTCAGCTGACTTTTCCAGTTGCAAATCTGATGGACTTTAGATTTGGAACATGCTTCAAATCTTTACGTCGTAACTCCGCCGGACCCAGAAATCCGCTCGTCTGTATGCTAGTCCAACGGAAAAAAAACGACGCTAGGGTAGCTATTGGCTACTGGCTATCAACTTCCTTATTTTAGTCCGGTGTACGTCATCATGTACGAATCCGTTGGACTTTGGTGTGATCGTGTGTAGGCAAGTCTGGTCGTTAGAAAGTCCGTTGAAAGTCTGTCGAAAGTCTGTCAGACGGGCTGTCGGACTTTTGTAGCTGAAAAGTCAGACCGTGTGTACGCGGCATTAGATCAAACATTTGTTGTCGGAAATTCCGACCGTGTGTACGCGGCATTAACGTTCCAGATTAAGGTCTCTTAAAATGTGATGGCCATCTCATCTTTTGAGACCCTAGGACTGTGCAATGCTGTACCCTACGCTAATACTCCACTAGTGTGTGGTAGCATTTGAAACAGTCATCAATGCAGAGACCAGGTTGGTCAGGACAGGAGGGACAATAAAAGCAGGTGCCACGCCTATATCCGCATTTTCTGCAGACACATCTTCTTTGGGGGTTTGTTTGGGTAGGGTTACCAGGGAGGACATACGGAAAATGCCTCTCATGCAGCCGGCTCACTGCATTTGTGTTGGGAAGGAGGGCCACAGCACCATCTGGAAACAGAAGGTCTGTGATGATCTCTACCTGGAATTTAAGGAAGGATCCAGTTCGTCCTGAAGCTTTGTATAGCACAAAAGCATTCAGCAGAGCCAATTGAAATAAGTATACAGACACTCTTTTGTACCAGCGTCTGGCCTTACGGGCAATTAAGTATGATGCCAACAACTGGTCGTTGAGGTCCACCTCTCCCATGTTAAGGTTGTATTAGTGGACACAGAAGGGTTTCTCCACAACACCTGTTGCCGTAGAAATTTGGACAGTCGTATCTGCGTGAACGGAGGACAGAATCAAAACAGTCCGTGTATCCCTCCACTTCACTGCTTATTCATTCACTGTAGTGGAGAGACACAACACACACCAATATTCAGCACTACCAGGCCGAATGAAGAAATAGGTTTCTGTGACGTGACTTAAAAACATCAAGTTTAAAAAATTATACTTTATGAATATGCATAAGCACTAGGCGTGTTGTAGGTGTGATTGCATTGTTTAGTCCAATCAGCATTCATAAATTCTTAGTAGCAAGGGAACAGGTAAATGGGTGGTTACATCATGTGACTGATAGAAAGCGAAAAAACATGGGCGCCGCCATGACGGTACTGGATCAGACCAGCTAGATAAGACTCCATTTCTAGGAGCAAAAAGGGAGAAAACTGTTGCTTTTTATCTGGCGATGAAGGTCACCATAGACTGCAAACTCTGTGTCTAGAAAGAAGCAAGAAAGTGTATTACAAATTCTTAAAGTGATAGTCTCATATATGTATATAAACTCAACATTATCAGACCCCTATAATTCTACTCACTATCTACCTGTAAATAAAGATATAAGTATATATGGCTTTGGTTTATTTATTTATTATTTATGTATTTCAGGTACTTCTATAGCGCCATCAATTTACGCAGCTCTTTACATATACATTGTACATTCACATCAGTCCCTACCCTGAAGGAGCTTACAATCTAAGGTCCCTAACTCACATTCATACATACTAGGGACAATTTAGACAGGATCCAATTAACCTACCAGCATGACTTTGGAGTGTGGGAGGAAACCGGAGTACCCGGAGGAAACCCACACAAGCACAGGGAGAACATGCAAACTCCAGGCAGGTGGTGTCGTGGTTGGGATTCGAACCAGCGACCTTTCTTACTGCTAGGTTAAAGTGCTATCCACTACACCACTGTGCCGCCATTCTCATACCCCACCCTTGGTAGACTCCCCTAAAGCATTTTGCCTATGTGGGGCCTTATCGTATAGGCCTCTACAAAGCAATTTATACTTGATTCACTACTATATCTTGATTCACCAATAGTTTCACAGTGTGGAGACGGGCACCATTTTCTTCTAGTCCACACGAAGCTCGATGAGCGAGGCTCCATGCCCTTTGGTGTATTTTTTGAAGCTCCTAGAAGCTGTTATTAGCATTTTTCTGCTCCTAGAAGCTAAATAGTGTTATCCTATGTGTCCATGCACACTACTTTAGGCTGCTAGCATTTTTTGAGCTTCAGCTTCTAGGAGCAGAAAAAAATATTTTTTTTTTTCTTGGAGCGTTTTTCCTGCAGAAATTCTCCTAAATACTGCTAAACCCTCCTAAAAGCCACACAGCACACATACTATATATGCCACAGTACTTTTACCAACACTTTGTGCAGACAATGTATATATTTCCATCACACACATTCCTGGAGATGGTGAGAAGATGTTAGCGAGTGCTGTAGCAACTACATCATTGAAATTTAAGTTAACATCCAAACATTTATTAAGGTGTTCACATCACAGCAGTAATGTGTAAAGTTTCCTGTCCATGCAGCATTCCTTCGTCCTGCATTGCCCAGAAGCTTTGCACTTGGCCACTATAATAAGATCACCTTAATAAACATCTTGAAGATCCATGGTGTGCTGGCGGTATAGGCTTTGACTTACTCTATGTGCAGGATTCAGGAGTGGGTAACAAACAGGCTACTGCACAGAATACCACCAATAATTACCCCCTCCTGTCAGTACATATCCCCCACAGTACAAATCTCAACCATCAGCCCCAATCTACCCCCCAGTCATTGGCGTAACTAGAATCTTCAGGGCCCCGATGCAAGAAACCATGAAGGGTTCCCCTGACCCCCGGACAGGGCCTTTTCCTCAGAGCCCGATGATGGAACAAAAGGACATGGTCGCAAATGGGTGGCTGGATATAAAGGAACCGATTTATCCATTTCCCCCTGCTTCTCCTCCTCTCCCTCCCGCAGGCATTCAGCGGCTGCAGGAGGAAAATGGAGAGATGGGTTCCACTATGTCGGTGTTTCTCAATCTTTTTCCAGTCAGGGCACCCTTGAAGTACACCCCTAGGTGAATGGGGCTGCACTGTAACCACCCCGCAATTGTGTGCATTGTATGCAGTTGCAGCATAGTGATGATGCATTTAAGGGGTTAAAACAGGCAGTCAGGAGGCAACATATTGCCTCTTTACCAGCTGTCAAATGCCTCTGAAAGGCGATCTGAGCACGGATCGCTTTTCAGAGGAACAACATTTTTTTGCTGGTACTTTGAACAAGCAAGAAAAAAAATCAGTTCTGATTTTACACATATAGGGGGTCAGGATTAAATGCGCATACATAAAATGTGCATACACACACACACAATATATATATATATATATATATATATATATATATATATATATATATATATATATATATATACATACATACATACACACACACACATACAGTCAGGTCCATAAATATTCGGACATGGACACAATTCTAATCTTTTTGGATCTATACACCACCACAATTGGTTTGAAATGAACAAGATGTGCTTTAACTGCAGACTTTCAGCTTTAATTTTGAGGGTATTTACATCCAAATCAGGTGAACAGTGCAAGTGCAAATAGCACACTTGAAATGAACTCTGGACCCTTTATCTGCTCCTTGTAAATGGGATAATGAGGGAATAACACACACCTGGCCATTGAACAGCTGAGCAGCCAATTGTCCCTGCAGTTAAAGCACATCTTGTTCATTTCATCTCAAATCCATTGTGGTGGTGTATAGAGCCAAAAAGATTAGAATTGTGTTGATGTCCCCATATTTATGGACCTGACTGTATAAACACATGCAAACACACACACACATGCACATACATACAGAATCGGCAGTGCTTTACCTTACCTCTTCCTGCACTGTAGGGGGAGACAAAGAGCACAGCACACACTGTGCTTTCACTTTAGGTCTATCAGTGTGACCAGCTCCCTGCACAGTGCCGATTACAGTTTGGCTGAGGATCGGAGAAGCTCAGTCTCAGCCGCCCCTGACGCTCTTCCTATCGAGATATACATGTCACCATAGCGACCCCTATACTTCCGCTGCTGCCCCCAGTACATATCTCCCCCCACAATTCTTAATTTCCCTACCAGCCTGCC
The DNA here is from genome assembly GCA_037952925.1 of Lithobates clamitans. Lineage (NCBI taxonomy): Eukaryota > Metazoa > Chordata > Amphibia > Anura > Ranidae > Lithobates > Lithobates clamitans. The sequence continues at coordinate 407,644 of JBBGZY010001824.1, forward strand.
CCCTCAGTACTCTCTCCTTTCCCATTCTAACCCCGCAGTACAGATGCCCCACTCTCAGCACATACTGTCCCCTGTACAGTTCCCCCCAACCTATCCCTTGTAAAGACCTCCCAAACCCCAATAATATAACCTTCCTGGACGCAATTTAAAAAAAAAAAAAAAGAAGAAAAAGCTATTGTGCTACTTTCAGCACAAAGTAAAGTCATTTAAAAAAAAAAAAAAAATTCTCTCAGGGCTGTTTTTGCTGAAATATTTGTTCAAACACCAGCCTTGGCAGCAGAACAAGCTTATCTGGTTTGAAATTTTCGTAATACAGCGATAAGTACAGAGCCGTAAAACAAAAATAGAAAATCTATTCACATTACTCTTAGTATAAATGAGTATGTTACAACACTGGTAATGAAGTCCCCTTGAACCGCTTTTAGGGAAAGGGAGCCTTGACTGCAGGAAGCATGGCATCACTGTGGGTGTGAACCTAAAAGGGAAGTTAAAGTGGAGTTCCACTTAAAAAAAAAAAAAATCAAAAAAGTCAGCAGCTACAAATACTACAGCTGCTGACTTTTAATAATCGGACACTTGCGTGCTCACAGCCGGGCTCCCACAGTGACAATGCCGGTGCCACAGAGAGGAGGGGGAAACGAGTGGGGATTTGTTCCCCCGCATCGCTGGACCCTGGGACAGGTACAATTGTGCAAGTTCTCCCACTTAAAAAGATGAGAGAGGCCTGTAATTGTCATCATAGGTATACCTCAACTATGAGAGACAAAATGTGGAAACAAATCCAGACAATCATATTGTCTGATTTGGAAAGAATTTATTTGCAAATTATGGTGGAAAATAAGTATTTGGTCACCTACAAACAAGCAAGATTTCTGGCTCTCACAGACCTGTATCTTCTTCTTTAAGAGGCTCCTGTGTCCTCCGCCCATTACCTGTATTATTGGCACCTGTTTGAACTTGTTATCAGTATAAAAGACACCTGTCCACAACCTCAAACAGTCACATTCCAAACTCCACTATGGTGAAGACCAAAGAGCTGTCGAAGGACACCAGAAACAAAATTGTAGACCTGCACCAGGCTGGGAAGACTGAATCTGCAATAGGCAAGCAGCTTGGTGTGAAGAAATCAACTGTGGGAGCAATAATTAGAAAATGGAAGACATACAAGACCTGTCCCAGGGTCCAGCGATGCGGCACTGGCATTGTCACTGTGGGAGCCCGGCTGTGAGCACGCACTGCGCATACGCTTGCCGCGCGGCGCGCCATGGCTGGGCGGGCAATCATCCGGGACCTGTGACGTTTCCCAGATGATTGCCCAGAGGGAGGGGGGAGTGGTGAACCTGCTTCCGGAGCCGCGGTGCACCGGGAGGAAGTGGGAGCTGGAACCCTCTAAAAAAAAAAAAAAAAAAAGGGTTTCCGCCCCCCCCCCAAAAAAATGACATGCCAAAATGTGGCATGTCAGGGGGTCACCTTCCCTTAAAGGGGAAGTTCCATTTTTGGGTGCTACTCCGCTTTAAATAGCTCCCTTAGGATTGACTACAGGACCTGAGGTGACTGGGTGGAGCCTGAACTCTAGGAAAAGGCTATTCTGAGGCACATCCAACTGTTCTGAGGAGATTGAGCTGTCACAAGAGTTAGGTGAGCACCCCCCCTCTGTTCCCAGGCCCCTCACTACAAAAATCTCACAGGTGCCCTGATCCAACATACTGACTGATCCCCTGCAGTGTCCTCCGTACTTCAGTTAGACATTGGCTCCACTCCTACAATCCCCACTCTGCCCTCAGCTCTGCAGGATCATTTACTGACCTCTCCTATAATTCATGGACCCCTGTTGCTACCCACAGCAGAGTGTGTCTTTCAGCCATCACATCCCCTGAAAACTGCTGCTCTGACCAGAAGGCGTCTCTCCTCTACACCCAGCGGCCTTCCCCTATGCTCATTCCTGCATAGGATGGGGCCTGTCACCACAGCTACTGGCGCTGATGGCGCTGGCTCCTCTCCTGCTTTCACCACTCACTCCTCTGCCCACAACCTGTGAAGACTTATTACAGCATCTGCCTCTGTTAATGGACACCACCTTCCCTATACTAGGATTCCCAGAGCACTGCCATCACATGTGAATGGACCTCAGACCTTGGACACTTGCAGCATCTCACTCCCTGGATTCTGTCAGAGAGACTGAGTTCCCTGTGCCCTACAGGGCAGGAACTGATGTATACTGTCATCTCTCATCCCCTCCGGCTTTTTATTCAGCTCCTCTCACTGCATGTGTGAAAGATCAGGTTTCCATACTGCAGGAGGCACCTATTAACTCTTGCATCCTTGCCTCAGCCTGCATGTCAGCCAGCTCTCCTCTTCAGTGACATGTGATTTCAGTGTTATAGCCTCCCCAAGTGACATGCCTCAGATTTTCTGACAGGGCTTCTGTGTCACTTGGGGCAGGAGGCTCCTTCTTATTAACCCTGCATGTCCCGGCACAACCTCTGACACATGGTCAACTCCTGGACTCCAGACTCTGCTTCCAGCTTTTTCTACAAGCAATCATGTTTTGGGGCCACTGATGCATTTGTGAAGCAGTCCAATCAAATGTTATGTTTACTTTATTGGCTCCCACCCCATCCCCAGGGTCTGGTTCTCACCTGGGTGGCCCCCTATAAATCTATTTTCCCTGGTCAATTTGCACTTAGTACAGGGGATTGAATAAATACATTTTAAAAATGGCACCGTGAGTTCACTGATGTGCTGACGCTGGTGCTTTTCGATACATAGTTGACATAGAAAGATATTGAAGGTAACACTGAAGGTGATAATCTAAGCAGCTTCCTTGTATTGTTGGGAACTGGCTGCAGGGTTTCTGTGCCTATGCATTGCTTCAAAAGAAAAAAGAAATGACAGAATTAGTCCATTCTTCCCTATTCAGTTCCGTGGATCTCAGTTGGGAGGTATACAAAATATATGGAGGGCTGTGTTGTTTAATTTTGATACCCAGTTTTGCCTTAAAATGGCTGCCTGGAAAAAACTAAGTTTTGACTGCCAAAATGTTAGTCTATGGTATATGTATATTGACCTGCGTTGGTAGCTGCCAACTTTATTCACTCTAGCGCTGACTTTTACTCTGCATATGGTTATTACTCATGTGCCAGCACAGGCCAACTTCTTTTCAGTCAGATGCACAGATCGTCAGTGGTATACAAATAGGCAACTGCTGACTGTTTAATGAGAGCCACTGTGTGCGCACGACTTTTACCTTGGAGGTGGTGCCCACCCAGCAATCGACTTTCTGAATGGGGAATACATCACCTACCAAACCAGGTTCCAAATTCAACCCTCCTAAGATGAAGGATGCCAGTGAAAGTCTTAAGGATGTTGCACTGGCTAGACCAGTACCCTCTCGGTAGGGAGGCTTTGATCTTAGTCGGGATTTAATCAGGGGGTTTTGGATCCCTTTTATCCACCCCTAACGCTCCTTCGGGTTTCCTTTCTTAGTGCGGTAACCAAAAAGTAAATAAATAATATATATGTGTGTATATGTGTGTGTGTGTGTGTGTGTGTGTGTATGTATATATATATATATATATATATATATATATATATATATATATATATATATATATATATATATATATACAGTGGGGACAGAAAGTATTCAGACCCCCCTTAAATTTTTCACAATTTGTTATATTGCAGCCATTTGCTAAAATCATTTAAGTTCATTTTATTTTCCTCATTAATGTACACACAGCACCCCATATTGACAGAAAAACACAGAATTCAGACCCTTTGCTCAGTATTTAGTAGAAGCCCCCTTTTAATCTAATACAGCCATGAGTCTTTTTGGGAAAGATGCAACAAGTTTTTCCCACGTGGATTTGGGGATCCTCTGCCATTCGTCCTTGCAGATCCTCTCCAGTTCTGTCAGGTTGGATGGTAAACGTTGGTGGACAGCCATTTTTAGAGCTCTCCAAAGATGCTCAATTGGGTTTAAGTCAGGGCTCTTTCTGGGCCATTCAAGAACAGTTGTTGTGAAGCCACTCCTTCGTTATTTTAGCTGTGTGCTTAGGGTCATTGTCTTGTTGGAAGGTAAACCTTTAGCCCAGTCTGAGGTCCTAAGCACTCTGGAGAAGGTTTTCGTTCAGGATATCCCTGTACTTGGCCGCATTCATCTTTCCCTCGATTGCAACCAGTCGTCCTGTCCCTGCAGCTGAAAAACACCCCCACAGCATGATGCTGCCACAACTGTATTGGAGAGGTGATGAGCAGTGCCTGGTTTTCTCCACACATACCGCTTAGAATTAAGGCCAAAAAGTTCTATCTTGGTCTCATCAGACCAGAGAATCTTATTTCTCACCATCTTGGAGTCCTTCAGGTGTTTTTTTAGCAAACTCCATGCGGGCTTTCATGTGTCTTGCACTAAGGAGAGGCTTCCGTCGGGCCACTCTGCCATAAAGCCCCGACTGGTTGAGAGCTGCAGTGATGGTTGACTTTCTATAATTTTCTCCCATCTCCCGACTGCATCTCTGGAGCTCAGCCACAGTGATCTTTGGGTTTTTCTTTACCTCTCTCACCGAGGCTCTTCTCCCCCGATAGCTCAGTTTGGCTGGACGGCCAGCTCTAGGAAGGGTTCTTATCGCCCCAAACGTCTTCCATTTAAGGATTATGGAGGCCACTGTGCTCTTTGGAACCTTAAATTCAGCAGAAGTTTTTTTGTAACCTTGGCCAGATCTGTGCCTTGCCACAATTCTGTCTCTGAGTTCTTCAGGCTGTTCCTTTGACCTCATGATTCTCATTTGCTCTGACATGCACTGTGAGCTGTAAGGTCTTATATAGACAGGTGTGTGGCTTTCTTAATGAAGTCCAATCAGTATAATCAAAAACAGCCGGACTCAAATGAAGGTGTAGAACCATGATCAGAAGAAATGGACAGCACCTGAGTTAAATATATGAGTGTCACAGCAAAGGGTCTGAATACTTAGGACCATGTGATATTTCAGTTTTTCTTTTTTAATCTGCAAAAATGTCAACAATTCTGTGTTTTTCTGTCAATATGGGGTGCTGTGTGTACAATATGGGGTGCTGTGTGTACATTAATGAAGGAAAAAAATGAACTTAAATGATTTTAGCAAATGGCTGCAATATAACAAAGAGTGAAAAATTTAAGGGGGTCTGAATACTTTCCATCCCAGATAGATAGATAGATATATCTCTCTATATCAACTTATACAACACTTTCTTTACCTGCAGGTTAGTCAGTTAATGGTGGTATTGATCAGGACTTTCTTTGCCAAGTTCTCTGGTGCGTCTACCCTTCTAGTGAAAGCTGACATCAAATCTGCCTTTCGCTTCCTTCCTGTACACTGCGACTGTTCCATCCCAACAACATAGCATGTCCTGCCCGTCTTCTGTCCTTTTGGTCATTGAGATTGACATTGTGGGGATGGTCTACTGACTTCCTGGTGTTAGCTTCTTTCCTTGGTTACATTCCCAAGGGACTCTAGGAAGCTATGGCTGTAGCAGCTTCAACCTTTTTGGGCCATCTTGTTTTCACATTCCACATACTTCTGATGGGCAGTGCCTTCTGTGGGCGTCTATGATATGTATATCAGATACACATCATTACGTACCAATTATGGTCCTTCTTTGATGAATGGAGGAATTGTCGAACACAAAGCTGGAGTTTTTACAGGTCTGCATTCAGCTCCTGTAGCTTTGGCATTTTATTAATTATTTATGAACCTTGGCCAGCCTCATTGGCCCAACTATTTGTTGTGTAACATTATGCTGTTAGAGCCCTTACCTAATATGGTCAAGTGGTTAACTGCCTCTCTGCACGCTCTTAACCTTTGTTCTCCCTGTTGTGTTTTTCTGGTGCTTGGATGTCTGCAGTTGACTGTGTGGTTTCAGATGCAGCTAATTGCTGTGGGTCTTCCTTGTCCTACCTTTTTTGTGTAATCTTGTTTCTGACTCCTGCCCCCCCCCCCCTCCTCCCCTCCCAAGCCTCCCAGGTAACCTGTCGGCAACTTTCGGATGAATGGGTGCCTCCACCTGTCGATGATGTCTCCCTTTACCCCTGGGGGTTGGGCACCTGGATCTTTTCTCCTACCTCCTCTACCTGCAGGATATAGTTGTGGCTGGTTCGACAGTGGGTACCGCGCCCTCTGCTGTATTGTTTAGTTCAGACTATTCAGCTGGGAGGACATCTGAAAAGTTTTCTTATTCAAAGCATTTTTAAAAGGAAAATAGTTGGAAACGTGACTTGCTTCCCTTATTCTCGGCAACTGTTTTCTGTTTTCAGTGCACAACTTAACAGACATCCTCTCCATTTTACCCTGTGTCTGTTTTTGCATTTAGGGCTCTCTTGTTTCGAGTTGCCTTTTCTTGGCCATTCTTTGGCACCTTTAGGGTTAGTGAACTTACTGCTGAGGACAAACGCCCAGTTTATGGTAACTCAGAGGATGTGCTGATCACAGAATCCTTTGTTTTTATCTCTCGCTTATTCTTCCAACCTCAACTAATTAGAATTTTTATGGGTCTTGCGCCTTTTCCTTTTCCCAGCTGGTCTTGCTGCCTCATGATTTTTCCTATTGGCGCAGCCATTGCTGCCAATGGGATGGGTTTTTTCGGATGACAGAGATGGCTTTTAGGTAGATGGGAATCATTAGAATTTTTGCTATATATTCATCCTCACCTTTTGCTCTGATTTCATGTCTCCCCAGCACTACTTTGGATCATCGTTGACTCCTTCGTTTATTGGGCCTCTTGCCATGCCGAATTTTGATACTGTGGGGAGAATTTTCCTTTGCAGTTGGCAGAATTAGTTGTCGCAGTTTTCATGGCCTACACTGGCTTCTGGTATTACCTGAGACAATTTGTTTTAGGCCCCTTCATTATTATCATTCATGTATGGGGTAACAATGTAGGGCATTACCGGCCTGTAGATTCAACCTCCTCTATTAGGCATGGTATTGCCCCGTGTTGTGCCAGTTTTACCTATCTATTGTTTGGTCCAACATTGTTCTCCTTTTCTGGTTTTGGCCGGTCACATACTTTGTTCTTGTTTCTAGTTCTTGTTTGGAGCCATTTCACTGCAAGGTGAATGCCTAGGTTTTCAAATTTATCCACAGGATTGGTGGTATTGTTGTCTGCTGCTGGGGTCTTGAGGGAGATAACAGTATTTATTAAGACCTGATGTGGTTAATTTAAATGATTGGCCTATATATGTTCACCTCGGCCTACAATTTGGTGTCGAGCAGGTGCTGGCTGCGGCGGGGTGCTCGTCAGCGTACCACTGACTTGCCTGTGGCGGTTTTAACCTTGCCAGCAATTGATGTTGTTTTATGTTAAAAAAAACAACTTTATCAAGTTAAATTCTGGGGTCAGTCTAATGCCTGTGTGGCACTGATAAGGACAGGCCTCTTAGACTATGTGAGTTTATATTTATGGGTGCTCATGGTATACTGTTACTGGCATGGTTTGGTATATTTGGAAAGTTGTACTTTTGAAAAGTTCAATAGAGCTGAGACCTTGCCCCATTTCCAACTTAATCAGCTTCCGTGTCTTTTTGGAGGGCAAGGTATTGGTTTATTAGTTGGTCATAAATGAGCCTATGCTTCTCAGCATTCATGAAGAAGAATTTTAATTATACGCTTACTCACCTTTACGCAACATTACTCAGGTCTTTACACACTGTTTTTTTTTTTTTTTTACTCAGGAGTTGGATTGCTTAATGTGTCATTGGCTGAATCCATGATGAACAGAGTGGAGGCTCAGGGGCTGACAGTCCAGAAAGACTCAGATGATGATTCTGTGCAAGAAACGAGGAGTAAAGTCACAGACTGTGTGATTGGTGGGTATTATTACTCTTCATTACAGGCTGGGTGTTTATTATTATTATTATTATTATTATTATTATATTTTTTTTTTTTTTTGTGACAGAGCCACTTTAAAAATATCTTTATTTCTTTATTTTGCTTTAGGCCCCTTTCACACGGGCGTTCCATCTGTCCGTCTGCTGATGGATGAAAAATAGACAGCAATAAATTCCAAAACAGGCAAACGGATGTAAATGGATTTCGTCTGTTTTCATCTGCTTCCGTTCTGTTTCAAATGGAGCAAGTCTGCATTTTTGTTGAATTTAAAAAACAGAAGCAGATGAAAAACTGATGTAAATGGAATCTGACTGCATATACTTTCTTAACCACTTCAGCCCTGGAAGGTTTTACCCCCTTAATGACCAGTCCATTTTGTTGCGATACAGCACTGCGCTATTTTAACTGACAATTCCGCAGGCGTGCGGCGCTGTACACAAATAAAATGTCCTTTTTTTCGCCACAAACAGAGCTTTCTTTTGGTGGTATTTGATCATCTCTACAGTTTTTATTTTTTGCTCTATAAACAAAAAAAGAGCAACAATTTTGAAGAAAAACAATATTTTTTGCTTTAACACGTATCCAAAAAAAAAATGGAAACAAACAAATTTCTTCATCAGTTTAGGCCGATATGTATTCTTCTACATATTTTTGGTGAAAAAAATCCCAATAAGCGTATATTGATTGGTTTGGGCAAAAAAAGTGCCTACAAAATAGAGGATAGATTTGGGGGCTTTTCATTTTTATTTTATTATTTTTACTGGTAATGACTGCGATAAGCGATTTTTAGTGGGACTGCGACATTGCGGCAGACAAATCTGACCCTAATGCCGCGTACACACAAGCGGACTTTACGGCAGACTTTGCCCGGCGGACTTTGTTTTCTCAAAAGTTGGACGGACTTAGATTTGAAATATGTTTTAAATTAATCCGTCGAAATCGAGTCCAGTCGAAAAGTCCGCTCGTCTGTATGCTAGTTCGATGGACATAAAGCCACGCTAGGGCAGCTATTGGCTACTGGCTATCAACTTCCTTGTTTTAGTCCGGTCGTACGTCATCATGTACGAATTGGACGGACTTTGGTGGATTGTGCGTAGGCAAGTCCATTCATTCAGAAAGTCCGTCGTAAGGTACGTTGAAAAGTCCGCCGGGCAAAGTCTGCCATAAAGTCCGTGTGTACGCGGCATTAGTGACACTTTTTCGGGACCAGTGACACCATACCTCCCAATTTTTTGAGATGGGAATGAGGGACACCTATCAGCAAAAGTATGCAGGCATAGGACACACCCCTTGCCACACCCCCTTAACCCGCGATTGCCTCACGGGGAGGAAGAACGGGGAGATGCTAATGTAAACAGCATCTCCCCGTTCTGCCTAGTGACAGTGTCACTGATCTCTGCTCCCTGTGATCGGGAGCAGAAACCAGTGCCGTGTCACACGTAGCCACGCCCCCCGAGTTAGAATCACTCCCCAGGACACACTTAACCTCTACACTGCCCCCTAGTGGTTAACCCTTTCACTGCCAGTGTCATTTACACAGGAATCAATGCATATGTATAGCACTGATTGCTGTATAAATGACAATGGTCCCAAAAATGTGTCAAAAATGTCCGATGTGTCCGCCATAATGTCGCAGTCACGATCAAAATCGCCGCCATTACTAGTAGAAAAAAAAAATTATCAATAAAAATGCAATAAAACTATCCCCTGTTTTGTAGACGATATAACTTTTGCGCAAACCAATCAATAAACGCTTATTTCGTTTTTTTTTTTACCAAAAATATGTAGAAGAATACGTATCGGCCTAAACTGAGAGAAAAAAATGTTTTTTTTATATATTTTTGGGGGATATTTATTATAGCAAAATGTAAAAAACACTGCGTTTTTTTCAAAATTGGCGCTCTTCTTTTGTTTATAGCGCAAAAAATAAAAACCGCAGAGATGATCAAATACCACCAAAAGAAAGCTCTATTTGTTGCACGACCGCAAAATTGTCAGTTAAAGCGACGCAGTGGTCCGGGGCTTAAGTGGTTAAAGGAGAAGTGCTTTTTTTTTTACTATTACTATTCCTTTATTTTGGCTTTTGGAATTTACAAATGCAGCAATTTAGAAATCAGATGAAAGGTTTAGCGCTGGAAAACACTTTTTTAATAGATAAAAAGTGCATTTTATATCCAACTATATAGATCAGACCAAAATGAGGGACAATTGAGGAGGAATGAGGGACAGAGGGACATTGCTCCAAATCAGGGACAGTTGGGAGCTATGGTGACACCAATACAGCAATCGGTGCTAAAAAAATTCACTGATTACTGTATAAATCACACTGGCAGGGAAGGGGTTAACACTAGGGGGCAATCGGAGGGTTAAGTGTGTCCTAGGGAGGTGTTTCTAACTGTGGGGGGACAGACTGACAGTACACAGAGATCGCGGTTCTTGATTACTAGGAACAGGCGATCTCTCTGTACTTCCCTGTCAGAACGGGGCTCTGCCTTGTTTACATAGGCAGATCCCAGTTCCGCCTCTCTGTGGAGCGATCCGAGTGGCTGCGCGTGACCGCAGTGTCTCATCTACAAAACAACAAAAGGGTACGTTGTTTTCATGCAATAGAGCCACCCTGCCACAGTATATATGCGATGGGCGGTCTCTAAGTGGTTAAAAGGATAGTTCACCTTTACAAAAAAACCTGCCTATGCAGGGAAACCTTCTGGTTGAGTGGTTAAAACAAACTGTGCAGCTCTGACTAAAGATGAATAATACCCTTGCTATAGGTGTAGGGCTGTAGGCCATTTGCATACCTTATGAAGCCTGACTTGAATACTCAGAGGATGTTGCTAAGTGAGGCCTAGTCGTCACTGCTCATCTCCACCATTACAGGAGTGAGTTCTTTCTCTGATTCCAACCCCCTCACATGCTCTTTCTCTCCCCTGATGCAGTAGCTCTGAGCTCAGCAGTTGAGAGATCACTCCTGGAGGTGAGCAGTGATGACTAGGCCTCACTTAGCAACATCCTGGGAGTAGAAGAGAACAAGAAGACCTGGACAGCCGCACACCGGAATGGATAAATCCATCTTTTTATTCAAAATACCGGATCATGGGGTACACAAAACATGACTGTGGGGTGGTACAAAAATAGCTGACGCATTTCGCACTTACACCAAGTGTCTACTCCTGGGAGTACTTGGCAACGTCCTGGGAGTATTCCAGTCAGGATTCATAAGATATGTAAATAGCCTACACCTACAGCACGAGCTTTATTCAACTTTAGTCAGAGCAGCACAGTTTGTTTTTATCTACAGATGACCCTTATCTGCATAGGCAGTTTTGTGGTAAATGTGAATTATCCCTTTAAGCAAAAACGTAACTGAATAGATGACACCCGTGTGTGAAAGGGGCCTTAAAGCGGTTGTATTGCCCGCTTGGTGATTTTTACCTACAGGTAAGCCTATAATAAGGCCTACCTGTAGGTAAAATGAATATCTCCTAAACCTGCAAGTTTTAGGAGATATTCACCCTGCATGCAGCTGCAGATGTCAGCGGCGCTCGTTATCTGAAGGTCTGGAGTATCCTGCCAGGAACTTCAGAGCTCTTTGCCGGAACAGAGTGCTCCCACACGCATGCGTGGGAGTGACGTCATCACGGCTCCAGCCACTCACAGCACCGGGGCCCGCAGTCCCTAAAGAAGCGCAGAGGGAACATGTCAGCTGCCTCAGCAGTGACCGGACGCTGCTGCAGGGCTTCGTTCTACAGTCAGTATTTTGTACTAGCACTTAATGCTATTGTCTTGCAGGTTTTTTGTTTTGGATTTGTTTTTTCAGCGGTTTACTAACGCTTTAAAGATTTTTGTCGGTCTGTGTCCCTATTGCAGATTTTCCCTTACTTCATGCCTGATGAAACCTTTGTCACCAGGACAGGAAGTGAGGAGAAATCTCTCTAATGGAGCCCCAGAAAGCAGTAAAAACAACAAAGCAAAAACCAGCAAGAGTTCTTGTCCTTCCCCCTTTCTACTCAAAGCTAGAAAAAAAAGTTTTGGTGTGATATACACATTAACCCTTTAACTAAAAAAATTTACCTCACATTACTATATATAATACACAAATTACATTGGTCTACAAGGAGAAAGCCTTGGAAATGAAAGTAGCTAAATGTTACCAGAATTGGGTTATTAACCGCTTGCCAACCGTCCGCCGCAGTTATACTGCGACAGAATGGCACAGGCAGGTGAATTGCCAGCATGGTACGTCGGTACCATAGACTGCCACTAGGACACACATTAACCCCTTCACTGCCCCCTAGTGTTAACTCCATCACTGCCAGTGACATTTTTACAGTAATCAATGCATTTTTATTCGCACTGATCACTGTATTAATGACAATGGTCCCAAAAATGTGTCAAAATTGTCCGACGTGTCCACCATAATGTCGCAGTCACGATAAAAATTGCTGATCGCCGCCATTACTAGTAAAAAAAAAAAAAATTATTAATAAAAATGCCATAAAACTATCCCCTATTTTGTAAACGCTATAACTTTTGCGCAAACTAATCAATATACGCTTATTGTGATTTTTTTTTTTTTACCAAAAATGTAGAAGAATATATATCGGCCTAAACTGAGAGGAAAAAATGTTTTTTTTTTATATATTTTTTGGGGATATTTATTAAAGCAAAAAGTAAAAAATATTGCATTTTTTTCAAAATTGTTGCTCTTTTTTTGTTTATAGCGCAAAAAATAAAAAAAACGCACATCTGCCCCCCACTGTAATATCCACATCTGCCCCCCACTGTAATATCCACATCTGCCCCCACTGTAATATCCACATCTCCCCCCACTGTAATATCCACATCTCCCCCCACTGTAATATCCACATCTCCCCCCCACTGTAATATTCACACCTCCCCCCCACTGTAATATCCACATCTCCCCCCCACTGTAATATCCACGTCTCCCCCACTGTAATATCCACATCTCCCCCCCACTGTAATATCCACATCTCCCCCCCACTGTAATATCCACATCTCCCCCCCACTGTAATATCCACATCTCCCCCCCTATTGTAATATCCACATCTCCCCACATCTCCCCCCCCACTGTAATATCCACATCTCCCCACATCTCCCCCACTGTAATATCCACACCTCCCCCCACTGTAATATCCACATCTCCCCCCCCACTGTAATATCCACATTTCCCCCCCACTGTAATATCCACACCTCCCCCCCACTGTAATATCCACATCTCCCCACATCTCCCCCCCTATTGTAATATCCACATCTCCCCACATCCCCCCCCCCACTGTAATATCCACATCTCCCCCACTGTAATATACACACCTCCCCCCACTGTAATATCCACATCTGTCCCCCCCCCACTGTAATATCCACGTCTTCTCCCCCACTGTAATATCCACATCTCCCCACATCTCCCCCACTGTAATATCCACACCTCCCCCCACTGTAATATCCACACCTCCCCCCACTGTAATATCCACATCTCCCCCACTGTAATATCCACATCTCCCCCACTGTAATATCCACATCTCCCCCACTGTAATATACACACCTCCCCCCACTGTAATATCCACATCTGTCCCCCCCCACTGTAATATCCACATCTCCCCTGCCACTGTAATATCCACATCTCCCCCCCACTGTAATATCCACATCTCCCCACATCTTCCCCCCACTGTAATATCCACGTTTCCCCACATCTCCCCCACTGCAATATCCACGTCTCCCCACATCTCCCCCACTGCAATATCCACATCTCCCCCCACTGTAATATCCATGTCTCCCCCCCCACTGCAATATCCACATCTCCCCCCACTGTAATATCCACGTCTCCCCCCCCCCACTGTAATATCCACATCTCCCCCCCCACTGTAATATCCACATCTCCCCCCCCACTGTAATATCCACATCTCCCCCCCCCACTGTAATATCCACATCTCCCCCCCCCACTGTAATATCCATGTCTTCTCTCCCACTGTAATATCCATGTCTTCTCCCCCACTGTAATATCCACATCTCTCCCCACTGTAATATCCACATCTCCCCCCCACTGTAATATCCACACCTCCCCACATCTCCCCCCCTATTGTAATATCCACATCTCCCCCCCACTGTAATATCCACATCTCCTCCCCCCACTGTAATATCTACATCACGTCTTCTCCCCCACTGTAATATCCACATCTCCCCACATCTCCCCCCCTATTGTAATATCCACATCTCCCCACATCTCCCCCCCCCCACTGTAATATCCACATCTCCCCACATCTCCCCCCTATTGTAATATCCACATCTCCCCACATCTCCCCCCCTATTGTAATATCCACATCTCCCCACATCTCCCCCACTGTAATATCCACACCTCCCCCCACTGTAATATCCACATCTCCCCCCCCCACTGTAATATCCACATCTCCCCCTCACTGTTATATCCACATCTGTCCCACTGTAATATCCACACCTCCGACCACTGTAATATCCACATCTCCCCACATCTCCCCCACTGTAATATCCACATCTCCCCCCCACTGTAATATCCACATCTCCCCACATCTCCCCCACTGTAATATCCACATCTCCCCACATCTCCCTCCCACTGTAATATCCACATCTCCCCACATCTCCCCCACTAATATCCACACCTCCCCCCACTGTAATATCCACATCTCCCCCACTGTAATATCCACATCCCCCCCACTGTAATATCCACATCTCCCCCCCCACTGTAATATCCACATCTCCCCCACTGTAAAATCCACATCTCCCCCACTGTAATATCCACGTCTCCCCACATCTCCCCCACTGCAATATCCACGTCTCCCCCCCCACTGTAATATCCACATCTCCCCACTGTAATATCCACATCTCCCCCCCACTGTAATATCCACATCTCCCCACATCTCCCCCCCACTGTAATATCCACGTCTCCCCACATCTCCCCCACTGCAATATCCACGTCTCCCCACATCTCCCCCACTGCAATATCCACATCTCCCCCCACTGTAATATCCATGTCTCCCCCCCCCCACTGCAATATCCACATCTCCCCCCACTGTAATATCCATGTCTCCCCCCCCACTGTAATATCCACGTCTCCCCCCCCCCACTGCAATATCCACATCTCCCCCCACTGTAATATCCACGTCTCCCCCCCCCACTGTAATATCCACATCTCCCCCCCACTGTAATATCCACATCTCCCCCCCCACTGTAATATCCACCCCCGCCCCCCACTGTAATATCCATGTCTTCTCCCCCACTGTAATATCCACATCTCCCCCCCACTGTAATATCCACACCTCCCCCCCACTGTAATATCCACATCTCCCCCCCACTGTAATATCCACATCTCCCCACATCTCCCCCCCTATTGTAATATCCACATCTCCCCACATCTCCCCCCCCACTGTAATATCCACATCTCCCCACATCTCCCCCACTGTAATATCCACACCTCCCCCCACTGTAACATCCACGTCTTTTCCCCCACTGTAATATCCACATCTCCCCACATGTCCCCCACTGTAATATCCACACCTCCCCCCACTGTAATATCCACACCTCCCCCCACTGTAATATCCACATCTCCCCCCCACTGTAATATCCACATCTCCCCCCCACTGTAATATCCACATCTCCCCACATCCCCCCCCCACTGTAATATCCACACCTCCCCCCACTGTAATATCTACATCACGTCTTCTCCCCCACTGTAATATCCACATCTCCCCACATCTCCCCCCCCACTGTAATATCCACATCTCCCCACATCT
Organism: Lithobates clamitans; assembly: GCA_037952925.1. NCBI lineage: Eukaryota > Metazoa > Chordata > Amphibia > Anura > Ranidae > Lithobates > Lithobates clamitans. Next base: position 423,290 of record JBBGZY010001824.1, read on the forward strand.
CCCCCCCTATTGTAATATCCACATCTCCCCACATCTCCCCCCCACTGTAATATCCACATCTCCCCACATCTCCCCCACTGTAATATCCACATCTCCCCCCCACTGTAATATCCACATCTCCCCACATCTCCCCCACTGTAATATCCACATCTCCCCCCCCACTGTAATATCCACATCTCCCCCCCCCCACTGTAATATCCACCCCCCCCCCCCCCACTGTAATATCCACATCTCCCCCCCACTGTAATATCCACATCTCCCCACATATCCCCCACTGTAATATCCACATCTCCCCCCCACTGTAATATCCACATCCCCCCCCCCCCACTGTAATATCCACATCTCCCCCCCCACTGTAATATCCACATCTCCCCACATATCCCCCACTGTAATATCCACATCTCCCCCCCACTGTAATATCTACATCTCCCCCCCACTGTAATATCCACATCTCCCCCCCACTGTAATATCCACATCTCCCCCCACTGTAATATCCACATCTCCTCCCCCCCCCCACTGTAATATCCACATCTCCCCCCCCCACTGTAATATTCACATCTCCTCCCCCCCCCCACTGTAATATTCACATCCCCCCACTGTAATATCCACATCTCCCCCCCCCCACTGTAATATCCACACCTCCCCCCCCACTGTAATATCCACATCTCCCCACACCTCCCCCCCACTGTAATATCCACACCTCCCCCCCACTGTAATATCCACACCTCCCCCCACTGTAATATTCACATCTCCCCACATGTCCCCCACTGTAAAATCCACATCTCCCCCCCCCACTGTAATATCCACATCTCCCCCCACTGTAATATCCACATCTCCCCCACTGTAATATCCACATCTCCCCACATCTCCCCCCCACTGTAATATCCACATCTCCCCCCCACTGTAATATCCACATCTCCTCCCCCCCCACTGTAATATCCACATCTCCTCCCCCCCCACTGTAATATCCACATCTCCTCCCCCCCCACTGTAATATCCACATCTCCCCCCCCCACTGTAATATCCACATCTCTCCCCCCCCCCACTTTAATATCCACACCTCCCCCCACTGTAATATCCACATCTCCCCACATCTCCCCCCCCACTGTAATATCCACACCTCCCCCCACTGTAATATCCACATCTCCCCCCCACTGTAATATCCACATCTCCCCCCCACTGTAATATCCACATCTCCCCCCCAATGTAATATCCACATCTCCCCCCCACTGTAATATCCACATCTCCCCACATCTCCCCCCCACTGTAAAATCCACATCTCCTCCCCCCCACTGTAATATCCACATCTCCCCCCCCCCCACTGTAATATTCACATCCCCCCCCCCACTGTAATATCCACATCTCCCCCCCCCCCCACTGTAATATCCACACCTCCCCCCCACTGTAATATCCACATCTCCCCACACCTCCCCCCCACTGTAATATCCACACCTCCCCCCCACTGTAATATCCACACCTCCCCCCACTGTAAAATCCACATCTCCCCCCCCCACTGTAATATCCACATCTCCCCCACTGTAATATCCACATCTCCCCCCACTGTAATATCCACATCTCCCCACATCTCCCCCCCACTGTAATATCCACATCTCCCCCCCACTGTAATATCCACATCCCCCCCACTGTAATATCCACATCTCCCCCCCCCACTGTAATATCCACATCTCCCCCCCCACTGTAATATCCACACCTCCCCCACTGTAATATCCACATCTCCCCACATCTCCCCCCCACTGTAATATCCACACCTCCCCCCCACTGTAATATCCACATCTCCCCCCCCACTGTAATATCCACATCCCCCCCCCCACTCTAATATCCACATCCTCCCCCACCCTAATATCCACATCCTCCCACACTCTAATATCCACATCCTCCCACACTCTAATATCCACATCCTCCCCCCCACTGTAATATCCACATCTCCCCCCCCACTGTAATATCCACATCCCCCCCCCACTCTAATATCCACATCCTCCCCCACCCTAATATCCACATCCTCCCACACTCTAATATCCACATCCTCCCACACTCTAATATCCACATCCTCCCACACTCTAATATCCACATCCTCCCACACTCTAATATCCACATCCTCCCACACTCTAATATCCACATCCTCCCCCACTGTAATATCCACATTTTCCCGCTTGCTTGCAGTTGAGGTGGGTGATGATGTGGTCTAGACCGCCGCTGGGTGTACCAAGATGGCCGCCGCTCCGGAGCTAGGCCAAAGCCGCGGCCTTTCCTAAGGCCGAGGCAGCAGAGCGCTCCGCGGATCGCGTGTGTGCCGAGCCGAACAGGTTGACCCGTTCGGGTCCCGGATCGGTGATGATTTTGTTTGGGAGCCACGTCCCACGACCGCGCAATTGTCAGTTAAAGCGACGCAGTGCCGAATTGCAAAAAGTGCTCTGGTCTTTGGCCAACCAAATGGTCCCGGGCTGAAGCGGTTAATAAAGGAAAATGAAGTCCTGAGTATAAATTGGCTCCAGTTTCCAAGATACAGCTTCAGGTCAAAATTGCTTCAAAATAATTCAAAATTACGAGTGGGATGTGCAATTTTATGTTCTATAACTTTTCTGCAAAATGTGATTATAGCAATGAGAATGGTGTCACACCAATCATTATAAATTTATCTTTTTATCAATACCAATAACATAACTTTCCATTTATTTATTGGTTTTCATGTAACATTTTCATTCTTCCTCCACACCATTGGAACTGCAAAAGCAATGGACTTTTTCCTTCTTGTTTACCTAATGATGCAGATAAGTTGCCCATGTAATGCAACATTCCAAAAAAGCAGTTTAAAAACAAAGGCGCTGACACTGTGTGTCCATCCAGCGTGTTTCCCGATTGTGATAGATACGGGTTGATTATCATACCCAAAAACGTAGTATTTCATGCGTAGCAAGTAAAGATGACTGAGTATAGGTGTATATAGATAGTTTGATTCCTCATAGATCAGAGGAAAAAAGCCCACATATGTGGGACATAAAGAAGTTTGGGATCTGAGATTCCACTGAGGCCAGATGCGGGTCCTGATCCAACTATTGTAGGGGATACAAGAGAGTGATGAAGGTGACTGGCGTGAGTTATGTATCTTGAGTAGTTTTTGTATAAGCTTGTTAGGCATCAGCTCAGACCGACAGCGTCCCGCACACAAGAGCGGACGCTGTATCTTGTATCCCCTACAATAGTTGGATCAGGACCCGCATCTGGCCTCAGTGGAATCTCAGATCCAAAACTTCTTTATGTCCCACATATGTGGGCTTTTTTCCTCTGATCTATGAGGAATCAAACTATCTATATACACCTATACTCAGTCATCTTTACTTGCTACACATGAAATACTAAGTTTTTGGTTATGATAATCAACCCGTATCTATCACAATCGGGAAACACGCTGGATGGACAGACAGTGTCAGCGTCTTTGTTTTTAAACTGCTTTTTTGGAATGCGAAGTTAGTCTACATATGGTCAATAAACTTACATCTACCCCTGAAGAAGGAGGCTAAACACTCCGAAACGCGTCGGGTGCAAATACATTGGTACCAATATCCAACATATGTATAAAAATGCATAAACCGCATTCCTTTCATTGATTCACTATACTTATATTGTTGATGTTTTTAAGATGTCTTTGAAATGAATAAATGACTTTTTTATATATTATACATTTTTTCTTATATTTATTTATATATATATATATATATATATATATATATATATATATATATATATATATATATATATATATAAAAATATATAAAATGCCTTTAAAGTCCACCATTAGGGGAACTTTTTTTTTCTGCTTGAATATCTAATTATTGGATGTGGCACAATTTGCAGTCAATAAGCCGACGAACAACCCGTTTCATGTAATGCAACAGTGAGGGGCCCAACTCTTGTCCACTATTAATCAAATTTAATATGTTCAAAGTTCTGCAGCCCAAATCCTGACCATTTCCGGTACAAGTGACCATAATACCCCAATCCTGGAGTCCTTGCACTGGCAAACCATTGGGTTTCCCATAGACTTTAAGATCCTCTTGCTCACCTATAAGGCTCTTCATGGCTTGGCACCCCATTATCTCTCTGAACTTTTATCAACTTACTTCCCCCCTCGTAACCTCCTCTCCTCAATATCTGGTTTGCTGTGTGTCCCCCCCTACACACCTACACTCAATGGAAGACAGAGCCTTCTCCTCCTGCTATGACCCCAAACTCTGGAATTCACTTCCTAATAACAACAGAGATTTGTCTTCTCTAAACTCAATCAAATCTAATCTAAAAATGCTTTTCTTTAGACAAGCTTTCATTTAATTGTCCCTTTTTCCTTTATGTTATCCTGTGTATTTCTTGTGTTTTCCATGTAAAGCGCTTTGAGAAGCCACTTTTAAAGGCGCTAAAATAAAGTTGTTTATTATTATTATTCTCCTGATCCCCTTTTTTGCATCCAGAATATACGTGGTATGCCTTTTTTTACAACTGCCATCATACTGCACTTATGAGATGCAAATGTACCATCATCACAAATGTAGCAGAAGTTATCAGTGTGGTTTACAGTTTCGAGGCATCTTGGCTTCTATGGGAAAATATCACGCAACTGTTCCTTGAAAATGTTAGGCAATGACACTTTCACAAGCCACCAACTGTGTAATGTGTAGATCTGACCAAGACAAATATACCTTGCAATAAAAGAGCAATAAATTACAGTTAGGTAATAATCTTTTGACACATTTTTGGGACCATTGGCATTTATACAGCGATCAGTGCTATAAAAAATCCACTGATTACTGTAAAAATGTCACTGGCAGGGAAGGGGTTAACACTAGGGGGCGATCAAGGGGTTAAATGTGTTCCCTCTCTGTGTTCTAACTGAAGGGGGAGGGGACTGTCTAGGGGAGATGAGAGATCACTGTTCATACTTTTATGAACAGACGATCTGTCTCTTCTCCCCTCAGAGAACCGGGATCTGTGTTTAATATGAAACAAGTTCAATAGAAAGTACATGTGGCAATGCTTGGCTGTTACAGATAAGCAAGTGTAGCACCCTCTACCTTAGGTAGGTGCTAGAATAGGATTTTTTTGGGTTTAAGATATCAGTGTAGGCAAATTTAGACAGGCCTGTACTTTGTTAGGCCTGTTTGTTTTGATTTGCGACTGGGAGTGTTTAGTATAGTAGTGGGTGTGATCACCTGTGCTCTGACTCAGGGGCGCCTCCCCTGTTTTCAGGAAGATTGTTCTGGAACAGAGGTTGGATCTGAAGTTTGAGTGGCGAACACCTCATGTGAGGAGCTCTACACAATTCCCATTCGGTATTGGCAGGGAGCAGGCCTCCCATATAAGCTGGGGTCACATGCCTCTAAGGGATTCTGACGGTGCAGGAAAAAGGAGAATGGAGATTCAAGTAGCTGCCGCAGGGCATCCCCACGTGGGGGGGGGGGCGCCGTGTGCGGAGGAGGGCTGGAGGAGCTTCTAGGATGTATTCCTGGATAAAGATCTTCACCATGGAGATAGTGTCAAGCTGCTGTGACCAGGGATCACAGGACTTGCACTTTGGAAAAGGTCAGCGAGGAAGAAGCAGAAGGAGGACTGATAACAGTAGACCAGAGTCCTGTGACCGGGGAACACAGGACTTTCACTTTGGAGAAGGTCAGTGTGGAAGAAGCAGAAGGAGGACTGATAACAGTAGATCAGAGTCCTGTGACCGGGGAACACAGGACTTTCACTTTGGAGAAGGTCAGTGTGGAAGAAGCAGAAGGAGGACTGATAACAGTAGACCAGAGTCCTGTGACCGGGGAACACAGGACTTTCACTTTGGAGAAGGTCAGTGTGGAAGAAGCAGAAGGAGGACTGATAACAGTAGACCAGAGTCCTGTGACCGGGGAACACAGGACTTTCACTTTGGAGAAGGTCAGTGTGGAAGAAGCCAAAGGAGGATTGTTGAGAGTAGTGCAGAATGCTGTGGCTGGGGAACGCAGCGTTTGCAGTTTATGGACTGGCTGGGAACAGTAGTCCGCTTATTACCGTGTGCTAGGCCATTGGGGAGAGGTACCGTATATCTCTGGCCTGGTAAAGCACTCTAGTAATACCATCCAAAAGACTGTGCAGCTACCAAATTCACTGAGCCGCCGGGGAGAGGCATTGTATGCCTCTGGCTTATTGATTTGCTCAAACAACACCATTCAGAGTCTTTATTACTGTAACAAAGTACAGCCAGCAAGCTTAGGTTATTCAGAGTGATCCCTTCTGGTCTTACTAGAAGTGATGCAACAGGAATCTAACAGTTTTCAGTAGAGGATTTGTACATGAAGAGAGGAATCTAGAGGAACGATACTCTGCAGAAGTTAGTGCAGAGGAGGAGGAGGAGCAATATTCTGCAGTGGAGATATGCAGAGGAAATAGACTGTGAATGTTAGAAGTGCATCATTTTCAGGGCTAAAGCTGCTAATCAATATTCTACAAATGTGATGACAATCCAATAAGTGCTATGGGCATCCCATATCTTCCTTTACCCCAACCAAGTTGTATCCCGCAATAAACACAACAAAACTATGCAAATGACTGCTCATTGTCTCAGAGGTGATATATGGGGGTCTGGCAGCAAGGTGATTTGGCGGATTGTTGTCAGTAGTGCTAACACCATGGCCACACAACTACAGCATGAGGAACTGAAAAATTGTGCTTTTGGGTAGCTGTGAGGTACAACATGAACCAATGTGCAATGATGTGCATAGGATTCTGGGTAAATAACATAAAGACAGAGGTCAGTTCATTCATACCAGCAGTAATTAAAGGTAAATTTTATAATAATAATACTTAAAGTGTTTCTAAAGCCTAAACATTCCTTGCATTAAAGTGGTTGTAAACCCTTACAGACCACTTTGACCTACAGGTAAGCCTAGATTAAGGCTTACCTGTAGGTCCAAGAAATATCTTCTAAACCTACACGGTTTAGGAGATATTTGCAAAAAGATAGGCACCGATGTCTACGGCGCATGCGCCGTAGATAGCGGCACGCAGGCATACTGAGCATGCCGCTGCTAACGGCGATATGCCATTAGTGGCGGCTACCGTGCGCATGCGCGGGAGTGACGTCATCGCGGCTGCAGCCAATCACAGCGCCGGAGCCACGATACCCGGAAAGAAGATGGACGCTCTGTAGCAGAGGGGACAGCGGTGACATCGCAGGCTCCTGTGTCAGGTAAGTGACACATAATGAGCTACTATGCGATGCATAGTAGCCCATTATGCTTTACCTTTGCAGGGAAACAAAGACGAAGTAAACCCATAAGGGTTTACTACCTCTTTAAGGTAAAAAAATGTTTAGACATCAGTATTTTCCCTCACCCCCCCTCCCCCTTATACTTACCTGAGCCCTCATTTGATCCTGAGCTGTGCACATCTGCAGCTCTTCTCTCCCCTCACTTCCGGGTCTCACTGGCTTTGCTGGGGCAGTGTCAATCAAAGCCAGTAACGTGGGAGCGGGGGGCGGGGCAGAGTCAGGCTGTCTGTGTCAATTGATGCAGCAGCGGGTTCAGGAGCGAACACACACGATTCCCCCCATGTGAAGTGGCTTCCCATGGGGGCACTGGATAAAGAGGAGAAGCCAGGAGAGCCAGCGGGGGACCCAAAAAGAGGAGGTTCAGGGACGCTCTGTGCAATTTCAATGCACGGAGCAGGTAAGAGATGCTTGTTTGTTTGTTTTTTAATTATCTTTTCAATCATCAGTCCTGTCATTGGTGACTGCGATCTACACACTCTTGAAGAGCTGCACCTACTCAAGAGGCTCTAGCCCCCAAATCTCCCCAGTGTGTCAAATACCTGCTCCCCCCCCCCCCCGTACACTGTGGTTCCATCTGCTGACCCCTACCACCATTACTGTGTCCCTGCAGAGCTGTTTAGGGGACATATCTACTGGTGGGTGGATCCGTGGTGCACAATGAGGGCTGCAGCAGCTGACACACCAGGAAGACTCAGGTGCTGATGATTGTTCAGCTGGTGCTCTGCAAGAGACAAAGATTGGAGTCACACATGATTGGTGTGATTGCCGGGTATTATTACTCTTGTTTATAGGCTAGGTGTTTATTTATTTTTTGTAACTTAGACACTTTAAAAATATTTTAAAGATTTTTTTTTCAGTCCATGTCCCTCTTCCCTTCCCTCACTTCCTGCCTGATGAAACTTGAGTCACCACTACAGGAAGTGAGGAGAAATCTCTCTAATGGAGCCCCAGAAAGCAGTAGAAATCCAGCAAGAGTTCTTTTAACCTTCCTGGTTCTACTCAAAACTAGAAAAAAAAAAATAATTTTTGGAATGACATATTCTTTAACCATTTAACAAAATATTTTTCAACACATAAGTATTAACACTCCAATTATTGGGTTGAAAATTTAAAATTAGTCTACCAAATTATACATTTTTGTGAAAGCAAAGGACCATAGAATACAAATATGGTAGTGTAACCTTTGTATGTTACATGATATTTGTGAAAATCTTTATCACATCTCATGTTTGTTGAGGTATATTTATTCAGTTTATGTGCAGATCAGGTGTGTTCTGGTTACCTTCGTATATAATAGAGGTTGGCAGCAGATGTGCTCTGAAACACAAATATTCACCCCGGGTATACACTAGTAGAATTTCGTTCAACATTTTTCATTGTAAAGCTGGCCATAGATCGAAAAGTTTCAAGCAACTATTCTTGGAAAAAGTCTAATGCCGCGTACACACGACCGGTTTTGCCGTCAGAATAAACTCTGAAGGTTTCTCCGACAGAACTCCGACGGAATTCCATTCAAGCAGTCTAGCCTACACACGGTCAACCCAAAGTCCGACCATCCAGAATGTGGTGACGTACAACACTTACGACAGGACTAGAAAAAGGAAGTTCAGTAGCCAATAGCTTCCGTCTCGTACTTGCTTCAGAGCATGCGTCGTTTTTTGGAACAGCATACAGACGAACGGTTTTCCCGATAGGAATTGGTTCCGTCGGAAATATTTAGAACATGTTCCATTTCTAGGTCCGTTAGAATTTTAGAAATAAAAAGTCCGATGAGGCCTACACACGATCGGAATAGACGATGAAAAGCTTTCGCCTGACTTTTTCCATCAGACATTCCGCTCGTGTGTATACGGCTTTAGCAAAAAAATTGTGTTCGAATTCTTATAACATTCCTTTGTCATTTGAAAGATTTTGTTTGTTTTTAACATTTAATTTCATAATGAATGGACTTTACCAAATGAAAACCACATACAGAAAGAAAGAAGTTAGAAATTTCTTAGAACCTTCTTTCCCCAGGATTTTAATTTGAAATTCTCCCCATCTATGGCTAGCATAAGAATGTTTTAAGAACATCCATTCATTTTTCTAATCAATGGGGTCAAATCAAGGTTTGTTTTCAACCAAAGTAAGGAGAAAATTCAAAGGAGCAGGATGGATAATTTTTCTAGAATGTACAAATTGTACACAGTGTGTGTGTTTTCATTTGGTAAAGTCCATTAATTTCAAAATTGAATGATAAAAGCAACAAAATCTTCCAAATGGCATTTAAATGGTCTGAGAATTTTCATACAATTTTTTGTTCAAAATTCTACTAGTTTATACGCAGCTTTAGACAAATTAGCACCTATGGCAGTACAATGGCTTATTCTCAACAAAAAGCGTTGCCTTTCACATTCAGTGGCATCAGAATAGTATTAGTGGTAAGAAATATATATAAAAAAAAAGGCATTAAAGAAAATGGAAAATTGTTATCACTTACCGTAATTTTCCTTTCCTGGCCCATCCTCACGTCAGCACATAACGGGTTAACACCTCCTTTGGAGCCCCCAATGACCACATGTTCCAAGCTGAATATAAAAGACAGCCCTCCCCCAACTAAGATGTTCGATAACTTAGCCTGCGACAGGCTACTAGGGAGGGAGTCCTGTGCTGACGTGAGGATGGGCCAGGAAAGGAAAATTATGGTAAGTGATAAAAATTTTCCATTTTCCTGGCCCATCCTCCTGTCAGCACATAACAGGATATACCAAAGCCAATAACGGGTGGGAGAGAACAAATGAAAAAGAGATACTGACAATCAAAGAAAAGAAAGAATTGATCTCTCTTGTCCCAAACTTGCTGGTCGCATATTTAGTTTGTAAGGTTGAATGAAGACCGCACCAGACCCTCAAGCTAGCCCTTACCTATATCTTCCAAGCAATCCTGGCATAACTGCCCCAAAAGCTGCCACCCCTCTAGTCAAATAGGCTTGCAATTGTTTCAGTGCAGAAAAGCGTGCTTCCTGCATGCCAATCTAGTCACCCTGGTAACCCAAGAGTGGATGACTCGAGGGCCTGATGGCTAAATGAAAAGATTGTACACTTTCCTCTTTTGACCAAGTACACTGTTAGTAACTCGACCATGTGTAAGAAAACTGAAGTCTTCCTGCTGTGCACTCAGTGCCTCGCATTGAAAACTCCAGAAAAACTGGGAAGTAGTCCCTCCGAAATTGGATACCACTTTAAAATTTAACTTTGGAGATAGGGATACCACATCTATCTCTGGTAAAAAGGAAAAAAAAAAAGCCACCCTTGCCGGAAAGTGTTGCATTCTTTAATATCTGTCTGAAGTAGTTGCTGTCAGAAGTAGTTTTACCGTGAGGTACTTCAATGGAAATGAAACCTATTGGAGCAAAAGGGTGCTCTCAGATCCAAGCCTAAGTCCCACAGAGGGAACCAGGATTTCCGTCAAGGTCATATGGATCGTCATCTGGAAGCATCATCTGGTCACTGGCTTTTGCACCCATCTGCAGCCTGTGAAAAGATAAGGTAGCGATCTGTACCTTAAATGAATTTGTATGCCAGACCAACCTCTAGCGCTGACTGTAAAATGTCAAGGATTTTGGCTAGAGCAGAAACACAGGAGAGAAAGCTTCTGAGCAGACAAAACAGACTTCTTTCCTATCCTCTCCTATGTAGCATTCATGGATGATCTTCTGGTCACCAGGTTCTGAACAACCTCAGATGAGAATCCCTGGACCTCTAGTGTAGCCTATTCCATAGCGCGGCTATTAAAAGTAGTCTTATTGGATTGGGGAGCTATTACTGACCTTGCCATAAAGGATTTAATTTGGCTAGAGACAAAGATCAAGAATTCCATGGCACTGTGAACCTCTTGTCTGACGGAGTCTTTGCATTGGTATCCTGTTGCAAATATCAGAAAAAGACTTTTGGTGTCCCCTTTTTAGGCAATGTAGGCTACTACTGTCTTGTTGTCGACCCCTTTGAAAATCTTGAAAGGCTTGCAATGCTAGAAAAAGGCTTTTTTCCATTCAAGATACTTGGGGAGTCTGCGCTTCACTGCGCTCCAATGGCCTTGCACTTGTTTCTTCAGATTGTGGACTCCCCAGCTCCAGAGACTGGCATCAGGCTTCAACATCATCCTATCGCCTGGGCTGAGAGGCATGCCTCCGAAAGAAGCGCAGTGGCGATGTCCAAAATTTTAGTTTTTGTTGAATTTGTATAGGCACAAAGATTTTCTGATCCATAGACAGCCCAGCTCATAGGCTAAAGAAGGCAAATTGAAACGCCCTCATGTGCCACCTGGCCCAAGGTACCACCACTGCCAACAAGATCTTCAAAAAGATTCCTGGGGCTGTGCCAATTCTGTGAAAGGCAGACAACTGGAAGTGATCTCTGGCCACTGCAAATAATCTTACACGCCTCTGATGTTCGGCATTAATCGGTACATGGAAGTATGAGTCGGCCAGTCGAATGATTCCAACTGGTCCTCCAGCTGAACTGTACCTGCAACTGTCTGCATGGACTCCATCTTGAACCTCTTGATGTATATGAACACATTCCATTCCTTCAAACTGAAACAGGTCAGGAGGCTCCTGCCTTAGGTACTAGAAAAACTGGTGAGAAAGGCCGCCAGATGATTCTATGTTTTCGGCATCACTGGCTTAATGGCCTTGTAGCAGTATAAAAATTTTGCAAACATTTTCTCTTCTGAGATCTGTTCTCCATTGTCCACCCACCTATCTTCTGGACCCACTGGTCTTTGGCGATTGTTGTCCAAACCCTCCAGAAGGAAGCTACAATCTACTTCATTTAGGCCCCCTGGCCCCAACTGGAAGAGACTGGTTGGATGCACCTTTAAAAGAGACTTTCCAGCCATCTTAGCAGCTTGCTCTGGACTTACTTCATGTCAAAAGTAACTTTGAGATACCTCCATTGTGATCTATAAAATTTGCAGCCTGTCCTATAAGATTTGACCTCCGGCACCCTCTGAAGTTCAGTGGGCCTGAGTGAAGCATGGCGGCTGGCGGCTTCCTCTTACTAGTCTGTGGCTACAGTCCAGACTTTTCCTCTGGTCATTCGCTTAATTGCGTTGTTCAGCGTTTGGCTGAACAATAACCTCCCATTATAGGAAATGTCGAAGGCTTGTGAAGTTCCGCCTGCCCTCCAGTGGCATAACCACAATGCTCTCCTAGAAGTGACTGAGTGTGCCAGCGCTTGTACTAGGTCTATCAAAAGCATCAACCAAAAGTCAATTGCCAGGTTCCACTCTTTCCAGAAACTGGATCTTGCAGTTTCCAATGTTGAATGTAATGCCATTTCTGAAGTTATTATAATCAAAGTTAACTCTATTGCTGGTCGGCAGGCAAAATCTGTCACTGTATAGATTCTGTGCAAGCCAGATCACCACAGTTTCTGCATTCTAGATGTGTTTCTGCATGAGTGTTCTTGATGCATTCTACATGCGTTTTGCCACTTTCCCGATGTATTCCTATAAAGAAACAATGCAACCTTCTACTCTTGTTGACGGCATTAAAATGCGCTGTACTGGTGTCAATTAAATAATTGGAATCAAAGTTAAACACTATCCATGCGTTCTTGATGCAGAAATAAAAATGCACTGGACTGCATCTGGTATGAACAAGTCCATTGAAGGCAACCAAATTATAAAAATGCAAAGGCACTTGCTGCACCGGACACAAGAGGGCAGCAACCACTCCTGGAAGTGCAGTGCATAAACATACAGCAGCCATTTTATCTGGATAAAGCTTAGGAAACCTGTTACTGTAAATTGGTCTTCTGACGAAGTCTCTGTCATCCTCCATCAACGAGCGATTTACGCTCTATCATTGTTGGGAAAAGAGCATCCTCCAACGAGCGATTTACGCTTTGTCATTATGGGAAAAGACCATCCTCCATCATGAACGGTTTATGCTCTGGAATTCTGGGAAAATGCCATCATCCATCATGAGCGATTTATGCTCTGCAATTCGGTGAAAAAGCCATCCTCCATCATGAGCGATTTACGCTCTGCCATTATTTGAAAAGACCATCCTCCATCATGAGTGATTTACGCTCTGCCATTATGGGAAAAGACCATCCTTCATGAACCAGCGATTTATGCTCTGCCATTATGGGAAAAGACCATCCTTCATGAACCAGCGATTTATGCTCTGCCATTATGGGAAAAGACCATCCTTCATGAATGAGCGATTTACGCTCTATCGTTATGGGTGTTGCTTGTGGCGTGGATATTTGCAGCATACTTTCTGCTATAGCCACCTTAATAGGTTTTAGAGTTTTGCACAACCCCCATCCTTGTGAGGCAAGCTGTGCAATTTCATTGCTCTGCCACTGCAGACTGCATGCAGGCCGAAAATGCACCCTGAGCTTGGCAAGGCATCTTCTATCATGCTGGCATAAATGCATGTGCCAATTTCCTGGATTCTGTCCCTTCACAGAGTAAGTGTAAACAACTCCTTTAGAGTGTATTGACCACATGCTTAATGAATGTGACAACCTGTTAGGTGTCGTCATCCTGTGATCGTTGGCAGGTCTTATGTTTTTTGGAGCGTTTGCGTTCAAGGTTTCTGCTCCCAAAAAAAATGTAAAACACCTGCATATTTTCCTTGGGCACTCTTTTAAGAACCATGTCCCACGTCGCCCCCCTCCTATCTTTGCTAATCTTCTGTGCCACTAACAGGTGTGGCAAGCTCATATTTGCACAAAATATATGGAGAAAAGCATCTTACCTCTCACCAAAAAACATGGAACCCTGTCTCTTTAAGAGCCATCTCCCTTCATGCACTCACCTCAGAAGTCTCTGCAGGTGAGCTTCAGGCAGCATTTCCAAAGGCAGACAGCAGACACAGTTAGAGTCTGAGACAAAAACCAGTCAGACTGTCAAACCCACAGAAGTACACAGCATAGCAGGGGAGACAGGACAGAACATCCAAAGACAGACAGGAGACTCAGCCAGAATCTGAGGTAAGTCCTTTACCTGGCAGGACTGCAGAGAGAGAGGGATAGAAGCCCTCCCAACAGCAGACCTCCAAAATCAGTTACACCATTGCATGGTGTCTGGCGGTTCCCATCCTGTGCTGCTCATCTTCCCACACTCTGTGACACCATTCACAGCCGCTCTCAGACTGACAATAAAGCCAGGAGAGCAGTGTGGTGTGGTGCATATAAAAAGACAGGAAAAAAAACAAAGGGAGAGGCAATGATGATATTGCAGAGCTCTTATAATACCACACCTGAACAATATATCAATGCTGCTGCATTATTTTGCCCGCAGCCTTGGCACAAGGCACCTCAGTTTTTAGAAAGATTTACTTTCAGCATTCTGGGTCTTCCAACTCCATGAGAGGCTGAACATGGAGGGGTAGGTTCAGCAGGGGGGATGCAGCAATCAATTTACTTACCAACTGCAATCAGCATGTGGCCTGAAGCATGACCAAAAAAAGTACATCTTAGTTGGGGGGAGGGGCTGTCTTTTATATTCAGCTTGGAACATGTGGTCATTGGGGGCTCCAAAGTAGGTGTTAACCCGTTATGTGCTGACAGGAGGATGGGCTAGGAAAAACACAATGCCTATCCTTATTGTGTTCTTTGCACATATTTTCTACATGTGGTTAGCAGCATAATTAATGAATTTGTTGTCCATTAAAATGTCACCCTCTCTCCTTTCTTTCTGTGCCTTGATGCACTTCTTTGGGTTCATTCTTTGTTCCTGTTGTCTTTATATTGTATGTATTGTATGTCTCGGCACTGCTAGATCAGCTATACTCAACCAGAGTTCCATGGGACCCTAGGGTTCCTCTTGAGGTTGCTAAGGGTTCCTTGAGCAATGAGCAAGTTCTCCCTCTCAAATAAGTCCCCACTGACACCAAAGATCGTTTTATCTATCAGTAAGGAAGGGGGGGGGGGGGGTTCTACAGTACCATGAGTTGTAGTTGGAGTAATTATTAGCAGGGATTCCCCAAGACCAGAAAATTTTTTATGTGTTAAAAAGTTTGCAAAAGGCTCTTATAGATATACTATATGACCAAATGATTGTGAACACCTGACCAGTAGTGATGAGCTCAGATGTGTTCGGATGGAGGCCGTCAGCAGGCCGGCACTGCACACCCCCAACCATAGGCAGGGTGTGTATGTGCAGCTGCCGGTCAGGAAATGCCTCACTGCCTATGATTGGTGGTGTGCAGCGATGGCTTCCTGGCAGGCTCGATCCAAACACACCTGAGCCCATCACTAATGACCACCACATCTTTATGAGCTAGTTGGAAATTTCATTCCAAAGCCATGACCATTAATTTGGAGTTAGCCCAACTTTGTGACTAAAACAGTCTCCACTCTTGTGTTAGACACCAAATTCTTATGTAATTAATTTTCTTTGAATTCCAATTCATCCCAAAGGTGTTCAGTAGGATTGAGGTCAGGGCTCTGTGCAGGACACATTCGTTCCATCATATCAAACTCATCAAACCATGTCTTTATGGAGCTGGCTTTGTACAAGGACATGCTAGAACAGAAAAGGGCCTTCACCAAACTGTTACCATATGGTTGGAAGTGCTCAATTGCCTATGATGTATGTGTCAGAATTAAGCATACCCTTCACTCAACACACCAGAACTAAGTCATTTGGAGGGGTATCCACAAACGTTTGGTCATATACTGTAGATGTGTACTTTATTTGCTTCTCCTATACTGTACATTGATATATTGTCCTAAGACAGTTGTAAGAAAAGTTATGTTTTATTTTTTTTTTTTCAGAATGTTTGAAACCCTCTACAAATGAAGGCACAGAAAATGATCTATATGAGCAAGGTATGACATACATATGCAAAAAGGTATGCGTATGTATGTGCAAAGATTGTGTAATGTACCAAGCTGCATTGCTTTTCTAGTGTTGAATGTTTTTCAGCTTGGGTTGGCTTTGGTGTTTCCATTGAGCAAGCTATACAAAAATGGCAACCACCCCAATTTATAACTAGCTTTTGAAGTAAGGTGCACATGGAAGGTGTCATGAATCCGCAGTAATGTCTGTCAGCTTGCCTCTCCATGTGTTCAGCTTGAGAGATCAGCTGCCCTTTACTTGGTTGCTTAAGTAATCTCTCCTCAAAGCATGGCTCCACACCAGCCCCTATCAAGGAACACAATATTAACCTGTGCACTGCAATCCAGCCCTGCTGATCAATATTGTTTGTTTGGCTTCTGTGTGCTCCTTGCTGTGTGTTCTACGTCTGATTCTAGTTACCGATCTTGGCTTGTTCTTGACTGTCCTTGTCTGCTTCATATTCGACCTTGGCGTGTTCCTTGACTAGCCTTACCTGCTTGTTGCCCCGACCTTTAGCTACCTCCTGACTATTCTTTGTTGTCACAGTCTGCTGCTTCCTCTCTACCTTCCCGTACTCTACCATGAGCGTGAGCTGGGAGGCCCTAGGGGTCGCGACCTGGAGCCAGACTGCAGCTAAATCCATCCCCACCACTAGGAACCTCTGGTGAACACCTGCTGGCTCTTAGATTCCTGGGAAATCTCATGCTCTAGCTCCCAGTGTGATCTGTGTTGGTGCTCCAGAATACCTGCTCTCCTGTATCACCTAGAGCTCCATCCGCAGCAGTCAGCCGTAGGGTCCACTACCTTGTTGTGCACTCCTGACCCCAATGGGGTGCATCTGTCACCTGGACTCAGGTGACTTGACAGAAGGGTATTGCACAGCTGCAAATAAAACAGAATTAGGCTGAGTTCAGAGTGGAGCACAAAGCGGCTCACTGCAGGAGTCCAGTGCGTCTCCATTCACCGTTTCAGGTCCAATTTTAGCACAGATTTTGGGCTGAATTCGGACCTGAATCAAGCCAAAAGACACACAGGGCTCCTGTGCAATTCGCATTGCGGAGATGTGTGAACCGGCTTCATAGAGAGCTGGTCACAATCTCCTGCTATGCGAATTGGATGCGGCGAAACCAACATCCAATTTGCAATAGTGTGAACCCAGCCTTACCTTACCTAGATTTACCCCTTCATGACCAGGCCATTTTTTGAGATGTACCCAAATAAAATGTATGTCCTTTTTTCCCACAAA
Organism: Lithobates clamitans; assembly: GCA_037952925.1. Lineage (NCBI taxonomy): Eukaryota > Metazoa > Chordata > Amphibia > Anura > Ranidae > Lithobates > Lithobates clamitans. The sequence continues at coordinate 440,686 of JBBGZY010001824.1, forward strand.
TAGAGCTTTCTTTTCGTGGTGATCACCACTGCGTTTTTTATTTTTTGCACTATAAAGACCGACAATTTTGAAGAAAAAAACTAAATTTTTTACTTTCTGCTAAACATATCCAATAAAAACATTTAGAAATCAAAATTTCTTCATGAATTTAGGCCAATATGTATTCTGCTACATATTTTTGGTTAAAAATATCCCAATAAGTGTATATTGATTTGTGTGTGCAAAAGTTATTGCATCTACATACTATGGGATATATACTGGATTATTTTTTTATACTAGTAATACCAGCGATCAGCGACTTATATATAGCAGGACTGCGATATTGCGGCTATATATACAGTATCTCACAAAAGTGAGTACACCCCTCACATTTTTGTAAATATTTTATTATATCTTTTCATGTGACAACACTGAAGAAATGACACTTTGCTACAATGTAAAGTAGTGAGTGTACAGCTTGTATAACAGTGTAAATTTGCTGTCCCCTCAAAAAAACTCAACACACAGCCATTATTGTCTAAACCGCTGGCAACAAAAGTGAGTACACCCCTAAGTGAAAATTTCCAAATCAGGCCCAAAGTGTCAATATTTTGTGTGTCCACCATTATTTTCCAGCGCTGCCTTAACCCTCTTGGACATGGAGGTCACCAGAGCTTCACAGGTTGCCACTGGAGTCCTCTTCCCCTCCTCCATGACGACATCACAGAGCTGGTGGATGTTAGAGACCTTGTGCTCCTCCACCTTTCGTTTGAGGATGACCCACAGATGCTCAATAGGGTTTAGGTCTGGGGGCATACTTGGCCAGCCTATCACCTTTACCCTCAGCTTCTTTAGCAAGGCAGTGGTCGTCTTGGAGGTGTGTTTGGGGTCATTATCATGTTGGATTACTGCCCTGTGGCCCAGTCACCGAAGGGAGGGGATCATGCTCTGCTTCAGTATGTTACAGTACATGTTGGCATTCATGGTTCCCTCAATGATCTGTAGCTCCCCAGTGCCGGCAGCACTCATGCAGCCCCAGACCATGACACTCCCACCACCATGCTTGACTGTAGACAAGACACACTTGTCTTTGTCCTCCTCACCTGGTTGCCGCCACACACACTTGACACGATCTGAACCAAATAAGCTTATCTTGGTCTCATCAGACGACAGGACATGGTTCCAGTAATCCATGTCCTTAGTCTGCTTGTCTTCAGCAAACTGTTTGCGGGCTTTCTTGTGCATCATCTTTTGAAGAGGCTTCCTTCTAGGACAACAGCCATGCAGACCAATTTGATGCAGTGTGCGGCGTATGGTCTGAGCACTGACAGGCTGACCCCCCACCCCTACAACCTCTGCAGCAATGCTGGCAGCACTCATACGTCTATTTTACAAAGACAACCTCTGGATATGATGCTGAGAATGTGCACTCAACTGCTTTGGTCGACCATAGCGAGGCCTGTCCGAAGTGGAACCTGTCCAGTTAAACTGCTGTATGGTCTTGGCCACCGTGCTAAAGCTCAGTTTCAGGGTCTTGGCAATCTTCTTATAGCTTAGGCCATCTTTATGTAGAGCAACAATTCTTTTTTTCATATCCTTAAAGAGTTCTTTGCCTTATTGAACTTCCAGTGATGAGTATGAGAGAGTGAGAGCGATAACACCAAATTTAACACACCTGCTCCCCATTCACACCTGAGACCTTGTAACACTAACGTCACATGACACCGGGGAGGGAAAATGGCTAATTGGGCACAATTTGGACATGTTAACTTAGGGGTGTACTCACTTTTGTTGCCATTAATGGCTGTGTGTTGAGTTATTTTGAGGGGACAGCAAATTTACACTGTTATACAAGCTGTACACTCATTACTTTACATTGGAGCAAAGTGTCATTTCTTCAGTGTTATCACATGAAAAGATATAATAAAATATTTACAAAAATGTGAGGGGTGTACTTACTTTTGTGAGATACTTTACATATTATACCACCACGTGTCTAAACTGAAACAAATAAAAATCCAATAATTAAAAGACAGAGTCACATCGCTCCATATCCCCTGCAGAAGTCTTGTGTCTGTGGCGTAAAGTGCAGTCCTAACTCTAATATTTGACAGTCTCAATGTTGGACCATACACTGAACAGCCATAACTTTATGACCACCCACCTAATATTAAATAGGTCCCCCTTTTGATGCCAATACATCTCTGACCCTTCAAGGCATAGACTCCACTAGACCCCTGAAGGTATGCTGTGGTATCTGACACCAAGCCATCATATGCAGATCCTTTACGTCCTGTAAGTCTAGGTTGCAAGGTGTCATCTCCATGGACTGGACTTGTTTTTCCAGCACATCCCACAGATGCTCGATTGGATGAAGATCTGCGGAATTTGGAGGATTGAAGTCTACACCTCAATCTCATTGTTGTGTTCTTCAAACCATTCTTGAACTCATCAGACAAGAACTCCTTCTTCCATTACTCTGTAGTTCAGTTCTGATACTCACATGCCTATGGTAGGCGCTTTTGGCTGTGGATACGGGTCAACATGGGCACCCTGACCAATCTGCGGCTACGCAGCCCCATACACAACAAAATGCCTCTTGTTTTCTACTTTCAAAACATCAACTTCAGGGGCATTATGTTCACTTGCTGCCTAATACATCCCACCCACTTTTAGGTGCCATTGCAATGAGATAATTAATGTTATTCACTTAACCAGTCAGTGGTCATAAAGTTATGGCTGATCAGTGTATATCTAACTCAAAAACTCGAGCTGGAGAGTTAACTCAAATAGTGAAATATGAATAAACAAAAATAATAAAACTTAATAGGAAAACCGCAGCTGCTGCACAAAGGTGCTACAACCTTAAACAATTAAAAATATATAAAACAGCGCTAGCAACCTATTTCAAGAAATATACAGCCTAATAAACAGTGCCTATTGTATCAATGTTAAGAGAAAACAAAACACATAAAATATAAAAGTGCTCAAAGTGCAACGGTGCTCCAAAACTTTTGAATCAGTGAAGTGGCTTTGGTGTCCCCACCCACCAAAATTATTGGATCTTCAGCTTCACAGTCTGGGATCAAAAAAGCATTGATCAAATGATCTGGGGATATGCTGGATGGTTCCTCAGTAAAATCTTGCAGGGAGACGTTTTAAGACAGGAAGGATATACCACACTCCATAGATGGGGAAACAGAGAGAGAACTCATAGTGAAATAACGTTTGTCATCAATTATCAAGCGCAGTCAATTCGCAACTTACAGGATTTTTGGCAAAAAAAGCATCAGTAAGAAAAAAAATTTGAGTTCGCCATTGAATGGCATGCGTTCCACGGAAACGGAAAGTTGCATCAATGGTTTAAAACGAACCGAAAGTACATTGACGCGTTTTATGGAGAAGATGGGGAATAACCCCTATGGCATCTCTTTCTCAGAAACCTATAGTCATCATATGGTAAATGTTTTTGATCTTACCATATACAAAGAGAATGGAAAACTATTTGCCAAGACCTTCTTTAAGGATGCAGGTAGGAATGGATACATCATCCCTTTAGGTAGTTGCCACCATCCTAGATGGCTGGGTGGCATTCCTAAAAGCCAGATGTTGAGAGTAAGAAGGAATTGCAATAAAAAAGAAGATTATATCACACAAGCGGAATTGATTTTGGAACGATTTCATGAAAAGGGGTACAATCTAAAAGATCCAAAGAGAACTAAAGAAACCATTGGTGAGTTAGATAGGGAAAATTTGTTTCAAAAGAAAGCTAAAAAGCAGAAAGATTATGTTGTGGCTTTCTTAACTGGATATAACCGACAATATAAACAGTTTGAAAAAATAATTGGGGAAAACTGGCCTCTGTTATTGGAAGACAGAGAGCTTAAAAAAGTCTTGCCCGCACAGCCCAGGTTTATTTATACAAAACCTCCAACACTCAGGCTCAAATTGGCACACAATGTTATTAATCTTCCCAAGAAGAAAAACGAAAAACATGGGCACTCACATGAGTGTAGACGGGTAGGCCGCACACCCCATAAAGTGCAAAAAATTATACTAGAACCCCCTAACAAGGATTTAAGGCAGCCAATGGAATACAGTATTGATAGTTGAAAAAATTCAATTTTATTAGTACAAAAAATATATAGGTAGCGTATTAAAAAATCACAAAAGATAGATACTGACTATTCGAGTCAAGACATGATCTAAATGTGACATACCATTACATAAAACAAAGCATACAATTAAGCCAAGTACTAGGCAAAATGCATTGAATGGCGACCAAGATTATCTTAAATGTTATATACTTGAAAGGGTAGCAACAGACATTGCCTGTAATACGATACATGTATGTGGAACAACAGAAGTTGTATACGTGTAAAATCTGACGCGTTTCGACCCTTCCCGGGTCCTCTTCAGAGGATGGTTGTCCACTGTGAAAAGGTCAACATGTGTCAAACATAGCATCAAATCCAACAATACCAAACCTATGTATATGCACCATCTACTAAAGTTGCCTAGATCATATAGTTACCTAATACAGGAGTTATAGCGTTTCTGCGTGCAGTTTAGACATTGTAGGTTATTGTGTTTTAGGTGGTGCAGTTTCTCTTTAGCTCCCCCGTCTCCCCCGTGTCGGACAAGCCCCCAGGAGAGCGGGCAGTGGGCCAAGTGTGTCTTGCGAGGGATCACATCTATCAGCCCCCCATATATGGGAGGGGGAAGAAGAGGAGGGGAGGGCAACGAACAACCCGAAATGCACCTGAGTGGGTATACGTTACTGCTGGAAGTAGAAAAATATTGAATGTTAAATACTGAGAGAGCGGGGGGTCACTTGGTTAATCCACACAGATTGGGAAATTTCCCAGCTATGAAAATTTATAGAGATATTGGATACTGAGTACATGGGTGTACAGAGGGCATTGCTAAGGAGATGAGAGGAAGGGGAGGAAAAGATGTGAGGAAGAAGATAGGGAAGAGGGAAAGACAGAAAGAGGGAACGAAGGAATAAAAGGGAAGGTGAGAAGAAGTGAAGGAAAAGAAATAACCCAAAGCAGTGTATGTAAAGATAGAGCAAGTGAAAAATAGTAAATGCCCTGCTGCTGATCAATCCCCATGTACCATAGAAAGTATATGCAGAGAACAATAAGGTAAGGGTGCCGACACACCACCAATGGGTGGGCAAAGTGAAATGAGGGGGGGATGAGGGAAGGAAAGAATACCAAACAGAATGAATTGGAGTGATGGACGAGATAGAAAAGGGAAAGGGAGAAAAAGGAGGAGAAACAAGGGGCGGGGAAGGGTGGGAGAGGAAAGATGACAAAGGGAAAACCGACGGAGGGAACGGGAAAATGGGAAGGGGGGGGAAAATGGGAAGGGGGGGGAAAGGGGGGGAAAAAAGGAAAGGGGGGAAAGACGGGAAAGGATGGGAAAGTGCTGCGGGAGGGAAGAAAAGAAAGGAAAGGGGGGAAAAAAGGAGGGGGAGGGGGGAGAAACAGGAAAGAGAGGAAAGGGAAAGGGAAGAAAAAAAGAAAAGTGAATAATGGGATAGGGGGTGATGGGGGGGAGGGTGCACAGGGAAGGTGAAAAGTGTGGATGGAGTGATGGGCAGGGTGTGAGATGGAGAGGGGCAGGGGGGGGAAAAAGATGGAAAAGTGAAGGGAGAAGGGGAAGTGCGAGTTAGGTGAAAGATGAGGTGTGGGACAGGGGGGAAAAAAGGGGAACGTGGGGGGGTTTCCAAGTGAAAAAAACCAATGTAAAGCAAACGTGCACAAAACAATCATCAAGTGTGAAAATACAAGGGAGGTGTCGGAACTAATTACCTAATTCAGCTGAACTGAGTAGAAGAATTGAAATATTCTGGATAATGAAAAATTAAGGTGTAAATGGATCTGACAAGGTCAGCAACGGTTTATATATTTTTTGTACTAATAAAATTGAATTTTTTCAACTATCAATACTGTATTTCATTGGCTGCTTTAAAGCCCCGTTAGGGGGTTCTAGTATAATCCTCCCAAGAAGTTATTTACTTTTTTGTATCAAAGTGTTTTTTTTTTAATTGTAGTAAATGTGTGATGTGTAAAATCTCCAAACATAGACCTAAAACAATGGACAGAGGGAGTGAAGAAAAGAAAGCGCCACCTGAGTGTAGTATTAGTAGGTATGTTTAATGAAACATAATAAAACACTTATAAGAAAAACATGAATAAAAGGCTCATCTGTAAATGGGCAGTCCTTATGGATTCCTCAAAGCTCCAGTCCGGATAGTGTACCAGCGGTGTAATGCTGCAGGTGGAAGCTGTTCAGCAGATGGTTCTTCCTGTGGCCATCAGGGAGAAGCTGGGGCCAGCGTGGAGCGCACGGAGGGTGTGCGTGATGTCACGGGTCATCCAGCGGCTTCCGGGTAGACTCCAGGGGGAGGGTTTACACTGAGGGAGGGTTCAGGCAGTGTGTGAGCACTGATTATGCTTAGGCTACGCACACGGAGCGGCTGCTCCTTCAATAGGCCTGAGGGGCAGCGTGTCAGTGGTGTGCTATTTATATGCCGGCGCTGTGGGACAACAAGGCTCAGCGCCGGCTAATAGCACAGCACTGATAAGGAACTGTAAAATGCGGTGAACTCAAAGGGGGAGGGGGTATGGAACACAGTTTATGAAAAACCATACTGAAGTGATAAGGTGAACACAAAAAGAATGACATCTGGGGAGGAGGTACATAAAGGTTGAATGTATAATAGTAAACAAAAAAATATATAAAAAAATTATATATATATATATATATATATATATATATATATATATATATATATATATATATATATATATATATATATATATATATATATATATATATATATATTATAAAAAATAAAGAAAAAAATAATAAAATAATAAATTATAAAATCAAGGGAATATGTGATATATATATATATATATATAATGATATACAAAATTAAATTAAATCAGATAAGAGTTACAGACAATATATATGTGTGTAAATAATCCATACAATAATAGTAATAATAAAAAATATATAATAGTTTGTAGCAAGAGATATACAAATAAACCGCCCCTGAATCTCTCTTACTCCACTGCGCCAAAGAAAAGTGCAAAGCTGTATAAAAGATGTGTAAATGAATACAAAATGTACATACACAGTGTACAGTTAAAAAAGCTGCCACTTAAATAAATACGTAAATTGATCAGAATCCCAAAACTATACCTCTCACACGTGTACAGATAGAGACAACTGTTGAGCTTGATTATTCATTTCTTGTAATTTATTATTTATAGTGACACTTTTCACTGGGTGTTAAAAAAAAAAAATTCATGATAAAAATAATTTTTTTCATGACACTATTATTATTATTATTTTTATGTATAAGTAGAGGGTCATAGGCTTTATGCTGCTCTGACCCATTATTTTACACAATTTATATTAGCGCCGCTGTCTCTATCTGTACACATGTGAGAGGTATAGTTTTGGGATTCTGATCAATAAAAAATATATAATGTTTCTATATATAGAGTAAAACATTTTGAAAGTGTGGTAAATAGAGGGAAGGTAGGGCTGTATTGAGGAGGAAAGTATATATATATATATATACCCATGCCTGCGCACAATGGGGTGTGTACATATGTAAAAATATCAGAAGATGGAAAAGGGGGGGGCTTATTAGGGGGGAAAAAAGAGGGGAATGAAGGAATAAAAAAGGGCGGGAGGGGGAGAAGAAGGGTGGAATTGGGGGCGGGGGCAGGAGGGGGGAAAAGAAGGGGGGGGAGGAAAGGAAGGGGAAAGGAGGGGGAGTGGGGGGAGCAGGATATGGGGAAGGTCTCGTGGGAGGGCGAGGTGGCTCATAACAGTGTGTGTACCTCAATTTCCTCGTTTAGCCCACTGGGTGTGAGGGTACCCAAGGAATAGATCCAGTAGGTGTCTTGTTGGCACAGACATTTGTAGCGTTCGGCTGTAGGGAATATGGCGGGAATGGATTCAATAACCCATACACCAAGGCCAGCAGTGGACCGGCTGTGGTGTGTAAGGAAATGTTTGGGGACACTGATGGTCACGGCCTTTTTCAATGAAGCACCGGTGTTCCCCAAATCGTGCTCTGAGTGCCCTTATGGTGCGACCAATATAGAATAGCCCGCAGGGGCAGGTCAGGCAGTACACGACAAAGTCCGTGGAGCAATTGTAGAATTCTTTGAGGGTGTAACTTTTGCCTTTGACGTTAAAGGTTTTTTGACCGTGGTGTACGAATTGACAAGTGAGACAGAGGGGTTTTTTACATTGATACATCCCTCTGAGGGGTATAAGGACAGGTTGCAGGGGGATGGGTTGAGAGGACTTGATTTTGCTGGGTGCAATTTGGCTCTTAATGTTCCTCGATCTTCTTCTATATGTTACTTTTGGTTTTATCCCAACTGTGGCTTTCAAGTGAGGGTCTTCCAGGAGAATGGACCAGTGTGACTCTAGTATTTTTTTCATTTTCCTATGTTTATCGTGAAACTGTGTGATGAAACGGGTTGGTTGTTTGGCGACAGGTGAGGAGTTATGACGACTGGTGGGAGGCTTGCGGTAGTTGTAGAACGCTGCGTTTATGAGTGGAGCAGGGTATCCTTTATCTTGGAATTTTTTAGATAAAAGTTGTCCATGGAGCAACTGTACCAGAGACTCTGACTATGAAGTATAAGCTGTGTTCCATGCCCCCTCCCCCTTTGAGTTCACTGCATTTTACAGTTCCTTATCAGTGCTGTGCTATTAGCCGGCGTTGAGCCTTGTTGTCCCACAGCGCCGGCATATAAATAGCACACCACTGACACACTGCCCCCTCAGGCCTATTGAAGGAGCAGCCGCTCCGTGTGCGTAGCCTAAGCATAATCAGTGCTCACACACTGCCTGAACCCTCCCTCGGTGTAAGCCCTCCCCCTGGAGTGTACCCGGTAGCCGGAAGCCGCTGGACGACCCGTGACATCACGCACACCCTCCATGCGCTACACGCCGGCCCCAGCTTCTCCCTGATGGCCACAGGAAGAACCATCTGCTGAACAGCTTCCACCTGCAGCATTACACCGCTGGTACACTATCCGGACTGGAGCTCGAGGAATCCACAAGGACTGCCCATTTACAGATGAGTCTTTTATTCATGTTTTTCTTGTAAGTGTTTTATTATGTGTCATTAACCGGTTCAATACAGGGCAATTTCACCCCCTTCCTTCCCAGGCCAATTTTTAGTTTTCAGCGCTGTCGCACTTTAAACAACAATTGCGCGGTCGTGCGACGTTGTACCCAAAAAAAATTGACGTCCTTTTTTCACCACAAATAGAGCTTTCTTTTGGTGGTATTTGATCACCTCTGCGGTTTTTATTTTTTGCGCTATAAACAAAAGAAGAGCGACAATTTTGAAAAAAACACAATATTTTTTACTTTTTGCTATAATAAATATCCCAATTAAAAAAAAAAAAAAAAAAAAAAATTTTTTCCTCAGTTTCGGCCGATACGTATTCTACATATTTTTGGTAAAAAAAAATCGCAATAAGCGTATATTGATTGGTTTGCGCAAAAGTTATAGCGTCTACAAAATACGGGATAGATTTATGGCATTTTAAAAAAATATATATTTATTTATTTTTTTAGCGGCGATCGCGATTTTTTTTTCGTGACTGCGACATTATGGCGGACACATCGGACACTTTTGACACATTTTTGGGACCATTCACATTTATACAGCGATCAATGCTATAAAATAGTATTGATTACTGTGTAAATGTGACAGGCAGTGAAGGGGTTAACCACTAGGGGGCGGGGAGGGGTTAATATGTTTCCTAGGGAATTATTCTAACTGAAGGGGGAGGGGACGCTCAAGGGGAGGAGACCGATCAGTGTTCCTCCGTTCTGGGAACACAGATCGCTCTCCTCAGAGCTGACAGGCTGTGGATCTGTGTGTTTACACACACAGATCCACATGCCGGCCCGGTTAATGGGCAATCACGGGTGCCCGGCGGACATCACCGGGTCCCGAGCAACGCGGCGCACGCGCGCGCGCGCCCCCTAGATGGCCGGGAATCCCAGGACTTCATATGACGTCCACCCAGGATGGGAGATCCCATCTGTGGACGTCATATGACTATGGGCAGGTAGTGAAGTGGTTAAACATACCTACTAATACTACACTCAGGTGGCGCTTCCTTTCTTCACCCCCTCTTGCCTACCATAGAGTCAGATCCCTGAGGACAGCAGCCGCCTCCTAGATCCACTGCTCCACCAACCCACTTTACATACTCTGAACTGTCAGATCCTAATTAACCCCTGGACTGCCAATACCATAGCCATGGACTATACCCTCCTGTACCTTTTTTATTGAACTGTACTGTAATTGTGTTGCCCCCCTTATACATTGTAAAGCGCTGTGTAAACTGTTGGCGCTATATAAATCTCGTATGATAATAATAATAATACGCCTGGCTAACCTGATTAACTCCGATTATTGTATGCTGTATATGCGCTTATGGTTATTATTACTTTTAACTGCTAAAACAATGGACAAGCGCTTCTACTGTTGGCAAGTGCCTTGACCTCATAGTCTCCTCTCCTACCTATGCACTCCGCACAACCTCTCCATTATTCCTTTTCCTCTCTCTGATCACCACCTTATTAGTTTCACTCTCTCCTTGTCTGCCTCCTCCTTGCCTTCCAACTACCAAACTATTACCCGTAGAAACCTTCGCCATCTTAACCCTTCTCTTCATTCTTCTGCTACAGATTGTCTCTATGACAAAATCTCATCCTTGTCCTGCCCCAACTTGGCCACTTTACTGTCATCCACCCTGGATACCTTCGCCCCCCTCACTACGCACAGAATCGGGCCCCGACCGCTACAACTCTGGCAGACAGACAATACCAGAAGCCTAAAAAAAAATGTAGCCGCGCTCTTGAGCGTCAGTGGCGTAAGACTAAGTCACAGCAAGATTTCAGCCAATATAAATCTGCCCTCCAAAAATACAATTGCTGCCTCCACACTGCCAAACAGACCTACTTTATCACTCTCATTAACACCCTCTCACGCAGTCCCTGTCAACTCTTTTCTACCTTTACCACTCTACTTTGTCCGCCATTACCTCCATTCACTAACTTACTCACTGCCCAGGAGATTGCTAATCACTTAAAAAATAAGATTGAGACAATTTGTCTCGAGATCTCCGCTCTACAGATATCTCCCTCACTTTACACTCCTTGTCCTCCTGCACAATCAATACTTCCCTCTTTTAACCCAGCTACTATAGAGGAAGTCGCTAAACTTTTTTCTAATGCCCACCTAACCTCCTGCCCCCTGGACCCTGTTCCTTCTGAAATACTATGGTCACCATCTGACTCTATCCTACACTCTTTAACTCATATCTTCAACCTCTTACCCTCTACTGGCATCTTCCCCAACCCTCTAAAACATGCGCTAGTCACTCCCATACCAAAAAAGGCCTCAGTAGACCCCACCAATCTTAACAACCTAAGACCCATCTCTTTACTCCCTTTTGCCTTCAAACTCCTTGAATGTTTAGTCTACAACCGACTGAACGACCACCTCATTGTGAATAACCTTCTTGATCCCCTTCAGTCTGGATTTCGCCCACAGCACTCCACAGAAACTGCCCTCCTAAAACTCACAAACCACTTACTAACAGCCAAAACCAACAGTCATTATTCAGTACTCTTACTCTTGGACCTTTCCGCTGCCTTTGATACAGTTGACCACCCCCACCTACTCAAAAAACTAAAATTTTCTTGGTCTCCATGGCTGCACTCTCCGTTGTTTCGAATCTTCCCTATCTCATCGCACCTTCAGTGTCACTTACAACTCCTCTTCCTCCTCTCCAACTACTCTTACCATTGGGGGTCCCCCAAGGTTCTGTCCTTGGACCTCTACTATTCTCGATCTACACGTCCTCCCTGGGTCAGCTAATAGTCTCCCATGGCTTCCACTACCATTTATATGCTGATGACACCCAAATCTATCTCTCTGCCTCTAAGCTCACCCCATCAATCTCCTCACGCATCACTGATATACTAACAGACATATCAGCCCGGATGTCAAACCACTTCCTCAAACTGAATATATCTAAAACTGAGCTCTTAATATTTCCTCCCCCACATGCCCCTTCCCCTGACTTCTCTGGCAAGATCAATGGCACATCTATCAGTCTGTCCCCACATGCCAGGGTGCTAGGGCTAACCTTAGACTCTGAACTGTCCTTTCAGGCCATCATACAATCCCTATCCAAATCATGCTGCCTTTGCCTCCGCAACATTTCCAGAATACGCCCCTTTTTAACTAATGACACCACCAAGCTTCTAATTCACTCCTTGGTTATCTCTTGCCTCGACTACTACAACTCCCTCCTTATTGGATTACCTTTACATAGACTATCCCCCCTTCAGTCCATAATGAATGCCACTGCAAGACTCATTCACCTTACCAATCATTCAGTGTCCTCCACCCCTCTCTGCCAATCCCTCCACTGGCTTCCACTCACCCAACGAATAGAAATACCAACCAAGCTGCTCTCTTTGGTCCTCAAAAGACCTCCTGCTCTCTAACTCCCTTGTCACCTCCTCCCATGATCGCCTCCAGGATTTCTCCAGAGCTTCTCCCATCCTTTGGAACTCCCTACCCCAATCTGTCCATCTTTAGATGATCCCTGAAAACCCTTCTTTCACGAACGTTCGTTCCGTTCCAGAAGGCGTGCGCCTATGCACATGCGCGAGTCACGGCCGCGCGCACGTTTGGCGCCCAATAGCCCATAAAAGATGCTCAATGGCGCTGCCCCTTGCGGTTTGATCTGCTTCCGTTCCCTGTGTTCCTGATTGTACCAATACTCTGTTCCTGTGTTTGACCCAGCTTCCTGACCCTGCTTATGTCTCCAATCCTGACTTCGGCTTGTTTGACCCGGCTCTGTTACCTCCCTGATTGCCTGTTGCCAAGACCCAGCCTGGACTCTGACTATTCTCTGCCTGCCGCTTCTGCTGTATTCCCTGATGTGTATGACCCAGCTCGTCTGACCCCGCTTCTGTCTGCTGATCTGCATTTGCTACTCTGCGAACCTGCATCCGCTGACCTGCATCCGCTGCTCTGCCAACCTGCATCCGCTGACCTGCATCCGCTGCTCTGCAAACCTGCATGTGCTAACTTGCATCCGCTTCTCTGCAAACCTGCATCTGCTAACTTGCATCCGCTGCTCTGCAAACTTGCATCTGCTGACGTGCATCCGCTGCTCTGCAATCTGCACCTGCTGACCTGCATCCACTCTGCTGCTAAACTGCATCTGCTGATCTGCAACCACCACTCCGGCTTCCACGCAAGGAGACCACTTCTAGCAGTAAGGACTCAGGCACCTTTACCTCACTGTGCTCTTACCGCCACTGTTCCCACTCCAGTGGTCTCCGAGCCAGGGTGGTACGGGAGGTCTTCCTCCACACGTCAGGCTCACATCCCAGGTACGTTACACCTTCTCTTTAAAGAAGCCTATCCTGCTTCTAACTAACACTGTTTTACTTCCTCCATCAGCTCATCCCCCACAGCTATTACCTTTTGAATCAATTGACCCTTCCTTTTTAGAATGTAAGCTCTAATTAGCAGGGCCCTCTAATTCCTCTTGTACCAAATTGTAATGTAACTGTAATGTCTGCCTTTATTTTGTTAAGCGCTGCGCAAACTGTTGGCGCTATATAAGGCCTGTATAATAATAATAATAATAATAATAGGAAAAGGAAAACTATCCACTTCAGCTCTTTTTCTGAGGGTAGGTCTTTTGCAATCAAAAAATGTATCACTTGTGGGACCACACATGTTACCTACCTCTTGTCTTGTCCCTGTGGTCTACAATACGTGGCAGGACCACGAGAAAATAAGGGGTAAGGCTTAGGGAGCATGTTAATAGAATCAAAAAGGGCTATAAACATCATGGCTTGTCCAATAATTTCAGATTGCTCCACAATAGAGATACAGGGGGCCTCGCATTCTGTGGGATAGATAGGGTGGAGGAACATTGGAGAGGTTCCAAACTCAAGAGAGCTATCTCACAGAATGAGACTCAATGGAACCATAGGCTCCGGACTCTGAGTCCCCATGGCCTTAACATTGAATTAGGTTTCAATTGTTTTTTTTCCAATTGGTAATATGATTTGAGAGATTTTTATTTTATTTTTTTATTTTATTTTTATTTTTTTTTCATTTCTATTTTTATTTTATTTATTTGTATGTATTTTTATTTTATTTCTATTTTGTTTTTATTTTAATTAAAAATTTTTATGTTTATTTTTATTTCATTTTCTTTCTTCCTTTTTTAATCAATGTTTATTCATTGTTCTATATTGGAAATCTTTTGCATATGTCTATCGCATTAGTTGCTTTTATTGTTGTCGAATAGCTAAACAGATAAATTGTTCTTTTAAAGTGTTTGATATTAAAGTTTTATACTTGGCAACAGGAAATGATGTAAAAGGAGGAAGTGAGTGTCTGTCTTCCATACACAGATCGAAATTGGTCATTTTTTACTGCATAGAGGGAGGTTCTATCTTCCCTAGGGTATAAATAGATTGTAATGGAACCAGAAGTGATGTGCTTGATGACGCCCTGGAGGAGGGGTGAAACGCATCAACGTACTTCCGGTTCGTTTAAAACCATTGATGCAAATTTCCATTTCCCACGCCATTCAGCGGCGAACTCGGATGATTTTCTTACTGATGCCTGTTTTTGCCAAAAATCCTGTAAGTTGCGCAATGAATGCGCTTGATAATTGATGCCAAACGTTATTTCACTATGAGTTCTCTCTCTGTTTCCCCATCTATGGAGTGTGGTATATCCTTCCTGTCTTAAAACGTCTCCCTGCAAAATTTTACTGAGGAACCATCCAGCATATCCCCAGATCATTTGATCAATGCTTTTTTGATCCCAGACTGCGAAGCTGAGGATCCAATCATTTTGGTGAGAGGGAACACCAAAGGGGGAGCCACTTCACTGATCCAAGAGTTTTTCACTGAAGCACCTAAGCACTTTTAGATTTTATGTTTTTTTTTTTCTCTTAACATTGATACAATAGGCACTGTTTATTAGGATGTATATTGCTTGATATAGGCTGCTAGCGCTGTTTTATATATTTTTTATTGATCGGTATATATAGCTATGTATAAATTAAGAGCAGGTATTACACTGAGTAAATAGATACCAAACATGTCATGCCGCGTACACACGAGCGGACTTTACGGCAGACTTTGCCCGCCGGACGGGATTTCGTCGGACAATTCGATCGTGTGTGGGCTCCAGCGGACTTTGTTTTCTCAAAAGTTGGACCGACTTAGATTTGAAACATGTTTTAACCCCTTCCCGCCGACCGTACGCACATATGCGTACTCGGCTTTCCGGGGTTATACCGGGATGATGCCCGCAGCTGCAGGCATCATCCCGGTACCGTTGTTTTCAGCGGGCGATCGGCTACCCGTATATAACAACCGATGCGGCTAAAAGCCGCTCGGTTGTTATACCGGAGGAGCGGGAGGGGACATCCCCCCCCTCCCGCCGCCTCCCGCCTCTGTTACCGGGCCTCCCGTGCAATCGGGAGTCCCGGTGTCCGTTCGGCTGCCTTCGGCGGCTGGGGGCGGACTGGAACGAAGCTGCGAGCGGCTTCGTTCCAGCCTTCTTGTTGAAAACGCGGAAGCGACGTCATGACGTCACTTCCCGTTTACTCGGCTGCCAATGGCGTCGAATTTAAAAAAGTACACAGTATTCAGAATCGCCGTTTTCGGCGATCTGAATACTTTGAAGTGTAAAGGAGGGATCGGGGGTCTTTTAGACCCCCGATCCCTCCATAAAGAGTACCTGTCACCACCTATTACTGTCACAAGGGATGTTTACATTGCTTGTGACAGCAATAAAAGTAAAAAAAAAAAAAAAAATTTTAAAACACAATTTATAAAAGTACAAAAATAAATAAAATAAATAAAAAAAAAAAAAAAAATTTTTAAAGTGCCCCTGTCCCCGCGAGCTCGCGCAGCGAAGAAAACGCATACGGAAGTCGCGCCCGCATATGTAAACGGTGTTCAAACCACACATGTGAGGTATCGCCACGATCGTCAGAGCGAGAGCAATAATTCTAGCTCTAGACCTCCTCTGTAGCTCAAACCTGGTAACCGTAAAAATTTTTTAAAGCGTCGCCTATGGAAATTCATAGGTACCGTAGTTCGTCGCCATTCCACGAGTGCGTGCAATTATAAAGCATGACATGTTTGGTATCTATTTACTCGGCGTAACATCATCTTTCACATTATACAAAAAAATTGGGGTAACTTTACTGTTTGGATTTTTTAAAATTCATGAAAGTGTCACTTTTCCAAAAATTTGCGTTTAAAACACTGCTGCACAAATACCGTGTGCTAAAAAATATTGCAACAATTGCCATTTTATTCTCTAGATTCTCTTCTAAAAAAATATATATAATGTTTGGGGGTTCTAAGTAATTTTCTAGCAAAAAATACGGATTTTAACTTGTAAACACCAAATTTCAAAAATAGGCTTAGTCATGAAAGGGTTAAATCTATCTGTCGAACTCGAGTCCAGTCGAAAAGTCCGCTCGTCTGTATGCTAGTTCGACGGACAAAAAGCCACGCTATGGCAGCTATTGGCTACTGGCTATTAACTTCCTTGTTTTAGTCCGGTTGTACGTCATCACGTACGAATTCGACCGACTTCAGAAAGTCCGTCGTAAAGTCCGACGAAAAGTCCGCCGGGCAAAGTCTGCCGGAAAGTCCGACCGTGTGTACGCGGTATTACACTTTAAAATTGCACACGCCTGTGGAATCGCGACAAACTACCATATATTTTCAATAGGCGATGCTTTAAAATCCTATACAGGTTACCAGCTTGCAGGTCTGGTGCTAGAATTACTGCACTCGCTCCAACGCTCGTGGGTGGCGTGTGGTGTAATCACCCTTTACATATGCGTACGGGACCTATGGCTGCTTAAAAAAAATGTTTTTAATTTTTATGTATTATGCCAGACCCTGGGAAAAGGAAGTCTGTGGCCAATATAAGGGAATGTGGGAGACATGCAGGGAGTGGAGGCGGAAGCCAGGCGCCATGATACTGTAGAAATCGATTGCATGGCAGATGTTCTTGCCTTCAAAACAATGGCAGCTGGAATTTGGTTGCTGATCTAACCTGGACTATAGAAAGCTGCATTCAGGACAAAACCTCAGATCCTCCAAACGTGGTGGGATAAAGACAGACCATTCCAGTTGAAAAATATTTAAAATCACCTTGCTACCAAGAGGCTAATGTACACCACCCCAGCTGTCCTTTAGTCGTGACTCCATGACTGAGGTAAGATCATTATACATTATATCAATTGAGAAAAAAAAATCTACAATATTAATTATAGTTATTGTGTTAACACTGTAAAAGCCACGACCTGATTGCAGGTGCAATGGCAATATTCCTGAAATGTCACCAGATACAGCAACTACATAATATTTCAAGAAAGCTTCATCTTTCATTGTTTAAAGCTGATCTTGAGCTGCAGTCCAGTGACTTTGCCTGGGCTGAGATGATGTCGTCAGTCTGCTGCATACAGGAGGCAGCTTTTCCTCAGTCTACTCTCCTGCAGTGATCAGACTGCAACATTGTAATATCGATTGATGCAGAACAACTAATATTAGATCTGAATATTCGAAATTAATTCTGAAAATGAATTGATCCAACAAAGTGAATATGATGAAACGAAATCTAATATTTATCATTCTATAGGAATAAATGAATACAAAACAAAACAATTTTTTTTGTTGTTGTGCACATTTCTACATATGAAGTGTTGTGTGCTTCTGTGACTCCATAAATTTTCTATCTCTCTGATTTCTCCATAAATAATGATAAATGTCAGATTTATGCCCCTCTAATGTCTGATCTTTGTATTGTTTTCAGGAATTTGTCAGAAACTCAGATCACCCAGAGTTCCTTTGATCTATGTTTTAATTGGAGCAGCAATATCAGTACCTGCGATCATCATCCTTGCTGCTCTTCTGTGTGTAAGAGGTAAGTCTTGCTATGAACTCTACAAAATTTTATTCTATAAATAAGAAAACAAGGCAGAATCTGACAAAAGAAAAATAAATGCTTTAAAGAGCAGTTCCAATCTTTACAAAATTGTTACTGCTAATAGAACCCTGAGTGTGTATCCTTGGATGAGGCAAGGGTGGCTACGTCCGAATAAAGCTGCCTCAATCATGCATGGAAGCAAGCAGATTGAGCCACCTTTTTAATTTTTCCTAGCCTGGAGATCTTAAGCTGGCCATGCACTAGTAGATTTTCAAATGAACATTTTTACGAAAATGTATAGGAACATTCATATGAAAATTCACAGTACATTCGATGACTTGACAAAATGTTTTTTCTCAAACTAACACATTTTTAACAGTGAATGTGGTTTTCGTTCAAGCAAACCACAAAGATGTTGAAGTATTTTTGAATGACATCCATTCAAAAATACTTCAACATTTTTGTGGTTTGCTTGAACGAAAACCACATTCACTGTTAAAAATGTGTTAGTTTGAGAAAAAACGTTTTACCCTTACATAGTTACATAGTTAGTCAGGTTGAAAAAAGACACAAGTCCATTCAGTTCAACCATAAAAAAAAACAAAACAAAACAAAAAATTCTTCAAATTCTCGTCACATCATCACCATGGTTGACAACGAACATCGATTTGATCCCACTGATGATTTGAAAATCATACCAACATTCAAAAAAAAAAAAAAAATGTTGAACAAAATTCTACTAGTGTATAGGGTAGTTTTAGCTTCATGGTACTACTGTGGATCTTAAAGCACAACTATCCCACATTCCCCCCATCAGGACAGCTTACCTGTCCTGAGAGGTGGCCGCTACATTAGTTTCATTTTTTAAGGCTTTTTCCCATTATTTTCACCTGGTGATCCTGCAAATGACACACTTCCTGTACTTTCATGTCTACATTTATTTTTCTATTGTATCTATGGAGGGATCCGTAGTTTTCACACTACAAACATGTCTGCCTTTGTTCATCTCCAAAATATGGTGGATTGCAGGGTCTAACACACAAGAGAGATAAGGTTTGTTGTGTTTTTTAATCAGCTCACAGTAAGTGACAAGGACACTGCATTTCTGGCAGGATCAACAGGTATATTCTGAACCTGCTAAAAATATTCTTAGCCTGAAAAGTTAAAACGAATGCAGCCACCACATTTAAGGACTGGTAAGCTGCAATATATAATATTATTGGTTTTGGGTTAAAATCTAAGTCATGAAGTCTCTGTTTATCTTTCTACCAGCTATAGCACGGAGGTGGATCCAGTTGGAGCTCAACAGATTCACAATGACACTGATTTGGTAAAGGAGTAGGGCATGCTTGCTTTTAACCCCTTCAATACTGGGCACTCTCACCCCCTTCCTGCCCAGGCCAATTTTCAGCTTTCAGCGCTGTCACACTTTGAATGACAATTGCGCAGTCATGCTACACTGTAAGCATGTGAAATCTTTAATTTTTTTTTTACACACAAATAAAGTTTTCGTTTGCTCCAGGATATTCAAAAGAATTGGAGAGATGTCAAAATCTGGACAGTTTCTCCAAAATCTTTTAAATTACCCTGTGAATATGTATATAAGGATCTGAATTACCTCTTTAAAGGGGTTGTAAAGGTAAAAAATTTTTCACCTTAATGCATTATATGCATTAAGGTGAAAAAACTTTTGACAATACCGCCGCCCCCAGCCCCCCGTTTTACTTACCTGACACCTCGAATCTCCGCTGCTCGTTCCCGTCATCTCTATTGCAGCTCAGCCTGGTCGCTGATTGGCTGCAGTGGATGGATTGAAAGCAGCGCAGCCATTGGCTCGCTCTGCTGTCAATCACATCCGATGACGCGGCGCGCCGGGGGGTGGGGCCGAGTGATACAGTGAGCGGCTATAGCCGCCGGCTGTATCACGGGAGCGCGCCCGCAAGAACTAACCACCATGCGAGGGAGCTCACATTAAGGTGGATAGTTCTTGCGGGGAGGAGCTGAAACAGCCGCCGAGGGACCCCAGAAGAGCAGGTTCGGGGCCACTCTGTGCAGAACGAGCTGCACAGTGAAGGTAAGTATGACATGTTAGTTATTTAAAAAAAAAAATAAAATTACCTTTACAACCCCTTTAACCACTTGGAATATCTTGGCATGTGTTAGGAGCATCTTTGCGCACAGTAAAAGTGGCGGATGGTAGTGGGGGGGGGGCTCCAGGTCAACTTTTGCATCAGGGCCCACAAGTTTTATTCTTGTAAAACCCCTTCAATTTTATTTTTTTGTCTGTTTCATTTCTTATATTTTTTTTTCTACCTGTGTCCCATTGGGGAGATTTCCCATCACTTTTTGTCAACAGAGATGCAAAAGGAAATGAGAGGAAATCTCTCCAAAGTGAAAGGAATTTCCTGTGCACACAGTTGTTTCCTGAGCAGGCATTCCTATTGTAAGATTTCCCTCACCTGCTGCTCTGGTGACAATTCAACACTTATGCATTTCCCAAAACTCTCTGCTCCAGTTATAATGTCACCAGGACAAGTTGGGAGGGTGAATCTCCCCACCAGCAATACAAGCTTGGCAAGTGTTGTAATCCCTCTCCACTCTATCCACAACTACAAAAAATGTGTTTGAACATATATACTGTACAGAATATACTTCACCTTTACTGGAGGTGAGACAACCCCAGGTGTTGTTGCCACCTTCACAAGTATTGCCATTGCTAATTTCTGGTAGGGCCTTTCACCTCTACACACTAAACAATGATAATTTGTTGTTTGATATTTCTGTTTGTATTTTTGTAATATCTTATTTTGTTTTATTAGTTTTGTAAATTTCTAGAATGTGTCTATTAATTTAAAAAAAATGCTAAAATAAACTAATCTCTGTCTATTTGTAGGAGTGACACCTGAAATGGAAGCTCCACCAGATGTTCGGTGTATGGAAGGCTGGTACTTAATCGAGGGGAAATGTTACTTTTTCTCAAACCATAGAGATACATGGATGAACAGCCAGAACTTCTGCAAATCACACAATTCATCCCTGGCAATAATTGATAATGAAAAAGAAAAGGTGAGTAATAATAAACCCAATTCAACCTGTGACCTGACACTTAACAAGATCAAAATGCAACTCCACTGTGGAATATGATTGAATAAAATACTACATTCTTAAAATGGTAGTAAACTTTGTACTACCATTTTTGTCTACAGGTAAACCTATAATAAGGCTTACCTGTAGGTACTGTGAATATCTCCTAAAACTGCACAGTTTCTGAGATATTCAGAGTGCATGCAGCTTATGACATCATCAGGGCATGCGCTTTGAAGGTCTGGCGTACAGTGCCAGGCCTTCAGAGCCCGTGCCAGAAACGGTGGCTCCCGCACGCATGCGCTGGAGCGAGGTCATCACACCCCCGCCCACTCATGTAGCCGGAAGCCGCAAACCCGGAAGAAAGACTGGGGGAAGATGTCAGCCGTCTCAATTTCTCAAAATGTGCTAGTATGTGTTGGATACTAGCACATTATGACATTGCCTTGCAGGATTTTTTTCTTTTTAACCACCAGCGGCTTACCACTGCTTTAATGTAAACGGCCACTGGGCATGATCATAATACAATTCCCTCCCCCAAAGCACCCATGTTGAGGGCATGCAGCCTGGTATGGTTCAGGAGGGGGGGCGCTCGCTTGTCCCCACCCCCTTTCCTGACCGGCCGGGCTGCGTGCTCGGATCGGGGTCTGGTATGGATTTTAGGGGGGACCCCACGCCGTTTTTTTCGGCGTATGGGCTTCTCTTTATAATCCATACCAGACCTAAGGGCCTGGTATGCACCACGACAGGGCTTGCAAGGTGTCAATCTCGCCGATAAAAGCGGAAAGATTGACTTCCTTTTCTAGTCCCGTCGCACCTGAGTCATGTTCAAAATGAACGGACTTGTCCGTGTGTGGGCAAGTCCGTTCATTCTGAAAGTCGGCCGTAACTCCGGCGAAAGTCCGTCGGAAAGACGGGCGGACTTAGCCCGCCGGAAAGTCCGGTCGTGTGTGGGCAAGTCCGTCCATTTTAAAGTCCGGCGCACCTGGCAGACAAAGTCCATCAGAAAGTGTGCCGGACCAAGTATGCCAGAAAGTCCGACCGTGTGTACGCGGCATTAGAGTAGCTGCTGCCCCTTCTAAAAACATATTGTTGAATCCAGAGTATGCGGGGATAGGAGAGCGCCACCTATGGGCACAAGAGAAGATAATGTGCATGGGAAGAATTTTGATCAGTGTGTGGCCGCCTCTGCTCAACAGAAATTGACTTTTTGATCAACTCCTGTTGAAAGGGCAAGTTGGAAAACGTTTGTTGATCAGTGGCTGCAGCCGCTGATCAGTGTATTCTGACAGCGGAGGGTTCCATCCACTTGCTTGTGTGGATGGAGAAATCTGTTTGGTTTTATTTTTCATTTAGCCCACTGGCTGAACCCAGACGGGAGTGTGTAAAAATAAATAAATAAATAAAAGCCGACTGTCAGATGGAAGTGATCTGGCAGCTGACTTAACAGCAGTAAGTCTGTTTCCCTCAAATGCTGAAATCACAGACCCAGGAAATTAAATGTGAGGCAATGGGCCACAAATGCAATTTATCACTTTAACATTTAACGTGAGAGTTCCCCTTCAAAAGTAGTCACTGGAATCACTAAATTACTGATACTGAAGGAGTAACAGAAAGGGTCCTCACAATGGAGATATCCAGGATCTTCAGCTAGCCTGGCATTGGTGCATGTGGTGTCCTGTTGAGCAGGATAAACAAATGTATACATGAAAGTATCCTGGTAGGCAAAAATGAGACGTAGGATGCTAGCAGTATGCTGGTAGGCAAAGTGGAATGTAGTGAGTGTTTAGCAGGGTGCAAGTGTTCCTACAAATGTGGGCACTGGTGAGGCAATGTTGCCTGACTACTGTGTCTTTAAAGATGGGCAAACGCCCACACACCCGTCCTGCGACCAAAGGATCAAGCGACAAGCTCCCCGAAAGACCCGACTGGAACCTTGTACCCGGATCGGCCCACGCCTTTGGGAACGCCTGGAGATATAGCCGGGATCCCTTTCAGGTGATGTCCAGCACCGTCCGACTCATGGAATCATGGCCGGATCAGCATACCGACCTCTGGAGCTGTGGCTGGATGGATCCACTCTGCGGGTAACAGCAGCCCCTCAGATCACATCTGTGTCTCTCCCTGCCTCATGGAGAACTCCCCTCAGCCTTCCAAAATGGAGTCCTTAGCCAGCCTTTTGTTTCGGAAACTCCTCTGGGATTTGTATTCCCGCCCCTTTAAGAGTCAGTGAGGCCGCTCTGTCGGGGAACTTCATATCCCATAATCCTTGGCTGCAGATGCTGCCGATTGGCTCTGTCCTCCTGCCAATAGTGAGACTGGAGAGAAAAAGCAGAGAGGGCTGATGTCTGTGTCTTTCAGGAGAGGGAGGGGTGAAAATCCCCCTTGCAGCTGCTGGCAGACAGCTCTCTCCCTCTGCGTGGATCTGGCAGCGGCCAGCTTGGAGAAGTACATGCTACAAAAAAAATTAGAACACCACTATTTTATTCCCCAGGGTGCTGGCTTTCAGAGAAGATATAATGTGATGGGGATTTTATGTAATCTCCAGGCTTAAAATATTTTTTTTAAATGTGTAAACAAAAAAACACAAACGGTTCTGGTAGTGAAAGGGTTTAAGTTTTATGGATGCCTATAATTGATTCCAGTTCAGTACTTTGCACTAAGCTGTTTTTTATGCTAAAAAAATATCAATTTTTTTGATTAATTGTCTCTCTCTCTTGCAGACCTTTTTAAGTCTCCAGGGATCTAATTATTGGATTGGACTGAGCAGGGCACAGGATAACTCAGGTTGGGTCTGGACCGATGGAACACCCTATTCAGAAACATTGTAAGTTCCACACCAAAAATGTTTATTCAGTTCTTTGTAATATTTGTTTTTCCATATTGGTGTGAATAAACAAGGGCCTCCTTTTTTCAGAGCAGACCTGACATGTCCCCACAGAGTGTTCAGTAGCACAAATGTGGGCAAAGTCTGCACAATATGCGCAAACCCCGCCTCCAAGTGAGATAGAGCTGAGAATAAAGAGCCCCCGAGCACCAATAAGGATCTAATGGGATCATCAACTTCATTATTTCCCTAATCGCCTAGATGTTGGATCTGGGCTGCTATAAAATAAAATCTAGCATGGGGAACTGCTAGGCCACCTTGATCTTTGGCTAATTGTAATGTATGTAAGCTAATCAGAGCAGGTTTGTTACCCCAAGTTAAGTCCATGAATTGAGCATCAATTTGAGCAAACCACTTATGAGGGATCCATATGGGTGTGTTATGAAATACATATAAATGTTGTGGAGCCCACACCATCTTCATTAGATTTGCCCTCCCCGTAGCCGATAATGGTCATTTCACCCATGTAGAACATTTCATACGCAATTTTTGTAGCAGGGGAGCTAGGTTCAAAGTAAGATATTGATTAGGGTCTGGTATCACCTGTATCCCGAGATAGTGGAATTCACCCACTGTGAGTATGTCCCTTGCACAGTTTAGCAAGGGTCGTAATAGGGGGTCTAGAGGCATGATTACTGATTTATTGCAGTAAATATTGAATCCCGACAGCTCTCCAAAATCAGCGATTAGGAGCATTACATTTTTCAGAGAACCATCTGTATCCCCAAGATAAATCAGAGTGTCATCGGCATATAAAGAAATTACGTCCTGTTTGGGACCCCTACAGAAACCTGTAATATTTTGTGAGGCTCTGACGTGTATAGCCAGTGGTTCAAGGGCCAGGGCAAACAGCAGGGGTGATAAAGGACACCCCTGCCGTGTGCCCCGAAAAAGTCTAAACGATTCTGATATATTTCCGTTAATACGTATTCTCGCCGATGGGGTATTATATAACAACTGAACCCACTTCAAAAAAGAGGGGCCTACCCCAAATCTTGTTAAAACTTCCCATAAATATGGCCATTCCACGCTATCGAGTGCTTTAGCTGCGTCTAAAGATAGGATAGCTCTGTTACCTGGATTGTCTGTGGGCAGCTGTAGATTGAGGAATAATCTACGTAGGTTTTGGGCAGTGGACCTGGACGGTAAAAAACCTGATTGATCTCTATGTATTACTGTTTGGATACATTTGGCCAATCTGCTGGCCAAAACTCTGGCCAACAGCTTAACATCAAATGTAGGCAATGAAATAGGTCTATATGAGTCCGGGGACAGGGCATTTTTACTTGGTTTCAAAAGCACTATGATGATCGCCTCATTCATAGAGGGGGGGAGATTTCCAGTTTTAAAGGCCTCATTATAGACTCGCAGCAATATAGGTATAAGTTGTGCGGTGTAACGTTTATAAACTTTGGATGGTAAACCATCCGCCCCTGGTGCTTTCCCGTTTTGTGTATGAGCCAG
Organism: Lithobates clamitans; assembly: GCA_037952925.1. Classification (NCBI taxonomy): domain Eukaryota; kingdom Metazoa; phylum Chordata; class Amphibia; order Anura; family Ranidae; genus Lithobates; species Lithobates clamitans. The sequence continues at coordinate 466,176 of JBBGZY010001824.1, forward strand.
TGCCTCCAAAAGCTCCTCTTCTGTCAATGGGGCATTTAGTGAGTTCATGTCTGGAACTGAAAGTCGGGGTATGGGATATTTGTCTAAAAATGAGTAAATGTTTTCAGAGGAGGGGTGGACTTTAGAGGAATATACATCTTGGAAAAAATCCCTGAAGATGTCTATAATGGCTTGAGTGTCGTAACGGGGTATGCCTTGTGCATGTGCTACTGCCACAATATGTGAGGATTGTTGTTGTGATTTGGCCAAGAGCGCTAACATGTGACCCGTATTTTCCCCTTCTTCAAAGTGTTTCTGTTGCAAAAAGAACCTTTTGTTCTCTGCAATTTGCAGTGATACTTGGTTGAGTATAGCTTGTGAGGCCAGCCACACCCTTTTAGTATTGTCATTGGGGTCATTTATGTAAAGTGACTCTGATTTGCGGGCTTCTACCATCACTAGATTCTCCCATTCTTTAGTTTTTGTTTTGATATGAGATATCTCTCTAATAAATTGTACTCGTAGATATGCCTTAATGGCTTCCCATACCATCGCCAAGTTTGTTGAACCAATATTTTGTCTGAAAAAGCTGGTTAGCAGTTCCGGGATCGGATCAGGATCTGGCAGAAGAAATAACCAGAAAGGGTTTAGTTTCCATAAACTCTTGCCCCTGACTGCTCCCAATCGTAAGTCTATCGTAAAAGGGGAGTGATCTGACGTCTGTCTGACATGGTATTGCGAAGAGTCAACCATAGGCAGCATACATTCATTACCCAGACCTAAATCTATACGTGACAGGCCTCCTATTGAGGCTGATTGACAGGAAAAAACCCTAACGTCAGGGTTATGCATGCTCCATACAACTGTAAGGCCCATCTCCAAAAGAAGGCGGGCAAAAGGTGTGGATTTCTGCGTTCTTTGCACAATATCCCCAGGTCTGTTACTTAATTTATCTTTTTCCAAATCGATATAATTATTGAAATCCCCTATAGCCAAAATTGGTATGCCCGGATAGCGGGATGTATAGTCCGCTGATGTTGTCAGGAGAGTGGCTGAGAATGGAGGAGCAATATATATATAACCCTGCTATGATACATTTAGTCCCAGAAAGGGAGCATAGTAAAAATATATAGCGCCCTTCAGGGTCTATTTTAACTTCCTGGAAGGAAAACTGTATGCCTCTTCTGATCAAGAGACTCACTCCCCTCGCATACACAGAGTATGTGGCATGGTACTGATGACAAAATTGCCTTTGTGTGAATGACGGAGTAGACAACGGGGGGGAAGTGAGTCTCCTGCAGGCATATCACATCAGCATCTAACCGCTTGATCGCCCGTAGCACGGCCAAGCGTTTAACTGGGTTGTTAAGGCCCCTTACATTCCAGGACAGTATTCTAGTTATTTTAGACATTGTAATGACATTACAATAAAATAAGTATTATACCCTGAGATTGCAGTATCAGCAGAAAGTACTATCACTGGATACCCCCTACACCAAGGCATCCACCAGAAGCGTTTCCTTGATACATATTTCGATATTCACAAGTGGGGGGTCAGTTCCTGAGGAGCTGTCATTGTATAAGAATGGATGACGTCCTCAATTATCAAGTAATATGATGAAGAGGCCATGGTGAAAAAGCCAAAGTAAGTGTCAAAAAAGAAGGAAAAAAGAAAAATCAAAAACAAAACGTAACTGGCCAACATGGCCTTGTGAACTGGTTGAAACCCATGTAGAGGTCTGTGCCAGACCATCTTGGGGGGCAACAGTGGAAGTGCACTGCAGTGTCTTGAAACTTCTCAACAGCTTGAACTATAGCCGCAAGTAAAAGTAGAACTTTGAAAACAGGTAGTCGGATATCTCCTCCTGGATGGGATGTCAGTTGAAAGATTGAGAACTTGGTGGCCTTCTACAGTTCTTCTTGTTTGGTTTTCACGACGGAGCAGGACGCCTATTACGATTTTCACGGATTGTTTGCTTCTCCCGGTCAAGCCATTGTGCAGCTGCAGAGGGACTATCAAAGAATTTTACGGATCCCAGTACCTCGATTCTCAGACGGGCTGGGTAGAGCATTGCATATTTGAGGTCGAGATCTCTGAGGCGACGTTTAACATCCGTGAATTTAGCTCGTTGCTTTAGGAGATCAGCAGAGAAATCCGGAAAGCGTGATATTTGAGCATTATCAACCTTCAAGGCAGCTGGTTTCAACCTGGCGTTGCGTAAAATCACATCCCGGTCCTTGTAATTTAGGAGTTTAAATAGGAAGAGCCTTGGAGGTGCACCTGGTTGTGGAGGTCTGGCCGGGACCCTATGTGTCCACACCAAAAATGTAAAGGTCAGGCTCAACTAAAACTCATATTTCAGGTTCTACATTAAACACAATCAGCTGCGCTAGGTATGTACACATAAATCAGTAAATAGAAACTAAAAACTAGAAGCTAGCACAATATTGCTGGATGACGATATAAATATACAAATAGACTAAAAGTGCACCGCTAAAAACTCAACCAGATTTCCACATGTAATATTTTAAAACAAAATAAGAGTCCATTCCAGAATAAATCCAAAGGTGCTCAGTAGAAACAGTTTAACCAACACACAGCTGGGTGATCCAAAAGGAAGGAAGACCACCACCGTCACCTGAACACACTGCAAATTACCATCAAATGTGAACCCTCACATAGCAAGGTCCAATGCGCAGTATGATATCAATCCTGGAAACATCTCCCATGGGGTTGATTCACCACCCTTCTCCTAGGTATGCTCCTAATCTCCTATATCGTGACTCCCCAATATTATTTTTTTAAAAAATGCCTCTCGTAGTGCAGTATATCCACCTCAATTTATTGTTTTAACAAGTAATACACTCACTTGAATGACAACAAAAAGAAAAAAACGCATGTCAATATATCCCAGCATTACCAACCAGCAAGATGGCCGCCTTATCTCAAAAAAAGAAAAAGCTTTATTTGATCTAGATGGCTACCCGAGTACCAGTAATGTATTACCCCCAAAGGTACATAAAAACCCACTTAACCCCCTTGGGAGACCGATCATAAGTGGAATAGATTTGGTGACTTCCAGGGTGGGCAAGTATATTGACTATTTTTTACAGATTTGGTTCTGCAAACTCCATTGTTTTTAAGAGACTCCACTCAAGTTATAAATGTCCTAAAGACTACTGATTGGAAGGACAGTTATTTATTGGCCACTGTTGATGTATCATCCTTGTATACAGTGAATTTCCATAAGCATGGCCATGAGGCAGTGGACCATTTTCTGCAAACTGATGTGACTTTGTGAGGCACTCAGATCGAATTTATATTGTCCCTTTTCAACTACGCAATGGGGCACAACTATTTTTGGTTTGATGGGCTCTACTATCTGCAGAAAAGGGGGGTGGCCATGGGGGCCAAGTTTGCGCCCAGCATGGCTAACCTCTTTATGGCCAAGTGGAAGGAGGAAGTCATCTACCAGTGACCTAGACCAGAGCTGGTTCTTTGGAAAAGGTACATTGATGACATCCTCCTTAAGAAGCTAACCGGGAGATTAGGAATATACCTAGGAGAAGGGTGCCAAATTGACCTCATGGGAGATGTTTCCAGGACTGATATCATACTGCGCATTAGACTTTGCTATGTGAGGGTCCACTTTTGATGGTAATCAGCAGTGTGTTCAGGTGACGGTGGTGGTCTTCCTTCCCTTTGGAGCACCCAGCTGTGCGTTGGTTAAACTGTTTCTACTGAGCACTTTTGGCTTTATTCTGGTAAGGACTCTTATTTTCTTTTAAAATATTAGATGTGGAAATCTGATTAGGTTTTTAGTGCTGCACTTTTAGTGTATTCGGTTCTACATTCGTCTGTTCAATCATCTCTACTTTAATTTCATGGAGGACCCAGTGGAAAAAATTTTTTAGCAGTAGTTTGGAGTGTGTGCCAAGTCATTGTTATCACACCTACTGGTCCCAGTCTAGCACTGGTGGGAAACTCATCATCTCCTCTGCTAACAAGAGAGCAGCTTTATTTGACTTCTAGTCACATGGGTTCTATTAAGATTGTTCAGAGATCATACAATCAAAACTGCAGCTAATTATCCAAAGACTGTTGCTGTCATAAACATACATTAGATCTGCATTATCAGAGTCGGATCTATATTTTTTGCTCAAAAGCTGAGATAATAGACTTCTTTTGGTAAAGCAGATAAGGATGAACAGGTAAACGTGTGAAAAAAAGACTTGAGCTTCACCTGCTGGTTTCATGAGCATACAAATTATTCATATCACATATTTCATATTCGCCTGACAAAAATATATATATATATATATATATATATATATATATATATATATATATATATATATATATAATATATTTCAATCCTGACTATACAAGACATAGAAAGTAAATATATGGAAAACCACAATATATCGGTGTGTAATAATGCAAACTTTTAATGCAATGTTATGTTTTTTTTTCAGATTTAATATATTTAGACATCCAACAATCTCTTCTGAATCTGAGCATGTTTACCTGGATAGTGAATCTTTTAAAAGTGCAAATGGAAACCAGCCAATGAAATGCATTTGCAAAGTTTAATAGGCCATCATCCTGAATATGCATAAAGATGTTTTCTTTTAACAAGGCCTAATGAGGTAGCATGCACACAGCAGGACAGGATGGCTGCTCTCTAGCCTCACCCAACTCTGCTCGGGAGATAAACCGATAGCCTCCACTCTCTCCATTCTGCTGTCGAAAACTTTCACAGGAGTGGACCAGACTAGCACCAGCAAACTGCGCTCCAGGATGGTGCTGCATTCTGGAGCAGGTGAGCAGGCATTTCATGTGGGCACAGAGCCCTCATCACCAGAAAGTCTCAATCAGTTCCCATGTGCTCTCATGGATGCTGGCACTCTGGATGACAATTTATTGAGTCAGCTGAGAGAGATGTAGTACAGGAGGAAATCACCCTAGCTCCCCCTAAATTATCTGTTGAGCTGTTGCAAGAGCTTAGGCAGCTTGGACAACATACTACATCCCTTGAGCACCACATGGATGATGCCACTGCTGTTTTGGATGGGAATGAAAAACACTGCAGGAATTGCAGGAGGAAGTAGCTTCTTTAAAGGATAAACAAGAGGATCTGGAAAACAATCTTAGAATACATGGGCTGCCTGAAACTACCGGTATTACTGATTTAAATGGGACAGTTACAGTTTTGTTCCAAGAGCTATGATCAGATCTTTCTGTGGAGCTGCTAGAGATGGACAGAGTGCACAGGGCCTTGACGTGGCTAACATCAGTTGGGCTTCCTAAAGCTATCCTTGTGACATGTCACTACTTTCATACCAAAGATCTGCTCCTATGTGATGCTGCATCTGAATCATCATTGCAGTTTCAGGGCCATGATTACTGACTATATGGTGAGCTGGCGCAAATTAAGATCCTAACAAGAAGGGCCCTGCATCTGTACCTGCAAGTTCTACAGGAGATGGACATAGACGTATAGATGGGGATTCCCATTTACTGTAGACTTATCTTATAATGACAAACAGTACCATACAACTTCACTGGAATCCACCAAAAAACGCTTCTGTGAGATAGGTCTACGGCTCCCTTTGAAGTTTAAATAACCCTTAGATTGTAAAGTCTATGAGCAGGGCCCTCCTAATCCTTTTTAAAAAAAAAGTTAAAGTTGATTTAGGGAAATTGCCTCACGGGGGATCAGGAAGGAGTTTTTCCCCTGCTGTAGCAAATTGGATCATGCTTTGCTGGGGTTTTATGCATTCCCCCGAATCTTTTTTTTCTTTAAGATCTTTTGTTCCTAAAAAAAAACCAAAAAAAAAACAAAAAAAAAACTTTTTTTCAACCTAACTAACTATGAACTGTATTATTGTAATCGTACTGCCCCCCTTTGTATTGTAAAGCACTGCGTAAGCTGTTGGCGCTATATAAATGCTGCATAATAATAATAATAACCTCAATAATTCAGTCCCTTATTGTCAGTTCTATTCTTCCTTTAAAAGGTTATTTTAAATCTTCATTACATCTTGTGACCGTTAATGTATGTGAGGGTCAAATAAAGCTTTTTATCACAATCCAGGTGTCTGTGTTGTCTATCTTTCACACTGTACTCTTCCTCTCCAGAAGTTACATCAGAAAAAAAGGAGACAAACAAAACCATATAGTGTAATATGTTCTAAATCAGACCACATTATACTGATATGTGATTGTGCTCACATTTATTGTGCCAGTAATGTGCAAAAATTACTCTTCACCGTGTGGTTTCTCTGCTAAGTGCCTTATCCCACAAAGCTAATATACTACTACCAAACGCTGTTGCTCTAAAATCCCAGGCATAATCATGTAATCACAACTCTCTCTCTCTCCTCCTTAGGTTCCAGTGTTCATTGCTTCCATTTTTCTTAATTTTAAATTTTTCTTAAATTTCTCTGGTTTTATTAGACCCTCTCCAATATATTTATTCAGTATACATTTCACAAAACTTCAAATTGGATAGATCCCTGTTGTGAACGTCCTGAAATAATTTGGACAGACTGTGCCTCTTAAAGGGGTTGTAAAAGTTTTTTTTTTTTTTTTTTTAATAACAAACACGTTATACTTACCTCCACTGTGCAGCTCGTTTTGCACAGAGTGGCCCCGAACATCCTCTTCTGGGATCCCTCGGCGGTTGTTTCAACTCCTCCCCGCAAGGACTCAACACCTTAATGCGAGCTTCCTCGCATGGTGTGGAGTGCTTGCGGGCACGCTCCCGTGATACAGCCGGCGGCTATAGCCGCTCACTGTATCACTCAGCCCCGCCCCCCAGTGCACCGCGTCATTGGATGTAATTGACAGCAGCGCGAGCCAATGGCTGCGCTGCTTTCAATCCATCCGCCGTAACCAATCAATGGCCAGGCTGAGTGACGAAGAGAATGTCGGTAGCGAGCGCGGGACTTTCGAGAAGTCAGGTAAGTAAAATGGGGGGGCTGGGGGCAGCGATATTGTCGGATGTTTTTTCACCTTAATGCATAGAATGCATTAAGGTGAAAAAACTTTTACCTTTACAACCCCTTTAAGGCCCTTTTTCACGTTCTGGATATATTCATTCAGTCAAACCTATAATCTCTCAGTGGTATGTCTCATGTACTGGAGGCCACAAGGGCACTGACAAAAGGGGTGCTGCATGTAATAAAATTATTTATTTGATATTTCTTCCCAGTTACACTAAATAAACTCACTGATCTTTCTTGTGATATTTCCAGAAGTTTTATGCCCTGTACACACGATCGCACATTCCGACAACAAAATCCATCGGATTTTTTCCAACGGATGTTGGCTCAAACTTGTCTTGCATACACACGGTCACACAAAGTTGGTGAGAAATTCAGAACGTCAAGAATGCGGTGACATACAACACGTACGACGAGCCTAGCAAATTGAAGTTCAATAGCCAGAGCGGCTCTTCTGCTTGATTCTGAGCATGCGTGGCACTTTGTGCGTCGGAATTGATCTACACACGATCAGAAAATGTGCGATCGGAAATTTTAGATCCTGCTCTCAAACTTTGTGTGTCAGAAAATCCGATGTAAAAAGTCCGATGGAGCCCACACACGGTCGGATTTTCCGACAACAAGCTCCGGTCACACATTTTCCGTCGGAAAGTCCGACCGTGTGTACGGGGCATTACACATATTACATTACCTACAGGGATAAAAAAAACCTTCATGTCGAACATATGACCTATATTTTTTTTTTTTTTTTACACAATGACATTAGTAGCCAACCTATTTTTCAGATTGGCCCAGTGGTGGATAAAGTGTGGTTTATTTGGAATGAGGGGACCCAAAATCCTGTCTTTTTTTTTTTTTTTTTTTTTTGAATGGACCAATATTTCCTTACAATTCTTTTAACGTCCTTATACTGGCTGTTAAAATATAACACCATTTCATACTCAAAATTCCTATTTGTTTGCTTCCTGGCATACCCCTGTCTCTTCTATCCACCCTCCCAATAATCTTCACTGATTTCATACCTCACGTTCTCCAGTTTTTTCTATTTATCTATAATATTTTTCATTATAATATCTGATTGGGTCAAACAGTCCTTTAGTCTAGAGCAATTCATCCTGATTCTTGTGAATTGCATTTTGGGAACATTATCTATTCAAGTATGGTGATGGCAGGGATGTTTTAGTTTCTATCAGTAACTTTAAAAAATTTCTTTGTATATGCTTTACCCTCATTCGCAAATATACCAAGATCCAAAAAGTTTACAGTTTGCGTGTTTATAGTTTTTAAGAATTTTGATACCATATTGGTTATCATCAATGGAAGCAAAGAATGCTCTTAAAAATTCCATACTTTCCTCCCAGACTATCAGGAGATCATCAATAAATCTTCTCCAAAGATTTATTTAAGTGAGTGTAATCCATCCCACTTTCTTCCTAAAATCGCCGCCTCTTCCCATTTCAACATGGAAAGGTTTGCCAAACTGGGGGCAAATTTAACTCCCATAGCAACGCCCTTCTTCTGAATGTAATAGTGTTCACCATATCAAAAATCATGTCAGGACATTCCAAAATCTAGGGCCTGTAAAATAAACTTCTTTTTTGATGTCACTGAATCTTCTCAAAACCCATTTCACCACATCCATTCCATCATGGTGTTTAATATTGGTATAAAAAACACAAGGGGAGGAGGCGCCTCTAAGTGCAGTATGTAAGCCAAATTTATTAAAAACACTGTACCAATAAACTCACATTTAGTAGGATAAAATATAGCATGTAGTGTAGTTAAAATCCAAGAAGAGGGGAATCCATCAGATCCATCACAGACATCGCTGCTTCCTGCTGTGCGTGGGGCTATGCTGAACACCGCTTGAGCCGGCCGCGGTGATGAAGTACTCCAAAGCGAGGCCTGGAACGCTGGTGGAAAGCAGGCGCGGGGCTGTGACGTCACTGGAATGCGACGCGTTTCATGAGCGTACGGGCTACGATGTCACGGTAGCCGCGCTCCTTCATCAAAGCTACAAGTGGATCGTGGAGGTGGCTTAAAAGGAAATTGGGGGCGGGAGTGAAGGGAAGGAGGGGAGGAAAGAGGGAACGAAGTGAGATGGGGAGAGGGAAAAAGGAGGGGGTGGCCATATATGTAAAATACTCTGTAAAAATAAAAAAGTGCATATCTAAAAATAGTCTCAATAAATGTCAAAAACTGACAGATAATGAATATGTATATATATGAGAGTTGTGCCCGTTTGAAAAAAGGGAAAAAGGGAAAAAACACATCAGGATAATCGTGGAGACACAATCGGACAAAAATAATAAAAAAATATAAATGAAAAATTAATTAATTGGTAATCAATCATAAGAATAATAATAAAGAAAAAATAATAATAATAAAAGGTAATAAAATGTAATGTATGAGATGGATAAATAAATAGTTGGGTATGTGCAAACGTGAGGCCAACAATTTCTCACGGTCATTGAAAACTAATAATTGGTTCAAAAATAATTGGAAATTATACTTGAAAAAAGTTTGAAAAAATATATAATAAATAACCGATTAATAAATAATTAAATAGTTAGAAAACCTCAATATAGTAGTCAAAAGTATTAGTACATATATATACATATATGCGCACAGATGTGCATCTGGTCATATACATACGCACATATAAACACCTCTACTATGTGGCCCCTATATATATACACACAACTCATGCGGAACGAAGAGGTAGGACCCACTCCTATGAAAGAACCCATATATATATATATGGGTCCTATGTAATTAAAAATTATTTTGAGAAAACATATGGTACAATAAAACCATTTGACCTATAGAGGTCAGTGTATGGTTATCGTTAGGACAACTCATTTGTTTAATTAGTTTTTTAGAAAATAGTAGTAAACAGATATAAGCAGATGTAGCGGAAAATATGTAATATGTTTATAGAATGGTTGCGATCTCGATACTTTCATTGATTCCTCCCGGTGAGAGTACGTCTAGGGTATAGATCCAAAAGGTCTCACGTGCACAGAGCTTTTTGAATCTCTCAGCAGCTGGAAGAGACCTCGGAATCTGTTCAATAACCCATACCTTCAGGCCATCAGTAGAACCTTGGTGGGCTGAGGCAAAATGTTTTGGAACACTATGGGGATCTGTTCCGCCCTCTATAAGCCTTCTGTGTTCGCCAAATCTTCGTCTTAAGGCTCTAATTGTCTGGCCCACGTACATTATGCCACACGGACACCTTAGGCCGTGCTTACATACTGCATTTAGAGGCGCCTCCTCCCCTTGTGTTTTTTCTGCAGATTTTTGGAGCTTGGTTTCAGCTCTTCCTGGAAGGCAGCCATCTGTGTGGACTTTTCAATTTGAGTTTGCTTCTGTTCATATAGATTTTTCATGGACTATATTAGCTATAATTGCCTTCTGTCACCTACATGATGGTAATATAGGGATTTCCGGCTTTTTGCGCCTTTTACTTGCTTTTAATATTGGTATATAAAGAGGCTATGTCTATTATGGCAAATATGACATTACTCCACACGTCCATTCCTCCCAGGATTCTTATAACATCTTGACTGTCCCTTAAACAAGCCAGCATTTTCATTACGATTGGTTGGAGATAGAAGTCTATATATTTTCCTAGTCTGTTATGTGCCAAATTAATCCCAATTACTATTGGTCTCCCCAGGGGTTTCTCTAAGTTCTTATGTATCTGGCGCAAATAATAAAACATAGGTTTACATACCGATAGAAGTAGGTATTTGGCTTTCTTATTAACTAAAATTCCTTTGTCACTAGCTGGCTTTATCAAACATTTTAGCTCTTTCTCATATTTTACAGTTGGATTACCTTTTCATTTTTCATAAGTGTCACAATCACCTTCTGCCTATTTCTTCTTCTTAATCTCAATTATCCAGGAATATGGTCCTTGCTTTGGTATTTTTTATTTTTTTTTGCATATGGAGATGTTGTAAACCATACCGTGGAGACTTTGGTGAATTGCAAGAAAGGGAAGATTGTTTTTGACATGAGCTTTCTGGCCCTGGCACGTGAGGGGAAAATATTTTTGGGTAAGAAAAATGGAAGCTATGAACACTGGAGCCTAAGGAGGAGATCTGAGAGAGAGATGTAACATGCATGAATTTGCCTGGGATTTTAGGGCAACAGAGTTTGGTTAGAGATCTATTTACAATATACACAGACCATTTCTAACTTTATCAGGGTTGTCTGTAGATAAGAACAAAATCTGCAGCAAAAGTTGAATAATTCCCTGGCTATAGGTGTAGGCCATTTACATACCTCCTGAGGCCTAGGTGGAATTCTCCCAGGATGTTGCTAGGACCTTGCTAACTGAGGCCTAGTCATTACTGCTCACCGCTTCCTTCACAGGTGCAAGCTCTCAATTTCTGACCTCAGAGCTACTACATCAGGGGTGAGAATGTGCAGGTGAGGAGGTTTGAAAGAGAGAGAGAGCTCGATCCTGTGATTAAGGAGGTGAGCAGTAATGACTAGGTCTCTCTTAGCAATGTCATACGACTATTCCAGTCAGGCTTTGTGAAGTATGCAAATGGCCTACATCTATAGGAGGGACATTATTCAATTTTATTTAGAACTTTTATCTACGGCCACCCCTTATCTACATAGGCAGTTTTTTGGCAAAGGTGAACCTAACCCTCCACTCCGGGACTCAGCCTTGATTTGCGCTGGTACGGCCTCTTTACAGGACATCAGAGCGGCCCCAGGGGTAATTGGCCCCCTTGCCCAGTCCACCTCCTGGCCTCTTTTCGGGCACCTGAATTACAGCTGCAGAGTTGTTTTTTTTAAGCACCTGATTATAGCCATAGGCTCTAATAGACTTCAAAATAGGTGAACTACGAGCGCCATGCTTGGCGCTCACAGTGCACCCAGGTGTGTTAGAAAACCGAACGAATATTCGCTTTCCTAACACCGAACAGGCTCTCCGCCAATCAGGTGCTCGGGTCTGCTACCCGTCACCTGATTGGTTGAAACAACAGGCGCTGTGATTGGACGCCTATCAGGAGGAGAGAAGGGGAGGGGACACATGGAGGACACCGCTCGCTGCCGTCACCCATTGCCCCACCGAGACAGAGTAAGTGCCGGGCAGACGGCGAGTGGGCGTCACAGTGGCGGCATTCGATGGCACAGTGGCAGCATTTGATGGCACAGTGGCAGCATTCGGTGGGCACAGTGGCAGCATTTGATGAGCACAGTGGCTGCGTTTGATGGGCACATTGGTGGCATTTGATGTTTTTTTTTTTCATAATTTTTCAGTTTGTTTGCACCCCCCCAATAATTTTGAGCCGCCACTGCGTTTGACGATGCCCCACAGATGCTCAATAGGGTTTAGGTCTGGAGACATGCTTGGCCAGTCCATCACCTTTACTCTCAGCTTCTTTAGCAAGGCAGTGGTCGTCTTGGAGGTGTGTTTGGGGTCGTTATCATGTTGGAATACTGCCCTGCGGCCCAGTCTCTGAAGGGAGGGGATCATGCTCTGCTTCAGTATATCACAGTACATGTTGGCATTCATGGTTCCCTCAATGATCTGTAGCTCCCCAGTGCCGGCAGCACTCATGTAGCCCCAGACCATGACACTCCCACCACCATGCTTGACTGTAGGCAAGACACACTTGTCTTTGTACTCCTCACCTGGTTGCCGACACACACGCTTGTCACCATCTGAACCAAATAATTTTATCTTGGTCTCATCAGACCACAGGACATGGTTCCAGTAATTCATGTCCTTAGTCTGCTTGTCTTCAGCAAACTGTTTGCAAGCTTTCTCGTGCATCATCTTTAGAAGAGGCTTCCTTCTGGGACGACAGCCATGCAGACCAATTTGATGCAGTGTGAGACGTATGGTCTGAGCACTGACAGGCTGACCCCCCACCCCTTTAACCTCTGCAGCAATGCTGGCAGCACTCATACGTCTATTTCCCAAAGACAACCTCTGGATATGACGCTGAGCACGTGCACTCAACTTCTTTGGTCAACCATGGTGAGGCCTGTTCTGAGAGGAACCTGTCCTGTTAAACCACTGTATGGTCTTGGCCACCGTGCTGCAGCTCAGTTTCAGGGTCTTGGCAATCTTCTTATAGCCTAGGCCATCTTTATGTAGAGCTACAATTATTTTTTTCAGATCCTCAGAGAGTTCTTTGCCATGAGGTGCCATGTTGAACTTCCAGTGACCAGTATGAGACAGTGAAAGCGATAACACCAAATTTAACACACCTGCTCCCCATTCACACCTGAGACCTTGTAACACTAACGAGTCACATAACACCGGGGAGGGAAAATGGCTCATTGGGACCAATTTGGACATTTTCACTTAGGGGTGTACTCACTTTTGTTTCCAGCGGTTTAGACATTAATGGCTGTGGGTTGAGTTATTTTGAGGGGACAGTAAATTTACACTGTTATACAAGCTGTACACTCACTACTTTACATTGTAGCAAAGTGTCATTTCCTCAGTGTTGTCACATGAAAAGATAGAAGAAAATATTTACAAAAATGTGAGGGGTGTACTCACTTTTGTGAGATACTGTATATAACTGTATCGCCTCTGAATAAAGAAAAAATAATATTTTTTTTTGCAAATTAAATGGAGTTTCTGCTTCGGCTAAACACTTACTCCCAGGTTTCACACATTTTGATGTTAAAGTGTTGTGGTGATTCAGAATGGCTTACCAAAAGGAGGTGCTTACAGGATGTTTATGTATTTTAAGCCCGGCTAGCACTGCACAGTTCCTGTGTTAATGTCATTACTGTGATTGCATTATGCAGTTAGGTAGGCTGCTCAGGTGGGTGGGGGTTAAGCCAGGTTCTGCATCTTCCTGGACTTCTGGGCTCTGCCCTCTTCCCTGGCTGCTAAAAAAAAGGGGGAGGGCTCTGCTCTGGGGCCAAGAGCAGTGACCTGCATGGGAAAGAGGAAAGGCACAGCAGAGGTCTGTAGGTCAGCACACGATCTAATGACAGGATCTTCTCCATAGTATATCAGATCTATAGTGGACAGTCATATGTCTTCATACACTATACCTTTTTACAATTAAAAGTCACTTGTATCTCAAAACAGCAGCAAAGACTTCCGACTCATACCCATCATAAAAATAAAAAAAGTAAATTGATTATATAGTCATGCATGCTCCAAATAGGTCCAGCAGCATAATCCTGGTCATTAGATCTTGTGTTGACCTATACCTTTGAACCACTTTATAATTGAAAACGGTGGTTCCCAGTTGTCTCAGAACAAGACACGCCCCTATGGGAGAAATACCTCACCTGATGTGGTGTCCTGAGGATTATATGGTTTCTATTTTAAAGATCAACTGTATGTTTCATTGTATTGATTGATCCCTATATATCAGTATATTATAACAAAATTCTATTAAGTAGGCATGGACTTTATGTGGAACATATAGATACAACATGAATACTGTATTACATAAAAACAATAAAAGCGGTGTCTGGAGGTTCACATAATGTATAGATCCTGAACAATCAATGTAAACCCGACGCGTTTCAAATGATTTTCCTCGGGAGTACATGTAAATAAAATCAATACATAAAGTGCACACAGCCTCAGTTTAAATCTTATATGAATATACAATATGTTTAGTTAGTGTCAGGGCTGGGCTTTTAGCAGCTCTCTTCTCATTGCTTAGCCTGCCCAGCTGTCAGATATTTACCAGCTCATTGTTTCCTCAGTGACTCACCTGGTTACCATTACCTGCCTCATTAGTCCAGCCTACAGCCAGCCCCCCTTTTGGCTATTTAAAGTGTTACTAAACCCAGTAATATAAAAATAGTTCATATGCCCACCCACAGTGCCCACGGCTTATAAATCATCTTTTTTTTCATTAAAATACTGCCACTATATACCTTTTTGGGTGATCTGTTTACTACTGTTACATGATAACCTGCAGAGTTTGTCCAGAGCTGTGTTCAGGTGGGAGGAGATTTCCACTATAGCCTGTATACACGCCCATGTGACCTGACTAGCTCTGAGAACAAGGAAATGTTTTCTCCAGCAATAGAGACTAAACTAAGCATGCGCAGGAGGACTACACTCACTGTATTATATGGCCTTGCCACGAGAGACAGTGCAGGAGGGAAGGATCTGTCCATACAAGATCAAAGAGCCTTTTTACACAATGCACAGGATTAACCACTTAAAGTGGAGGTCCACCACAAAAAAATTGCACCAAAAAATCCCTAAAAAATTGAAGGAAAAAAAATAAATAAATCATTTTTTAACTCACCTGAAATGGCTGTTGCTAGGCAGTCTTCCTAATCTGCCTCTTCTTACACTGCGGTGATGTTCTGTCTTCTCCTCCCCACGTTGTCTTCCTGGGGAATGGGGCGCGGTGTGTAATGGGAACTGTGTGTGTCCCACAACACATCGCGTCCCATTCACAAAGCGCTGCGCGACTCGCGCATGCGCAGTAGGAAACGCCATAAGGCTCCACTGCCTGTTTCCCTTAGTTAGGATGGCAGTGGCGGGACCCGAGAGCCGAGGGACGGGTCGGCCTCGGGCGGCCGACATCGCGGGCACCCAGGACAGGTAAGTCTACTTATTTAAAGTCAGCAACTACAGTGTTTGTAGCTGCTGACTTTTCATTTTTTTTTTTTTCTGGCCGGAACCCCGCTTTAAGTTCCACAGTGAGTATAACAAGCATGCTTTACTGCATATACAGACTGATTTTACTGTTGTGAGTTTAGTAACACTTTAACTGCCTTGCTCATTCCTTTGGTGCCTTTGCCAACATATCCTATGTGTCTCTGCTGTGTTCCTGTTATGACTTTGCCTGGCCGACGTTTCTTCTGGTTCCAGATCTTTGGCTTCTGACTACACTAATTCTTCGCTTCCTGATTCTGGCTCGTATGATAACCCGTTTTGGCTTCCTAACGTTTGACTACGTTCCTGATTTGTACTGTTTTTTTACTATTACATTAAAGGTGTGATTTTTTTTACTATTACATTAAAGGTGTGATTTTTTTACTAAGTTATTAAAGGTGTGATTTTAACTGCATTTTCTGTCTCTGCCTGGTTAATGGTCCCTGACAGGTAGTTAGGAGAAGACTGGTATTGCACTTTTCGACTGTACTTTCGAATGTTGCATTTTTTATGGGTGTACGTATCATGGGACAGTGTGGCTCATGATTCAGCAAAGCCTCAGGTTGGGAGGCACTTGGTGCACAGCTCCCTTATGTTGAATTCACATGAACGTGGCCCTGCCTTTTCCCGAGCTTTAGTAAGTGTGTACAGCAGTGAAGGAGGAGAGAGAAAAAGGCCCCGTCTGGCCACAGTTACAGCTCCTCCAAGAAGACCCCTTTCACACTGAGGCGCTTTGCAGGCGCTACAGCGCTAAAAATAGCTCCTGCATAGCACCCTGAAAGAGCCGCTGCTGTCTCCCCAATGTGAAATGAAAGCCCCAAGGGCTTTCACACTGGAGCGGTGCTAGCAGCAAAAAAGTCCTGCTAGCCGCATCTTTGGAGCGGTGAAGGAGCGGTGTTTACACCGCTCCTTCACCGCTCCTGCCCATTGAAATCAAAGGGGCAGCGCGGCTATACTGCCGGCATAATGCTGCTGCAGCAGCGCTTTGCTGTGGCTTTAACCCTTTCTCGGCCGCTAGCAGCGCAGTGAAATTGACAGTAGAGCACCCACCGCCCCAGTGTTACTGAGAGATCAGTACCCCATCAGGTACGCCTGGCTGTTGTTTGACAGCACACAGCATGGAGCAGATCCATAGCCACTGTTAAACCCAATAGTGACTTTGGAATTCGCCCACTGCTCCGCGCTCTCAATCAACAGCCAGGAGGTCCTGATGTAGAACTGATCTCTCAGCTCCTCTTCAAGCTCCGCCCACCCAGTGACACCTGTCATTTGGGAAATGGGAAACAAATTCACCACAATAATACCTGGTCTCTTTCTATACATTTAGTATTTGGCTGGGGAATATCCCGGCTCACAAATGAATGGGGCTGAGGATAGAAAACTGTCACATTCCCATTCCACTGTACACCAGCTCAGAGCTGCTCTTCATTATCACCAATTTCCTAATCCGCAAACTGGCAGCAATTCTTGGTGGTAGTAAGAAATACCTGATGTTGTTAGTATAGGACAGAGCTATCAATCCCCTTCCCTTCCCCCATTCAGACATCCTGTATCATTCATGGAAGCTGTAGTAGGGGTGGGCAGAAAGGGTGGGCATAACCAAGCTCCCTTGGTGAGGGCTCCTGACAGCCCCTTGGTATTAACCCCCACCACACCAGAAGATTACGGCAGTGGGCGTGAGATTAAAATTTCTTCTAAAACAAGAAGAATCAGCACAAGGGACACATCATACTAAATGCAAATGATGTCAGTTGTGCTGATTTTTAGGTTTGTAATTTAGGCTAAACTTAGACTTTTAGCCACTTAAGGACCAGAAGGATTTTCCCCCTTAATGACCAGGCCATTTTTTGCGATACGGCACTGCGTCGCTTCAACTGACAATTGCGCGGTCGTGCGACATTGTACCCAAACAAAATATATGTCCTTTTTTTCCCACAAATAGAGCTTTCTTTTGGTGGTATTTGATCACCTCTGCAGTTTTTATTTTTTGCGCTATAAACAAAAAAAGAGCGACAATTTTGAAAAAAAATATATATTTTTACTTTTTGCTATAATAAATATCCCCAAAAATGTAACAAAAATAATTTTTTATCAGTTTAGGCCGATACGTATTTTTCAACATATTTTTGGTAAAAAAAAAAAAAAAAGCGTATATTGATTGGTTTGCACAAAAGTTATAGCGTCTACAAAATAGGGAATATATATATGGCATTTTTATTATTTATTTATTTTTTACTAGTATGATGCGATGATCTGCAATTTTTAGCAGGACTGCGACATTGCGGCGGGCATATCGGACACTTTTGACACATTTTTGGGACCAGTGACCTTTATACAGCAATCAGAGCTAAAAATAGCCTCTGATTACTGTATAAATGTCACTGGCAGGGAAGGGAATAACACTAGGGGGCGATCAAGGGGTTAAGTGTTCCCTAGTGAGGTGTTTCCAACTGTAGGGGGAGGGGACTGACAGCGCGCCCCCCTATTGCTCTTAACGCAGCCGACCTACACCTACGCCGATTTGTGCAGCCATGCCAACCTGCCGCAGTATAATGACGGCGGCTGGTCGGCAAGTGGTTAATCCCTTTACTGACGTATGTAGCACATTGGTGGCAACAGGGGGTCTTCCCGCTAATGATCCAGAATTGATGCATTAAAACTTATTGCCCAGTCCTGCTGTCCCTTTCCAGGTCAGCATGGCCAGGGATGAAACGAATGCGGTGCAGTCTGTGCTCCATTAGTTTCAATAAAAGACAGGTGAGGCATCAGGGGTCTAAAAGACCCCTGATGTTTTATGAAAGAGAACCTGTCACCAAAAAATCCATCACATTATTTTGATTGATGAAAAATAAAGTTGATTGAAATAAAGTGTAAAAGAAATTCAAGTTACACCCATGCACTTAAAATCATCCCTAGAAAATATTGAGCTCCCCACCTCACATATGAACATAAGTATGTAGCACACACTATTAAGGGCCGCAGATGAACTGGGATCCTCCACCCTACACAGTCAGGCACACCGAATTTCCACAGGCACTCCAGAGTCAGACAACAGTCTGTGACTTTGTTTTTGTTATTTAGTAAGGGGTAATCACTTGGATAGGAATGGGAGATTATGGGATGCCCATTTGATTTCACAACAAATTTCCAGGGCAACTCTTCCTATATACAGTCTCTACATACAGCTCCACTTCTTCCTCCAGCAATCACTTGCTTGCAGACCCCAGTTGGATCACTGTGAAGATCTGACAGTAACTCAGTCAGATTAAAGCAATGGCCCATTACAAGCAGGAACCTGAGGCTCCTAGGTTGTGTAACAGAAAAATGTCAGTGTCCAGCTTAAATTACCCTTTCCGTGGCCACTGATCCCAGCACCACCTCTTTAAGCACTGCCGACCCACCTGGCTGCAGCTGGCCCTCCAGGCTACTTCTCCACACCAGTCCCCCAGACTGACACTCACCAGCCCACCCAGCTGACTCCTAGGAGATCATCCAGTAGTGCTGACCTGCTTCTGCTGTCTTCTCTACTTTCTCCCACGCCTCCAGGAAGGGTTTCCTCTGTGTGTTTTGGCGGATCCTTCCAGCACCCGAGCACCAGGCCCACGGTCAACCCCCCCCCAAGACTAGGGGACACCATCAAAGGCCACCCACAGCCTCCTTAGCACTCCATCTCCATCTTCCACCGGACTGCCCCAGCTGGCGTGACTCATTCCTATTTATGTGGTGGTCTGCCCCCTGCCAGCCCTTTATTGGGGATTGGCTGAGGTCCTCTAAAATATTACAAACAGTCCCTCCTAACCTCCACCCACTATGTCAAGAATGCTCCAATGTCCCAGAAAACAGGGGAGGCACCAGAAAAGCTGTCAGGATCCAGCCTAACTCACTGAACCCTGACCCAGATTTAACAGCTCTGGCTTAGCCCTAGGCTAAAATACAGTTTCCTACAATTACAATCTACACCAGGGGTCTCCAGATTTTCTAAACAAAGGGGCAGTTTACTGTTCTTGACACTTTAGGGGGGCCAGACTGTGCCCAGTGGCCCATCTTTGGTAACGGTGGGAAGAATAGTGCCCCATCGTTGGTGTCAGCAGGAGAAATAGTGCCCCATCATTGTTGTCAGTGGAAGAAATGGTGCCCCATCATTGTTGTCAGTAGAGGGTATGGTGCCCTGTCATTGGAGTCAGTGGAAGGAATAGTGTCCCATCATTGGTATCAGTGGGATGAATAGCACCCCATCCTTGGTGTCAGTGGGAGGAATTATGCCCCATTGTTGCTGTCAGTGCTAGAAATAGTGCCCCATTGTTGGTGTCAGTGGAAGGAGTAGTGCCCCATTGTTGGTGTTAGTGCTAGGAATTATGCCCCATTGTTGGTGGCAAGAATAATGCCTCAAGGGCCAGACAAAGAAAAGCAAAGAGCCAAATTAGGCACCTGAGCCGCAGTTTGGAAACCACTGATCTACACTAACAAACCTACACTACCAACTAGCACACACTAGAGGGTGCTACAAATAAATGTGTCAGGAGCACTAAAGTATTAAAACATTGATTTCACATGCTGGAGTGAGAGAAATAATTCTAGGCTCATTATTCACAGTTAACTCTAAACTGATGACCTGTAGTGGCTTTTAAAGTGTTGTCTACAGAAAATAAAGGGATTATTATTATGTGATTTTAGAAATTATAAAATGTTTTGGGGTTTTATGTAATCTTCATGCCTAAAATTATTTCTTAAACATGTGTACAAACAAAGCAAAACAGCTCTGGCAGCAAAACCTCTATTAAAAACTGACCACACTAGGCATGAGAGCACAGCATGGTCAGTTTTTTTACGGAGCTCTGCCTACTTCCGCAATCCGCGCCCAGCAAGCACCGTGCCACCGTGACGACTCCGAGAGTGCCAGATAATGTGAGTGAGAGGCGAGCGGCACTGTGTGCATTACAAGGCTGAGTCTCCCGAGTCCCGACTCCTCCTGAAGCTGCGCCAGACGCCCGCCGCCCAGAGGCAGAGCAGACTGTGAGTGCAGACTAGTGCAGTACTTTGCAGTACAATAATGGTGGTACAGCAGGCCTGAGGCCTCCCCTCAGACGACCAACGTCCGTCCAGAGCACACTGTGCAACAGTACAGGCCTCCTCTGACAGGCAGTGGCATCCAGGCCTCTTTGCACTGTCGATTATAGGCCATCCCTCAGACCACCATCCAGGCTCCGGCACTGTGTGAGCTGCATACCATTTATTTCCAAATTTTACAGGCCTACTCTACTCAGACCACCGTCGAGAGCACTGTGCACACTGCACTGCAGCATACAGGCTTCCAGTTCCTCCCTACCATCCGTCCACGACTCCAAACTGTACCGAAAATGTCGACTTCTGTGACTGTCTACTACATGTCACTAGTAAAAAGAGAAGAGAAGATCTATGGATGTATTTTACGTTTGATGTTACGGACAACAAGACTCTTTGCAAACCATGTGGAGTGACACTCGTTGGTAAAAATACAACAAATTTGAAGCGTCATTTGCAGACAACTCATCCTGAAATTCATAAGAAGGTAAGCACAGCAACACTTAAAGTGGAGTTCCACCCACTTTTACAACTCTTCAGCATCCCTCACTAAACTGTGCACTGTAAACGAATTGGATATTTTAAAATTTTTTTTTTGGCAGCACCTACTGTATATCTGCTGTATTCATTTTTCACTTCCTCCTCCCTAGCCGTGGCCCATCACATCATTTCCTGTTTGCAATGCCTTCTGGGAAGGGGCGGCAACTTCCTCTGACACTGCCGTTCCTATGGAAACCTGACCTGAAACCTATTACACTGCTTGTGCTGCACTGAGCATGTGCGAGATCTGCAAGGATGAGATCCAGGAAGAAATACAGTCTGGCTTCGGATGCCCACACTTAAGATGGCCACGGCCTGCTGTAAGTTTATAAAATAACAAACTACTGCTATAAGCTAACAAAACAGACCTTAGTTTACAGACTAACTTTACTAGAATACATTAAGCTTGTGTATTATAGGTAGGGATTAGCCAAACACCCCCCGGTTCGGTTTGCACCAGAACCTGCGAACGGACCGAAAATTCACACGAACTTAAGAACCCCATTGACGTCTATGGGACTCGAACGTTCGAAATCAAAAGTGCTAATTTTAAAGGCTAATTTTAATGGTATTGTCCTAAAAAGGGTTTGGGGACCCGGGTCCTGCCCCAGGGGACATGTATCAATGCAAAAAAAACTTTTAAAAACGGACGTTTTTTCGGGAGCAGTGATTTTAATGATGCTTAAAGTTAAAAAAAAAGTGAAATATTCCTTTAAATATTGTACCTGGGGGGTGTCTATAGTATGCCTGTAAAGTGGCGCGTGTTTCCCGTGCTTAGAACAGTCCCTGCACAAAATGTCATTTTTAAAGGAAAAAAAGTCATTTAAAACTGCTTGCGGCTTTAATGTAATGTCGGGTCCTGGCAATATGGATGAAAATCAGTGAGACAAACAGCATGGGTACCCCCAGTCCATTACCAGGCCCTTTGGGTCTTGTATGGATATTAAGGGGAACCCCGCACCCAAATTAAAATAAGGAAAGGTGTGGGGCCACCAGGCCCTATATACTCTGAACAGCAGTATACAGGCGGTGCAAACAAGACAGGGACTGTAGGTTCGTTGTTAAGTAGAATCTGTTTGTAATTTTGAACTGGTACATTTTTAACGTGTTTAGCTCCAGCCAAAAAATCTATTTTAATCATTTTGGAAAACATAGGGAAGGGTTATCACCCCTGTGACATTTGTTTTGCTGTCTGTGCTCCTCTTCAGAAGATTTCACCTCATTTTTTGTCCCAGTGACAAATGTTTTTTGAAAATTTGGGTTTTTTTGTGAAACAAGGATTGGTGATAAAGCATCAGTGGAAAGGAGAAACGTTTTTCCCATATTAACTCTTACAGGAGAGAATTTCCCTTCCTAGGGGTAGATTTCATCTCAGTTCCTGTTGTCTCCTTCCATTTGCAAGTAGGAGTCATTTGTAAGTTGGATGTTTGAAAGTAGAGGCCTGCCCTATATACTCGGCAGAAATTTGGGCCTTAGGTGTTGTTGTGGCAACAACACTGTAAGCCTTCACAGGGCCCTGCTGTGAAATATTAGATCAAGAATTGTAATTACATGCCCCTGTTGAAAATTGGGCCTTTGGTGGTGGTGGTGCTAGTGCCACAAAACTGTAAGTCCTCACTCGCTCTTGGTGGGCGCAGAAATGGGTCCTGCTGTGAAATATTAGATCAAGAATTGTAATTACATGCCCCTGTTGAACAGGGGCTGAAAAATTGGGCCTTAGGCACTGGTGCTGGTGCCACAACACTGCAACCCCTCACAGATACTCTAGTTGGAACGCAGAAACGAGCCCTGCTGCAAAGTATTGAATCAAAAATTGTAATTACACGCCCCTGTTAAACAGGGGCTGAAAAATTGGGCCTTAGGCACTGGTGACGGCGCCCAGAACCAAAAATGTTCTTACAAGCTATCAGCGTGATCATTGAGGAGGAAGAGGATAATTACTCAGGATAGTCACTCAGCATCAGCATAGGCAGTCTTTGAAGGGATCTGAGATTTTAAAAAAAATTATTCGGTTACATCAGCATCAGGTGCTTGGTAGCTGGTGGTGATCCAAGACTGATTCATTTTTACGAAGGTCAGTCGATCAACCGAGTCGGTGGACAGACGCACCCTGTGATCGGTTACAAAGCCTCCAGCAGCACTGAATGTGCATTCCGAAAGAACGCTGGATGCAGGACAGGCCAGTAGCTCAATTGCATACTGTGCAAGCTCTGGCCAGTGATCCATCCTCAAGACCCAGTAACCCAGAGGATTTTCGGTGGGAAAGGTGTCCAAGTCAGATCTTGCCCCTAGGTATTCCTGCACCATGTAAAACGGACGCTGGCGATGGTTGCTGGAACCGATCATACCTTGGGGCTGCGGACTAAAAAATTGTCTGAACGCATCGGTCAGACGGCCACCTTCTCCACCGCTCCTTCTTTGACTGACCGAAGCCTCAGCAACACGTTGTCCAGAAACAGGAGTTTGTAACCTCCCAGTCTCTGGGAACGCGTTGCTCAGACCTTTCTGCAAGGCCTCCCGAAGATGTTTCATCCTCTGCTCCCTCTGCGATGGCAAGATAAGGTCCGCAACCTTACCCTTGTAATGTGGATCAAGGAGGGTTGCCAGCCAGTATTGGTCCTTCTCCTTGATGCCACGAATACGAGGATCCTTACGCAGGCTTTGCAGAATCAGGGAGGCCATGCAGCGTAGGTTTGCTGAGGCATTCGGTCCGGAGTCCTCTGGGTCACTAAGGACGATATCGTCCGCAGCCACCTCCTCCCAGCCACGTACAAGTCCATGTGTTTCTTGGGACTGATCCCTTAAAGACTGCTGCTGATGCTGAGTGCCAGGCTCCACCTCCATACTGACACAATCCTCCTCCTTCTCGTCCTCTTC
Organism: Lithobates clamitans; assembly: GCA_037952925.1. NCBI lineage: Eukaryota > Metazoa > Chordata > Amphibia > Anura > Ranidae > Lithobates > Lithobates clamitans. The sequence continues at coordinate 490,267 of JBBGZY010001824.1, forward strand.
CTGTGTGATCGGTGGGCACGCAGGAACACTGTCTGGCTAAAGGGGGCCTTGAGAGCTAAGGAAGTCCTCCTCATCCTGCCTCTGTTCTGCCTCAAGTGCCCTGTGCATTATTCCACGCAGCATGTGCTCCAACAGGTGGACAAGGTGGACAGTGTCACTGATGCATGCACTGTCACTGCTCACCATCCTCGTGACCTCCTCAAATGGTGACAGGACAGTGCATGCATCCCTGATCATGGCCCACTGGCGTGGGGAAAAAAACCAAGCTCCCCTGACCCTGTCCTGGTGCCATAGTCGCACAGGTACTTATTGATGGCCCTCTGCTGCGTGTGCAGCCGCTGCAGCATGGCCAACGTTGAGTTCCACCTGGTGGGCATGTCACAGATTAGGCTGTTCTTGGGCAGGTTAAACTCCTTTTGGAGGTCTGCCAGCCGAGCACTGGCATTATATGACTGGCGGAAATGCACACAGACTTTCCTGGCCTGCCTCAAGACATCCTGTAAGCCCGGGTACCTGCCCAAGTACCGCTGCACCACCAAGTTAAGGACGTGAGCCAAACAGGGCACATGGGTCATTTGTCCTTGTCGGAGGGCAGAGAGGAGGTTGATGCCATTGTCGCAAACCACCATTCCTGCCTTAAGTTGGCGTGGCGTCAACCACCTCTGAACCTGCCCCTGCAGAGCTGACAGAACCTCTGCCCCAGTGTGGCTCCTGTCCCCCAAGCACACCAGCTCAAGCACCGCATGGCATCTTTTGGCCTGCATACTTGCGTAGCCCCTTGAACAGCTACGGAGCACCGCTGGTTCCAAGGACAAAGCACAGGAAGAGGCCATAGAGGAAAAAGTAGAGGAGGGGGTGGAGGAGAGAGGTGTGTCACAATCATTAGTAGTGGCATTTTGGAGGCATGGTGGTGGAACAACCTCCAACACTACTGCACCTTGTCCTGCATCCTTCCCAGCAGCCAGCAGAGTCACCCAATGCACGGTGAAACTTAGGTAACGTCCCTGTCCATGCCTGCTGGACCATGAGTCAGCGGTAATATGCACCTTACCGCTGACCGCCCTGTCCAAGGGCCAAGACATTGCCTTCCACATGCCGGTAGAGAGCCGGAATCGCCTTCCGTGAGAAAAAGTGGCGTTTGGGTACCTGCCACTGAGGAACCGCACATTCCACAAACTCACGGAAGGGGACAGAGTCTACCAACTGAAAAGGCAGCAGTTGAAGTGCTAGCAATTTTGCCAAGCTAGCATTCAACCGCTGGGCATGTGGATGGCTGGGAGCGAACTTCTTTCGGCGGTGCAGCAGCTGGGGCAGGGAAATTTGCCTGGTACAATCTGACGTTGGTGTACCGAAAGCAGATTGCCCACAAGTACTTGGCTGTGACACACCTAAATCTACACCTTCATTCCTCTCAGTGTAGGTCTAAGAGAGGACTGAAGGTATAGTGGGGATGGAGATCTCAGCTGATGAGGAGCAAGGAGAGATCCTCTTTGTTCTTTGGTGTCGGTCTTTTAAATATGCTTGCCAACGAACTGCATGGCAGGTCAACATATGTCTGCTCAAGCACGTGGTGCCCAAGCATGAGATGTTTTGGCCACACGAGATACGCTTAAGACATATGTTGCAAATAGCAGCGGTGCAATCTGATGCACTCGTCTCAAAAAAGACCGACACCAAAGAACTTTTTGAATAACGCGCAGAGACTGCAGCGCCCTGCACATGCGGAGCTTTGGGGTGTGATGCAGTCAGTGTGCTGCCCTTAGGCTGGCCCCTGGAGGGCATCCTGCCTCATCGGTGATGTGCCGCCTCCTCCTCCTCCTTCTCTCGCCTATCAGGCACCCACGTTGAGTCAGTGACCTCATCATCCCCTCCCTCCTCATCACTGGAGCAAACCTGGCAGTATGCTGCAGCAGGGGGAGCATGACTGCCAGATTGCTGTCCTTCTTGGGCACCCCCTCTGTCCGTGCTCACGTTACTGCCTTCATCTAACTCAGTATCATCATCAGAGCCTTCCAAACGCTGGGCATCCTCCTGGAGCATGTACCCAACACTGTGGTCAAACAGTTCGAGGGACTCCTCAGGAGGACATGGTGGGGCTAGGGAAGGAGTCACTGATGACATTGAGCCGAGGGAAGAGGCCGCTGCTTTGCCAGACAAAGTACCCTGAGCATGGGTGAGAGAGGATGAGGAGGATGAGGACGGCTTGGTCATCCACTCGACCAAGTCTTCCGCATGTTGCAGCTCAACACGGTCAGCTGCTGAAAAAAAGGCCAAGTGCGTCCCACGGCCACGTGCTGATGAGGATGCACCGTCTCCATGACCAGCACTGTTGCCTCTAGACACAGAGCCTGCTTGCCCTCTTTTATTGGCTTATGACTGTCTGCCTCTCCTTGTTGCCTGCCTGTAGTATGAGAACACCACCAACCTTCTACAGGTAGCTTTAGCTGAACACTGTGCAGAGCTCGCAAAAAACTAACTTGTAGCTTATTTAGCTGCCTGCCGTAGTGATAGGATCAGGAAAACACCACCAACCTTCTACAGGTAGCTTTAGGTGAACACTGTGCAGAGCTCGCCAAAAAATAACTTGTAGCTTATTTAGCTGCCTGCCGTAGTGATAGGATCAGGAAAACACCACCAACCTTCTACAGGTAGCTTTAGGTGAACACTGTGCAGAGCTCGCACTACACTAACTTGTAGCTTATTTAGCTGCCTGCGGTAGTGATAGGATCAGGAAAACACCACCAACCTTCTACAGGTAGCTTAACACTGTGCAGAGCTTGCAAAAAAATAACTTGTAGGTTTAGCTGAACACTGTGCAGAGGTCGCACTACACTAACTTGTAGCTTTAGCTGAACACTGTGCAGAGGTCTCACTACACTAAATTGTAGCTTTAGCTGAACACTGTGCATAGGTCGCACTACACTAACTTGTAGTTTTAGCTGAACACTGTGAGCAGGACGCACTACACTGACTTGTAGCTTTAGCTGAACACTGTGCAGAGGTCACACTACACTAACTTGTAGTTTTAGCTGAACACTGTGAAGAGGACGCACTACACTAACTTGTAGCTTTAGCTGAACACTGTGCAGAGGTCACACTAAACTAACTTGTAGCTTTAGCTGAACACTGTGAGGAGGACACACTACCCTAACTTGTAGTTTTAGCTGAACACTGTGCAGAGGTCACACTAAACTAACTTGTAGCTTTAACTGAACACTGTGAGGAGGACGCACTACACTAACTGTAAATAGTCTAGCTGCCTAATTGTGGTACTAATAGGATCAAAAGAACACCAGAAATTTTCTTCAGGTAGCTGTAAATACTGTAACAAGACAAGCCTGCCTGTCAGTAGGAAGATAACAGGAACGGATCTAGCTAAACTGAATACAGTGTATATATATATATATATATATATATATATATATATATATGCAACACCTGTGATGCATATATATACACAATACACTATAAGTGCAGCTAACTCACTGACTGTCCTGCCTAATCTAGCTAACTCAAATGAAATGACACTGTCTCTCTCTCTCTAACTAAGCATGCCGGAACACTCTACATAGGGCTGCCATGAAGGCCACCCTGGCTTTGGCCAATTACAGCTCTCTCTACGGACGGCACTGTGATTGGCCAAGCATGCGGGTCATAGTGCATGCTTGGCCAATCATCAGCCAGCAATGCACTGCGATGCCGCAGTGAATTATGGGCCGTGACGCGCCACACGAATTTGGCGTGAACAGCCCATATTGTTCGCAATTTGGCGAACGATCGAACAGCCGATGTTCGAGTTGAACACGGGTTTGACTCGAACATGAAGCTCATCCCTAATTATAGGGGTATTTTTATTTAAAAAGTATAATTTCGTCCGGAACACCACTTTAACTCCACTTTTTGGGAACAGTCTTATGTACATTGGTATTGCAGGGATTTTTTTTACAAACTTTCTTAGGCCCCTTTCACACTGGGGCAGTGGGTGCATCGGTGGTAAAACGCAGCTATATTTAACAACGTTTTACCGCCAATTTGGCGGCGCTATTCGGCTGCTAGCGGGATGCTTTTACTCCCCCGCTAGCAGCGAAGAAAGGGTTAAAACCACCGCAAAGCACTGCTACAGCAGCACTTTGCCGGCGGTATAGCTGCGCTGCCCCATTGATTTCACTTCACTGCCCCAAAGATGCTGCTAGCAGGACTTATTTTAGCGTCCTGCCAGCGCACCGCTCCAGTGTCAAAGCCCTCGGGTTTTTCACATTGGAGACACAGCAGCGGCTCTTTCAGAGGGCTATGCAGGCGCTATTTTTAGCGTTATAGCGCTTGCAAAGCCCCCCAGTGTGAAAGGGGTCCTACAGATTTCATACCTTTTGTTATTCTGAAGTAAAGCTGTTTGTCTGTCTATGTTGTGCACTTTAGCCACTGAATTTAAATGGGAGCGAGTGATTTGATTTCATAATATCTATCAGCTACTGCTTTCCCCAAATTGAAGTATCTCACCAAAATGTATATAGAAGGATGTGGTCAGTGGTCACTAGGAGGGGCTGGGGCACAGGCACCTAGAGGCCTAAGGCCGGTGTCTTGCAGAGAAAGTTCCCCCGGAGGATAAGGACCCCCCCCCCCTGTACTGCACATGCGCTGTGCTTGCGCAGTACAAACTACTACGGTGATGCCGAAAATTGCCGAACCTAAACAGCTGTGAGTGAACTCTACACCGCTCATGCGAAATTAACATGACATTGTAGCAGACGATGCCGCACGCTCCCGATGCTCGGGCTACTCTGCAAGGAGCGGGTCTATTATTACGGTCTATTATTACTGTTAGATCTGTAAGCATCCGCCCCTTACAGGATATAACAGTAATAATAGACACGCCCCTTGCAGAGTAGCCCGAGCATCGGGAGCGTGCGGCATCGTCTGCTACAATGTCATGTTAATTCCGCATGCGCAGTGTACAGCTCACTCACAGCTCCTTATGTTCGGCAATTTTCGCCAGCTCCGTAGTCCTTCGTACTGTGCAAGCGCTGCGCCTGCACAGTACTGGGGGTCCTTATCTGCCGGCCGGAACTTTCTCGGCAGAACACCGGCCCTGGGAAGGGCTATGGAGTGAGAGAGAACATAAAATCAGAATAACTTTAATTTTTCCCCCTAATTCAACCCCACAGATACAGAAAAACCTCAAATGATGGGCCAAGACAAGCCAGTGGTAGTGCACAACCACAGCAAACTATTTGCACTGCTCTTTTAACCACTTCAGCCCCTGAAGATTTGGCTGCTCAATGACCAGGCCATTTTTTGCATTTCGGCACTGCGTCACTTTAACTGACAATTGCGCGGTCGTGCGACGTTGCACCCAAACAAAATTGACGTCCTTTTTTTCCCACAAATAGAGCTTTCTTTTGGTGGTATTTGATCACCTTTGCAGTTTTTATTTTTTGCGCTATAAACAAAAAAATGAGCGACAAGTTTGAAAAAAACACAATATTTTGTACTTTCTGCTATAATAAATATCCCCATTTTTATTTAAAAAAGGCACATTTTTTCTCAGTTTAGGCCGATATGTATTCTTCTACATATTTTTGGTACTAAAAATTGCAATAAGCATATATTGATTGGTTTGCGCAAAAGTTATAGCGTCTACAAAATACGGGATAGATTTATAGCATTTTTATTATTTTTTTTTATACTAGTAATGGTGGCGATTTGCGATTTTTATTGGGACAGCGACAATATGACGGACACATCGGACACTTTTGACACATTTTTGGGACCATTGGCATTTATACAGCGATCAGTGCTATAAAAATGCACTGATTACTGTAAAAAATTTACTGGTGGTGAAGGGGTTAACACTAGAGGGTGATCAAGGGGTTAACTGTGTTCCCTTTCTGTGTTCTAACTGAAGGGGGGAGGGGACTTTCTAGGGGAGATGACAGGTCGCTGTTCATACTTTGTATGAACACACGATCAGTCTCTTCTCCCCTCAGAGAACCGGGATCTGTGTGTGTTGTCGGTGTGTCACGAGCGATCGCGGGAGCCCGGCGGTCATCGCGCCTGCAGGGCACTCGCATCGGCTCCAGAGGCGAGCAGCAGGCGCACACGCGCACCCCTAGTGGCCACAGGGCAAAGCGATGTAACATAACATGGTTTCACCCAGCCGTGCCATTACTGCAGCAGCTGGTCGGCAAGTGGTTAAACACAAATTTTCTAGAAACCCCCTGTCTGAACAGCGATACTTTTTACATAGGTAGATCGCAATTCTGTCTCTCTCCCCGATGATGGATGTACACAGTGCCAAAAAGGGAGAACGCACAACTCCAACATTCTGCTGAACCAGAATAAATAATAGCCAGTCTGGCTGGTGTGTAATTTGATGCAATAGTTTAAATTGAATGAGAGGATCCCTGGACGACACCAGGCCCCGAATGGAGCAATCCCACGTATCATCCCATTCATCCCAGTCATCAACCGACATAACTTTAACAAACTGAAATAACAATTTGTTAGAGACCAGATATGATGTATGCATTGTTCCTAGACTGTTTACAACAGGTCATTTATGACAGAGCCTAATTAGATGTCTCTTGCAGACCCTGCTAGTGGAGGTTTATGTTGGATAACTTCTGCTGGCTCTGCCTGTAGGGACAAATCATCTGCATTGTCATGGATACTTCCTTTCATTTAAACTATATTGGTGGCCATGTACCTCCACCCCACTTCCCTCCCTATGTCCATTCCCAGGTTGCCCAGATGACACACCTGTATCTTTACACAGTACCTTGGTTGGTCCAAGGAATCTGGTTGATGAATCCTGGGTGTCCTCAGAAGGTGCACAGTATAAGACTAGGGTCTCCAGAGCTGAGTCTAATATACTGGTATGGGAATCCCGTCCGAGACAACAACCTCTATCATCCCACTTCCTGCCCCCAGTTTGATAAAAACCATTGCACAGGGTAAACATGAGTGGGAGTGTAGGAAATTTCTTTGGAACAATGTCTTTTTCGTCCACCGGCTCAAGGTGAACTAAGGTGACTTCTGCACCAGTGTTTCCGAAGCTTATAATGGTTTGGTTGCCCATAATGACAAGCTGTAGGTTGGTATCGTTGCCTTTGCTTTTTCACTGACAAACAGCAAAGAAAAAGGGACAGTGGCCGGCAGGTCAGGTGGTGTCAGTTTCTTCTGCCCAGGGCAGGTGTTCCTGAAGAGTCCAGGCTTGCCACAAGCATAGCACCTGTGGCTATTAGCTGGTGCTGGCTTTTTACCAGAAGCTCCAAGGCAAGTAGCCAGGATAGACAAGTATCTTCCGGCTTATACTCTCCCGAAAACCATGGGGCACCCAATTTTTCTATCATGTCCACATAGCTTCCAACTGTTCCTCCTTTGCGACCAAATCCCTCTGTCCTTCCTGCAGCCTTAGATGTCCCTCTTTTTGTTCTAATGTGTACATCTCTTTATAAGATGTACTGCTTTACTACCAAAAGTATTACGCTACCCTAAAGTTTTTCATTCAACCTCCATATTACTGCATTTGCCAAAGTCAATATAATGGAAAAAAATTGAGGTCAAAAAAGCACTTGTGTGTTTATAGAATTATTTTAGGCATATTAAATCTTTGTGGTCTGTGTAACTGGGGCCATGGCAGAGATGTGTCCTTTGCCTCCATACTGTATGCTAAAACGATGTCTCTCTTTATCATTTCAGGAGGAGAAATGATAAAGAGGAGGGTATGCTGTATGGGTCCCTATGTCCAGTACACAATTATGTCCTCCCACTACCCCAAACCTCCAGGACTTACCTACCCTCCAATGCCCTATCCCCATCTAACTTTTCACTTTTTCTTCCCTCCTCCTCCAGGTTTTTCTTACCCATTTAACTCACATTCTCATGTTAGGACATGCTGCCTACCTCAAATACTGTAATGCTGGGATACTTTACTGCACCGTGTATGTAATTGCTACTATACTCAAATGTATCTCAAGGTGCACATGTACTACCACTGTTACTTACCCTTAATATTTACCCGTATTTATTGGCGTAAAACACGCACCCTAATTTTTAGAGGGGTGGAAAAAAACTTACATTTTAAATAATGGACTTTGAAGCAAAATAAGGGTCAGTGGCCATTAATACAGCCTAATCAGTGCCCATCTGCAGCCTCACCATTGCCCATCATTGTAGTCTGATCAATGCCCATTTGGAGCCTCAGCAGTGCCCATCTACAGCCTTGCCATTGCCCATCATTGCAGCCTGCTCAGTGCCCATCTGCAGCCTCACCAGTACCTGTTAATGTAGCCAGTGCGGATGTAGACAGAGCCAGATCTTCTGTGTACTCGGCTCAGCTCAGGACTCAGCTCGCAATCCGGGACATGTGACATGCTAGGAGCCGTCCAGGAGGGGGTACTGGGCCTGACTGCGAGCCGAGCTGAGCCGAGATGAGCCGAGTACACAGGAGATCCGGTGTCCTGTCGAGAAATGTCCCCCATCGGATAGGTGCAGCGCTTGCGCAGTATGGAGGACAAAGGAGACGCCGAAAGTCTCCGAAGATTAACAGCTGTTCATCAGCTCTACACCGCGCCTGCGCACTTAATACTACATTGTGTCACACGCTCCCGATGATCCTATAACTCTGCAAGGGGCGGGGTGTGCCTACACAATGGCCAGAGATGGGGCGGTGACAAGAACGGGTAGTTCAATGTTACAATCCACCAAACCCGCCCATCAACATTGCTAAACCCCCCCTTCAGTTCTGTAAACACGCCCCCCCCAAAGATACGCCCATTTCACAAATCCACCCCCACAAGCATCGGGAGCGTGTGACACAATGTAGTATTAAGTGCGCAGGCGCCATGTAGAGCTGATGAACAGCTGTTAATGTTCGGAGACTTTCGGCATCTCCTTTGTCATCCGTACTGCGCAAGCGCTGCGCCTGTGCAGTGCAGGGCGGACACTATCCGATGGAGGGACCTTTCTCGTCAGAACACCGGCTCTGTCTAATTTGACGGCGCTCGTCCCCTCCTTCCCCTCCGAGGCAGCACTATGTCGGCGTATAACATGCACCCGCTATTTTCCCCCTATTTTCAGGGGGGGAAAGTGCGTGTTATACACCAATAAATGCAGTAATTAAAACATTGAACCTGGACTTCCCATTGCAGAAATGAATTAATAACATATAGATAGGTGATAATATAGGACACGGCTTTAACCTTCCTGTAATACTTTGCATTGTGAGTGATCTATTGTCTGAACAGTGCCAGTATGTTTTAAATGAACTGTCAGATCTTCAGGGCTCTCTTCTGGCAAATCCAGTTGTGTTTGGTTTGACAGTCATCCTTATTATATCCAGCACCTGCTTCCAACCATGCACAGTTTCCTGAAGATCCTGATAGATGAAATCTGTGTAATAAATAACAATAAGTAGTTATGAGTATCTATTGTTTTCTGGCTGGAAAGCATGCATATTTTTAGTGTAGATGTGGCACCCTCCTCCTAGATAGGTTGCTAGGTATTTGGAAAATCTAACTTTGGAGCAGTTATTGCTTTGGGTTGTTCTGGACTTCACCAGCTGCAGCTTTGATTGTTTCCCCCTGTCTTCTGGGAGGATTCTAGAATGTAGTGGGTTGGAAAAGGCAAATCAGCAACCTGAATATTTATGTTGTCTCAGCCAATCCCTGGGGAAATGGTACCCAGTAGGTGGCTGGAGAGTACAAATATAGTCTGGGCCAACCCTGTTCTTGTCCAGTAGAAGAAGCCTTCTAGGCAGTCCAGCTGAAGTTCTATATGTGCTCATTGAGGTCCCAGCTATGTCAGAGTTGGGGAACCTAATTTTTGGAGAATCTTTTAAACTAATCAAGGGATTTCACTGGGAATCTGGTCTGGAGAGCTCAAGGGTGAATGTCTGGCTGATATTGGAAGGAGGCATCCAGTTATCCAGGGACATTGTGAGTACAGACCTGAATCTAGGATCCTTATAACTGTTTTTTGTTTTCCTTTTGTATACAAGTGCCAATGGTTGCCCTGACTGGGACATATCTTACCAAAAATCTCAGTGCTGGCCATTCCCTTATTCCCTGCCATAAAGATTGTTGTGAAGAGTGTCCTTCTGTTAGGCTACTTTCACACTGAGGCATCGACGGTGGTGCCAGCAGCGGTAAAGAGCCGCTATATTTAGCGGCGCTTTACCGTCGTTTTATTCGGCCACTAGCTTTTAACCCCCGCTTGCGCCAGAAAAAGGGTTAAAACCGCCCGCAAATGGGCAGGGGCGCTTTAGGAGCGGTGTAGACACCGCTCCTAAAGAGCTGCAAAGATGCTGCTTGCAGGATTTTTTTTATTGTCCTGCAAGAGCACCGCTCCAGTGTGAAAGCCCTCGGCTTTCACATTGGAGTGAGAAGAGAGGCTCTTTCAGGGCACTTTGCAGGCGCTATTTTTAGCGTTATAGCGCCTGTAAAGCACCTCAGTGTGAAAGTAGCCTAATTGCATGGTGTTACTGGAGTATCACATACCTTCCTGCACCCCATTCAAGTTTAACCTGCAATAAAGAATAAAAAGACAACCCCTAGACTGATCATTGAGCTAGATAGAGTGACTGTTGTTGTGAGCCTGGCTACCTCCGTACTTATCTTGGCGAAAAAAATTTGGGCAAACAGCAGCACCTTTGGGGGTGAGCACAACATGAAGAAGAGTCACTTACAGGCTGGCATTATAGTGCCGACCGTCCATCCATCTCCATCCATCTCTATCTCTGTACAGACCAATCCAGAACACTTGATATGATGGTCCTTTGCTGGATCTTCTTATAAAGTCCTGGGACAACAGAACATCATCTGTCACAATCGGACACACACATTGGATAGAAGTCTGAAGATCTGTCTATTCCATCATTTCTACAAAAGGGCTATTGTGGACAAATGTCACCAGAAAAAAAAAAAAGGATCTATGAACTGCAATTATTTGCCAGTTTCCTGAAGTTTCATTGGAAACACAAAATGTGTACAGTAAATGTCTATTCTTCTGTAATAAATTAATCAAAGATCACACACAATATAAGTGTTATTTCCTACATCCAGGAAGTACCATCCAATAAGACCCAGCACCCTCTCATGTGTAATGGATGATCTTTTTGGTAGATAAAATTGTTACTTTCTATGGAAAGATGTTTTGTTCGGTCTGACTACTGTATGTATAACCTGAACATAACAGAGAATCATGTTACATAAAAGAGAACAGTGTATCATCCAAATCAAATTGTATGGCACATGGACAGGAGGAGATTCAGAGCCCTCCATAGACACAATGTGAAAATTGGCTGAACCAATCATGGCATGAAGCTGGGTGAATATTATATATGAATAAATGTGAGAGAGAAATAGGTCATCATGATAAAAGAGTTCTGTCCTCCCAGGTCATTTCAAAGTTTACCCTTTTAAAGACTATAGCGGAAGGTACACATTACGGTCAGACTATACTGTACAATCAGCTATAGATTTACCAAAACATTGTAATATAATCAGTTCACCCTTTATACTTTTTATACCCAAATTGGACCAGAGCAATTTTTGACGGCCGGGCGGTGGCTTTCCCGTTCTGAGTGGACATCATATTACGTCCTTCAGAATGGGCCGCTCAAGCTTTCCCCCGGGTCGGAAACTGTGATGATCCGTGGTATAGTGTACCCCGGTCACGGTCAACAGCCTATGAAGTACGCTCTTTACCATGTGATCAGCTGTGTCTAATCACAGCTGATCACAGTGAAAATAGGAAGTGGCAGTTATCAGCATTCCTCTCCTTGTGCTGACAGCGCATCAGGAGAGGAAAGCCAATAAGCGGCCTTCTTCACAGGGAAGATCTGCACTGATAAACAGTGCAATCATTGCCAGTAAGTGAACATTAGTGATGCCTGTCAGTGCCCATCAGTGCCACCTATCAGTACTGTCTATCAGTGCCCATCAGTGCCGCCCATCAATGCATATCATTGCCTATCAGTGTCCACAAGTGCTGCCCATCAGTGCCGCTTATTAGTGCCCATAAGTGCCGCCTATCAGTGTCCATCAATGCCACCTATCCGTGCCCATCAGTGCCGCATATCAGTGCCACTGATCAGTGCTGCATATTAGTGCCTCCTCATCAGTGCAGCCTAATCAGCGCACATCAGTGAAGAAGAAAAATGTTTTTTCTTTCAAAAAAAGTTGGTCTTTTTCATTTGTTTAGCAAAAAATAAAAAACCCAGTGGTGATTAAATACCACCAAAAGAAAGCTCTATCTGTCTCAAAAAAAATGATAAAACTTTTTTATGGGTACAGTGTTGCATGACCGCACAATTGTCAGTCATAGTGCGACAACGCTGAAAACTGGCCTGAACAGGAAGGGGCGAAAGTGCCCTGTATTAAAGTGGTTAAAAGATTTGATGAGATTCCAGACATCCAGCGCACCGCAACAAAGACACTGAGCAGCGTTCCAAAAAACTATTTCCAGGAATGGCAGTGGGACAGTCTTCTAGAAAAGTGCAGCACTTCACAAGGGGACTACTTTGAAGGTGACAACAGCAGCTAGTTTATAGGCTTGCAAACAATTTTTTTTTTTACAGTCCATTCCAGGATTAAATGGTCACACCTCATGAATGCAATAAACAATACAGCTCACATCTATTGCCATGTTATACCATACCCGTTGTTCCAGGTCCTCTATGACCAGTAGATGGGCTCCCATCCCTTCACACACTTCGCGGCTCTCATTCCATGTTCTGTATTCTCCTCCAAATGAAATGTTATAACAATTCTCTCTGTGCCACAACCAGCCATTAGGACAAAGTCTACATCCTAGAAGAAAATATTTGAATTGCATTCAAAATCCAAATAAAATCATGTATGTAAACCCTGTTCTTCAAAATCCAGTTGTCTTACCCAAACAATGGCAGCTAACATGGAAATAATATAATAAGTGCAGCTCTCAAATAATACTGAAAATAAAATAATCGATTAAAATACAATCTATCAACTTGTGCTTAAAAGCAATTAAATAAACAAAAACTGTGCTGAAACCATATATTGTTTAAAATAATCAGTCCAAAATTCTTCAAAACACTTTTTGTGCCTCCACCATCCAAATGTGCTCTTCAAACTTATTCTCACAGCAAGAATCCTCTCCACCAGCCCAGAGTTCTCTGACAGCAAATCTGCTCACCTTGGAACTGACCTCTGAGAAAGCAAGAGGTCAAAAGCAGGCAATATAGAGTAAGATAGAGGACAACTTCACGTCTCCATCCACAGTTGGAAGAACTAGGATATTATGCTGGAGATTTCAACCCAAACCCATCCACCAGATAAATGTAACAGATGCCCCTCAAAATCAAACCAGAGAATCAATAGTGTGCTACTAGTGTTAGTGCAGGCAAATTTACCGTATATACTCGTGTATAAGTCGATCCGAGTATAAGTCGTGGCCCCTAATTTACCAAAAAAAAACTGGGAAAAAATTATTCACCCGAGTATAAGACGAAGGTGAGAAACACAGCAGCTACTGTAAGTGGAAAAAGAGGGTCAACAATGCCCATCTGCAGCTGCATGCCTCCCTGTGTCCTGTGCAGCCTACCTGTATCCTGTGCATGTGTCCTGTGTCCTGTACATGTGCATGTGTCCTGTACATGTGTATGTGTCCTGTATATGTGTCCCTGTGTCCTGTACATGTGTCCTGTACGTGTGTGTGTCCCTGTGTCCTGTACATGTGTATGTGTCCCTGTGTCCTGTACATGTGTCCTGTGTCCCTGTGTCCTGTGCATGTGTCCTGTGTCCTGTACATGTGTCCTGTACATGTGTATGTGTCCTGTGTGCATGTGTCCTGTGTCCTGCGTCCCTGTGCAGCCTACCTGTGTTCTGTGCAACCTCCCTGTGGCGATCTCCATCCTCCCTGTGGTGATCTCCATCCTCCGATCAGCGTGTGATCATACACTTCGGTGGCCATTCCACTGTTCAAAAGCCGCGCCTCCTCCTCGTCTGTGATAGGCAGAACACTCAGCATTCAGCAGTCAGCCTATCACGGACATTCTCTCATTCTCATACCACGGACGAGGACGAGAGAATGTCCGTGATAGGCTGTACACTGACTGCTGGGAAATGGAGTGTTCAGCCTATCACAGCAGGAGGCGCGGCTTTTGAAAGCTGGAATTAGCCTCCGAACAGTATTATCACACGCCGGCCGCCGTCTGCCTGCATGACACGCTGATCATGCAGACAGATGGCAGTGACTCGAGTATAAGTCGAGGGGGCACTTTCAGCCCAAAAAAAGGGCTGAAAAATTTGACTTATACTCGGGTATATACGGTAAGTTATGACTCCTAGCTAGTTTGTGAGTCAGAAATTGGGTCAGGTTTACTGTAGATCAGGCTGGATGGCTTCACAGTAGGCAGGTCTCTGGTATCTCCCCCTGGATCTAGGAGTTTGGAGAAACCTCTAGAAGTTAGTGGGCAGAGCCCAGGAGGGTCTGATCTGCATACTTGAGGGAACTTGGCCAATCCCTAGGCAGAATGTCCTGGCAGGGTGGCTGAGTCAGCCAGTAAATATGGTGGAGCCATGCCAGCAAGGGGGTTGGGTGGAATATGAAGTTCTGAGGAGGCTGTTGGTGGCCTGTAAGGTGTAAGGGGATCCTTGGGTCTGGGGGGGGGGGGCTCCACCTCCAGGCTGGGCGGGCAAGGGAGATCTTATCAGCATCTCAGTTTGAGGAGGAATCTTGCCTATGGAGCAGCAGGGAGCAAAGAGGACAGAGTGAGTACATCAGCAAACCCAGGGATTCACAAGCGAAGAGACTGCCACATGTAGCAAGCTTTCAGGAGGACAGCACTGTGCTTAACCCTTTCCTATCTCTTGCCCTGGGAGATCTTCAGAGCAGCCAGGTGGGCTGGTGGACAAGCAGCCAGGAGAGCTGATAGTTCCTGCAGGCAGTAGAGCTGGGAGCAGTTATATAGGGTAAAGGAGATACTCCTGTATGCAGCTTACAACATACTGTGCTATTTTCTAAAGGAGATTGAGAGCTCCTAGTCCTCAAGGGACTTATGCTTTTGACCAATAAAGACACCGTCGGTGTCCAGAAAGGAGGACAGGTCAGGATTTTGTACATAGGAAACAAGTTATCCCTATTCATTGTTCCAGTCAAGTTGGGCATCCCATAACCCCTTTACCCCCACCAAGTTTATACCCCTAATAAAACAAGACCAAGCTCAGAGACTGTTTTCTTGTGTCCAGATGAGAGTAGAAAATGTTATGTGGGAATAGGGGGGCCAGTTAGTAGCAGCCCCTACGGGGGTACTGCTACAAATATTTATTGATCAAAAGCACACACAAACTACTTGTATTTTGAGTTAAAAATGTAGTATATTTTTTAAATGAATCCACAAGTATGGAGAATGGGGATCTCAACAAGTGATCTTGACTTGCGATCCTCAGTCTCATCACATGCAGAGGTCGGTGCAAGATGACCCCTGAAGATGTCGCATTGGACGAAACATGTCGGAGCGGAGACTCTGTGCAGATGTCACACTGCTGCACAATCTGGGTCGGTGGCATCTTTACATGTGACTTCCAAGTGGCCTTTTGATATAGATGCAAAGTATGGGATTTCATTTCAATAAAATACTACAATATTGCAGTACTTATTGGCTCTGAGGCAATCTTTATATAATAGAGCTTGGACCGAGATTTGGCATTGAGAGGAGACGATTGTGGATGAAATTATACATTACCTGAGACGATCCCTACTTAAGATAATATACTGTGCTGGCTATATTTATAGTAGCATCCATTTTTGGTGAGTGTGCATTTCATGAGGTGGTGGTGCTTGCTGCTTTATGAAGGATTTGTCATCAGTTTGGATTGATCTGTGGAGGACTCACAGTCCACAGGCGATTTGTTGGACTATTCATCTTAAGAACTCTATGCACTTTTTATGTACATAGGCACTTTTTTGTATATTGGTACCCAAGCACTTTTATTTCATATACATAGTTACATAGTAGGTGAGGTAAAACAAGAACCCTCTACGTAGTTTAAGGTTAAACCTCTTTTCTTCTAATTTTAATGAGTGGCCACGTGTCTTGTTAAACTCCCTTCCGCGAAAAAGTTTTATTTCTATTGTGGGGTCACCAGTACGGTATTTGTATATTGAAATCATATCCCCTCTCAAGCGTCTTCTCCAGAGAGAATAAGTTCAGTGCTCGCAACCTTTCCTCATAACTAATATCCTCCAGACCCTTTATTAGCTTTGTTGCCCTTCTTTGTACTCGCTCCATTTCCAGTACATCCCTCCTGAGGACTGGTGCTCAGAACTGGACAGCATACTCTAGATGCGGCCGGATCAGAGTCTTTGTAGAGCGGGACAATTATCGTTTTATCTCTGGAGTTGATCCCCTTTTTTATGCCAATATTCTGTTTGCTTTGTTAGCAGCAGTTTGCATGTCATTGCTGAGCCTATCATCTACTAGGACCCCCAGGTCCTTTTCCATCCTAGATTCCCCCAGAGGTTCTCCCCCCAGTGTATAGATCATTCATATTTTTGCCACCCAAATGCATTATTTTACATTTTTCTACATTAAACCTCATTTGCCATGTACTTGCCCACCCCATTAATTTGTTCAGATGTTTTTGCAAGGTTTCCACATCCTGCGGAGAAGTTATTGCCCTGCTTAGCTTAGTATCGTCTGCAAATACAGAGATTGAACTGATATATTTTTTTTCTTCTTATTTGCATAGTGCCCTTTTTTGTTTATATTGCACTTTATATGAATATTGTTTGGATAATCTGATGCAATATACCGTATTTATCGGCGTATAACACGCACCCCAAGTTTAGGAGGGAATTTTAAGGAAAAAAGCCTCACATTTAAATGCCCATCAATGCAGCCTTGTCAGTGTCACTGCATTTCGAAAATGGCGCTGCCAGCGCCGAGATATACAAAGCTAGCTCTTCTCGGCTCCTCTCGTAGTCCCGCCCAGACTGGGCGTGACTGTGAGTGGAGCCGAGCGCCGCCCGTATACATACATAGCCGAGTGTACTGAGCTAGGTTCGGCTAGCTCTGCTCACAGTCACGCCCAGTTCCTGTGTTATGTCCATCATAGGGCAGGACTGGGCGTGACTGTGAGCGGAGCTAGCCAAACCTAGCCGAGTACACTCGGATATATATGTATATCGGCGGCCGGCTCGCTCCGCTAACAAATTTTTAAGGGGAAAAAAGTGCGTGTTATACGCCGATAAATACGGTAATTTATTTGGCACTGCATATGTTTATGGTTTTAAGATTTTTAAGGTACTGTATATCAATCCTTTAGGCTCGGTTCACACTAATGTAACCCAAAAGTCACGCAACTTACAGGGCGACTTTGCCGGACAACTTCGTGGCGACTTGAGTATTACTTTGATGCGACTTTGAAGTGACTTGTCTTGTGCAGGTATGCAGAGATAACAGCATACAGGAAGATGCCATGCACTGCCTGGGTAATCTTCCTGTAATCTCGGAACCAAATCATGTCAATATAGATGAGGATCTGACTTAGAGGTGACTTCCATTAAAGTCTATGGGCAGAAGTATGGTTGTCCCGATACCGATATCCATATCGGTATCGGTGCTGATACCGAGCATTTGCCCAAGTACTTGTACATCCGGTTGCTTCTCCTCCCGGCCAATCCAGCCTCAGGACCCGCTTCCTGTCCTGATTGGCCGGGAGGAGAAGCAGGAAGACATTAGCAAATGTTGATTTGCTAATGTCACAAGTGGGTGGGCTCAGGGTACAGTACTCTATGCCCTGAGCCTATCTTTTTTAAGCCAATTAGAGCATCCGACTCTAATCATGTGCTTCGCTAAATAAAAAAAAAAACGTAGAACCCTGCATGGAAATTTGGGGCCGGGCGCATAGATATTAGGGGGGCAGCGCCCCTGTGCCCCTTATGGATGGACCGCCGCTGGTAAGCAGATGTTAGTACCCCTTTAGAGGAGACCCCCTCTCCTGGGTGTGGTTGTATGAGGAGTTTAGGTAACTTTATAATATGGTGTGGGTGGGGTCCTTGGCAGGAGTATGGGAACTGGCTACTCCTGACTTACTCAATGGTAGGCTTGTCATCTGAAGAGGGGTAGGCCTTCAGGACCTAAGCCCAGAGAGACAGACTCCAAGTTAGGACCCACTGTAGGGGGACTCATGTAAGAGTTGGTGGCCCTGATGTGTTCTGCACTGATGGAAAAGAAATGTGAAGTTGCAAAACTTTTGTACCAAGTTGTTAACCAGTAAACTGTTGAAAAAGCAACGTGTGTGGCCATTCCTTTATTTGTAGAGGTGGGCTCTGAAGGGTCCTTGCAGAAGCACGAGGAGACGGTGAATGATGAAAGTGCCAATCCATTAGTATGTTTCAAGAATATTATTATTATTATTATTTTTATTATACAGGATTTATATAGCGCCAACAGTTTGTGCAGCACTTTACAAAATGAAGGCAGACATTACAGTTACAATACAATTTGGTACAAGAGGAATCAGAGCGATCTGCTTGTTAGAGCTTACAGTACAATCTAAGACATGTTATTCATCTTTTTTTAGTTCACAAAAATCATCCAATGTGTCTTGGGAGTTTCAGAGGTCCCCCATTTTTTTAGAGCTGAAAAAAACTAAAATTTGGACAAGTGTGATAGATATATACAGCGGTAAATTAAGGTGGGACTCAAAAGTACCCCCACCCAAGTTCTTTGTTGTATTTATAATGTCTAGATTTCAGATTTATAACTTTCTAGCCCCAGTGAAGCAAAGACTTTAAAACCCTAAATACATTGACAATTTTGTTGGATGCGATGAATAAATCAAACCCATTGTGAACACATATTGGTGGATTTGGTGATTTCATCATCTAACCTCTCCTCATTCTCACTTTTAGGTCAGGATTGAATCATATTGGTGGCTTGCATTTTTTTATAATAGTATGTAAGATACAGCAAGGAGTTTGCTGAGGGATTTCCAGCTTCTTATCTCAGAACCATTGGATTATTTGAAAAAGGTAGCAGTGGTGGGGGATTGGTTTAACATGACAATATCTGGATGAAAAATTAGTACTGAGGATATTGGCTGTGCTCCCTCTATGCATCTCATGGATTCATGTTCAGTGTTAGCTGAATTGTACAGTTTACTATTAAGCCGCAATAAGCATTGTCAAATATACAGAAAGGCCTGGAGCGAGGGCATGAAAAGGACTAGCAGAGGGCCGGCATGACAAGGTGATTTAATTTTTCTTTATTTCAGGTGAAAATGGAAATGTCATGGCAGCAAGGACGTGGCTGTGGTGGTCTTTGATAGTGGCAAGTAACCTACAAGATGGAAGTGTGGGGGACCCATCGGTGGTATGGGCCCACGGTGTATTCAGTTAACACAGGTTAACTGGTTGATGGTCATGGTGGCATTGCGGGAATGGGTTTGTCCCTAAGCTGGTGTGACACGGCTGAAGGCCTAACACAAAAGCCTGAGGTGTGGAAGTGGAATGGAATTATGTTGGGAAGTGCCGTCAAAGACCACCGCAGGGGAGTAACTGATATTATGGAATTTTCTGTTATGGTTAAAATGTTTATATATTTTGAATATTTGTGAATAAAAAGGCTGCTATGGCCAGTTATACTCCAGTTTAAGTGTGGTCTCGTTAATATGTAGGTAATGATAAGTGGGGAGGGTTTTGGAGAATGATAATGGTGGCAGTCTTATGAAGGTTGGACATCTTATCTACACTGGTCATGCCAATTTTTTCCAATGTTTGCCTACAACTTATAGTTCAGATCTTTGTTTCTATTCCAAAGATAGAAAAGTACCAACCCTGGGAGCCACCTACCAAGTCTGTGTTCAGGTCTGTAGATATTAGAGACATGGGAAAGTACACAAGTGTGAGCCGGACCTAACATTTGGAATTCTAATTGTTTTTTAAGTGTTACTTTTTTTAAATGCAGAGAGGGCACAAGACTTTCAAAATGTCTTCCAGGCCACAGCTGCTAACACTGTGGGGTTGATTTACTAAAGGGAAATAGACTGTGCACTCTGCAGTTGCTCCAAAGCTTAGTAAATGAGCAAAAGCTCTGCTGACTTCCATCATCCAATCCAGTGTTTCTCAACTCCAGTCCTCAAGGCACCCCAACAGGTCATGTTTTCAGGATTTCCCTCAGATGAAACAGCTGTGTTAATTACTAAGGCAGAGACACTGATCAAATCATCTGTGAAAAATAATGGGAAGCCTGAAAACATGACCTGTTGGGGCACCTTGAGGACTGGAGTTGAGAAACACTGATCCAATCATATGCAAGCAAAAATGCAGTTTTTAAAATTTTCTTGCATGTGATTGGGTATTCTTTGCAAAGTGGAGCTTTACCTCATTTACTAAGCTCTAGAGCAACTTTGAATCAACCCCTATGATATGCATTACTATGCTATCATGAGCTGCCCCCTACACTTTATCTTAACCGCTTTCAGACCACCCACAGCATTTGTACTCGGAGTCAATCTGTGATAGTGTAACAAGGAACAAAAAGCAACAAGAAGATAGACCTGCGTTGTGCCCTGGTCAAATGGTCAGTATGCCTAAAAGGGGGCAAAAATGACCAGTAGGATGAATATGATGCCAAATTATAGCCCACTGAAATTACGTATAAACTAACAAATAACAAATGCTTATGGTATCTCAAAAATGGCTCTGGGCCAAACCCAGAGAAACCAGACGACCTCCACCTACCCAATGGGCTGGGGTCCCTGGCACAAACACACCGAACCTGCTCCTATCACTTATGACCCAAACCGGGTATAAGCCTGCCCTGAGCACCTAGCTGGTACCCAACATGAAGGAGACCATGAGAATGTGATAGATACCACACGGGAAAATTTGACCCATGGTGAGAAGTCCGCTGATCACAGCAGGAGTGCTACTCTTCAAGAACCCTGAGGATGCTAATAGAATGCGCAGCAAATAAAGAAAGTCTGTCGGGGTCTCCAACAACATGAAAAGCTGAGCCCAACCAGAAACGCCCTGACAATGCCATGCCGATACGTGATAAAAGGGCCAAAAACCGAACCAAGTAGGAAGCCTACTGATCCTGACCTAAAGACTTGAGAATATTTGGAATCCACTAACCCCCTGAGCCTGTAAAAGCTGCTGGAGCTGCCATGCTGACTTAACATAGTTCCATGCTTCCGCCAATCCTAGCCAAAAGTAACTAGGAAAAAAAAGGTCGTGTGCATACCAGAGAGAAAAAACCAGTCCCCTGGTTAACCTACTCCGCGTAAGTGGCATGACACTGGGACAGCAACATGAACTACGAAAGAACATGAGCATGCCGAGAACCTGCGTCAGGAACGTGGCTGCATGAAAGAACGAAACACATGTATTATGCGAGCTACAAACCGTAAGCAGCCTAAGCACCGAAGCTGCAAGAAACCGCAAACTACATGAAAACCCCGGTAGCACGAGAACGTGAATGATAAACAGCGTGAGAAACATGAGAACGAGAGTAACCTTGGGAAAACATGAGAAAACCTAGAAGAACGAGAGAAACATAAGTGAGATTATCATAGAAACAACAAATTAAAAAAAAAAAAAAAAAACAAAAAAAAAAAAACACGTAAATTGCATGAGACACGAAAATTGCATGAGAAACGTAAATTGCATGAGAAACGTAAATTGCATGAGAAACGTAAATTGCATGAGAAACGTAAATTGCATGAGAAACGTAAATTGCATGAAATACATGAACAGCGTAAGAACAGATGAGGAGACTTGCCACCGAACAAGCCAATTAAAAACGATCACCTCAATCTGTCAACCCATAGACGTGATGGGTATTCAACAGTGGTAGAACATGAACAACCTAGCTGTTTGACAGCAACCAAATAACATACATAACAAGCAGCCCCAAGACATAATACCCCTGGTACCTGATAATGATGATGTGGGTGCAGGAATGGCAAGACCAATAGCGCAAGAATGTGAACCTAATGATGACACCCCCCTACTGTATGCAGTGAGTGAGCCCGAGCAACCTGCAGCGCCTGGACAGGAAATTAAAAACGAACACTCAGGGCTAAGATACCCACAGACAGAGGTGGGTAAAAGTAAAAGTGTAATGGTGAACGTGCACGTATGACGTATGGAAACAGGCGAGAAGATTGTGGGACAACAATCAATTAAAAAACGAAACCTCAGCCTGTACAGATCTGTAGACGTGACAGACCCTGAATATGAGCACTAGCTAACAGAAATGCAGCGAATGAAAAACTGTGACAAACATATGACATAAACATATATCATAAACGTAAAATACATGGGAACCCGAGGGAAGCAAGGAAAGCGAGAAAAGCCTGAGAAAGCGAGAAAAGCCTGGGAATGCGAGAAAAGCCTGGGAATGCGAGAAAAGCCTGGGAAAGCGAGAAAAAGCAATGGAAAACGAGAAAAAGCAATGGAAAACGAGAAAAAGCAATGGAAAACGAGAAAAAGCAATGGGAAAATGAGAGGCAATGGAAAACGAGAGAGGCAATGGAAAACGAGAGAGGCAATGGAAAATGAGAGAGGCAATGGAAAACGAGAGAAGCAAAAGGAAAAACGTGAGAATCAAGGAAACACGAGAGAAACAAACGTGAACACCAAGGGAAAAAAAAAACGTGAAAACATACAAAAAGTAAAACATGATAAATGTAAGAAACATGAAAAAGGCATAAGAAGGGACACATAGCACGAGAAACCTTAAATGCATGAAAACACTGAGAAAATTGCATGAAAACACTGTAAACTGCATGAAAACACCCGAAAGCAACATGGGAAAACGTGAGAAACATGGGAAAACGTGAGAAACATGGGAAAACGTGAGAAACATGGGAAGACGTAAGCATGAACAAACGTGCGAAGCATGGAAAACGTGGGAAGCGTAAGAAACATGGAAAACGTGTGAAACAAGAGAACACGTGAGAACCATGTAAGGCGTGAGTAACATGGGAAACACGAGAAATGTAAGAAACATGAATAGGCAAGAGAAATGACAAATTTCATAAGAAAACGAACATTGCATGAGAACACCGTAAATTACATGAGAACGTAAATTACATGAGAAACATAAATTGCATGATGAGAATCGTAAATAACATGAGAAACATAAATTGCATAAGAAAATGTAAATTGACCATAACAAAGCATAAAAGATGGAAAAATATGCATAAGAAACCACAATTTATAAAACCGTGAAATGCCTTAAAACGTGTAAAATGCATGAGAAACCGTAAAATGCATGAGAACCGTAAAAAACCTGAGAAACCGTAAAACCACAAGAAACCGTAAAAAATATAAACTGTAAAATGCATGAGAACCCATAAATTATATGAGAAACCATAACTCGCATGAGAAACCGTAAAAAACACAACAACCGTAAAATGCATGAGAATCGTAATCGTATGCGAAACTAACATGCATGCGAACCGTAAATAGCATGGAACCGTAAAAACGAATAAGAAATCGTAAAACGCATGTAAATCGTAAAATGCATGAGAAATCGTGAATAAATGAGAAATCGTAAATCGCATGAAACCATAAAATACATGAGAAACCGTAAATATAAATCGTAAAATGCATGAGAACCCATGAGAACTGTGAATCGCATGAGAAACCAAAATTATATGAGAAATTGTAAATTACATACCCCCAAAGGACCCTCACAGAAAAATAACGAGAGGACAGGCAATGAGCAAGTGTCCTGCCAACCCCCCAGCCTGAATTATCCCCTGAACCCTGTGCTTACACATGCGTACCGTAAATCCTCCTGAACCCGTCCTGCATGAAACCATGAAAAAAACATGAGAAACCGTAAATTGTATGAGAACTGTAAAAAGCGTGCAAAACCGTAAAATGCATGAGGAAACCGAAAAAAAAAAACGCATGGGAAAACCGCAAAATTAATGAGAAAACTGCAAAACGCATGAGCAAACCTGCAAAAAGCACGAGCAACCAAAAACACCTGAAAAAACTGCAACATGCATAAGAAACCGCAAATTGAAAGAAAGCGCAAAAAATGAAAGGGAAATCGCAAATAGCAAGAAACCATGAAATGCATACGAAACCGCAACCGATCAATAGGAGGCATGATTCCACACTCCGCACCATCACCAGAACAGGGGTGAATGGGAAACGCCAGCCCATGCAACCACCAATGACCCCCTGCCGCAGACAGAAGTGAAGGGAATCCCGTGATAGGGGACACAAATGGTCAACACTAATCAAAGTACCTGGAGGTGTAGGTGTGGTTCCTACCGGTGACATTCACCCCTCCTGTCCTGGGGATCACAACTCCACACTTTGGATCACCATGAGGCTAGGGAGAGAGGAGACCCTGCCCATACATACCTATGCTGTAACCTAATAGTGGTGACAGCAGACCCAAATACCAAAGACTAAATGCAATGACCTACACTATTACAACTGGACAAACATGGATCCCTGCTAGAAAAAAAAAAAATATTGGATTGCTTACCTGTATTCCAGGAATACAAACGTGCTATGCAGTGCTAATGACAGAGGCGGGACATTGTGACATATGAGACTTCTGCCATCATCTCCTGAAAACCCCCAAACACACTCCCCCCAACCTGCCACCCCAACACATGGTGCTATCTGAACCCCAAGCTGACCGGAGTAAAGTGAAAACGGATGGAAGAATACTACCCCTATCCCTGCGCCCGCAGCACACAAGACCCTGCCGCATGGTAACGCTGCCGAGACCTGCCACGACCACCGGGAGAGAGATCCAAACAGAAAACCTTGCTGCCGACCATGCTGCCGTCCTGCAAGCCACAAACAGGAAGTGATCTGCTGTGACCTGCCCTAACCCGGAAGTGACCTGTCAACACGAGATCCTACGACCACAAGCAAGGAGAAGAAGGAGGGCAGGCTTTATGCAGCCTGACTCCTCCTACAATAACAGGCTGACCTGCGGTCAGCCTTACACATATACTGCAGCAGGGCGGCCCGGCTGCACAAAGTCACGTACCTGTACGTGATTTTGTGCACAAGATCAGGGGTGCGTGCACGCCGTCAGAGCCCCGCACCCGCTGTGACTGGACCGAGGAAAGGTAGAGCGGCGCTCTGCCAATGTAAACAAGGCAGACCGTGGTTCTGTAATGGAGGACACGGATCTCTGTCTTCCTCCAATTACAGCATTCTCCCCACAGTTAGAAAGCACCCCCTAGGAGCATACTTAAAGTGTAAGTTCACCTTTACAGAAAAATCTGTAAGGAGAACTTACACAGGACCCACTCCTCACCCCCCCCCCCCTGCTCCCACTGACATGGACCGCGGCAATCTCCCGTTCTGAGCCCCGGTATATCCGCGTCAGGAGTCCGGGGCTTATATACCCCTTCGGCATCCACGCGTCTTCTTCATAGCTGACAGGATGGGCTATGCAGCTGCTGATTGGTCGGCCCTGCCCATGTGATGGCCAATTAGGATGCCCATGTGATGACCAACTAGAATGCTCCGAAATGTCCCTCCTGACAAGGTACATGTTGGACATTCAGTTCAAGGGATTTCTAAGCCCTGGACTCCTGACGCGGAAATACCGGGGCTTAGAACGAGAGATTACCGCCGACCAGGTCAGCGGGACCAGGGGGGGGGGGGGCGAGGAGGGGGTCCTGTTAACCCCTTCTCTGCCAGTGTCGTTTATACAGTGACAGTGGCATTTTTTTTGCACTGGTCCCCAAAAAGTGTCACTTAGTGTCAGATTTGTCCGCCGCAATGTCACAGTCCCGCTAAAGAATGCTGATCGCCGCCATTACTAGTAATAACAATACAAATAAATAAAAAGTCCATAAATCTATCCCATAGTTTGTAGACGCGATAACTTTTGCGCAAACCAATCAATATAAGCTTATTGGGATTTTTACCAAAAATTTGTAGCAGAAGACATATTGGCCTAAATTGAAGAAGAAATACGATTTTTTACATTTTTTTATTGGATATGTTTTTTAGCAAAAAGTAAAAAATATTGTTTTCTTTTTTTTTAATTGACGCTCTTTTTTTGTTTATAGCGCAAAAAAAATAAAAAACCGCAGAGGTGCTCAAATACCACCAAAAGAAAGCTCTATTTGTGGGAAAATAAGGACATCAATTTTATTCTGGTACAGCGTTGCACGACTGCGCAATTGTCAGTTAAAGAGACGCAGTGCTGTATCGCAAAAAATGGCCTGGTGAGGAAGGGGGTATAACTTCCGGAGCTGAAGTGGTTAAATGCCCATTTCCTCTGTGTGTATATATATATATATTTAAGGTTTGCATTTGTGCACCATTTTAGTTATTCTCTATTTGATACACAGGACCTACCATCAGATTCCTCACTGGTGGCCACACAGAGCTGCTTCTTTATTTCCATCATCCAGATCTTCCCATCACAGAGCTGATCTATAAACAAGGAGAACAATGGAAAAATAAGACATGTCTTTTTGGTAGGAGATAATTACAATAATCAAAAAAACAGTGCCGTGCAGTATCATAACACACACAATCCTGTAAAACTACATCAGACAATGTTAATTAAATGTGATCAGTCCAGCATATAAATATGTGTCAGTGTCCTTTCTTTATCAATATGCAGCGTTCTTCTTCTTAATATTCCACGTACTGTGTTCAATTTCCAATGGATGTCACTATTCTGACACCAATTTCAGCATACACTGTGCAGTCCCGCCACCTCCAAGTAGCAGAAGCTTAAAATAATAAAAAATCATAGCGTTCTCCACCTCAGTGCCCCAATTTTATTCAAAACAATTTCTTAAAAAACACGCTCACATTATTAACTGTATGGTGCACTACAGAATAAATGTACGCATTGATCTCTTAAGAATTGCAAAACTCTCCCTCTGCGTCAGGGGATCAAAGTCACGTGGAGTGGTGACGCAACATGTAGGGAGGAGCTGATGACATTACACAGCATTACCCAGATTTGAGCAGGACTTCATAGTGTAAGCTGCCAAGAGTTTTGCAATTCTTAAGAGGGCAATACATGCATTTATTCTGTAGTGCCCCAGTACAGTGCACTTAATAATGTGAGTTTTTAAGGAATTGGATTACCGTAATAAAATTATGATACTGAGGCAGAGTGCGCTATGATTATTGATTATTTTTTTAAATTCTTTTTTTTTTTTTTTTTTTTTAACCACATCAGCAAGCTTTTAGAGAGATTTTAAGTCAGCTGCGTCATTTACGCTGCGCCCCCTCTCTTTTTCGCATCATTGTGGCTTAAGGAAAATTGTGGTCTCTTTAATACCAAAACTTTTTACCAATATTTCCCTTTTCTTTTTATCCATTTAAAGTGCCAATATTTACTTATCTACTTTTATCTGCTTTTTTATTTCCCCATAGCCTCCTCCCACCCCCCCCCCCAAAAAAAAAAGAGAAAAAAAAAAAAAAAAAAAAAAACCCCTCCTCCCTCTCCCCTCCGTGATCCTCAAGCCTCCATAATTGTCAAATACTTTTCTGTGTTCCTATACTCGTGCCATCTTGCCCACGTCTTAGTGTATTTATCTCGCCGGCCTTCCATCGTGTGTTTTGCTTCTTCCATTCCTCTAGCCCATTCTACCCTTATTATCCAATCCTTCATCCTTGGGGCTTCTACCCCTTTCCAGTGACAAGGGATCAGTGCTTTAGCTGCGTTTAGGAGGAATGGGGTTACTGACTTGATGTATTGGGGGATCTCTCTTTCCGTGTCGTGAAACAGGCATGTCCAAGGATTTTTGTTAACCTGCTCCCCCGTTATATGCTGTATTTCACCCAGGACTTCTCCCCAATATTTCTGGATTTTGGCACACTCCCACCAAATGTGGGCAAGGGTGCCTATTTCTCCACATCCTCTCCAGCAAGTTGGGGGGGTCTCAGCATCGTATTCGTGTACCTTCCGAGGCGTCCTATGCCATCTTGCTATCGCTTTATAGGCCATTTCATATGTCCGGGAGTCTCTTGCTGTTAAGTGAACCATCTTTAGAATCTTACTTCTGTGTGCTTCTCCTTCTAAGCCTCCTATTTCTTTTTCCCACTTATCCAAGAAAGTGGGAGGTCCTTTACTAGCTTCCCCCCTAAGAACACTATATAATTTTGAGATACTTCCTTTCACACACGTGGGGGTATTTAATAGTTTTTCAATATCTCTTAACTGATCCTTTCCTCTTAGTGGTTGTGGCAGTGAATGTGTAAAGTGCAGTATCTGTGCGTACCTCCACTTATCTAGTGGTTTGTTCCCCCAAGCCTGTGTGATTTCAGTGTAGGTGTACAATCTATTTCCTTTCAACACATCTTGTAGTTGTATTACGTCTTTTTTTGCCCATCTCGTGAAATATAGGTGTTCCTCCTTCCCAGGTAAAAAATAATCCGTGTTTAATAGTGATAATAGTGGTGAGTTGAATTCCCAATGGCAACTCTTGCCTACCTTATCCCAGATTCTAAAAGTGTTCTTGGTCAAGAAATTAACTCTATTTCCCAAATCCCTATATTGTGGTGGGGTCCATATTAATTTGTCTATATCCACCCCACTCAGTGTTGCCTCAATATTCACCCAACTTTTCTCCTGTTTACTGTGTAGCCAGTCAGTTATTCTAGAAATAACAACCGACTGATAGTACCTTCTAAAATCCGGTGCACCTACCCCTCCCAATTTTTTATCCTTCGACAGAGTGTCATATGCTACCCTAGGGTGCTTACGTGCCCATATAAATTTTAAAATTAGTGACTGCAGTTTAGCAAAAAATGTAGGGGGGATTTCTATTGGGACCATTTGGAAGGTGTATAGTAACATGGGGAGCACAAACATTTTGATCGCATTTATCCTGCCGATCCAAGACAGGGCTTTATATCTCATCCTACCTAGTAGATCTTTAGTTTTATTAAGTAAGGGTACATAGTTATCGGCAAAGAGGTCCCCCGGTGAGGATGATATTTTTATACCTAGATAGACCAATTCCCTCTCACACCATACAAATGGGAGCCCAGCTTGAAGTGCCCTCTGCTCACGCTTAGGGATTGATATATTTAGGAGTTCTGACTTACTCATATTTACTTTAAGATTTGCCAAGCTTCCATAGTGCTCCAACTCCTTGAGCACCGTGGGGATTGTCGTTCTAGGTTGGGTAACGAAACATAGCAAATCGTCAGCAAAAGCTGCTATTTTGTACTCCTTTGTTCCCACCTTGATTCCCTGAATATCTTCGTTCCTACGAAAAGTCGCTAAAAGTGGCTCCAAGGATAAAATAAACAAAATTGGGGAAAGAGGGCAACCCTGTCTTGTCCCGTTAAACAATTCAAGGGGACAAGACAGGGTCCCATTCACTCTAATCCTCGCCTTAGGATGCCTATATAGTGAGAGGATCCATTTCATCATCCTCTCCCCCAATCCTAGATGTTTCAGGGTTTCAGTCATAAAGCCCCAGTCCACTCTATCGAATGCCTTTTCGGCATCGATTGATAGCAGGGCTGCAGGGGTATTGCTCCTGATTGCTTCTTGCATAAGAAGAATTGTTTTCAGTGAGTTGTCTCTCCCCTCCCTACCCGGGACGAATCCCACTTGATCCCTATGAATCCATTGTTTTAATCCAGTTTTCAGCCTATCTGCGAGTATTTTAGCGAAAATTTTTGTATCTACGTTTAAGAGCGAAATTGGTCTGTAGCTACCGGGTGAGGCTGGATCCTTTCCTTCTTTCAAGATAAGGGTAATATACGCTAATAGGGATTCTTCTCGGTACTCTTCGTTCTCCCCGAGGGCATTCAGATAGTCGCACAGTTTGGGTACAAGTATTTGAGAAAATTTTTTGTAGTAAGCTACGGAGTATCCGTCGGGGCCCGGGCTCTTTCCCAGGGCAGTGTCTTTTATCGCCTTTTCTACCTCCCCTTGGGATATGGGTGCATCGAGGCGCTCAACCACATCCCTCTCTACCCTGGGAAGGTCTAGTCCCCGAAGGTACTCCCTTATCCTTTCCTTCTTGTTGTCGCTCAATCTCTCCCTCCGTCCTACCTTATAGAGTGCACTGTAGTAAGAGTGGAATATTCCAGCAATTTTTGGAGTAGAGAATTCAAGGTTCCCCTCTTCATCTCTTATTTTAGGTATAAAAGTCCTATTCTTTTTTTCCCTAATCCTTTTTGCCATCCACCTTCCTGGTGTATTCCCCTCTCGATACATGTCTCTATTTATCATATCAAAAGCGCAACTCCTTTCCTTCTCCAGCAACTCATTTAGGTCTCTTCTTTTCTTAATTAGCTCCTGCTTTTCTGGGAGATCCTTAGGTCTTGTGCTTTGTTCTGCTTCCTGAATCTCCCTGAATAAACGTGTCAACTTTTCTCCCCTCTCTTTTTTTTTCCTCGTTCCAATGGCAATCCAAATCCCTCTTATATAGGTTTTGTGTGCCTCCCACAGAGTGGATCTGGATATGTCCTCTGTATCATTAGTCTCGAAGTAATTTTTTAGTTCCTGCTGTATTTTCGCAACTACATCTGGGTCCCGTGTGAGGGAATCATTAAGTTTCCAGTTTACCCTAGGCCGGTCCACACCGGTGATCTCTACTTGGATTTTCACCGGTGCATGATCAGTCAGGGTAATAGCCTTAATTTCTGCTGCCCTCAGCAAAGGGACCATCTGGTGTTCTATAAAAATGTAGTCTAACCTCGAGAATGATTTATGAACAGGGGAAAAGAAAGTGTAATCCCGATCTTTTAAGTGGCTTATTCTCCATGCATCCATTAATTGGAGATGATTTAAATTTTTTTAAGTGTCTTACCCTGTGTGCCCAATCTTAATCTTAAATCGCCCCTTGACGTGTCCACCTCAGGGTCCATACATAGGTTCAAATCTCCTGCGACTATTAGTCTGCCTTTTCTAAAAGATTCTAGTTTCGACAGAATTCTCTTTACAAAGTTCTCCGGGTTTCTGTTTGGGGCATAGATGTTCACCAGTGTGAACCACGTCTCAAACATTTTCCCTTTAACAAACAGAAACCTGCCTCCGGGATCGGCCAATCGCTCTTCTTCTTCAAACATCGTTGTTCTATCAAAACCTATAGCTACTCCCCCTGAATGTACTGATCCAGCCTCCCCGTAAAACCATTTAGGGAACAGGTGTGATGCCAGTCCCTTACTTGCGTGCGTTACATATGTTTCTTGCAGGAACACCACGTTTGCGCCTAGGAGTTGTAGCTTCTGATTGATTTTGTATCTTTTTTTTTCCGTGTTCAGTCCCCTCACGTTATAAGTGACGAAACTAGCTACTCCCATTTTTTATTGCTGAAAAGAGCGTCCGGCCAATCCCGTGTGGCATAGCAGGAGAGAGAGGGAGGAGGAAAAAAAAAAAAAAAAAAAAGAAAAAAAAAAAAAAGGGAAAAAAGAACCCCCCCCGCCCCCCTTCCCTTCACCCCCCCCATCCCTTCCCACCCCCAACCCTTCCATCCCCCCACCCCCCCCCCACTGGAACAGATCGCCTATTACTGGCGGGGCAAACTCCTCTGTTCAAAATATGGGTCAGGAGGATTCCCTCAATCAAATGCCACCCTGCACTCATATTCCCCATGGGGCTCATGTCGTGAGGACCCCCCGTATTGCCCCAGCGCCCTCCCACCTCCCCCCGCCCCCCGCCCCGCTCATATCGGTGCTGCCCCTCATCCCCTAGCTAAGCTTCTTGGTTATTAGCTTACATTACTCAGTGTGCCCCTCCCCTCCCTCCACCCCCTTGTGTCTCGCGCTGGAACTGCAGTCTCTTCCGCACCCCAACCAGGGATATGTGGAGGGGCAATGTCTAACTTGCGACAAAAGTCCTCAAGATCTTCTGGGAATCTAAGCACTGCCGTTCGTCCATTCCTTTTTCCAATTAGGCAAGCCGGGAACCCCCATTGATATGCTATTTCTGTCGTTTTCAGTAGACCTGTTAGCGGCTTCAACAGCCTCCTTCTTGTGAGGGTCTCTGCTGATAGATCTGAATAAACTTGTATTTCTGCCCCTTCAATGCATAGGCCCGGTTGATGTCGCAGTTTTCCCAAAATTTTTACTTTTTCCTCCTCATAGTGGAACTTCACTATCACATCTCTTGGACTCTCTGATGTATTTCTGGGGTATTGTGCGACCCTATGGGCTCTATCTACTTTCAGGGGGGTCGTTATTTCTCTATCCAGCAATGGGTTTAGCAGTTGCTGTAATACCAGCGCCAGCTCTTCCTTCCCGAATTTCTCTGGGAGACCCTTAAGTCGCAGATTTTTGCGTCTACTGCGATTCTCCTGATCTTCTAATTTATAGAGGAGGCTTCTGTTTGCTCTTTGCATGTCTCTTATTTGCATATTCATACCCTCTAGTCTCCGCTCGTGTTCTTCCAATCTGTCTTCCGTCTCCTCCACCCTTTTCAATACGTGTCCAATGTCTGCTCTTACAGTCGCAATCTCTTTTTTAAGGGAGGTCTCCAATTTCAGTAGCAATTCGGCAAGCATCTCTTTGATATATGGGGCTTCCTCCTGTGTAAGCTGCAGTGGTGGTTTATTCCCCCCTGCAGTGACTTCATCCCCAGATCTCTCATAAGGGCCTTCCTGTGTCTCAGGGCCCAGCGTCTGTTGGCTTCCACTGATCCTTACTCTTGCATTTTTGCTTTTATTCTCCTCTAATGCCCCTCTATGTTTGTTGATTCCTGGCCGTGAGGACGCTCCCAATCTGGGACTCCCTTGAGGTTCTTCCAGCATGCTGGCTTCAGCTGACATGTAGCGCTGAATCCCACCTGGGCTTGGTGCATTTACCGCTCCTTTACTACCTTTAGTTGCCTTCCCCCTCATTTCCACAGGCCTCTAATACTCCACTCTACCCTGAGAAAAAGATGCAGGCCTGGGTATAAGACCTAGTAGTTTTATACAGGTTGCTCCTTGGCAGAGTCGGGGGCCAACTCCCTCAGTTCCCTCTCATAGCCCTCTTATAACAATGTGTGGGCCGCTTGTATCTGCTTATGTAGAGAGTCCCATATTAGTTCCACGGGGGACCTCCCGGGCCCACTTGGGTCTATGGAGGATCTCGCGTAGAAGCCCTATCCGCCACTGACCACCCTGCTCGTCATCTCCCCCACAAACCGCAGGGCTACTATCAGGCTCCTTATATACTCTATTTGTCGGAGTGAAAAATGAGTTTTGGCCCTCAAGCCCAGGCTTAGGATGTGTGGTTCTTCTTGGGTGAATCTTGCGCCTACCTCTCTACCCTTCTATCCCTATGCCAAATGTTCACTAATTAGTCCAAATAGTCCAGGAAAATCGGTGTTTAAGCCAGATACTTAAAGTCTCTTAACCTTAAACATCAAAGTCCAAGATGGTCCGGGATGATCCCCATGTTAAAATACCCGTGGAGGGGGAAAAGGAGAGGAGGAAACTGAGGAGACTGCAGGGATCCACGGGGGGGGGTGTAGGTGCATGCAGGGGCTCACACTGGATAAACGGGTGAACGGTTCATCAATATATAAACAAATGCGCCTCAGCCACATCACATCTGTTCCTTATTATTCTGAGGATTTCCTTCAGCTTTTTAATACATGTCATGAATCCGAGTGTCTTAAACATCTGTGGCAGGGTTAATTTTGTATCAAGATAACAGTTTTAAGTTCATACCCTGTTTCCCAGCTGCTTTCCCACCATAGGCTTATCATGAATCCAAAAAGCTTCAGTAAGATATAGCGGTGTGTGGCGGAGTTGAAAAAATACAGTTTAAGTTCTTACCCTGCTTTCCATCTGCTTTCAGACCATAGACACTTCAATAGGAGGGTCGGTGGGACACCAGCGGGGAGATTCGCCTATACAGAGCTCTCATCTTCTCTCACCTCTCCCAGCTCTCCTCTCACTGTGTCCCTTTACAGGCTCACCCCCCTCCAGCTGCAGCGTTACCTTGCTGTTGTTGCGCCAACCTGTACCTCCAGAGCCGTTCGCGGTCTCCTCCCTGTCCGTTGCTTCGGAGCTCCCAGCTCCCAGTGTCCGAGTCAGCAGCGGTGTTGTGGTTCGTGGTGGCAGCCAGAGCAACGAGGGACTCGCACTATCTCACGCCGGGCCGCGTCGATAGCATCTCGCGGTGCCGGCGTCTTTGCGGCTTTCAGACCTCCTCCTCTCTGTTGAGTGGGTGTGCGGGGGGAGCAGTGGCGCCAGGCCACCTACGGAGCGCTCCTACGTAACGACGCTCCGCCCCATCCCCCTCATCTCCACAGGACCGATTATTTTTTTAAATTCTGATACTTACCTCTGCATGTAACTTGGATTGAGAGAGTCAGAAACCTATAAAGGGAAGACTAGCCGGGGCAACAGTCACCCCAGTTAAAAGAGGACCTACTATTCTTGAGTCAAATAATAAGGTGAGAGCATTAGATTGGTGGGATTAAATAATGTATGGTGAAATAGGTGTTGAAATAGTGATATCCAGTGGAAATTTAATAGAGTGTGTGAAATATTAAAGTGATTGTAAAGTCAAAAGGTTTTTTTAATTTAATGTATTCTATGCAGACTCCCTCAGCCCCCCTAATACTCACCTGAGGTCCCTCTCTGTCCAGTGATGTCCACGAGTGTGTCTCAGCCGTCCAAGATTCTCCCTCCTGATTGGCTGAGACACAGCAGTGGCATCATTGGCTCCCACGGCTGCCAATCAGGAGAGAGAGAGGGTGGGTTGGGGCTCTGTGTGTGAATGGACACAGGGAGCAAGCTACTTGCTGTGGGGGCACATGACAGGAGGGAGGGGCCAGGAGCACTGAAGAGGGACCCGAGAAGAGGAGGATCGGGGCTGCTCTGTGCAAATCCACTACACAGAGCAGGTAAGTATAACATATTTGTAATTTTTATAGGGAAAACAAATGAGACTTTACAATCACTTTAACCACCTCACATCCGCGCTATGGCCGAATGACGGCCACAGCACAGACCTGCATTCCCGGGAGGCAGTCATATGATGGCCTCACCTGTGCACACTCCCTGCACGCCCTGCAGGGCGCACGCCGAGCGCGCTGTGATCACCGAGTCACTGAGACTCGGGTGATCACCGATCTAAGTAAGGGGCCGGTCCCGGCCCCTTACCATGTGATCAGCTGTCAGCCAATGACAGCTGATCACATGATGTAAACAAAAGATCGGTAATCATTTTTTTTTCTACTCACGCTGACAGCATGAGTAGAAAAAAAAGCCGATCACCGGCTCAGATGTCAGGGACATCGGTCCCGAAGTGGAAGAGGCACATCTGCCTCATTAGTGCCACCTAATAGTGCCACCTAACAGTGCCCACAGTGCCACCTAACACTGCCCACAGTGCCACCTAACAGTGCCCACAAGTGCCACCTATCAATGCCCACAAGTGCCACCTATCAATGCCCACCTGTAGTGCTAACCAGTGCCACCTAGCAGTGCTGCCCATCACTGCCACCCATTAGTGCCCATCACTGCCACCCATCAGTGCCCATCACTGCCGCCTCATCAGCGTACATCAATGAAGGAGAAAAATGACCTGTTTTAAATTTTTTATAACAAAATATAAAAAAATAAGTTTTTAAAAAAAAAAAAAAAAAATCAGAATTTACTTTTTTTTAACAAAAAGTAAAAACTGCACAGGTGATCAAATACCACCAAAAGAAAGCTCTATTTGTGGTTAAAAAATGATAAAAAATTCATTTGGGTACAGTGTTGTATGACCGCGCAATTGTCATTCAAAGTGCGTCAGCGCTGAAAGCTGAAAATTGGCCTGGGCAGCAAGAGGGGTTTGAGTGCCCAGTAAGCAAGTGGTTAAGAAGAAGAATGTTGAAAAATGTTAATGAAAGAACACTGACACATATATTTTTAAAAGTGGATGGACAGAATTTTTTTTTTTTTTTAATATGTGAATCATTATTTCTCTAATTCATCATGTCATTCTAGTTGCAGAGATAAATATAGAACAGGGCTTACGTTCAAAAAACAAAATACAGAACACTTTGTTTTTTTATTATTAGGCAGAGTAAAACAACTGATAAATATCTGTCTAAATCTGTGTTAGTGAGCACTTCTCCTTTGCCGAGATAATCCATCCACCTCACAGGTGTGGCATATCCAGATGCTGATTAGACAGCATGATTGTTGCACAGGTGTGCCTTAGGCTGGTCATAATAAAAGGCCCCTCTAAAATGTGCAGTTTTATCACACAGCAAAAAGCCACAGATGTTGTAATTTCTGAGGGAGAGTGCAATTGGCATGCTGACTGCAGGAATGTCCACCAGAGCTGTTGCCCTTGAATTGAATGTTCATTTCTCTACCATAAACTGTCTTCAAAGGCGTTTTAGAGAATTTGGCAGTACATCCAACCGGCCTCACAACCGCAGACCACGTGTAACCACACCAGCCCCAGACCTCCACATCCAGCATCTTCACCTCCAAGATCGTCTGAGACCAGCCACCCGGACAGCTGCTGCAACAATTGGTTTGCATAACCAAAGAATTTCTGCACAAACTATCAGAAACCGTCTCAGGGAAGCTCACCTGCATGCTTGTCATCCTCATCGGGGTCTCCACCGGACTGCAGTTCGTCGTCGTAACCGACTTGAGCGGGCAAATGCTCACATTCGATGGCGTCTGGCACTTTGGAGAGGTGTTCTCTTCATGGATGAATCCCGGTTTTCATTGTACAGGGCAGATGGCAGACAGTGTGTATGGAGTTGTGTGGGTGAGCGGTTTGTTGATGTCAACGTTGTGGATGGAGTGGTCCATGGTGGCGGTGGGGTTATGGTATGGGCAGGCGTATGCTATGGACAATGAACACAGGTGCATTTTATTGATGGCATTTTAAATGCACAGAGATACTGTGATGATATCCTGAGGCCCATTGTTGTGCCGTTCATCCACGACCATCACCTCATGTTGCAGCATGATAATGTACGGCCCCATGGTGCAAGGATCTGTACACAATTCCTGGAAGCTGAAAACATCCCAGTTCTTGTATGGCCAGCATACTCACTGGACATGTCACCCATTGAGCATGTTTGGGATGCTCTGGATCGGTTTATACGACAGTGTGTTCCAGTTCCTGCCAATATCCAGCAACTTTGCACAGCCATTAAAGAGGAATGGACCAACATTCCACAGGCCACAATCAACAACCTGATCAACTCTATGTGATGGAGATGGGCTGCACTGCGTGAGGCAAATGGTGGTCACACCGGATACTGACTGGTTTTAAGTTCAGCTCATGATAAATATAGGCAAACACAAAAGTGTTGTGTTTATAATTTTGCTCAGTGTATGTGAAGTGAGTTGTACATCTCACATTGTCCCTCATTGGAAGGCAGTGGCAGCTGGTGCTCAAAATTTTTGGGGGGGCGCAAACAAACTGAAAAAAACCCATCAATTGCAGCCTCACTGTGCCCATCAAACGCAGCTACTGTGCCCATCAAGGACAGCCACTGTGCCCATCAAACACAGCCACTGTGCCCATAAATCGCCACCACTGTGCCATCAAACGCAGCTACTGTACCTATCAATTGCTGCCAGTGTGCCCATCAATTGCCGCTACTGTGCCCCATCAGACGCTGCCAGTGTGCATCGCCGGGGAGTCAGGACTTACCTGTCTCTCAGCAGGTCACGGTAGTGTCTTTCACGTCCACACTCCTCAATGTCTCCGGTCCACTCTATCAGGCGTCCAAACACAACGCCTGTTGTTTCAGCCAATCAGGTGACAGGTAACCAGACCCAAGCCCCTGATTGGCTGAGAGGAAGGTCAGTGTTAGGAAAGCGATTTATTCGCTTTCCTAACACAACACTGAGTAAATAGCGAACGCACAGCATTGCGCCCGCTGTTTACCATTTTGAAAGCCTATTAGAGCCTACGGCTCTAATCGGACGCTTCCAAAAAAAACCGCTGCTGTAATTCAGGTGCCCGACACCCGACAAGGGGCCGGACACCTGAATAGGGGGCGGCAGCGGCGACCATAGATAGATTCATGCAATGCACGAATCTATCTATGGTGAGAGAGAGGTGACAGGAGAGAAGGGGTGGTGCTCCTGTACCCTTTATGGACGCACCGCCACTGGTGGAAGGTCTGATAATAACTGAGGCTCTATCTAATAAATAACATCTAATAATAAACATACCTGCAGATGTCTGGCTGAGGTTCATCCTTAGCTGGTTGTTCTTCTCATTTCCCAAAGACTGACCTTTATAAACTGGAAGACACAAAGACAGGAGACATAATAGGTGGAATGAAACTCTGTTAGAAGGTCATTGGCTATCCCAGTGCAAATCAGAGAAAATAATTATTTCTGATTGTCTTCCTGTCCCTTCAACAACCAATTAGAATCAACATTAGGCAGTTTGATAAAAGAGGCCCGGAGGCTCTCCATTCTTGTGGATTGTGTCCAGCATATGGCATATCTTACCCAGTACTCCAAAAATGCAGCTGATGGTGATTTTCAATCCCAAAAGGAGGGTTAAAATGACCCTTATACAGGAAGGACACCAACGTTTCTTCCCACTAATATCTGTAGAGATTAACAATAAATCACAAATTAATCATAGTGGGATAAAATCCTTCCTACTTTATACTTCCAGAATTCATTAGAGTACAGGAAGAACGTGAAGTTGTGGGCTTCCTATCAGATACGGGGCCAATCCTATCTTACTTTATAGAGCAGGAAGTGATGTCACTGTGATGTGACTTCCTCCCCTACAGAATTGCACATCCTGAAAGTAGAGTGGAGCTGTGAAAATTCCCAGCCACAAGCCAATCACAAGTTCAGAAATAATAAGTCCTACATCTCCAATAAATTGCATCTAAACCCAAAAATGTAATATATTGCAGCTCACCAGTCCTTAGATGTGGTGGTTGCATTCGTTTTTGTTTTCAGGCTTAAAACATTTTCAGCAAGTACAGGAAAATACCTGTTGATCTTGCCAGGAATGTCATATCCTTGTCACTTTCCGTGAGCTGATAAGACAACACAAACAATGTTATCTCTGTAAATGACTAGTCCCATCAATCTACAATGTAACAGAGAAAGGCAGCCATGTTTGAAGGCCAGCCTGTGTGATATCCTTGGCTCCTTCTCTAGTTAGGTGTAGGCACAAAGGGACAGGAAGTGTGTTATTTGCAGCATTATCAGGTGAAAATAAAGGTGAAAAAAAAGCAGGAAGCCTGAAAAAACTATGTAACCATCAGAAACTGCAATATATCAGATTTTTGGGGTTTAGAAATGTTTTAATTTCTGCACTACCATGAGGCTGGTGATGGCGGTGATTTGCCCAGCAACAATTGACCACCCACCCACTCTGTTGTATAGTGGAGTCTGTAAACTTTGAATTTGTGGGATATATGAATCTGCTCTCTCCTCATCTCAAACAGAAGATCTGGCCGTGTGTCCTGCATCAGTACAACATCCACCAACCAGCTGTGTGACCAATTATAATTGGAAAGCTAGGGTGAAGAGCTTTCAGCTACTAAATAGTGATCTTCAGCTCACTAGCGACTACATAGTGAATGTCCTGAGTCCCACGTATTGACGATAAGGCCCCAGGCATAGTCTTTTCCTCAGAGGTTCAGATTGTTGGGCGCCAGTCACTTTGGTTAAGGTTTTTGTAAATGTATTGCAATAGTGCATGGAGAACATGATGGAGGGGAAGGAAGCACAGATACCTGAAAGTTTCTACTTGGAACATAGTCTTTGTTCTTCTCACAAAAGTGAGTACACGCCTCACATTTTTGTAAATATTTTATTCTATCTTTTCATGTGACAACACTGAGGAAATGACACTTTGCTACAATGTAAAGTAGTGAGTGTATAGCTTGTATAACAGTGTAAATTTGCTGTCCCCTGAAAAATAACTCAACACACAGCCATTAATGTCTACCCCAAAGCACCCTCTCCATATTGAGGGCATGTGGCCTGGTACAGTTCAGGAGGGGGGGGCGCCTGCCAGGTTGCATACTCGGATAAGGGTCTGGTATGGACTTAGGGGGGGACCCCACGCCTTTTTTTTTAAACTTTGGCACGGGGTTCCCCTAAAATCCATACCAGACCTGAAGGTCCTGGTATGGATTTTGAGGGGGACCCCCAGGCCATTTTTTTTTTTAAATTGGCACGGGGTTCCCCTTAATCACTTCAATACAGGGCACTTTCCGCCCTTCCTGCCCAGGACAATTTTCAGCTTTCAGCGCTGTCGCTATTTGAATGACAATTGCGCGGTCATGCAACACTGTACCCAAACTAAATGTTTATCATTTTCTTCCCACAAATAGAGCTTTCTTTTGGTGGTATTTGATCACCACTGGTGATAAACTTTGCTAAACAAACTAAAAAAGTTTTCCAGTTATAAAATGTTGTTTTCTCCCTCACTGATGGGCACTGATGAGGCGGCACTGATGGGCACTGATGAAGAGGCACTGATATGTATAAGTGATGGACACTGACAGGCGGCACTGATGGGCACTGACAGGCAGAACTGATCGGCACTGATGGACACTAATAGATGGCACTGATGGGCAGCACTGATGATGAGGTACTGACAGGTGTTACTGATGGGCACTGATTTTCACTGTGGTGGGCTTTGATTGGCACTGTTATGGGCACTGACAGGCTTTTCTGATGAGGCACTGACTGGCAGCTGATGGGCACTGATTGTCATTGTTGGTTGCACATCTGATGGGGCTGTGCTGATAATTAATGTGCTGATTATCAGCACAGACCCCCCCTCTGACAGAAAGAGCTGCCGATCTGGAGGGGGGACCCACGCCATTTTTTTCAGAGATCTTTTCATGTATATTGCCGGGACCCGGCAATACATTACAGCCACAAGCAATTTTTACATGACATTTTTTACTTTAGTAATTTTGCTGTGGGACTGTTGTAAACATAGGAAAGATGTGCTACTTTACAGGCAGACTAAGGACAACCCCCAGGCGTAATATTTAGAGGAATATTAAATTGTTATTGTTTCACTTTAAGCATTCTTAAAATCACTGCTCCTGAAAAAACATCAATTTTTAAAACTTTTTTTGCATTGATCCATGTCCCCTGGGGCAGGGCCCAGGTCCCCAAACACTTTTTATGGCAATAACTTGCATATAAGCCTTTAAAATTAGCACTTTTGATTTTTCATGTTCGTGTCCCATAGACTTTAACGGTGTTCGCACAAATTTTTGGGCTGTTCGCATGTTCTGCTGCGAACCGAACCGGTGGATGTTCAGCTCATCCCTACTTAGTAACAATTGAGCATCATTTAGACACCATGGCCTGCCTGAGTATTGTTGCTGACCATGTCCATCCCTTTATGACTACAGTGTCCCCATCTTCTGATGGCTCCTTCCAGAAGGATAATGCACCATGTCACAAAGCTCAAATCATCTCACCACTGGTTTCTTGAACATGACAATGAGATCACTGTACTCCAATGGCCTCCAGTCACCAAATCTTAATCCAATAGAGCACCTTTGGGATGTGGTGGAATCATGTCAATATAGACAAAAATATCTGAGGAATGTTTCCAACACCTTGTTGAATCTATGTCATGAAGAATTAAGGCAGTTCTGTCAAAACGGGGTCCAACCCGGTACTAGCAAAGTGTACCTAATAACGTGGCCGGTGAGTGTATATAGCAGCCAGTGTCTTCAAGGGTTCCTCCCTGAAGGGGAAATGCTTGCAGCACTCCAGAAATTAGGCCAAAAGGCCTCGGAACAAGACAGGCATTTCACACTTTCATCACCACATGGCAAATGGCCAGGAGGGAAGACCATGTGTCCATGAAGTGTCTTGGATATTTATTATCTCTCCCAATGTGCATCAGCAGGCCCCCATGCCTACTGATTGGCAAGGTCACACAAATCTTGTCAGGAAATTCCGAACGTCAAGAACGCGGTGACGTACAACACGACAAGCTGAGAAAAATTAAGTTCAATAGCCAGTGCGGCTCTTCTGCTTGATTCCGAGCATGCGTGGAATTGTGTGCACAATATCGGAATTTACAAGAATGGATTTTGATGTCGAAAAATTTGAGATCCAGATCTCAAATTTTGTTTGTCGGAAATTCGGATGGAAAATGTCAGATGGAGCCTACACACGGTCGGAATTTCCTGACAACAAGCTCCCATCGAACTTTTCCAGTCGGAAAATCCGATCGTGTGTATGCGGCATTAGGGTGGTAAGGATGTGGAACTCCCTTCCACAATTGGTGGTGTCAGCGGGAAGTGATGACAATTTAAAAAAAACCTTTTAGATCTTAGTATAACCAATATACAGAGATATGGGAAGTGTTAGGGACATAAATGCATACACACACCCACACAGGTTGAACTGGATGGACTGATGTCTGTATTCAATCTTACCAACTACCGTATATATAGTACACTCCATGATTAGAGAACACCAACACACGCATGGCTAAGCTGACTAAAGCTATCTGCTTCCTACAGAACCACCAAAAGACAAGAAGAGAATTTGGGAAAATACTACTTCTATGTATAATCATCTGTTTTGGACAGAGTGGTGGGAGGTTAAAACCCCCTGTCAGGTTTGTATTGCTGTCTGTGTCATTAATGGGGAAATTCACCCTCTGTATTTGCCCTGGTGATCATTGTCACGGGCTAAAATGAACCGGTTCCCAACTGGCTCACGTGTATTTACGGGGGCAGAATGGCTCCCCTGCACGAAACCCTGCACAGGTATGGGGTTCCTTTAAGAGCCGACGGAGGGACGTGCACGAGCGCCAGCACTGGGATTTGTGTGTGTAAACACACAAATCCCTGTGCTGTCAGAGGTGAGGAGACATGTCGTTTGTTCCTACCAAGTAGGAACAGCGATATGTCTCCTCTTCTACTCAGTCCTATCCCTATACAGTTAGAACATGCTGAGGGAACACACATTTAAACCCATTGATCGCCCCCTAGTGTTAACCTCTTCCAGGGCTGGTACAAGGGGTGGGCGGAAGGGGTGGATCAATTTATTGTAGGAAGGGGGCGCAGTGCTGGCAGGCAGTGTGTTCTTAAACTTCGTGGGCAACAAGTGACCATCACGCTTGCAAAGCTGTGCAGAGGCGAACTAAGTAGTGAGCAGGCCACCCTGGGTACCACACACTGGGGGGGGGGTGACAGGCCGCCCCCCCCTCCCTCCGGGACTGAAGCGGTGCAGTGCTGCGGATTTAGGCAGGCAGGGAGAGGCGATCTACATTGTGATGCAAGGGGGAGGGGGTGTGCGGAGGGTGCAGGGTAGGGTGCCCACGTGTCCCGGATTGCCCGGGATTGTCCCTTAATCCAAATTTGTGTCCCGGGCACCTTCATTCCGGGACAATACAGTGTCCCGGAATGAAATACGGATACACAGCCAGCTGTCAGCAACCCTGAGATAACATTGCCGAAGTGCCGAACTGGTTGCTAGGGCCGCCCCGCCTCGCGTCTA
The DNA here is from genome assembly GCA_037952925.1 of Lithobates clamitans. Classification (NCBI taxonomy): domain Eukaryota; kingdom Metazoa; phylum Chordata; class Amphibia; order Anura; family Ranidae; genus Lithobates; species Lithobates clamitans. Next base: position 533,664 of record JBBGZY010001824.1, read on the forward strand.
GCAACCAGTGACGTCGGCTGAGCGAGGCCGCCTTACCCAGAGTTGTCCTGCGCAGCGCTCTGGGTCCACCCACCTCCTCTCCTTCTCCGCCTCCGGCCGCACCACAGCAGCAGAGAGAGCAGCCAGACTCCGAGCCCAGGGCAGAGAGCGTTACAGTTCCCTCCTCCTCCTGACTCCAGTCCAGCGACATTCTGCAGTGCTGGCAGTGGCACTGCTGGTAAGCCAGGATCCATGGCAGCCTGTGCCCAGTGCCAGTCCCGGGGGCCGACTGCCTTCTGCCTGCAGCGCATTGCCACTGTTTGCCAGCAGCCCGACTTTTCTCCTGAGCCTCCTCCCACCCACGAGGGCCGCGACCATCACCTGAGCCACATGACTGAGTGCCTGAGGGGGGCCCCCCAGCCAAACTTCCAGGTTTTTACTACTCTACACTACACATCTACACTATTCTATGAGAACATGCATGCTTGCAATGCAATCTTGTATTGCTTTTAACAATGTTTAAAAAAATCGTTGTGTTGTGTGTATATATAAGAGTCCTTTCACACTGGGGAGGTGCGGGCACTGGCAGTAAAACAGCGATGTTTTTAGCGCTGCTTTACCGTCGCTATTCGGCCGCCAGCGGGGCGGTTTTAACCCCCGCTAGCAGCCAAAAAAAAGAGTTAAAACGACCCGTAAAGCGCCGCAGAGCACCGCTTTGCCAGCGGTTCTGCATCGGTGGCCATTCAGATCAATGGGCAGGAGCGGTTTTGGAGCGCTCCTTCACCGCTCCAAAGATGCGGCTTGCAGGAGTTTTTTTTTTTAACGTCCTGCAAGTGTACCGCTCCAGTGTGAAAGCACTCGGGCTTTCACACTGGAGAGACAGGAGCAGCTCTTTACAGGCACTATACAGGCGCTATTTTTAGCGCTGTAGCGTCTGTAAAGCATTTTTATTATTATTTTTTTTTTACTAGTAATGGCGGCGATCTGTGATTTTTATAGGGCCTGCAACATTATGGCGGACACATCGAACAATTTTGACACATTTTTGGGACCATTGTCATTTCCAAAAATTGGCAAAAAAAGTATCAAAAAACATCTTTTTGGGCGGGCGCGGGTGCGGTGGGGGAGGATGTCCCTGAATGGCAGTTTGGAAATGTGGTCACCCTAGTGCAGGGTGACACCGCTGCACCTACCTTCCCCTCCTCTTGTGGCCGTGGGCTGTCTGTGCGATCCCGGATGTCACACAGGCACAGCCGACCAGAGTGAAGCCGCCTCCCCCTCCTTTCTGTTTATGTGTAAACAGGGGGAGGGGATCTGCTAAGCATGTGCCGCTGTGCTGATCTGAGGTACTGAATGGGGGGGCTGCATACTGCACTGAACGAGGGCTACACTGAAGGGGGGTGTCTGCACTGAACGGGGGGGGGGGGTGTCTGCATGAACGGGGGGTGTCTACACTGAACGGGGGGGGTGTCTGCACTGAACGGGGGATTACACTGAAGGGAGGACTACACTGAACGGGGGTGTCTACACTGAACGGGGGGGTGTCTGCATGAACGGGGGGTGTCTGCATGAACGGGGGGGTGTCTGCATGAACGGGGGGGTGTCTGCATGAACAGGGGGGTGTCTGCATGAACAGGGGGGTGTCTACACTGAACGGGGGGGGTGTCTGCACTGAACGGGGGTGTCTGCACTAAACGGGGGGGGTGTCTGCACTGAACGGGGGTGTCTGCACTGAACGGGGAGGGGGTGTCTGCATGAACGGGGGGGTGTCTGCACTGAACTGGGGGGGTGTCTGCACTGAACGGGGGGTGTCTGCACTGAACAGGGGGGGTGTCTGCACTGAACAGGGGGGTGTCTGCACTGAACAGGGGGGTGTCTGCACTGAACGGGGAGGTGTCTGCACTGAACGGGGGGGTTTCTACACTGAACGGGGGGGTTTCCACACTGAACGGGGGTGGCTGCACTGAACGGGGGTGTTTGCACGGAACGTGGGTCTGCACTGAACGGGGGGGTGTCTGCACTGAACGGGGGGGTGTCTGCACTGAACGGGGGGTGTCTGCACTGAACGGGGGGCTACAATGAACAGGGGGTCTGCACTGAACGGGGGGGGGTGTCTGCATTGAAAGGGGGGGGTCTGCACTGAACGGTGGGGTGTGCACTGAACGGGGGGTGTCTACACTGAACGGGGGGTGTCTACACTGAAACGGGGGGTGTCTACACTGAACGGGGGGTGTCTGCACTGAACGGGGGGTGTCTGCACTGAACGGGGGGTGTCTGCACTGAATGGGGGGGGACTACACTGAAGGGGGGACTACACTGAAGGGGAGTGTCTGCACTGAACGGTGGTGTCTGCACTGAACGGGGGATTACACTGAATGGGGGGTCTGCACTGAACGGGGGGTCTGCACTGAACGGGGGGGTGTCTACACTGAACGGGGGGGTGTCTACACTGAACGGGGGGGTGTCTAAACTGAACAGGGGGGTGTCTGCACTGAAGGGGGGGGTGTCTGCACTAAAGGGGGGTGTCTACACTGAACGAGGGGTGTCTGCACTGAATGGGGGGGTGTCTGCATGAACGGGGGGTGTCTGCATGAACTGGGGGGGTGTCTGCATGAACGGGGGGGGTGTCTGCATGAACGGGGGGGGTGTCTGCATGAACGGGGGGGTGTCTGCACTGAACGGGGGGGTGTCTGCACTGAACGGGGGACTACACTGAAGGAGGGACTACACTGAAGGAGGGACTACACTGAAGGGGGTGGCTGCACTGAACGGGGGTGTCTGCACTGAACGAGGGGGTGTCTGCTCTGAATGGGGGGTGTCTGCACTGAACGGGGGTCTGCACGGAACGGGGGGGGTGTCTGCACTGAAGGGGGGTGTCTGCACTGAACGGGGGGTGTCTGCACTGAACGGGGGACTACACTGAAGGGGGGACTACACTGAAGGGGGGTGTCTGCACTGAACGGGGGGGTGTCTACACTGAACGGGGGGGGGGGTGTCTACACTGAACGGGGGGGGTGTCTACACTGAATGGGGGACTGCACTGAACGGGGGTCTGCACTGAACGGGGGTCTGCACTGAACGGGGGTCTGCACTGAAGGGGGGGTCTGCACTGAACGGGGGGGTCTGCACTGAATGGGGGAGTGTCTACACTGAACGGGGGGGTGTCTACACTGAACGGGGGGTGTCTACACTGAATAGGGGGTGTCTACACTGAAGGGGGGGTGTCTGCACTGATGAGGGGACTACACTGAAGGGGGGTGTCTGCACTGAACGGGGGGGGGGCTACACTGAACGGTGGACTACACTGAATGGGCGGTCGGCACTGAACGGGGGGTCTGCACTGAACAGGGGGGGTGTCTACACTGAACGGGGGGGGGGGGTGTCTGCACTGAACGGGGGGGACTACACTGAACGGGGGGGACTACACTGAACGGGGGGGGCTACACTGAACGGGGGTGTCTGCACTGAATGGGGGAGTCTGCACTGAACGGGGGGGTGTCTGCACTGAAGGGGGGGGTCTGCACTGAACGGGGGTCTGCACTGAACGGGGGTCTGCACTGAACAGGAGTCTGCACTGAACAGGAGTCTGCACTGAACAGGAGTCTGCACTGAACAGGGGCTACACTGAAGGGGGGTGTCTGCACTGAAGGGAGGTGTCTGCACTGAACAGGGGTGTCTGCACTAAACAGGGGGTCTGCACTGAACGGGGGGTCTGCACTGAACGGGGGGTCTGCACTGAACGGGGGGTCTGCACTGAACGGGGGGGGTGTATGCACTGAAGAAGGGTGTCTGCACTGAATGGGGGGACTACACTACTGAAGGGGGGGTCTGCACTGAACAGGGGTGTCTGTACTGAAGGGGGGTGTCTTCTCCTGTCACACTGCCCCCCTCCTGTCACACTGCCCCCCCTGCTGTCACACTGCCTGCCCCCCTCCTGTCACACTGCCCCCCTCCTGTCACACTGCCCCCCTCCTGTCACACTGCCCCTCCTGTCACACTGCCCACCTCCTGTCACACTGTCTGCCCCTCCTGTCACACTGTCTGCCCCCTCCTGTCACACCGCCCCCCCTCCTGTCACACTGCCCACCTCCAGTCACACTGCCTGCCCCCCTCCTGTCACACTGACACTGCCCCCCCTCCTGTCACCCCCCCCTCCTGTCACACTGCCCACCTCCTGTATCACTGCCCACCTCCTGTATCACTGCCCACCTCCTGTATCACTGCCCGCCTCCTGTCACACTGCCTGCCCCCCCTCCTGTCATCCTGCCCACCTCCTGTCACACTGCCCACCTCCTGTCACACTGCCCCCCTCCTGTCACACCGCCCCCCCTCCTGTCACACTGCCCGCCCTCCTGTCACACTGCCCGCCCCTCCTGTCACACTGCCTGCCCCCCTCCTGTCACACTGCCTGCCCCTCCTGTCACACTGCCCCCCTCCTGTCACACTGCCCCCCTGCTGTCACACTGCTTGCCCCCTCCTGTCACACTGCCCCCCCTCCTGTCAGAATGCCCCCCCTCCTGTCAGAGTGCCCCCCACCTCCTGTCACACTGCCCCCCACCTCCTGTCACACTGCCCCCCACCTCCTGTCACACTGCCCCCCTCCTGTCATCCTGCCCACCTCCTGTCACACTGCCTGCCCCTCCTGTCACACTGCCCACCTCCTGTCACACTGCCCCCCCTCCTGTCACACTGCCCACCTCCTGTCACACTGCCCCCCCTCCTGTCACACTGCCCCCCTCCTGTCATCCTGCCCACCTCCTGTCACACTGCCTGCCCCTCCTGTCACACTGCCCACCTCCTGTCACACTGCCCCCCCTCCTGTCACACTGCCCACCTCCTGTCACACTGCCCCCCCTCCTGTCATCCTGCCCACCTCCTGTCACACTGCCTGCCCCCCTCCTGTCACACCGCCTGCCCCCCTCCTGTCACACTGCCTGCCCCCCTCCTGTCACACTGCCCAACTCCTGTCACACTGCCCACCTCCTGTCACATGGCCCCCTCCTGTCACACAGCCAACCTCCTGTCACACAGCCAACCTCCTGTCACACTGCCCACCTCCTGTCACACTGCCTGCCCCCCTCCTGTCATCCTGCCCACCTTCTGTCACACTGCCCCACCTCCTGTCACACTGCCCGCCCCCCTCCTGTCACACTGCCCGCCCCCCTCCTGTCACACTGCCCACCTCCTGTCACACTGCCCCCCCTCCTGTCACACTGTCCACCTCCTGTCACACTGCCTGCCCCCTCCTGTCCCACTGCCTGCCCCCCTCTTGTCACACTGCCCACCTCCTGTCACACTGCCTGCCCCCCTCCTGTCATCCTGCCCACCTCCTGTCATCCTGCCCACCTACTGTCACACTGCCCCCTCCTGTCACACTGCCCCCTCCTGTCACACTGCCCCCCTGCTGTCACACTGCCTGCCCCCTCCTGTCACACTGCCCCCCCTCCTGTCACAATGCCCCCCCTCCTGTCACACTGCCCCCCACCTCCTGTCACACTGCCCCCCACCTCCTGTCACACTGCCTGCCCCCCTCCTGTCACACTGCCCCCCTCCTGTCATCCTGCCCACCTCCTGTCACACTGCCTGCCCCTCCTGTCACACTGCCCACCTCCTGTCACACTGCCCCCCCTCCTGTCACACTGCCCCCCCTCCTTTCACACTGCCCCCCCTCCTTTCACACTGCCCACCTCCTGTCACACTGCCTGCCCCCCTCCTGTCACACTGCCCCCCTCCTGTCATCCTGCCCACCTCCTGTCACACCACCTGCCCCCCTCCTGTCACACTGCCTGCCCCCCTCCTGTCACACTGCCCACCTCCTGTCATACTGCCCACCTCCTTTCACACTACCTGCCCCCTTCCTGTCACACGGCCACCTCCTGTCACACTGCCTACCTCCTGTCACACAGCCAACCTCCTGTCACACAGCCAACCTCCTGTCACACTGCCTGCCCCCCTCCTGTCATCCTGCCCACCTCCTGTCACACTGCCCACCTCCTGTCACACTGCCTGCCCCCCTCCTGTCACACTGCCCACCTCCTGTCACACTGCCCACCTCCTGTCACACTGTCCACCTCCTGTCACACTGCCTGCCCCCCTTCTGTCACACTGCCTGCCCCCCTCCTGTCACACTGCCCACCTCCTGTCACACTGTCCACCTCCTGTCACACTGCCTGCCCCCCTCCTGTCACACTGCCTGCCCCCCTCCTGTCACACTGCCCCCCCACCTGTCACACTGCCCCCCACCTCCTGTCACACTGCCTGCCCCCCTCCTGTCACACTGCCCCCCTCCTGTCATCCTGCCCACCACCTGTCACACTGCCCACCTCTTGTCACACTGCCTGCCCACCTCTTGTCACACTGCCTGCCCCCCTCCTGTCACACTGCCCCCCTCCTGTCACACTGCCCCCCTCCTGTCACACTGCCTGCCCCCCTCCTGTCACACTGTCCCCCCTCCTGTCACACTGCCCCCCACCTCCTTTCACATTGCCCACCTCCTGTCACACTGCCTGCCCCCCTCCTGTCATCCTGCCTGCCCCCTCCTGTCCCACTGCCTGCCCCCCTCCTGTCACACTGCCTGCCCCCTCTTGTCACACTGCCCACCTCCTGTCACACTGCCTGCCCCCCTCCTGTCATCCTGCCCACCTCCTGTCACACTGCCCACCTCCTGTCACACTGCCTGCCCCCCTCCTGTCACACTGCCTGCCCCCTCTTGTCACCCTGCCCACCTCCTGTCACACTGCCCACCTCCTGTCACACTGCCCACCTCCTGTCACACTGCCTGCCCCCTCTTGTCACACTGCCCACCTCCTGTCACACTGCCTGCCCCCCTCCCCACCTCCTGTCACACTGCCTGCCCTCCTCCTGTCATCTTGCCTACCTCCTGTCACACTGCCCACCTCCTGTCACACTGCCTGCCCCCCTCCTGTCATCCTGCCTAAATCCTGTCACACTGCCTGCCCCCTCCTTAGGGTTACCACCTCATCCCTTTAAACCCGAACACATATTAATTACACAGGTTCTGTGGCTGATTAAGGTGGTAATTAAACACACTTGGTGCCTGATCTGCATTAAATTAGCCTCAGAACCTGTGTAATTCAAAGGTGTACGGGTTTAAAGGGATGAGGTGGCAACTCTACCCCTCCTGTCACTCTGCCCCCTCCCTAACAGAATATAGATGGTGTATCCGCGCAATGGAAAAAAAGTTTGAAATAAAGGAGATTAAAATAAAAGAGATTAAATTAAAGTGATGGACTGCTGCCTCCACAAACGTAATTTCCACCGAAGTGGAGAAAACGAAATGGTAAATGGAAGGTTAATGAGTGGGTGTGGCGCGGTCCTAGGTATTAAGACTAATGGATACCATATGAATCGCATATGAACCAAACAACAAATTCAGTTCAACAACAAATGCAATACAGGGACTGCATCAATGAAGACTCGGCCAGACAGCATCAGTTAGCAGGACAGCAACTAGGAACTTTTAATTATATTTAAAAAAAGAAATTGCCTGGGGACTGCCACACAGTGGCACACACTGTGACTGCGTGTTACCCCCGCAGGGGTTAAAGAAGCTGTTGAGTGTCTGCATGATCACAAGACAGGAGCACCCGGTCACTAAAACTAACACAGGCAGTGGATGCATGTATGGATACACTTGCCTAGGTTTAAAGAAACACCAAGAACTTTACCAAGACTGTTTAATACCGCTTATGTTGCACTGAGCACTAGTCACAATTTAAATGATCTTATTCAGTTTATTACCAATGTTTGATCATTTTTATTTTTCTATGTTAAATAATTCATTTGCACTGTGAACAAGTCAAGTATTATATGTGGTTTTGCAACTTTATATGTAGCACAGTCACTTTGGACGTCACCAACTGAATATTCTCCCTACCCTTTACCCTCCCCCCCTTTTTTCCCATCCCCCCCCCTTTTTTCCCATCCCCCCCCCTTTTTTCCCATCCCCCCCTTTTTTCCCATCCTCCCCCCCCCCCTTTTTTCCCATCCTCACTCATAGTGGATCACCTTTCATTTTGGTTCATATGCGATTCATATGGTATCCATTAGTCATAATACCTAGGACAGCGCCACACCCACTCATTAACCTTCCATCTGCCCCCTCCCTGCCTCCTGCATTTGTCAGGCAGGGAGGAGGTGTTATATCACCTGCTTACCACCTGTTTAAATCCCACAGCATTGCCCTGCCATTTAATGCATTGCACATGGATGCGGAGAGCCCCCATTCACTTGAATGGGCCACATTCGGCAGTCAATACTGCTCGCTGAACCCAACAGTGCAGACATGTTTTGTTGCACTGTGATGCAAAACATTTTGGCTGTGGCAGGTATACATCACCCTCTATTGCCTTTTCAGCTTGAGGGGAATGGTTGGGTAGCAGTAAAATCACAGCTCAACCTCTAATTTTTACTGCCCCCCCAACCACAAGTGTAAACAGAGTTGCAGGGCACTCTGAAGAGTGATCCATAGTGGATCATGTTTTGAAGGTATTTTACAGGTGGTGAAGAAGCATTATGTTGCCTCCTCACCACCTGTTTTTACCCCTAAAAACCCATGCCACTGTGCTGTAGCCATGTGCATTGCACACGGTTGCAGCGCAGCCCCATTCAGGTGAAGGGGTTGAGTTAAGTAAGCGCAGGGCTGTGCTGCCCTGCACCACTAAAATGTTCGGGTTTGGCTTGAAGAAAAGGTGGCAACCCTAGGTGTCTGCACTGAAGGGGGGTGTCTGCACTGAACGGGGGACTACACTGAAGGGGGGGTCTGCACTGAAGGGGGGCTATACTGAAGGGGGGGTCTACACTGAAGGGGGTGTCTGCACTAAACAGGGGGGCTACACTGAAGGGGGGTGTCTGCACTGAACGGGGTGTCTGCACTGAAAAGGGGGGCTACACTGAAGGGGGGGTGTCTTCACTGAACGGGGGGTATCTTCACTGAACGGGGGGGGGGGGTGTCTGCACTGAACGGGGGCTACACTGAAGGGGGGTCTGCACTGAAGGAGTCCAGAGGTCCAGGGTGTTGTGTAATGTAAAGGGGTCCAGAGTGTTGTGTAATGTAAAGGGGTGCAGGGGGCTGTGTAATGTAAAGGGGTCCAGAGGTGCAGGGTGTTTTGTAATGTAAAGGGGCCCAGAGGTGCAGGGGGCTGTGTAATGTAAAGGGGTCCAGAGGTCAGGAAGAGGGTAAAACCTTCTGGGGCTGAAGTGGTTAAGCTTGTCCCTAGAACAGGAAGAGAGTGGAAATCTCCCAATGGGGACACTTGTTTCGAAGGAGGCATTTCCCTCACTTTGGAGCGATTTACCTTCACTTCCTCTTTTGTTTACAGGACAGGGCATAAAGGAAATCTTCTTAATGGGAGACAAGTGGCAAAATTCAACCCCTTTATACAGACGTAACACAAATATGCGGCCTCACTGGACAGGGCTTTTCTCCATGGGGCCTCATATTTGTGTATCTCCCTTTTTCCTGGGAGCGCGCTGCACGGCAGAGTCCGGGGTCTCACCATGAGTGCCGGGCCCTGTTCTAACGATCGGGACCCGGAACTCGAGATTACAGATCCCCTGATCGATGCGATAGGCTCTGATTGGCTATCACAGTGATCAGTCACTGTGAAGCCTGCCCCCGTGTTTTCTTTCTCTGAATAGAGGAGTGAGATGCATCATATCTTTCTCTCTCCTTGTAGAGGAAAAAAAAGTGTCTGTAAAAAAAAAATTAAATAACAATAGTATTAAAAAAACAAAAAAAAACAAAGACAAGGTTTTATCAGGGCCAGGGTTAATGTTTGGGACAAGGTCAGGGTCAGAATTTTTCGGACAAAAGTTTTTTTTTAAATTACCCTTCCCCTGATCCTCTGTAGTAGGGGGTCATGGGGCTCTGGTAAGCGGCTAATTTTATTACTGGTGGTGGACTGCACACATTTCCCACACCATGGAAGACTTTATACGTCTCTCAATTTGATGGACTTTTTCCAATTTGTTATTTATTCGTTCACGGGTGTTTGATTATATGTTTGGACATCACACTATATGTTATACATTTTTGTATTTATCAACCTAATTTTTCTTATTTTTGGCACCATATCATTTTGTGGTTATCCGCTCATGTTACATATATTTATGTCTCATGGGCAGCACTATAGATTGATTATACATCATTGAGTTAATGTTGTAGCGCGATTCTATTATTATCTATATACCAAGGGCCCCTTGACACTGGGGCGGGGGCGGCGTCGGCGGTAAAGCGCCACTATTGTAAGCGGCGCGTTACCGTCCGTATGCGGCCGCTACCGGGGTGGTTTTACCCCCCACTAGTGGCCGAGAAATGGTTAAAAACCACCGCAACTGCCGGTGGTATAGCCGCGCTGTCCCATTGATTTCAATGGGCAGGAGCGGTGAAAGAGCGGTATACAGTCCGCTCCTTCACCGATCCGAAGACTTTTTTTTTACCGTCCTGCCAGCGCACCGCTCCAGTGTGAAAGCCCTCGGGGCTTTCACACTGGAGACAAAGCAGCGGCACTTTCGGGTCCGTTTGCAGGCGCTATTAGCGCAATAGCGCCTGCAAACCGCCCCAGTGTGAAAGGGACCTTACACTGTTTTTGTTGTGCAGGAGAATCGCTGATTATACCATTTATATTGTTTTCTAAATGTTTTAATTTTATATATTTGTGTTTTGGCACATTACCTTGATACACCTTAGCGCAGTTTCTTTCTCTTTTTTCTTTTGAAAGGATTGCAATGGATTTGGAAGGACCATTAGTGGTCCACTAAGGGCCACCAGTACATACTTGCGATTCCTTGGAACACCTTGGAAAGAAACGTTGCTAAAGAACTATTCCATATGTTCACCTGCACTGGAATAGCAAAAGAAGTCTTTATGTCAAAAGTGATGGAGTTATGTACACTGCTGAAGCGCAAATACTTAAGAACCTCTGTGTATTACCCAAAATCCCATGGGTTGGTGAAGTGGTTTAACAAAATGCTAAAAGTATGTTGTGCCAGTAACTGACAATCGGGTGAAATATGTCGCCAGCACAGAGATAAGCTATTTTCAAAGTGCAAAGCTCTTTATTTTATTCTTTATGATAACATGGATAATTAACATTTTGGGACCATGCAAGTACCCTTCATCAGGCATACAATGATCATCGCATGCCTGAAGAAGGGCCCCCATGTGGTCCTGAAACATTGCTTTTTAATGTTATCATAAAAAAAATAAAAAACCTTTCAGTTTGGAAATAGCTTCTCGGTGTGTTGGTGACAAATCCTAAATCCCGTCATTCATTTCTACAACATAATAGGATGTAAGAAAACCTTACCTGCTGTTTCCATGTCTGATAACACAAGGGGAGTCCAGAACTAATGTACTGTGATGTCCGGTCTAATAGGCTCTATGTATGATATCAGATACACTATACATGGCGTGACTGCACTGCCACCCCCCTGTTCCTGTGTGGTCACCTAGGCTGAGATCTCTTCATTCTAGTCTAACTAAAGAACAGTGCGAAGATTAACACCCTGTAATTCAGAGTATGTATTTGTCACCCTGTATGGTATACAAACATCCCAAAACCTGTCCCTGTCACCCTGCATGGTGTACATATATCCCATGACCATGTAGGCACGTGGTAGAGCAGGTGCCATTTAGGGTGCCTTCTCCCCCTGGCAAAAGGTTGGTATTTAAGTCAGGACCAGGAAGGGTGGGGGAGCAGACTGGAGAGGAAGGAGAAGAGGCCACATCTAGCAGTTGTGTTCCTGTTCTTCCCCCTTTGTGGGGAGGGCAGGGTTCCCCGGGGTTTCCTCATCAAAGCTCAGAGAGAGAGGGAGAGACAGTTAAAGTGGGTCAGTGCAGGCCCAGGAGAGGACTTTGTAAGTTGGTCTACCCTCGGTTCCTCCCCTCTTTAGGCCAAGAAGAGTAACGGGCCTACAGACAGTGAGTTCTACAGTTGTCCTCTGGCTGCTGACCCTGAGAAGGTAGGCCAGCATCTGGAACCCCTGGGACTGAGGGGCGAAGCTGTGCAGCTAGGAGGGTGGAAGGGGGTCAGTTTGCCGCCCAAACACATCGGGGAGAGTCATTGGGCAAAATATTTGTTTGCCCCGAAGTTTACTTTACTTTACAGCTCAGCTATGACGATGACCATGCATGAGGCAGCCCGCCAACACTCTGCCCCTGTCACCCTGCATGATGTACAGATTTCTCCCAGTATCTTTTACTATTCTGTATGTATAGACTCCGCACAGTACCACTTCTTATGTTCTGTATGCCTTTAATTTGTCTAAAGGTATCTGATACATGATCAGTGCTTCTGGGTAGGGGGCGCGCTCCCCGGTTGTGCTGTGATTGAGCACAAGCCAATCAGAGGGTGCCGACCAATGATTGACTGATCGCCAGCACCTACTGATCGACTCCATCATTCAGGGAAGGGAGCTCTGTGTTGTAAGTAGTGCAGGAGTGGTGTAATGATGTATCCCTTGAAACCTCTTTAGTCCATAAAGAGTATAGGCTATAGACATGGGTATGTTTGTCGGGCATCTAAAGTAGTAAAGTAAGATCAAATGAGTATAGGCATAAAGACGTGTATATATAAGTAAGAGACCTGAGTCAAGGATGGTAGGTACATGAAGATGGTGGAAAACATAGGATAGCAGAAAGATACTAGCAAGTAACCAGATAAAAAGGAGAGGGGAGAGAGGTGGATTGTGAATTGTGTAGTGAGATCTAAAATAAATAAAAAAAATAAAAAATGATAAAATATAAAAATAAGTGCTCAAAAAATGAACTGTGTATGGAATGTGCAAGTGTGCCTAAATGTAGTAAGTATCAAAAAGTGAATATGGTAAGTACCGGAGTATGGTGAATATCTTGAGTATAAAAGTAATGAAACACAGCAGGCAACCTCCACAGCTGTGTGTGTCCTCAGTGAAGAGTGAAATTGAAATCCAAGCCATGCCTGACCTCCAATTCAACCCCAGAAGAGCCCAGGTGGCTGCACCCCCAACACCATGTGTGGATGGCTGACATGTGAGTGCTAGAAGCGTCCACTGTCATAGGGAGGTACGCAATGCGGACACACCCCCAAGCCATCAGATGATAATGCGTCCAGCTGCACTGACGTCCGCAAAGTCACAGACGCCACGCCTCTGGCGCCTAAACATGGGACCGATGTGTAGGTGTCCCCATCCACCCAAAAGCAGATGGGGACAGCAGGAGACACAGAAAAAGCCTCCCTTTATACACATCGCAGCTCCCAGTGCGAGACAAAAAGCTGACGCCAACCAAAGAATCGCACAACAAGGAGCCAGGGTATATAACAATACTGGGATAAAAATTTGTTGGAGGGTGAATAGCTAGTATAGCATCAAAATGTAGTAGTTGTTTATACATGTAGATACTGGCGGGGGTGAGTGTGCAGTGAGTGAAACAGTGGGTGGAGGCGGTGGAGGACGAAGTAGAGAGTTGAAGGTAGAGAAGAGTTTACGGGGACTGGATGAGAAGGTGTTAATAAAAGTTGTAAAATAGGTTTGCTTGGCAGTGTGAAGGAAAGAATAGTATTTTTGGAGGGCAGATTTGTATTGGTTGAAGTCTTTGAGGGACTTAGTCTTGTGCCACAGACGCTCAACAGCGTGGCTACGTTTTTTTAAGAATTTTGGTGTCATCTGTTTGCCAGGGTTGTAGGGGTCGGGGTCTGATTCTGCGTGTAGTGAGGGGAGCGAGCTTGTCCAGGGTGGAGGACAGGGATTTGTTGTAGATGGATGTGGCTTGGTTGAAACAGGACAGGGGAGAGATTTTGTTACAGAGGTGGTCAGTAGCAGAATAGAGGAGAGAGGAGTTGAAGTTGCGAAAGTTTCTACGGGTGATGGTTAGGCGATTGGAGGGAAAGGTGGTGGAAGACAGGGGGAGAGAGAAACTAATAAGGTGATGGTCAGAGAGAGGAAAAGGATTGTTTGAGAAGTTGCATGGAGTGCATAGGTAGGAGAATACAAGGTCAAAGGTGTTGCCATCAGAGTGAGTAGAAGCCTGTACCCATTGCTTCAGGTAAAATGAAGAGTTTTGACTAAGAAGTTTAGAAGTAGCAGGAGTGTTTGTATTAGCAGGGATATTGAAATCACCGAGAAGGATTGTGGGAATTTCCGAAGAGAGAAAGTAGGGTAGCCAGGCAGAGAACTCATCAAGGAAAGTCGATAATGGTCCAGGGGGCCGGTAGATCACAGCAATTCTTAGGGAAGTTGGAGAGAATAGATGTATACAGTGGGTTTCAAATGAGAGGGAGGAGAGTGAATAACCTGAAAGGTGCATTGGGGGGATAGGAGGAATCCCACTCCACCTCCTTTGCGTCCATTAGGCCCAGGGGAGTGAGTCCAGTGAAGGCCACCCTGGGAGAGGGAAGCAGGAGAAGGGGTGTCATATTCGTGGAGCCAGGTTTCGGTGAGAGCAAGTAGATTAAAGGAATTAGTGACAAAGAGGTCATGAACAGCAGTGAGTTTGTTGCAGACAGAGCGGGCGTTCCAGAGGCCGCAGGAGAGAGGGAGGCTGGCGTTTGGACGAAGAGGAATGGAGACTAAATTGCATAGATTGTGACTACTGCCAGAGGGTGTAGGGTGATGGATGTGTTGGGCACAGTCAAATAAGGGAGGCCCAGGGTTTGGGGAAATATCTCCAGCTGTTAGGAGAAGCAGAAGAGTGAGGGAGGTAATATGAGAATATGATTTGTATGAGGGGACATGCTTCAGTATCTCGGGGGGTTTGTTAGCGAGTGGAGTTAGAAAGAGGTGATGAGTGCAGTAATAGGGGGAGGTTAGAAGTGAGGGTGATATGTACAGATTGTGGGGTGGAGAAGAGGAGTGAAGAAAAGAGAGCTTGAGGACAGAGGCTGCAATTGTGAAGAGGAGGAGAGGTAAAGAGAGCATGTTTCAGAGAAGAAGGTGAGATAATGTGAAAATGTGGTCACCTGCAGTTTGCTGTGGTTTGCTTTGTGCAAATTGCTGAAGTGCAAGAGCAGAAGTGCCACTTGTTTAAAGAACCCCACTTCTTTGGAAGAACCCCCTGTATGTGTCCCCCCCCCGTAAAGAAAGCCTTGTTTTATACTGTTGGATGTGGATAGAATCTGGCAATTAATCAATTAGGAGGTGATATTAGGCAATAGGCACACAGCTAGCAGAGCAAAACTTTCACATCACAATCAAATTGCAAGAGGACCAAGAGGCCAAAATTGTAAAGATAAGGGAACCCATAATTTAGGTAAGACTTAATAGCTAAAGAAACCTCGAAATAATGTGAGCATGGCTACAGATGGAGTTGAAACAGCGGCGACAAACAGATTTACCAAATATATATGTAAGCAGTCAGTCAATGTTCAGTTGAACATCTCACGGAGCTCTGTTCAATCCATCCTCCGAAAAGTTCAAGGGGTATGAATACTTTTTCAAGGCACTGTACTGTTGCTGGAGGGGGGGTGTAACGTTGCTGGTTGCAGGGGAAATATTTTACTGGTTTTCTTGTTGTCATTAACAATTTCCCTACAAATTACTTAGCACCACAAAATGATACTTGGTTGTATTCTCCAAAAGAGGCGATACTGGAGGGTGATTTCAGCTCACCTAAGTAAAATAAAAAACAAATAATAGTACAGCACAACATGTAACAGTTCATACAGTGGGGGAAAATAATGATTTGATCCCCTGCAGACTTTGTAAATTTACCCACTTACAAAGAAATCAAGGGTCTAAAATGTTTTATCATAGGTGTATTTTAAATGATAGAGACAGAATATCAACCAAAAATCCAGAAAAAAACACAAATAAAACAAATGTTATAAATTGAGTTGCAGTTCAGTGAGTAAAATAAGTATTTGATCCCCAAGCAAAACATGATTTAGTACTTGGTGGAGAAACCCTTGTTGGCAAGCAGAGAGGTAAGATGTTTCTTGTAGTTGGTGACCAGGTTTGTACACATCTCAGAAGGGATTTTTGTCCACTCTTCATTATAGATCTTCTCTAAATCCTTAAGATTTCTTGGCTGTCTTTTGACAACTTGAAGTGTCAGCTCCCTCCATAAATTTTCTATAGGATTAAGGTCTGGAGACTAGCTAGGCCACTCCATGACCTTAACCACTTCCGGCCCGACCTATAGCAGAATGATGGCTGGGAAGTGGTTCTGTCATCCTGACTGGGCTTCATATGATGTCCAGCAGGATAACATGCCGACACGCAGCTGATTACCGCTTGAACCAGGATGTGTTGGTAAACGGCATTCCTCGGTTTACGCTGACAGGGAGAGACGATCAGTGGCTCTCCCTGTCAGAGGGGGGTCTGTGCTGATCAGTACAGTGCCGCCTGTCAGTGCCCAATGCCCATCATAGCCGCCTGTCATTTGTAGGAAGAAAATGATAAAAATGTAATTTGAGTAGAGTGTTGTATGACCGCGCAATTGTCATTCAAAGTGCGACAGTGCTGAAAGCTGAAATTGTCCTGGGCAGGAAGGGGCGAAAGTGTCTGGTATTGAAGTGGTTAATGTGCTCCTTCTCGAGCCACTCTTTTGTTGCCTTGGTGGTATGTTTTGGGTCATTGTCATGGTAAAAGATTCATCCAAGACCCATGTTCAGTGCTCTGGCAGATGGAAGAAGGTTCTCATCCAGGTTTTTACAATACATGGCACCGTCTATTGGCCCTCTAAATGTGGCAAAGTTGGCCTTTACCTTTAGCAGAGAAACAGCCCCAAAGCATAATGTTTCCACCTCCGTGCTTTACTGTAGGGATGGTGTTCTTAGGGTCATAGTCAGCATTTATCTTCCTCCAAACACAGAGAGTCGAGTTAATGCCAAAGAGCTCAATTTTGGTCTCATCTGACCACAGCACTCCCAATCCTTCTCTGAATCATTTAGATGTTCATTGGTGGGCCTGTACATGTGCCTTCTTGAGGAGAGGGACCTTGCGGTTGCTGCAGGATTTCAATCGATGGCGGCGTATTGTGTTACCAATGGTTTGTTGGGTGACTGTGGCCCCAACTCCCTTGAGATCATTCACAAGCTCTTCTCATGTAGTTCTGGGCTGATCCCTCACTTTTCTCATGATCATCCTTACCCTATGAGGCGAAATCTTGCATGGAGCTCCAGACCGAGGGCGATTGATGTTTTTTTTGTATTTTTTCCATTTGCGAAGAATCGCTCCAACAGTTTTCTCCTTCTCACCAAGCTTCTTGCTGATGGTCTTGTAGCCTATTCCAGCCTTGTGCAGGTCTACAATCTTGTCCCTGATGTCCTTAGACAGCTCTTTGTTTTGCCCATGATGGTGAGGTTTGAATGGAAGAACGTTTCTGTGGACAGGTGTCTTTTATACACATAACGAGTTGTCGTTAGGAGCACCTTCTTAAATTGACAGGACTAATCTGTGTACCACGTGAGCACCTACTGTAGCCAGTCTGTGGGAGCCAGAATTATTGTTGGTTGGTAGGGGATCAAATACTTATTTTACTAACTGAACTGCAACTCAATTTATAACATTTGTATCATGTGTTAGTTCTTTAACCACTTGCCGACTGCCTAACGCAGATATACTGCAGTAGAATGGCAGGGGCAGGCAAAATCCTGGTACGTGATCTGCTTCCAGCGGGCGGGGGGCGCATCTCGCCCGCCCCCCCCCGGTGCCCGAGGTGGTCGGCATCGTTAGGGGAGTGATCCATGCTGAGGGGGAGACCACTCATTCGTGCCTCCCCCTCGCGATCGCTCCCAACGAATTAAAATCTTCCTCTGCTGCTGTAATGTAAACAGCGGCAGAGGAAGTGATGTCATCTCTCCTCGCGTCGGTATTTTCCGTTCCGGTGCCGAGGAGAGAAGACATCTAAGTAAGTGCACAACACATTACAGTAAAACACACTAGGCACACTTTTCACCCCCCTGAACCTCCCGATAGGGTCTGCGTCGCCCCAGGCAGTGCCAGTAGCGCTAACCCCCACGCACGCAGCATACACCTCCCTTAGTGGTATAGTATCTGAACGGATCAATATCTGATCAATCAGATCTATACTAGCGTCCCCAGCAGTCCGCTGCCACAAAGAAGAAGACAAACACAGGCCTGTTGTGCCCATAGTGCCCTTCCTGCTGCATTCGTCAATCCTAATTGGGAACCCACCACTTCTGCAGCACCCGTACTTCCCCCATTCACATCCCCAACCAAATGCAGTCGGCTGCATGAGAGGCATTTTCTTTATGTCCTCCCGAGTACCCCTACCCAACGAACCCCCCCAAAAAAGATGTTGTGTCTGCAGCAAGCACGGATATAGACGTGACACCCGCTATTATTGTCCCTCCTGTCCTGACAATCCTGGTCTTTGCATTGGTGAATGTTTTGAACGCTACCATGCACTAGTTGAGTATTAGCGTAGGGTACAGCATTGCACATACTAGGCACACTTTCACTGGGTCTCCCAAGATGCCATCTCATTTTGAGAGACCCGAACCAGGAACCGGTTACAGTTACAAAAGTTACAGTTACAAAAAAAGTGTAAAACAAAAAAATATATAAAATAAAAAAACAAAAATAGTTTTAGTTTTATTGTTCTCTCTCTCTATTCTCTCTCTCTATTGTTCTGCTCTTTTACACTGTATTCTATTCTTCAATGTTTTATTGTTGTTATGTTTTATCATGTTTACTTTTCAGGTATGCAATTTTTTATACTTTACTGTTTACTGTGTTTTATTGTTAACCATTTTTTTGTTTTCAGGTACGTCATTCAGCTGCAGCGCGGATTTATTTTTCTTGACCGCAACAGCGCTGTCGGAGGTGATATATGCCGAAGCGTGGGGGCAACAGGGGCAGAGGAGCGATTTGCTCCTAACTTTTGGGGCAGATGCCCCCATGCTTCGGCATATATAAATGGTGCATGTATGCCCATCATTAGAAGTGGGTGGATGAAGGGAGGTATTCTAATGGTGGGCATACCTCATACCTCAATCTCTTTTTTTCATTCAGCCCACAGGCTGCATAAAAAAAAAGATTACAATATATGCCCAACAAGGACCAGCAATGTACTGGTATGTTTCTGGACTTTGAGTGGGTATACCAGAATGATGCCTGCAGGTTTAGGTATCATCTTGGTATCATTCTTTTCAGCCAGCGGTCGGCTTTCATGTAAAAGCAATCCAAGCGGCTAATTAGCCTCTAGACTGCTTTTAGAAGCAGTGGGAGGGAATGCCCCCCCCCCACCATCTTCCATGTTTTTCTCTGGCTCTCCTGTCCCAACAGGGAACCTGAGAATGCAGCCGGTGATTCGGCCAGCTGACCATAGAGCTGATCAGAGACCAGAGTGGCTCTAAACATCTCTATGGCCTAAGAAACCGGAAGCTACGAGCATTTCGTGACTTCGATTTCGCCGGATGTAAACAGCGCCATTGGGAAATTGGGAAAGCATTTTATCACACTGATCTTGGTGTGGTCAGATGCTTTGAGGGCAGAGGAGAGGTCTAGGGCCTAATAGACCCCATTTTTTTCAAAAAAGAGTACCTGTCACTACCTATTGCTATCATAGGGGATATTTACAATCCCTGACATAACAATAAAAATGATTTAAAAAAAAAATGAAAGGAACAGTTCAAAAAAAAGATAAAAAAAGCAAAAAAAATAATAAAGAAAAAAAGCACCCCTGTCCCCCCCTGCTCTCGCGTGAAGGCGAACGCAAGTGTTGGTCTGGCGTCAAATGTAAACAGCAATTGCACCATGCATGTGAAGTATCACCGCGAAGGTCAGATCGAGGGCAGTAATTTTAGCAGTAGACCTCCTCTGTAAATCTAAAGTGGTAACCTGTAAAGGCTTTTAAAGGCTTTTAAAAATGTATGTAGTTTGTCGCCACTGCACGTTTGTGCGCAATTTTAAAGCATGTCATGTTTGGTATCCATGTACTCGGCCTAAGATCATCTTTTTTATTTCATCAAACATTTGGGCAATATAGTGTGTTTTAGTGCATTAAAATTAAAAAAGTGTGTTTTTTCCCCAAAAAATACGTTTGAAAAATCGCTGCGCAAATACTGTGTGAAAAAAAAATGAAACACCCACCATTTTAATCTTTAGGGCCTTTGCTTTAAAAAAATATATAATGTTTGGGGGTTCAAAGTAATTTTCTTGCAAAAAATTTTTTTTTTCTCATATAAACAAATAGTGTCAGGAAGGGTTTGTCTTCAAGTGGTTAGAAGAGTGGGTGATGTGTGACATAAGCTTCTAAATGTTGTGCATAAAATGCCAGGACAGTTCAAAACCCCCCAAATGACCCCATTTTGGAAAGTAGACACCCCAAGCTATTTGCTGAGAGGCATGTCGAGTCCATGGAATATTTTATATTGTGACACAAGTTGCGGGAAAAAGACAATTTTTTTTTTTTGCACAAAGTTGTCACTAAATGATATATTGCTCAAACATGCCATGGGAATATGTGAAATTACATCCCAAAATACATTCTGTTGCTTCTCCTGAGTACGGGGATACCACATGTGTGGGACTTTTTGGGAGCCTAGCCGCGTACGGGACCCCGAATACCAAGCACCGCCTTCAGGATTTCTAAGGGTGTAAATTCTTTATTTCACTCCTCACTGCCTATCAGTTTCGGAGGCCATGGAATGCCCAGGTGGCACAACCCCCCCCCCCCCCCCCAAATGACCCCATTTTGGAAAGTAGACACCCCAAGCTATTTGCTGAGAGGTATAGTGAGTATTTTGCAGATCTCGCTTTTTGTCACAAAGTTTTGAAAATTGAAAAAAGAAATAAAAAAAAAATGTCTTTTCTTTCTTCATTTTCAAAAACAAATGAGAGCTGCAAAATACTCAGCATGCCTCTCAGGAGAAGCAGCAGAATGTATTTTGGGGTGTAATTCCACATATGCCCATGGCCTGTGTGAGCAATATATCATTTAGTGACAACTTTGTGCAAAAAGAAAAGTTTGTCATTTTCCCGCAACTTGTGGCAAAATATAAAATATTCCATGGACTCAACATACCTCTCAGCAAATGGCTTGGGGTGTCTACTTTCCAAAATGGGGTCATTTGGGGGGGGGGTTGTGCCATCTGGGCATTTTATGGCCTTCAAAACTGTGATGGGTAGTGAGGAGTGAAATCAAAAATTTACGCCCTTAGAAATCCTGAAGGCAGTGATTGGTTTTCGGGGCCCCGTACACGGCTAGGCTCCCAAAAAGTCCCACATGTGGTATCCCCGTACTCAGGAGAAGCAGCTGAAAGTATTTTGGGGTGCAATTCCACATATGCCCATGGCCTGTGTGAGCAATATATCATTTAGTGACAACTCTTTGTAATTTTTTTTTTGTCATTCACTTGGGACAAAAAATTAATATTCAATGGTCTCAACATGCCTCTCAGCAATTTCCTTGGGGTGTCTACTTTCCAAAATGGGGTCATTTGTGGGGGTTTTGTACTGCCCTGCCATTTTAGCACCTCAAGAAATGACATAGGCAGTCATAAACTAAAAGCTGTGTAAATTCCAGAAAATGTACCCTAGTTTGTAGACGCTATAACTTTTGCGCAAACCAATAAATATACGCTTATTGACTTTTTTTTTCTACCAAAGACATGTGGCCGAGTACATTTTGGCCTAAATGTATGACTAAAATTGAGTTTATTGGATTTTTTTATAACAAAAAGTAGAAAATATCATTTTTTTTCCAAAGTTTTCGGTCTTTTTCCGTTTATAGCGCAAAAAATAAAAAACAGAGGTGATCAAATACCATCAAAAGAAAGCTCTATTTGTGGGAAAGAAAAGGACGCAAATTTCGTTTGGGTACAGCATTGCATGACTGCGCAATTAGCAGTTAAAACGACGCAGTGCCAAATTGTAAAAAGTGCTCTGGTCAGGAAGGGGGTAAATCCTTCCGGGGCTGAAGTGGTTAAGAACCTTGTTAGTCTGAGTAGATATCAGAGTGATATAACAGACAACAGTTTGGCTGAAGGAAAGACGTGTCTACATGGCATCACTTTCTTTGTTGGGACAGAAAATTGCAATATTTTAATTACAGGTGGAGACTGTTGGGTTGAATAAGTATTTGATCCCCTATCAATCAGCAAGATTTCTGGCTCCCAAGTGTCTTCTATACAGGTAATGAGCTGAGATTGGGAGCACTCTCTTAAAGGGAGTGCTCCCAATCTCAGCTTGTTACCTGTAGAAAAGACACCTGTCCACAGAAGCAATCAATCAATCAATCAGATTCCAATCTCTCCACCATGACCAAGACCAAAGAGCTGTCCAAGGATGTCAGGGAGAAGATTGTAGACCTACACAAGGCTGGAATGGGCTACAAGACAATCGCCAAGCAGCTTGGTGAGAGGGTGACAACAGTTGGTGTGATTATTCGCAAATGGAAGAAACACAAAATAACTCTCAATCTCCCTCGGTCTGGGGCTTCATGGAAGATCTCACCTCGTGGAGTTTAAATCATCATGAGAACGGTGAGGAATCAGCTCAGAACTACATGGGAGAATCTTGTCAATGATCTCAAGTCAGCTGGGACCATAGTCACCAAGAAAACAATTGGTAAAAACACTACGCCTTGAAGGACTGAAATCCTGCAGCTCCTGCAAGGTCCCCCTGCTCAGGAAAGCACATGTACAGGACTGTCTGAAGGTTGCTAATAAACATCTGAATGGTTCAGAGGAGAACTGGGTGAAAGTGTGGTGGTCAGATGAGACCAAAATTTAGCTCTTTGGCATCAACTCATCTCACCGTGTTTGGAGGAGGAGGAATGCTGCCTATGACCCCAAGAACACCATCCCAACCGTCAAACTATGAGGTGGAAACATTATGCTTTGGGGGTGTTTTTCTGCTAAGGGGACAGGACAACTTCACCGCATTAAAGGGATAATGGATGGGCCATGTACCGGATGAGAACCTCCTTCCCTCAGCCAGGGCATTGTAAATGGGTTGTGGATGGGTATTCCAGCATGAGAACGACCCAAAACACAAGGCCAAGACAACGAAGGAGTGGCTCAAAAAGAAGCAACTTAAAGTCCTAGAGTGGCCTAGCCAGTCTCCAGACCTTAATCCCATAGAAAATATGTGGAGGGAGCTGAAGATTCGAGTTATCAAACGTCAGCCTGGAAACCTTAATGACCTGCAGAGGATCTGCAAAGAGGACAAAATGCCTCCTGAGATGTGTGCAAACCTGGTGGCCAACTACAAGAAACGTCTGACCTCTGTGATTGCCAACAAGGGTTTTGCCACCAAGTACTAAGTCATTTTTTCCCAAGGAGTCAAATACTTATTTCACTCATTAAAATGCAAATAAATGTATAACTTTTTATAATGCGTTTTTCTGGATATTTTTGTTGTTGTTCTGTCTCTCACTGTTAAAATAAACACACCATTAAAATTATAGACTGATCATTTCTTTGCAGTGGGCAAACGTATAAAATCAGCAGGGGGTCAAATACTTTTTCCTCTCACTGTATGGTATTCACCTGTATGGGAGTTCTCACCCATCTTTGTGCATTCCAGCTCCTGTGACTTTTTAGAATTATTATTAAGAAAGTAAAGCAAAGATTTGGTGAGCCCCTAGTGCATAGCTGCCAACTGTCCCGGATTTCCCGGGACATTCCCGGGACTTGGACTTCATTCCCGGATTTGTGGTGTCCCGGGAAATGTCCCGAAAAATCCGGTTTCCGTTTTTGAAACCGCCGCCGCCGCCAGAGGTCGGCGGCCGGCGGAGACATTGTCTCCGCCGGCCGCCATTTTGTGGAAGTTCAGGAAGACGGCTGGGGGGGGCTAGACGAAGCTTCTGCGTCGCCGCCCACCCCCTGCCCCGCTCCGCCCCGGCCCGCCCCGTTCCGCCTCGCCCCGCTCTGCCTTGGCCCGCCTACCCCCCGCCCCGCTGCCAGTCTGATATGGAAAGGGGCGGGGGTTCTAGGTGGGGGGAGCGCGCGCACCGCTGTGGGACACCTGATGTGAGTGGGGGGGGGCACTGGGGACACCTGATGTGAGTGGGGGGGCACTGGGGACACCTGATGTGAGTGGGGGGGGGCACTGGGGACACCTGATGTGAGTGGGGGGGCACTGGGGACACCTGATGTGAGGGGGGGGCACTGTGGACACCTGATGTGAGTGGGGGGGCACTGGGGACTCCTGATGTGAGTGCGGGGGGCACTGGGGACACCTGATGTGAGTGGGGGGGGCACTGGGGACACCTGATGTGAGTGGGGGGGGCACCGGGGACACCTGATGTGAGTGGGGGGGGCACCGGGGACACCTGATGTGAGTGGGGGGGCACCGGGGACACCTGATGTGAGTGGGGGGGGCACTGGGGACACCTGATGTGAGTGGGGGGGGGCACTGGGGACTCCTAATGTGAGGGGGGGCACTGGGGACTCCTAATGTGAGGGGGAGCTCCGCCGGGGACACCTGATGTGAGGGGGAGCTCCGCCGGGGACACCTGATGTGAGGGGGGGCTCCGCCGGGGATACCTGATGTGAGGGGGGGCTCCGCCGGGGACACCTGATGTGAGGGGGGGCTCTGCCGGGGACACCTGATGTGAGGGGGGGCTCCGCCGGGGACACCTGATGTGAGGGGGAGCTCCGCCGGGGACTCCTGATGTGAGGGGGAGCTCCGCCGGGGACTCCTGATGTGAGGGGGGGCTCCGCCGGGGACTCCTGATGTGAGGGGGGGCTCCGCCGGGGACTCCTGATGTGAGGGGGGGCTCCGCCGGGGACTCCTGATGTGAGGGGGGCTCCGCCGGGGACTCCTGATGTGAGGGGGGGCTCCGCCGGGGACTCCTGATGTGAGGGGGGGCTCCGCCGGGGACACCTGATGTGAGGGGGGGCTCCGCCGGGGACTCCTGATGTGAGGGGGGGCTCCGCCGGGGACACCTGATGTGAGGGGGGGCTCCGCCGGGGACTCCTGATGTGAGGGGGGGCTCCGCCGGGGACTCCTGATGTGAGGGGGGGCTCCGCCGGGGACTCCTGATGTGAGGGGGGGCTCCGCCGGGGACTCCTGATGTGAGGGGGGGCTCCGCCGGGGACTCCTGATGTGAGGGGGGGCTCCGCCGGGGACTCCTGATGTGAGGGGGGGCTCCGCCGGGGACTCCTGATGTGAGGGGGGGCTCCGCCGGGGACTCCTGATGTGAGGGGGGGCTCTGGCGGGGACTCCTGGTGTGAGGGGGGGCTCCGCTGGGGACATCTGATGCAAGGACGGACTCTGCTCGGACATCTGAAGCAAGGACGGACGGCTGGTGGCAGGCGACGTGGCTGGTGACACGCTCAGGGATCCCACTGATTCAGCATTATGGTGAGTTGAATGATTTCATTTTATATTACAATACAATAATAGAAATAATGCCCTTCAATCATCCTGACACCATAACAACCATGGTGCCGGGATGATTGAAGTGCTAACACCAGGAGTATCTTTATCTGCTGATTGTTAAACTTTCTAGAATACACATATTTCTATTGTGTAGGATCTGGGGCTGCTGTCCTGTCATTTCCCCCTCTCTCCCCCTCTCTCCCCCTCTCCATCCCTCATTCATTTCAGACTCTAACCACACCCTCTAGAGCCACGCCCATTTAAACCACGCCCACAACTTCGCGTAAACCACTCCCATTTTTCACCGCGACGCGCTTCGCGCGCCGCACTTGTCTATTTTTGCTAGGCCACGCCTGCTGACGAATGCCCCGCCCCCTAATTATTGGACAGCTCCGCCTACAGCCACAAAAGTGTCCCACATTTTTTTTTTACAATGTTGGCAACTATGCTAGTGCACAGACTCAGAAACTTAAAGCAGAGATCTCTCCTAGGCGTCATTCATGTGTGCAATCAGGGGGGCAGAAAAACCAAGTGGTTTAGCTGCAGTTTTTTGCCCCCCCCCCCCCAACTGTCAGCCTGAACAAGGGAATGCGGCCGCTCAATGTACACATGTTGTGGAAAAATAAAACGGCATGCCATATTCTGCAGGGGATTGTGTGTTTTTTTTTCTCTGATATACAGACCTGAGCTCACCCTTCTCATGCCTCGATTTTCCAGAGGGGTCATGACCACACCCACACGACTCGCACACAGAGCGGGGAGGACATTGCAGGATCCAGGGGACAAGGTAAGTTTGCTGTACCTGGATCCTGCGATGCGATCCCGAGTGTGGCTCGGGGTTACCGCTTTTGGGGAGGAAAATCCACCCAGAGCCACACTCGGGATTACCGTCAGGGAGGTTTACCTGCATGCATCGTGGGCACGTAATGGGGGTTTAATATACTAACACTGGAGAGTGCAAAATCTGGTGCAGCTTTGCATGGTAGCCAATCAGGTTCTAACTTCAGCTTGTTCAATCAAGCTTTAACGAAAAATCCTGGAAGCTGATTGGTTTCTATGCAGAGCTGCACCAGATTTTGCATGTTCCTCTTTCAGTAAATCAACCCCCATAGTGTTATTATCAAGTTGACTGACCCATACCGCTGATGTATTATGTCTGGACATCCAAGATTCATTGACCTTTGGCCCAGACCCTTCTGTCTTTACAGAATTGGATAACGCAGTTTCTCTTAGAATCCCGTTACGAAAGTACATAAAATGAAATCCAAATTTGCACCTGAGGTTCAAGACCATCTATGTTTCTGCTTCCTTTAATAAGCTCCTTGCTTGAAGAACCTCATAAACATTGAAGTGATAACCTGATGTTACAGATCCATTTCTTTACATAGCGTCCGCTCTCGCTTTTCAGGCTGTTGTCATTCAGGAAAACATGTTCAGAATTTTTGGGGGTCGTCTGCAGTCTCTCAATCTGAAAGCTGGAAAATAAACAACGTGTCATTGTGGGAAAGGTTTTGTTGATTTCATGCAGTACACAACATTTACTGCGGCAGGGCGGCCCGGCTGTGCGAAACAACGAACCTGTACGTTGTTCTCTCATCCGGGTTCTGGGGCGCGCCCTGCCGGCGACCTGCTCCCGCTGTGATTGGACACAGCCGGAGCCAATCAGCAGGTCCGGCCGATGCGATGTCTGCCAGGACGCGCCGATCGTTGACAGGAGAGGCAGAACGGCAGCCTGCCTATGTAAACAAGGCAGACCACCTTTCTGTCAGAGAGGAAGAGAGAGATCTTGTGTTCCTGCTAATCAGGAATTTAGATCTCTCTCTTCCTCCAGTTAAGCCATCCCCCACACAGTTAGAAAGCATTCCCTAAGAGCACACTTAAAGCGGAGTTCCGCTTAAAAAAAAAAAAATTAAAAGTCAGCAGCTACAAATACTGCAGCTGCTGACTTTTAATAATCGGACACTTACCTGTCCCAGGGTCCAGCGATGCAGGGGGATCGAAGCCCCGCTCATCTCCCCCTCCTCTCTGCGGCGCCGGCATTGTAACTGTGGGCGCCCAGCTGTGGGTTCACAGCCGGGCACGCACTGCGCATCCGCGCGCCGTGACTGGCCGGGCAATCATCTGGGACCTGTGACGTGTCCTAGATGATTGCGGAGAGGGAGGGGGAAGAGGTGATCTCCCTTCCAGTGCCATGGTGCTCCGGGAGGAAGTGGGAGCTGGGACCCTCTAAAAAGAGGGTATTCGCTCCCCCCCCAAAAAAGTGACATGCCAAATGAAAATCAAAGTCGTCGTCACACTGATTCGGACGGTTCCATTGCGGGCAATAGCTGCCGATTTGGCATGCAATTTGACATGTCAAATTGCATGCCAAATCACATCAATGTGAATCAGGGCTTAGTGTCACATTTGTCCGCCGCAATGTCGCAGTCCCGCTAAAAATCGCTGATTGCCGCCATTACTAGTAAAAAAAAAAATGCTATAAAAATATCCCATAGTTTGTAGACGCAATAACTTTTGCGCAAACCAATCAATAAATAGTTACATAGTTAGTCAGGTTAAAAAAAGTCCATCAACCAAAAAAAAAATACAATCCCATACAACAGTCCCATACACAACCCTATACCCACAGTTGATCCAGAGGAAGGCAAAAAAAACCCCCCAGCAAAGCATGATCCAATTTGTTCCAGCAGGGGACAAAATTCCTTCCTGATCAATATACGCTTATTGGGAATTTTTTTTACCAAAAATATGTAGCAGAATACATATTGGCCTAAATTTATGAAGAAATTAGATTTTTTTACATTTTTTTAGTGGATATGTTTTATAGCAGAAAGTAAAAAATATTGTTTTGTTTTTTTCAAACTTGTCAGTCTTTTTTTGTTTATAGTGCAAAAAATAAAAACTGTAGAGGTGATCAAATATTACCAAAAGAAAGCTTTTGTTGTGGGGAATATTTTATTTGGGTACAGAGTGACACAACCGCGCAATTGTCAGTTAAAGTAACGCAGTGCCATATCGCAAAAAATGGCCTGGTCAGGATGGGGGTGAAACTTTCTGGGGTTAAAGTGTCACTAAACACACATCATAAAAAACGATTAATAAATGGTGTATTCCATGCTAGTTATACTCACATAGTCACTATGGGATTCCTTTTCTGTATTCTGCAATAAAACCTGATTAATCGTGCTGCTCTCTATCTCCCCCTTCTGTTCATGTCCCCAATGCAGCTGTTGGCAGCTCTGCACATGCTCAGTTTTCAGTGAGTTTCTATGCTGAGCATTTCCTCCCCATCACATCTGAGCAGCCCATGTGACTATAGAGTCACACAGTGGTAAATGACAGTCCACTCCCTCCCTCCCTCCTCCTCCATGCCCACTAACCAGCTAATCGCAATGGGGGGGTGGGATATTACATGTAGATTGATGGAGGCTTCACCTCCCTCTTATTCTAAGACACAGGCTGGAGGGGAGTGGCACAGTCTGTGGCTGGCAAAAATCCACCCACACCATGTCGTTTCCACAAAAAAAATAACAATTTGATTTCAAATATAAATTTGTATGCTAGTTTAAAACAGTTGATATTATTTATTTTTACTCGGCATTCCAAAGGCTGTTTTTGCTCCTCCTGCTTATGTTTTCCTGCAGACAGGCTGGGAGAGAGCTGGGTCATGTGACAGCTGGATATCCATTAGGAAAAAGGTACTTAGGTTTTTTTTTTATTAACTGCTTCAGATCCGCGCTATAGCCGAATGTCAGCTACAGCGCGGATCTGCTTTGCCGGCTTGCCACGCCCCCTGAAGGGCGTGGGCTGTAATCACCCCAGTCAATGAGACTCGGGTGATCACAGATACGAGTAAAGGGCTGATCCCGGCCCCTTACCACGTGAACAGCTGTCAGCCAATGACAGCTTATCACATGATGTAAACAGAAGATCGGTAATCGTTTTTTGTTCTTCTCACGCTGGCAGCGTGAGGAGATAAAAAGCTGATCACCGGCTTCTGTTTGAAGGGACATCGGTCCCGAAGAGGAACAGCCTGTTATGTGCCCACAAGTACCGCCTGCCAGTGCCATAAATCAGTGCCCACAGTGCAACAAATCAGTGCCCACAGTACAAAAGTGCAAGCAATCAGTGCCACCCATCAGTGCCCACCAGTGCCACCCCTCAGTGCCACCTATTAGTGCACTTTAGTGCCACCTATCAATGGCCTTCAGTGCCGCCCATCAGTGCCACCTATCAGTGCCCACCAGTGCCATCTCATCAGTGCTGCCTTATCAGTGCCCATCAGTGCTGCCTTATCAGTGCCCATCAATGCAGCCTATTGGTGCCCATCAGTGCAGCCTATCCGTGCCCATCAGTGTAGCCTCATCAGCATACATCAATGAAGGATAAAAATTACGGTACCTGTTTGCAAAATTTATTAACAAAATATAAAACAGTTTTGTATTTTTTTTAAATAATTTGGTCTTTTTTTAATTTATTTAACAAAAAATTTGTGGGGAAGAAAATGATGATAAAAATGTCATTTGGATACAGTGTTGTATGACCGCGCAATTGTCATTCAAAGTATGACAGAGCTAAAAGCTGAAAATTGGTCTGGGCAGGAGGGGGGTTTAGGTGCCCAGTAAGCAAGAGGTTAAAATAATTACAGTGCCATCATCCATATACAGAAATAGAAAGGGAATTAAATGAAACTAAAATTAAACAGTGTGTGTTTAGGAATCAAAACTAAGGACTAAGGCAGGAGTGGGCAGCTGTGACCCTCCGGCTGTTTGTTCTACAAGAGCTGGGGAGCCCCAATTGCTCACTGCTGGACTGAGGAAACAAAAAAGAAAAAAATGCAAAAGAGTTTCATAACTTATTTTCCAAAACATTATACGATACAAAACATCATACATAACATGGTCTGTGGACACTTGAGCATTACATCTAAATGAGTTTTCTGGATATCATTTCAATGCTATGGCCATTAATATAGAGCTGGCCCTCCATTGTGGCTACCCACAGCCTCCAATCTTCTGTGTAGATTCTTCTACAAGATTTTGGAGGGTGTCTGTGGGAATCTGTGTCCATTTAACCAAGAGAACATTTCAGAGGTCGTGTGCTGATGTCGGATGAGGAGACCTGGCTCACAATCAGTGTTCCAACTCATCCCAAAGGCTTTCAGTAGGGTTGAGGTCAGGGCTCTGTGCAGGACACTCAGGATCCTCCACACCAGACTGGTCAAACCGCGTCTTTTTTAGAGAATGCTGTGGGCACATGGACTCATTCATGCTGGAACAGGAAAGGCCATTCCCCAAGCTTTAAGCAATTGTCAAATATGTCTTTGTGTGCATAGCACCTTCACTGGAAACACCTGATCTTGGCACAGCAACCAATGATGGCCAGGCCACCAGTGTCTTAGCAACCAGTGATGCTCTGGCCAGGCCGCCAGTGTCTTAGCAACCAATGGTGCTGTGCAGTGGTGTACCCCGCTGTGGATAAACTGCTTTTATGGATGCAAAGATGAAATAAAGATGGCTTTTTACAGGATCTGGGGAGTGCAGCTGTCCAGATTCGCATTGATTCAGCGGTGAGCTGGGCTGGCACCCTATAGAAGCTGGATTGTTGAATTCTGCCGTGCAGGCTGACCGGGAACAGCGATTCATTTGTGCACTTCTCCAAGCTGTAAGCACTCAATTCTCAAAAATGTCTTTGTATGCATAGCACTAGCAGTACCCTTCACTGGAAACACCTGATACTGCAAAGCAATTAATGATGCTCTGGCCAGACCGCCAGTGTCCTAACAACCAATGATGCTGTGTGGCTGTGCATCACTGGCTACTAGGATACTGGCAACCAGGCTACACAACCTCATTGATTGCAAAGACACAAGCAGCTGAGCCCTACAGCGCCATTCATTGCAGCACCATAACAATCAATGACATAGTGCAGTCCAGCCGCCAGCATCCTAGCAACCAGCTTACTAACGCCACCATGTGTATACAGGGCAATGTTACTGAGCTGCAGTGAAGATGGACTGTCTGGTATGAACATTGTCTCTTGTAGCTTATAACATGTTAATGTCTTTTTGTTTGATTTGCTGCTTCCATAAGAGTTCCTCCCATGAAGGTCCTTGTTCAGATACTTCCTGTTATAAGTTATCAAGATTCTGTCCCTGTCTCACAATAGCTCTCCTGAAGTGTCATTCTATCATGTGTCACACATGGATGAAGTCTATAAGCAGCTGTAGCTCACCCCCGAAAGAGCCACTGGTGAATTAATTTCTATTTCCCCCTCAGAGCACCCACTGCTAGGCACATAGCATTTTCGGCACTCTTCCAATGGCTCCAAAGAATAGTCTAGGGTTTTTTTTTGGGGGGGGGGGGGGTTATTGAAAATTATGAACTTGGATAGGGATGGGGAGTATGGGATACCCCGATAAACTGTAGAAATGTACAACTTGAGGAGTGCTTCACTTCTGGCTGCACGGTACAAGTGTCTGGCTGCACTGCTTATACTTCTGGTTGCACCTGAACAAAGAAATGTCCCACTGGATCTCTAAACTGACTGTGACCTGTACCCCTTCCAGAGTTTAAAGCCACTCTTCAGTAGGGCCAGGAAAAGGGATGGGCAGGAGGTACGGCTGCCCTGGGTGCAAAGGTTTATTGCAGGAATGTTGACGCCCTCACCCTAACCCTAAGGGAAGTGGAGGCGAAGTTGGCACACTTGCCCTGGGCACTGGATGGGCTTGTCCTGGCACTGCTCTTCAGCACTACGGTCTTGTACTCACAGGATCACAGGTTGCCTCCTGCTGATATCCATCAGGCTCTTCCCAGTGAGGGAGATGTAGACTCACACAACCATAGGACAGCTGGACCCTCTCCCACAACTTTTTCCCGGTTCTCTCCCATGAGTTTCTCCTGACCTGGACTTGCATATATGCCCCCAGCTAAGCCTAGCTGGGAAGTCGGTGTCTTCTGGCTGGCTTCCTCCCAGACTTCTGCCCCAGGGGGCACAGCCCCTGAATGGAGGTCCCCTCCTGCAGAACTGGACACAGGAACATTGCACAGTGCTGCTGAGGACTCAGACTATTTATGGGCTCTCTTACTAACTTCTGGGGACACCTCCCCAAGGATTGCCTGGAGTCCCATAAATATTCAGGTTGCAGTTTCTGTTCTTCCTCCCATTATGGTTCTAGAAATCTGTCTTCTAGAGGATTCTAGAACCATAATGGGAGGAAGAATGGAGTTGCCTGGAGTTTCAGTGAACCTAAAATAAATGTGTCTACCAGCCTACTCTAAACTAAGAGAATGCTACACAGTTATGCTGGTATACAGGCTTTTTCTGTTGTTGCCATCCTCCAAATGTCCATCTTATACCACAATGGGCAGCCTATGTTAGAGTAAGTGTATGTAAACAGGAGGAGGCTACAGGAGATCAGCAGTACTGAGATGTAACAAAGGATAAACAAAATAGAGAAAGCATTTTCTTAAAACTGGAAGGTGAATTATAAGTTGGGTTCTTGGGAAAACCATTGGTAAGATATTGCCACCAGAACTGCCGCAACCAGTACAAAGCCAAATGATGGCGCCTCCTTTCCCCCACAATAGTGTACATAATGTAGAATAAAGAATAATTGGTCAATTTTGCTGTAGGAGATACAGTATCTCACAAAAGTGAGTACACCCTTCACATTTTTGTAAATATTTTATAATCTCTTTTCATGTGACCACACTGAAGAAGTGACACTTTGCTACAATGTAAAGTAGTGAGTGTACAGCTTGTATAACAGTGTAAATTTGCTGTCCCCCCAAAATAACTCAACACACAGCCATTATTGTCTAAACCACTGGCAATAACAGTGAGTACACCCCTAAGTGAAAATGTCCAAATTGGGCCCAAAGTCTCAATCTTTTGTGTGGTCACCATTGTTTTCCAGCACTGGCTTAACCCTCTTGGGCATGGAGTTCACCAGAACTTCACAGGTTGCCACTGGAGTCCTCTTCCACTCCTCCATGACGACATCGAGGATCTGGTGGATGTTACAGGCCTTGCGCTCCTCCACCTTCTGTTTGATAATGCCCCACAGATGCTCAATAGGGTTTAGGTCTGGAGACATGCTTGGCCAGTCCATCACATTTACTGTCAGCTTCTTTAGCAAGGCAGTGGTAGGGGAAATGACCGACTTTTTCACCTATCCGAGCCGCTCTTACAGCCAAGATGGCCCCGGCGGCTGGAGACAGCAATAACGTTTCCAGCCAGTTATATAAGAATTACTCCTCACCTCCATCAGCATCCTCCAGCCCAGCAAAGAGCAGACAAAGGATGTCTGTGGAGCCTGCAGACACTGAGGAGGTAAGCGGACTTAATTCTTCATTAGATGACACCAGGGAGTTACAAGACTCCATAACTGAATTCCCCACGTCTAACCAGCCTGTAATGGATACCACCCTTAAAGATATGCTGGTCTCCCTACGCTCTACTTTGCACACTGATATTCCGGCTATCACACAGCAGTTTAAATCGGAAGTTAAGGCGGTGTCCAACAGAGTATCACACGTTGAATCTAAAATAGGGGAGTTTGCAAATACTTTCAACGACATGGTTGATGCCCAGAATGACAGAGATGACGAGATTACGCAAATTGGCTTTCCCAGAAGCCCCGTTGGAAGACCTGGTCATTGACCGGATTCATAGACTGCCAAAGCCAAAAATTATCCCAGCTCAACTACCCAGGGATACAATAGTCCGCATACACTTTTATCACATTAAAGACCAATTCATGGCCGCTGCTAGACGTCAAGACGCTATGCCGCAGGAGATGCAGGACTTATCCTTCTTTGCAGATCTTTCTGCATTCACCATGCAGCAACGCAGACAACTGGCCACTATCACCAAACCTTTAAACAACCATCATATTCCCTATAGATGGTTATACCCAGCCAAGCTAATGGTGACAAAAGATGGCGAGTCCTTCGTGATCACTTCGATTAAGGATGGCCTCCGACTCCTGAAGGAATGGAAGATTCTGGAACCCCAGAACTTGAACGTGAACACATACGGTTCACCACCGTCTACAATGCCCAACTCTGATGCAGAATCAGGCTGATTTTCTGCTCATACTTGCCATATCACATTTTTCCCCTGATGGCCCAGAACTCTACACAGTTTTGGTTTACGTTTTATATTTCCCCCTAGTTTTAGCGGTTGTTATCCGCACAGGTTCCAACGGAATCGCCAACTTTTTAAAACTTAGACTATTTCTTTTTCTTGTCTTTTCTAACATCTTCCTCCCACAGGATACACACAGACAGAAAGTAATAGAAGACCATAGAGATCTGCAGAGTATCATCATTTGGACTCATGCCATACGATTGAGATAACCGTCTCCAGGTGATAGACAGTCACACGGTCCAAACTCACCACCTCATCCGGTACGTAATTTATTATTTTTTGCATTTTCAAGATGGCCTTAAACATCACCTCTTTCAATGTGAAAGGACTGAACAGCCCTTATAAAAGGCAAATGGCCTGGAAGGAAGCTCTCAGACTCAAGAGTGATGTTATTTGTTTTCAAGAGACACACTTTGTCTCTAACAAACCACCAGCCTTTCACCACCCAAAGTACCCTCATGTGCTCCTAGCAAATGGCCCCAAAAAGAAAGGTGGTGTAGCTATAGCCATTAGAGACTCTATCCCATTCACTAAGTTGGAAACACACCTTGATGCATCTGGAAGGTACATTATTTTAATTTGTGAACTCTTCAAGACCAAATACACATTGGTTAACGTATACCTGCCAAATGTACACCAACTTCGATTTCTGAAAAAGATTTGGAAAAAAGTGGATTCTCTAAAACAAGGGCATGTCATTTTAACTGGCGATTTCAAAGCAATCCCAAATAAAGAATTGGTCCTGTCTAACCCATTGCGGTCCCAACAAAGAAGAGCAACTTTATCCCAATTCCTTGCATCTTCCAACCTTTTTGATGTATGGAGATGTCAACACTCTTCAGAAAGGGACTTTACTTTTTTTTTCTAATGTGCACCACACATACTCGCGCATTGATTTGTGTATGGTAGATAAATTCATGTTACAAAAGATTGTAAAGTTGAATATTCATGTTATCACATGGTCTGACCATGCGCCCATTTCCATCAGTGTGGGGGATCAAGGAATAGAAACTAGAGCAAATAGATGGAGGAACGATATCCTTACTTTATCCCAACCGGAAAATTTAAAAAGTATTAGGAATACCCTAAAGGAGTACTTTGAACTCAATACCCACTCGGTGGAGGATCCCTTCACAATATGGAATTCGCACAAGGTATATATAAGAGGGTTCAAAATAAAAAATAATAAAAGTGTAGCGCTATATATATTGAACAAGAGGTCTTACGTGCCTAGAGACATTAAATAAAACCTAATCATCCCTTGTAAAAACAAAGGTATAAAGTGTATAATAAAGTGACACTGTGTAATTCAAAACAACAATTGAAATGCAATATAGATATTAGTGACCAAATTATCAAAATGAATACAATATATCTGAAAAACCGTGGAGGCTTGGCAGGTCAACGACTCATATTCATATAAAAAATCCAAAGTGTAAATAAATAATAAGTTGTGAAAAAGAAAACCACCACCGAAAGTCTATGGGGGTTGTGCATTTGAAAATGGTGGAAATATGACTCCCAAGTTCACACGTAGATGAAATTTGTCACATCCAGCAAGTTGGTAAGTAACGAGGAAACCACAGGTGAACAGAGGGTCTAGATGGGTGGAAGTACCATCACCGGAACATCAAGAGGCTTACCGGAACTTAATGACTTGAAAAGACCTACGTCTTAAAAGTCAGAAAGGCTTGTTGACCAACCGGTCTGGACAGGGTAACTCGTCAACTATCCACAACTTGCAATGGGGAAAAGAGGTATCAACACAGCTTTCCACATCCACAAACGATCCAATAGGGCCAAGCGGAAGTTTCATATGCCATGCGAGAAATAAAACTCACATTGCGTGATAACGTTTAAAACATCAATTTATTGTCCAGACCGGTTGGTCAACAAGCCTTTCTGACTTGTAAGACGTAGGTCTTTTCAAGTCATTAAGTTCCAGTAAGCCTCTTGATGTTCCGGTGATGGTACTGCCACCCATCTAGACCCTCTGTTCACCTGTGGTTTCCTCGTTACTTACCAACTTGCTGGATGTGACAAATTTCATCTACGTGTGAACTTGGGAGTCATATTTCCACCATTTTCAAATGCACAACCCCCATAGACTTTCGGTGGTGGTTTTCTTTTTCACAACTTTTTATTTATTTATACTTTGGATTTTTTATATGAATATGAGTGGTTGACGTGCCAAACCTTCACAGTTTTTCAGATATTTTGTATTAATTTTGATAATTTGGTCACTAATATCTATATTGCATTTCAATTGTTGTTTTGAATTACACAGTGTCACTTTATTATACACTTTATACCTTTGTTTTTACAAGGGACGATTAGGTTTTATTTACTGTCTCTAGGCACGTAAGACCTCTTGTTCAATATATATAGCGCTACACTGTAATTATTTTTTATTTGAACCCTAACTTTAGTCTATAGGTGTGTTAGCTGCTAATTGGTGTATAAATTTTTTGCAATTTTTTGCAATTTTTAGCGCAACGCTGTACTTACCTGTATATTTGTTATATATAAGAGGGTTGCTAATACAAATGAGCAGTAAACTTAAGAGGCAGCAGAGGAAGAGGCTCAACGACTTGTTAACCACAATTCAAAACTTAGCAGCTAGCAACAAACAGAACACAACACAAAAAACTAGAGATTCATTATTTTTTGCAAGACAGGAACTACGTACTCTCCTGATTTCCCGGCAGCAGAACTGCTTTTGTGCTTTTAAAAGCCAATTCTTACCATTGTGGAAACAAGGCGGGGAAACTGTTCGCAAATCAGCTGAAAGACAAAATTATTCACCAAAAAATCCAACATATGTTCAACCCCAAAACAGGGAAAATGGTATCAAATCCTAAAGAAATTTCTGACGCGTTTAGCGACTATTACGAATCCTTGTATAATCTTAAAGACGATCCTGATCCTTGCTTCAATTCACCTTCCAAAACTTTCCCAAACAGAACTATCCTTGCTCAACCTGCCATTCACAGTCCCTGAAATTGAAAAATTGATTAGAAGTATGCCACACAATAAATCACCTGGTCCAGATGGTTACTCTTCCGAATATTACCAGCTGTTCCAAAATGAACTATCACCGTACCTAAAACAGGTCTTTGATGCCGCAATATCTAAAGCCTATTCAAAAAGCTATTAGGGCATTGCACTCCTCGCCCTCAGCTTATGTATACACAGAAGGTATGTTCTCCAAAAATTTTAGGATAACCAACAGGACTAGACAGGGGTGCCCATTGTCCCCTTTGATTTTTGCCTTGGTCATGGAGCCCCTAGCGGAAAAGATTAGAACCCACCCAGTAATTCAAGAAATTTCTTCCAGAAACCAACAACATAGAATCTCACTTTTCGCTGACGATGTAATTTTGACACCGTCTAACCCATATCTATCTCTCAGTGCTGCTCATGATACTCTTGCTCAATTTAGTAAGGTATCATACTACAAGGTCAACGCTTCCAAATCAAGCATTCTAGGTATAAAGCAAAAGATAATCTCTCCAAATTAGTATCCAACGTGATCTTCCATACCCTTGGTCATCTGACTCTATTCCATACTTGGGAGTCCGACTAACTTCTTCTATCTCAAAATTATACAAAGCCAATTATTACCCCTTAATCTCAAAATTGCAACAGGAATTATCAAAAATTCAGAAACGCTATCTTTCATGGGGCGGTCGCCTAGCGGCATACAAAATGTTAGTGTTGCCAAAACCGACTTACTTCTTTTGAGCTCTCCCGATCTCTGTTCCTTCCTCTTTCTTCACAGCCATGCAGAAACAACTCATGAATTTTGTATGGGCTGGTAAGAGAGCAAGATTCCCCGTATTGATGCAAAGGAAGCATAAGTCAGTAGGAGGGCTAGGTATCCCAATCTTGAAAGACTATTACATAGTGGCGATATTGGACCAGCTTAAAGGCTGGTTCGAACAGCCTGCGACTAAACTATGGTGCCAATTAGAACAGTCTTGGCTGTTTCCTCACTCACTGAGGTCCATCCTAATAGCACAAAACATATCACAGTCCAAATTATCGGTAGATCATCCTACTATACAGGCCTCCCTGCATGCCTGGTCATACTTAAAAGAGGTAACACATTCCAAAATACAATCTACCAAGGTCCCTATCCCTCTAGAATCCCTGAATTGGTTAATTCCGAACATCTCCCTAGGCCACTGGTTGAAGGGAGAAACTCTCCATTTAAATGACCTCACAAAGGACGATAAATTAATGACATTTTCAGACATACAGAATAAGTATAGTATACCGGCCTCTGAGTTTCTAACGTATTCTCAGATTGCATCCATCTTTACACAAATAAACACAAATAACCTTCCAATCCCCACACCACTTTGGAATAATTTAACTTCCACTAACCCCAAAGCAAAAGGTATTTCCCTTATTTATGACATACTTAACTCTAAATCGGTCTATGTAAAGACCAACCCACAAATTAAATGGGAAAAAGAATTGGGCAAAGTCTTTACAGATAAACAATGGTTGAGCGCGATCAAATGCAACCACCAATTTTCAAGGTGTTCGAACTACGACGAATTAGCACAAAAACTTCTCGCTAGATGGTATTATACCCCATACATAGTTGCAAAATTTTCTGACAACAACTCAAATCTATGTTGGAGGGGTTGCGGTCAGGTCGGAACACTGGCCCATATTTTTTGGGCGTGTCCTCACCTCCGTGGGTTTTGGTCAGAAGTTTTCAAAATGATAGCAAGAGTCACAGGGGTCATCACTCAGCCTTCTATTGAAAAAGCTATTCTGAGCGTAAATATTTTAGAATACACCATTTTAGTTAAATCTATAGCAATGCATACTATATTCGCGGCTAGTTCCTTGATAGCAAGTAACTGGAAAACGAATGTAATCCCAAGTGTGAGTGAGTTAATCTTAAAAGTTAACACCATTGCAGAATATGAAAAGATAATAGCCTTCAAAGATGGTTCTATGGCTAGATACTTTTCCAACTGGTCAATTTGGACCTCCTTGGTCTCTCTACGATAGTACTCATGTATTGATGTCAAAGTCTATCCATGCTTCCATTTTCTCTTTTCTCCCCCCTTTCTTTCTTATCGTCATTCTCTCCGTTATATTATTATTTTGCTGTACTGTTTGAAGGATGTCACTGTTTGTGGCCCACAGAATTGTTGTACCTTAATCCTATTTAAAAACACCGGTATATACAAGAGTTACGTGGTTCTAATCGAGCACTGTTTTGTAGTTATGATATTTCTGAAGATATGTGGCACAGAAGTAACAAAGAGGTTTTAAACATTATAGTATAACTACTATGTCAAGTTAGTGCTGTGATGTGCAGGTTGAGCCCAAAAGTCCTTGACACAGCTTGGTCCCAGAGGGGGTGTCGGGGCTGGAGGGCTTGATTGGTTCCATCAATACAATATCCACACCCTAAGCATGGTATCACTTTCAGTCACCTCTCAGGTGTTCTTGATTTGATGTTAAATAGCAGATGGCATCTTTGCTTTTGTATTCTTTTTGTATACTTTTTTTGTATCTCATTTGTTATACCTGATTCTTTTGTCTTCATAAAATGCTAATAAAAAACTATTGAAATTAAAATTATGAATACCCGCCCAATGGAGGATCAGCTTTGGTGGAAGGGTTTCTAGATTTTCAGACTTGAACTTACATGTCTTCAGAATACGATGATCCATTGGTCCAGACCCAGCTGGTATCGTCCTTATTCCTACTGAGTCCAATCCAGTGATTGCTGCTGCCTTTGAAGCGCATTAAGAATCTCTAAAAGAAAGAAAAATGACTTGAGGAAACCACTAAATGTTTGTATTAAAATGCTTAAAATTGGTCACTATACTTGCATGGAGTCAGACTGTAGAAAGCTTGCAAACATTGTGAGTTCTGTGCCTTTTACTGGTTAGAAGAATGGGTGTAGATCGCGCTGGACTGACTCTACCAGTCCATGTTGTAGATTGGTAGGGTGTGGGCAGAGGGAAAGAATTGCTGCCTCTGAACACACAGCCAGCGCTGAGGACTTCTAATGCCCCGTACACACGGTCGGATTTTCCGATGGAAAATGTCCGATCGGAGCGTGTTGTCGGAAATTCCGACCATGTGTGGGCTCCATCGGACATTTTCCATCGGATTTTCCGACACACAAAGTTGGACAGCAGGAGATAAAATTTTCCGACAACAAAATCCGTTGTCGGAAATTCCGATCGTGTGTACACAAAGTCCCACGCATGCTCAGAATAAATAAAGAGATGAAAGCTATTGGCCACTGCCCCGTTTATAGTCCCGGCATACATGTTTTACGTCACCGCGTTCAGAACGATTGGAGTTTTCGACAACTTTGTGTGACCGTGTGTATGCAAGACAAATTTGAGCCAATATCCGTCGGAAAAAATCCTAGGATTTTGTTGTCGGAATGTCCGAACAAAGTCCGACCGTGTGTACGCCCTATAACTGTCCAGATCCATGTGCCAAAGGCACCCTCCAACAGGATTATTCCACAACTATTTTTACTAGCATCCCTGATGAAGTCTCTAGTCTCCCCGAAATGCATTGGCCCTCTTTTCTATTGCTGAAACTTCAAATAAAATACAAATGAATTACCTATTTGATCACCGGGCACTCCTTTATCCTCATTTCTTTTACTGAGTAGAGACTGTTTGTAATAATCTAGATATAAAAAGATGAATTGCCCAATAAAACTTAAAGGCCCACATTTGGGCATTAGCCAAATTTTTCCCTAGCTCACTGAACCAGTGGAGTTTTACAACTGGTACTGCTGCTCACTAGTACTAGCAATGGTGGGTCATGTCCAGTGGTGGGTCATGTTGGGGGGTGTAGTGTTCTATGTATAGAGTGTAATAGAATTGTATTATGATCATGTCCAGTGGAGGGTCATGTTGGGGGGGTGTAGTGTTCTATGTATAGAGTGTAATAGAATTGTATTATGATCATGTCCAGTGGTGGGTCATGTTGGGGGTGTAGTGTTCTATGTATAGAATGTAATAGAATTGTATTATGATCATGTCCAGTGGTGGGTCATGTTGGGGGGTGTAGTGTTCTATGTATAGAGTGTAATAGAATTGTATTATGATCATGTCCAGTGGTGGGTCATGTTGGGGGGTGTAGTGTTCTATGTATAGAGTGTAATAGAATTGTATTATGATCATGTCCAGTGGAGGGTCATGTAGGGGGTTGTAGTGTTCTATGTATAGAATGTAATAGAATTGTATTATGATCATGTCCAGTGGTGGGTCATGTTGGAGGTATAGTGTTCTATGTATAGAGTGTAATAGAATTGTATTATGATCATGTCCAGTTGTGGGTCATGTTGGAGGTGTAGTGTTCTATGTATAGAGTGTAATAGAATTGTATTATGATCATGTCCAGTGGTGGGTCATGTTGGGAGGTGTAGTGTTCTATGTATAGAGTGTAATAGAATTGTATTATGATCATGTCCGGTGGTGGGTCATGTTGGGGGTATAGTGTTCTATGTATAGAGTGTAATAGAATTGTATTATAATCATGTCCAGTAGGGATGAGCTTCGAGTTCGAGTCGAACTCATGTTCGACTGGAACATTGGTTGTTCGCAAGTTCGCCGAACAGCGAACAATTTGGGGTGTTCGCGGCAAATTCGAATGCCGCAGAACACCCTTTATAAGTCTATGGGAGAAATCAAAAGTGCTCATTTTAAAGGCTTATATGCAAGTTATTGTCATAAAAAGTGTTTGGGGACCCGGGTTCTGCCCCAATGCAAAAAAAAGTTTTAAAAACGGCCGTTTTTTCAGGAGCAGTGATTTTAATAATGCTTAAAGTCAAACAATAAATGTGTAATATCCCTTTAATTTTCCAAGACATTTTGGACAATTTCATGCTCCCAATTTTGTGGGAACAGTTTGGGGACGGCCCCTTCCTGTTGCAACATGACTGCACACCAGTGTACAAAGCAAGATCCATAAAGACATGGATGAGGGAGTTTGGGGTGGAGGAACTTGACTATGGGTTATGTTCAGTGGGTTCTACACCTGCTGAAAGTGACAGGAGGTGAAATACCTACCGCAGCTGCAAAGTAAAGCATTTCTGCCATTTCTGCCATGGCATGTGTAAACCCCTGACCGCTGCTTCTGCAGCTAAAGTTGTGAAGCAGTTTTACTGCCCCCCAACCACTAGTGTGAACGAGGACTTTGCTCTGATGGTTTCTGTTGAATCTCAAAATAAAAGTCCAATACAGCCGGCAGCCAACTTACCTC
This sequence comes from Lithobates clamitans, assembly GCA_037952925.1. Classification (NCBI taxonomy): domain Eukaryota; kingdom Metazoa; phylum Chordata; class Amphibia; order Anura; family Ranidae; genus Lithobates; species Lithobates clamitans. Next base: position 576,357 of record JBBGZY010001824.1, read on the forward strand.
TTACAAGAACAGCGAGAAGAACAATTATCATCAATAATAAAATTCCTATGGTCACTTTTGATCGACATTTCTTCCAAATTCCTAATAAAGAAATGAGATTGTAGATTAGAGGTACAATACATGTTACAATTTATCTCTTTGTGTGCAAAGATCAGGGCTCTCCAGACATTCTAAACACAAAGGGCTTGTGCCAATGGAGGTAGATAATGTCTGGAAATTACTGGGAGTAAATAAGTCTCATCTTTTTATTGGGGGAGGAATAGTGCCCCATCATTGGTATCAATGGGAGGAATAGTGCCCCATCATTGGTATTAATGGGAGGAATAGTGCCCCATCATTGGTATCAACAGGAGGAATAGTGCTCCATCATTGATGTCAGCGGGAAGAATAGTGTCTCATCATTGGTGTCAGTGGGAAGAATAGTGCCCCACCCATCATTGGAGCACAGGTGTGTCAGGAGGAAGCTGTGTCTGGAGCTCCTCCAGGTGATCCGTGTGAGAGGGGAGTGGTGAGGAAATCTCTCCCAGCTCTCCTGGCTCCTTTCTGGGGAAGCCATGGAGGCCAGCAGGGCCTCTCCTGCTGGAAGCTCCCAGCCATCTCCTGGGCCATCAGGTAACATACCTGCCCCTGTACAAGCCATGGCTGGGGATCTCTCTACCCCTGGTGAGGATGAAGGTTCGGAGGCATCTGGGAGCGAGTGGTGGCCGGGATTAAGGTCCTGAATAAGGAAAGAGACAAGCTGTACAAGCTCAGAGCGGAGGTGAAGCGCTTGAGAAGGCAGCGTGAGGGCTTACATAGCCAGAGACGTGGATCCATGGATCCGGAGATCCAACTGGCCAAGGTCCGGGTTGAACACCAGGAGACCATTGTGGCCATGATGGAAGGCAGAGATGGGCCCCTCAAAGAAAAATTTTGCAATGACCGAAGGTTTGCGAGGATGACGAAGATGGAGGTGGAGGAGGAGACCCCCAGCTCAGACCCCCTGCCCCCTCAGGGAGAGGTAAGCAGCCCCATGCCTTCCCAGGACTCAGGAGGCATGCTCAGGGTAATCCAGGTAATGGAGTCTCCTTTGCGGGGTGATCAGCTGGTGTTCCATGAGGAGGACATTACAGATAATGTGCCTGACAAGGTAAAGCCCGTCAAGCCCCATGTGGTGCATAAAACAGTTTTTGTGACTGATACAGACAATGTGCCCAGTGACAATCAGGCTGCTAGTCCTATGTGTAGCAATGCTGTGCCTGCTGATGCTGCAGTGCAGCAAAGTTTGCGTTTAAAAAATGACATTCCTGCAGATGAACTACAAGATTCAGCAGAGCCAATTAACCCCCCTTTGGCTGAGTCTGAAGCTGTTTGCCCCAAACCTGCTGAAGACTCTACAGCACAGCTTCAGGAGACAGCTGGTATTGCAGCAGAAACTGTGACTATTCCTGATGAGAATGTGGATGTTTGTGTGACTGATAAAAATCATCTCAGTACAAGTGTGATGAACAATGGTCCCAGTTCAAGTGTGATAGACAGTCTTACCAACTCCGTTCAAGCAGTGAATAACAATAGTAATGTACAGACTACTGTGACTTCAGTGTGGGGCCTTGGCCCTGATAAACCCATGTTTGCTCAGGTGGTACGCTCTGCTCCTGGTAGCTCCGCCCCCAAGCGGGGTTTCCCCCTGCAGCCTACCACTTTGGGCACCCCGGTATCTGGTCTTGGGTCTCTGGCTTCTGCTGGGGGTCCGAGAAGAAATGTGGTAATTCTCAAATGGGAAGGTGGTGCAATCCCTCCAGCATGGCGTGCAGTGGTGGATTTGATTCTGGAGATGGGTTTTGGGGCAAACGATCTGTATGCTCTAATACATGTAGCTGGGACACGGGATTATACCATTAGTTTCACCAGGCCAGAGGGTCTTGACCTGTTCTGGGAGCGATATGAGGCTCGGTGCAGGTCAAGACCTGAATGGGAAGGTCTGGCCCCAGTTGCGGTTTCACAAAGGTCAACGGTGAAAAAGATCACCATCATACTCACCAATGAGAGTGTTCCTGCTCGGGACCTAGAGGTCTGGTTAAGGAACTATGGTGAGGTTTTGACTAAGCCCAACAAAATCCTTAATGAGCATGACATCTGCACTGGGGGTTGGTCAGTAACAGTCAGGTTGGCCAGGGATGGGAATGTTGTCCGTCACCTGCCCTCCTCAGCTTTTATAGGGAGGGATAGGATGACTATTTTTTACCCTGGTCAGCCGAAGCTGTGTCACCGCTGTGGAGAAAAGGGGCATTTGAGTTCCTCCTGTTCAGCCTTGATATGTTCAGTGTGTCGGGGTCAGGGTCATATGGCTAAGGACTGCACCGAGATGATCAGATGCAACCTGTGCCTGCGCCTTGGCCACCCCTACAGCAGATGTCCTGAAGCCTGGCACAATATGGAGAAGGAGGTAATAGATGACTTGTCAAGGCTGGACGGGATGGAGGGTGATGCCCCTGGTGTACCATCCTCCTCTGCGGTGACTCACTCCCCTGGTCCTGCTCAGGATCCCTCTCCAGTTCCTGTGGCCACCCCTCCTGTGTCTGTAAGTATTCCTTCTGTATCTGTCTCTGTGTCCCACCAGCCTACTGTATCCCCTCCTCTTGTGTCAGAACCTTCCAAGTCTGTGCCCCCCGAGTCAGTTCCCCCCCCCCAGGAGTCTACCCCTCCTAAGTCTGATTCAAAGGGAGCACCCCCCCCCCCCACCAGGAGTGGTAGTGGGTACTAAAAAGGTTGCTTCTTCCTCTGTAAAGAAGTCTTCTGTAAAGACTTCACAGGAAAAAGTAAGAGATGAGGGCATCTCTGAAGCTGACCTGCAGTACCTGGAGGAGAGAAGGAAGGTTGGGAAGCGGAAGAAGCAGGTGGTGAGGACGGAACAGGCTCCAGTGCCTGTCTCCAACCGTTATAGGTCCTCTAATTGGGATATCTCTTCATCTGGAGCTTCTTCAGAGCGAAGTTCTGATTCCAAAATGGAGTTTGAGGCGGCCTCAAGAAAGAGAGAGGCTTCTGGTGATGAGCAGCAGAGGGGAGCTAAGAAGCAATCCACCCAATAACCCAAATGGTGGTTCCCCCTCCGTTAAAAGTGGTGACAATAAATGTCGCCAGCATTAAGTCAGTAAGAGCTCGTTCTATGGCCTTCTTTTTGTTCAGCCAATTAGATGCTGAAATTTTATTTTTGCAAGAGACTAGGCTCACCTCCTTGGCAGATATTCATATGGCCAAGAGAGAGTGGAGGTATGGTCCATCTTACTGGTCTCTTGCGGCCGAGCCTTACGGCGGTGTGGCGGTGTTGTTTAAAACCGGCATGGTAACTGTCCGGCGGGTTATTGAGGTGGGGATTGGGAGATGTATGGTCCTAGACGTCCTTGTGGGAGGGCAGGACCTGCGCCATATTAATGTTTATGGGCCGCACACAAAGTGGGACAGGAAGTGCCTTTTTACAAGGATCAAGCCATTTCTTTTTACATCCTGGCAAGTGGTCTTTGGAGGTGACTTTAATACAGTAACTAGGCCCAAGGACAGGAAGGACTTCAAGGACAGGCTGGGATATGATAGCGTTTTTTTAAATAGTATGGTTAGGGATGCTGGTCTTGTGGATGTGCACATTAAGCACCTCCCGGATGACACTGGGTTCACCTTTCATCGAGGTAATAGTCAGAGTAGGATAGATAGGTTTTTTTTGAAGGAGACCTCTGCTTTCTCGCCCCCAGTGGTGCAGGCAGTAGAGTTCTCTGATCACTGTATGCTATCTGTGGTCCTGAATGCTTCAGACGCCCCTCAGAGGGGTAAGGGCATCTGGAGACTGAATTCGACTCTACTCAAGGAAGAACATGTTAGACAATCCTTTGAGTGATTCTTTCAGGCACAGGTGACCATCCTGGACTTTTGTAGCAGCAAGGCTGAGTGGTGGGAGCTGACCAAAAACAGGATTGCTGGATTCTTCAGGGGCCTAGCCAATAGAAAACAGTTTAATAAATACATGACCTACCAACGTTTACGGAGGAAGCTGGATATTCTTGTCTCGAGAGGAGGAGATCCTGGGGAAATCTCCGAAGTGAAACTCCTTCTCAGGAAGTGTCAATATGACCGGCATGCCTCTTTGGTTCTGGAGAGGGACTATGGGAAGTACCACTCGCCTGACCCTTACCAGAACTGCAAACAAGGTGTAGCTGTTAAAACGGTCGTTGGCCTTAAGGACAGTACAGGTTCCTTGACAAAGTCCAGGTCAGGGATTCTGGAGGTTGTGAGGTCCTTTTATGCTGACCTTCTTCGGAGGAAAGAGCTTGACCGTGACAAGATGGAAAGCTTTTTGGACTCTACTCCAGGTCTAAATGATGAAGATGTCCCATTGATGAATTTGACAGAGGAGATCACAGTTGAAGAGGTGATAAGGGCAATTGAACAGCTTGCCATCAAAAAGTCACCTGGACCGGATGGCTTGACGGCTGAGTTTTACAAAGCTTTTAAGTCTATTCTGGCCCCACATTTGGTAGAGGTTTTTAACAGTTGCCTTGCTGAGGGGGTACTTCCCCCTTCCATGAGGCACTCAGCTGTGATTCTTCTTTCAAAGGGTAAAGATCCTTCGATGATTGAGAATTGGCGCCCCATCAGCCTTCTTAATGTCGATAGAAAGATACTGGCAAAGATATTTTTCTGGCGCCTATCGTCAGTAGCAGAGTCTTTGCTTTCTCGCCATGAGCACTGTTCGGTCCAGGGTAGGTGCACCTTCACAGCAGTTTTAGCTGTCCGGGAGGCCTTGGAGCGGTGCAGGGCTGCAGGCTGGGGAAAGTATTTGCTGACATTGGATCAGGCAAAAGCTTTTGATCGTGTTAACCATGAGTACCTGTGGTTGCTCCTTAGTAAGTACGGTCTGCCGGGTGGTTTTGTCGATTGGTTAAAAGTCTTGTATAAGGGGGCAGAAAGCTTTCCTCTTGTTAATGGTTGGGTTGGGCAGTCCTTTGAGGTTGGCTCCGGGGTGCGCCAGGGTTGTCCCCTGAGTCCCCTGCTCTATGTGTTTGCAATCGACCCCTTCATCAGGAGGCTAGAGAGCAGCATGTTGTGTGGGGTGCCAGTGGGGCTCCCGGGTGAGCCACCTTTTGAGGGTTGTTGCCTATGCGGACGATGTGTCCGTGATTGTCACTGGGGCGGATGAAGCAGAGGAGGTGGTCTCTCTGACATCACGGTATTCTGAAGCATCAGGCTCCAAGATCAATCAGGAAAAGAGTGAAGTTTTCTGGATGGGAAAGGAAGGTGAGGGTTTTGATCTCCCGGACACCCTTCCAGTGCCCCAGGAAAGAATTAAGATTCTAGGCATTGAATTTGGACCCGGCGATTATGGCCTCAAAAACTGGGAAGGCAGACTGGAAATTGCCAATACTAAGGTGGTCAGCTGGAAGAGATGGAAGTTATCTATGAGGGAAAGGGTTGATCTGATTAAGACTTACCTGATTCCGATCTTCTTGTATGTCAGCTTTGTCTGCATCTTGCCAGTGTCTCTCTATGCTAGGGTCAGTAGTGTGTTCTTCCAGATGTTGTGGGGGAACAGACTGAACCCCATCAAGAGGAATGTCACCTATCTATCCAGGAGGGAGGGTGGCTTAGGTATGGTCAACCCAGTTCTTTTCTTTTCACTGCTTTTTCTCAAGTTTAATATTGGTAATATGCTTGCAGTGGAACCTCCTGGATGGGCAGGCATATTTAGATCTTGGTTTAGGCCTTTTCTACGACTTTGGGAAGAAGGTGGCCAAGTGAAGAATCTTAGGGGTCATCGTGGTCAGCTACCAGCCTATGTCGCTCCGTGCCTGAAGTTACTACGGCAGTGGCGATTGTCGGCTGAAGATCTCAGATCGGTTCCGAGGAAAGTCCTTATGAATCGAGTCTTGAGCGAAGTCTTTCATGACCCACTGGCCTTAAGGGATTGCCCAGGCCCAGTTTTGAGGGCAGGGTTAAGACTTATTAATTTGGACAGAGTACCCCCTAAATTCAGGGATCTGGCTTGGATGTGCTTCCATGGGAGGCTCTATGTTCGGGGCAATTTGAAATTCCGCAGTGGGATGAATCGTAGCTGTCCTCGGGAGGAGTGTGCAGGTGAGGAGGAGACTATGGACCATTTTCTGCTTCATTGCCCTTTTAACATAGAGGTGTACAAACAGGTGGGGCGGGCCCTCGGTGTTCCTTTCCTCTCCAGGCTGGGTTATGCTGAGTGGGTGTATGGAGCATTCAATACTGGTGGGGTTTTTTGTTTAGATACACTTTTTCTAGTTAGCCTAGTAGTCCGTTATTTCACTTGGAACGCACGGTGTCAGGTCTGCATTCGGCGTAAAATCCTTCCTGTTCAGGTGGTGGTGTATGACATTTTGCATGAGGTGGAGAAGATTCGGGTACTTGAGAGAGACAAGCGGAGTCAGGGGGCTTGGTTGAAGGCGTGGAGGGGTTTCAAGCCTCCCTGACTGCCAGGAGTCTCTTTCCCGGGTGTGGCTGTCTGTCTCTTATCACCCTAGATTATTATTTTTTGGATTCATTTTTGATAAATGGCTGCGTACATAGGTGATGGGTTGTGCCTCTTAGGCCCTCTCTGCTGCTTTATGTAAATAATTTTGGTAGTGGATTATGTATATATTGTAAATATTCTGAACATGGATGTGTATTCCTTGGATTTCTGTTGAAGTTTTGTACTATGGTTTTGTTTTTTACTTTTGTATAAAATTGGTTGCTTTTTTAATAAAAGATCAATAGTGTCCCATCATTGGTTTCAGTGGGAGGAATCGTGCCCCATCGTTGGTTTCAGTGGGAGGAATAGTGCCCCATTGTTGGTGTCATTGGGAGGAATAGTGCCCCATCATTGGTATTAGTGGGAGGAATAGTGCCCCATCATTGGTATTAGTGGGAGGAATAGTGCCCCATCATTGGTGTCACTGGGAGGAATAGTGCCCCATCATTGGTGTCAGTGGGAGGAATAGTGCCCCATCATTGGTGTCAGTGGGAGGAATAGTGCCCCATCATTGGTGTCTTTGGGAGGAATAGTGCCCCATCATTGGTATTAGTGGGAGGAATAGTGCCCCATCATTGGTGTCAGTGTAAATAATTTCCTAGTTTATTATATATTCACATACCACAGATACTGGTGCCAGGAAAAGAGTGTATTTTGGAACCAGAGCACATAACGCTGTCCCTTTCATCTTCCATAAGCCTGTAAAATTGGTTGAGAGTTTGGGAAATAAATATATATATATATACACACGGGGGCGTGGCCGGAATGTGATCACGGCAGGACGTGTTGGCTCTGAGCTCCCATTTTCCTCCGGCTATTTCTCCTGATTGCAGCGGATTGATCGAACTAACAGGCTACTGATAGTGCCCATCGGTGAGCGGAATACTTGGGGAAGCCTAATATGCCCTCTTCGTTATCAAAGCAGCATAAACAGCCCCGTTCTCAGCCGCCAAAGGATCAGAGGAACCTCCGCTCCCAAGGCAGCATGTGGACTAGCCCCGCCCACTCCTCCTCCGTCCAGGCTCCTGGGAGTGCGACGCTGCGCGCCTGATCAGTGAAGATAAAAATGGCACAGCAGGCCACAGCTGCAGCGCAGCGATCGGAGGACACTTCTCTCCTGCCACAAGAGATAGAGGTAGACACACAGGCTTAAACAGGGCCGATAATAGAGGCCATTGCGGCATCCAAATCGGAACTTGTGGGGCGCATCGATCTCCTGGCTTCTGAATGCAACCTCATCCGCCATGATCTGGACAAAATCAGAGGCAGATTGACCACTGCAGAGGATCGCATATCGGAAGTGGAAGACACCTCACATACGCGCAGGTCACAACTAAGGGCGTTAAAGGAGATGGTGGGCGCTTTGCAACCCAGAGCAGATGACTCCGAAGATCACCAATGCAGGAATAACATGCGGGAGGTGGGGCTGCCGGAAGGAGCGGAGGGTACAAATGCAACCACTTTTTGCAGAACAATTTTTTAAATCGCTGCTCTCTCTTGGTGATCTCCCCTCAACATATGTGGCTGAAAGAGCGCATAGGGTCCCCATGGGAGCAAGACCCTCAGGTACTCCACCAAGGCCGTTCCTGGTTCGATTCCTCAATTATAGGGACCGTGACATGCTGCTGGCGGAAGCTAGGAAACATAAAGAGCTAAAATTCGAAAATGCGCGTATCATGCTGTTTCCAGATTTCTCGGCTGAGATACAGAAAAGACGTCGTTCCTTTACTGATGTGAAGAGGAGGCTCAGGGAGAAGGAACTAAAAGACAGCATGCTCTACCCATGTCGTCTCCGGGTGCAATATAAAGGTACTGTAAAATTCTTTGAAACCCTGCAGGATGCTGGTGATTGGATGGATCATAATATGTGAAGCCACTGTTCCTCGATGGAGTGAGTACACCAATGTGCATTATGTTTGCATCCACCAGTGGTCTATTTTCTTTGCCACAAAGTTTTGAATACGCTCCCAGTCTTTGTTTGGACTTCCTTTTAAATTTCTGAACTATCCCATTCTCCTTCCCTTTTTTTTTTTTTCCCCTGTTTGTTTTGGGAAAGTGGCTGCAAGATGGAGAAAGGGGGGAGGGGAGGGAGTTGAGCGCAGATCCGTGGCTGTTCTATCTATGTTCTGGGGACATTATTCCGGCTGGGCGATTACCAGCATATGATGTCCTATTTGCTACCCCTGATCTGTCTACTGCTGGACACGGAGGGGCCTACATGGGAATGGTATTCACAACACCGCAAGTATCTGACTTTTTTTTTTTTTTTACTGTCCAACATCCTGTTCTGTCATGCTCAATCGGCTGTTTGTTTCTAGGGAGTGAAAAGGGAAACTCAGGAAACAAACAGGAACTAATTCTTTTGTTTTTATGCCAAACTATCGACACTTTTGGTTGAACTCTTTTGGAGTTTTTTGTTTTAGGGCCAAAGCTGCATACTGGACTTTTTTTAGTTTGTTTTATTTTTTTGTAAGGTTTACAGTTTCCGGTATAACAGCAGGGTGGGGGTGGGGGGGGGGATTGACCGCAGTCATATATATCATGGTTATAATGCATCTGATATTCATGTCATGTATACTCTCACAGAACCAGTTTATTTGACGGTATCGATATTATCATCAGGGAAGATTCGTACAGTAATTACATTCCTTAGAGATGGTGGATAGCAAGATAAAAATTGTGTCTTGGAATGTTAGAGGTCTGAATAATAAACTCAAGAGGGCCGCTGTATTCCAATATCTCAAGCAGGTGAAGCCACATGTCGTTCTTCTTCAAGAGGGTAGTAAGATTCTTTCATTATGCAAACCTTGGATACAGAGGTCCTTTCACGCCTCTTATTCCTCCTATGCTAGAGGAACATCTATTCTGATTAGTAAAACGATTGCATGTGCCATCCACCAGGTGTTCACTGATCCCGGAGGACGATATGTGGTTCTAGTATTAGATTTCAGCTCATTTCAGACCATTGCCCGCTTAGGCTCTGAAGAAAGGGGTGCTCCCCCGAAACGCGTAAGCCATCAGCCATTTGCGCTGGTCTTATCCTCTCGGCAACAGGTCCTGGGGTGTCGATCCACAGAAACAGCGCTTTTGCGCGCTTTTGAAAGCTATTTATACTAGCTCGTTTGTGAGTATAATTTTTACTGTTTTTATGCTGCATTAAAGTTTATCAGTGGTAATGCACTAGGTTGGTGCGCCCTCTTTCTTTTCTGTTTTTTTAGCTTGAATACCCATTGTTCAAATGAGGGCTGCAAGACGCTAGGCATTACTTCTATAGGAGGCTGCACCACATATCCAGTTCATGGACACCTGAGCGCAGGAGAGGTCTTTTTTCTAGTATTAGATTTGGCATACCGAAAATTTTTATTAGTGAATGTCTACTTACCGCCACCTTTCCAAGTGCAACTGTTATATGATTTGTTAGTGACTTTAGCGCCGCACATGCATTTACCTATGCTACTAATGGGTGATTTTAATACTATCATGGAATCTACATTGGACTCGTCCAATGCAAATAGGCCAGCTTCGGTGGATCTTTGCACTTGGGCATCGGTGGCGGGGCTAACTGAAATCTGGAGGTGGAAAAATCCAGGAGTGATGTCCTATTGACATTTGTCTACCACTCATAAATCTTCCGCTAGAATAGACTTAGCTTTTGGGAATGCTTTTAAATAATCTTCATGGAGCCGAATACTTAGCCGGAGGGTCCTCGGACCATAATCCAATATTGGTTACCCTAACTTCTCCCACCAGGGCAAAAAGGGGGTTGGAAATTGGCACCGGGTTGGTTACAAGAAGATCAGGTAACTACTCAGCTGCAATCTGTGGTGGATACGTACTGGGCGACAAATGTGGATACGGCTGACCCACCTATTGTTTGGGATGCTTTCAAAGTGGTATCAAGAGGTGAATTCATTTCGGCAATTAAAGCGGTCAGGAAAGATCATAATGAGGAATATGAAACCCTTGTGGCCAATGAAAGGGAATGCGCACAGCTTCAGGCTAACTCCCCTTCGGAGGCCAATTACGCTTCCCTGCTGTATAGCAGGAGGTCAGTGGAATTACACTTCTCAGGATTAGCGCATACAGAGGCGAGGCTGAGAGCGGAAAATATACTCGCTGAGTGGGATAAAAATGGGAAGCTGTTGGCTAACCTGGCAGCTGACCAAAGGATTCCTGTTAACATTCCAGTAATTAAAAACAACGCAGGGACACTAATATCAGACCCAGTGGGAATAATGGCTGAATTTGTCAGCTTTTATAAAAAGCTATACTCCCCTATTTCGTCATATGATGTGACAGAGTTGGAAGGTCTGCTCCGTAGTCTTTCCATGCCTACACTAACAGCTACAGATGCCACTCAGCTAGATGCAGAGATTTCTGCTCTGGAAATTGAGGCTGCTATACTTGCCTTTCCTCCCAAAAAAGCCCCGGGCCCAGGTGGTTTTCCTGCCGACTTCTATAAGGTCTACATGTTGCAACTGGCCCCTAGATTAAGCTTACTGTTTAAACACTGCCGGGAACATGGCTCCTTGCCGACCTCAATGATGGAAGCTTATATGGTGCTTCTCCTGAAGCCAGGCAAGGACCCGCAGTTGTGCTCCTAATACCGCCCAATTGCACTGCTTAACATGGATCTAAAAATTCTTGCTAAAGTGTTTGCTACTAGACTAGCTAAGGTCATATCGACACTGGTGGACATTGACCAGACAGGCTTCATGCCAGGTATGTCAACGGATACAAAGTTGAGAGGATTATTTGCACATATACAAATGGATAATACAGAGTTCCCGGCTAAAGTTGTTGTCTCCATAGATATCGAAAAAGCTTTTGATTCGGTGGATTGGCAATACATGCACAAGGTGTTGGAGGCCATGGGGTTTGGTCCTGGTTTTCGTCGCTGGGTTAATTTACTATATAGTGCTCCTAGGACGGAGGTGAGGCTCGGCTCCATGGTTTCCGATTTCTTCACTAAAGGAAGAGGCACCAGACAGGGGTGCCCGCTTTCCCCTTTTCTTTTTGCCTTGATGATGGAGCCCTTGGCTAGGGCACTTCGGCGCTCAGAAGAGGTTCAGGCAATTAGGGTAGGGTCTATAAATGAATGCATCGCATTATATGCGGATGATTTGTTACTGTTTCTCAAGGATCCAGGCCCGTCTCTTAGGGCAGCATTATTGATCTTGGATAGATTCGCCATTTTTTCGGGTCTACGAGTAAACTGGGGTAAGTCATCCATACTACCGTTAGGATCTGAAGCTACAAAGCAAAAAGATGACACGTTGCCACTTCAATGGGTCTCATCAATGACTTATTTAGGGGTTAAAGTGACAGCCAACACTCAGGATTACATGCCCCTCAATCCTCTTCCCTTAGTTAGCAGACGTAAGCATAAAACGTTGGCATGGAAGAACCTACCCCTCTCATTGCTGGGGCGGGTTAGTATTCTAAAAATGAAATTCCTGTCAGTAATCCTTTATTTCCTAAGACATTCCCCTATATGGATCCCTAAAGGGTATTTCAAGATGTTAAACGGTATCATCGGTTCATTCATATGGTCGCCACATTCCCCGCGAATTAGTATGAAAGTATTACAGGAACCATGGGGTCGGGGGGGGGCTGGCTTTACCTGACTGGCATAAATATTTCCTTGCTGGTCAGATGGTATTTGCCAGGAGATGGTTGGCTTCGGATTCTGGGGACTCTGCCACTGTAGTGGAGGCGGCTCTCTTGGGGTCCTACGAAAGTTTAAAGATGGCATTGTACAGGGGCCCGAAGTCGTGTCTACCCCTGACAGACTCCATGAAAACAACGATTAAGGCTTGGGAAATCGCCACTACCTTAATGTCTCCTAGTTATACGGGGATTATGCCTTCGGCTCCGTTATGGATGAATCCGAAGCTCACACATTTCTTCTCTTTCCCTGATCCTATGATATGGGCTTGTAAGGGTATAAAAAGGTTAAAGGACATTACCAGTGAGGGTGAGCTTTGTACATTTGACCAGCTAAGGGCTAGACATGACCTTCCCAACTTCTTCTTCTTTCGCTACCTGCAGTTACGCCATGCGTTTAAGGAGCAATTTAAGGGTCAAAGGATCGAATATTTACCATCAACGTTGGAGAGTCTTTTGATGGAGGAAGACCTGGTCAAGCCATTGTCCTCAGTGTACAAATCTCTCTTTCAAAAAACACCTATGGGAATCACCAAATGTAGAGAAAGCTGGGAGAGAGAGATTTCGGATATCCAGGGGGAGGATTGGGACGATATGTGGAACCATCCATTTCAACATTTAGTCTCAGCAAGGGACCGTTTAATTCACTTTAAATTTCTCCATCGGATTTACCTCACTCCCGCGAGGTTGTCTCGCATATACCCATCAGTGAGTAGCCAGTGTTGGAGGTGCTCTCATACCCCACCAGATGCAGAACATATATTCTGGAGTTGCCCACACATTCAAAGGTTTTGGTCAGACATAACAGAATGCCTATCGGAGGTTCCCAGCACTCCTGTTCCCTTGACACCTAGAGTTTGTTTAATAGGGCTGGTGGAGGAGGTAGTTCCTTCCCGAGCTCATCGCACATTGCTGAATATTGGGTTATTCTATGGCAGAAAAGCTATTTTATTAAACTGGAAGAAGTCTGTTGCTTCCACCATGTCATATTGGAAAAAACTGGTCAACTCAGTTATTTACTTATACAAGGCAACATACCTCTCTAGAGGGTGTGAAAAGAAATGTACTAAGGTGTGGCAGGCCTGGTTGGATTCTACTGCTACAGTGAGTTGAGAAGTTCATTTATGGATTAGATGGTGTAAAATGGTATAACTAACACTTAGTAGATTATATAGTCTCTGGTAATTAGATAAAGGCTAAATTCCCTCATGCATTTCTTTGCCTTATAGTTTCTTTGTAAATGTAATGAGTGTGTGAGTTTATGAATAATTGTAAATTGTTCGATGCATGATTCCACAACTGTTACAATAGGACTGCTGGTCGGGTAGAGGGGTTGGGGGGGAGGGGAGGGTGGGATGGAGGAGGTTTGTAGGCCCTGCGAGGCCTTCTTCAACAAGGTATGTTGCCTGTCGGAGAATGTTTATCTGTTTGTTTGTCTTATAAAATTTAATAAAAAAGAATTTATAAAAAAAAATATATATATACACACACACACTAGACTGTATATGTATGTATATATATATATATATATATATAGATAGATAGATAGATAGATAGATAGATAGATAGATAGATAGATAGATAGATAGATATATTTACAGTAAATGTATATATACTGCACACACTCACCGGCCACTATATTAGGTACACCATTTTCAGTTGATTAGTAGCACAATCTGCTAATCAGCCAATCACATGGCAGCAACTCAATGCATTGAGGCATCTAGATGTGGTGAAGACGACTTGCTGAACTTAAAATCGCATCGGAATGGGGAAGAAAGAAGGTTGAAATGACTTTGAACGTGGCATGGTTGTTGGTGCCAGACGGGCTGGTCTGAGTATTTCTGGGATTTTTACGCACAACCATCTCTCTGGGTTTGCAGACAATGGTGGGAAAAAGAGAAAATATCCAGTCAGTGGCAGTTCTGTGGAGGAAAATGCCTTGTTGATGTCAGAGGGAAAAGGGGCAGACTTGTTCCAGATGATAGAAAGACAACAGTAACTCAAATAACCTCTCGTTACATCCAAGGTGTGCAGAATACCATCTCTGAACACACAACACATCCAACCTTGAAGCAGATGGGCTACAGCAGCAATTGGCACAGGATCACCAAAATTGGACAATAGAAGATTGGAAAAACGTTGCCTGGTGTGATGGGTCTCTATTTCAGCTGTGACATTCAGATGGTGGGGTCAGAATTTGGCGCATGGATCTATCCTGCCTTGTATCACCGGTTCAGGCTGGTGGTGGGGGTGTAATGGTGGGGGGGATATTTTCTTGGCACACTTTGGGCCCCTTAGTACCAATTGAACATCGTATATACACCACGACCTACCTGAGTATTGTTGCTGACCATGTCCATCCCTTATGACTACAGTATCCCCATCTTCTGATGGCTCCTTCCAGCAGGATAATGCTCCATGTCACAAAGCTCCAATCATCTCACCACTGGACAATGAGGTCCCTGTACTCCAATGGCCTCCACACTCACCACATCTCATCCAATAGAGCACCTTTGGGATGTGGTGGGACGGGAGATTGGCATTATGGATATGCAGCCAACAAATCTGCAGCAACTGTGTGATGTTATCATGTCACTATGGAGAAAAGAAACATTCTCTGAGGAACGTTTCCAACACCTTGTTGTATCTATCCCACCAAGAATGAAGGCAAAAGGGGGTCCAACCCGGGACTAGGAAGGTGTACCTAAAAAAGTGGCCGGATATGTATATATATATATATATATATAAATATATATATATATATATACATATGTAAAATAGGCAAAGAATATGCATTACTATAAATTACGCTTCATGTCAACTGAAAGGGGTCTATAGATATACCAAATTTGCTGTGTGATTGTCTCAGTGTTTGAACAATCATCACAAAGAATCCCCGTATTGTGTGTAATATGTTATTTCCTATGATCATCGGCCGATAATCTTCAGCTCCATCTAGTGGCCATAATGGAGATTGAGGTCATTCAGGAAAATGGCACATTATAGAAACTAGATCAGAATCTTCAGGATACCAGGAGGCATTGCAGAACTCTGACATTCACAGACATGACTAGGCATGATGGGAATTGTAGTTCCTGAACAACTGGAGGGCCGTAGTTTGAACACCCTTGTACTAGATAGATCTGAGGATCATGGGAAATAAACAAATTAGATATACAGCTCCTTGAAAAAGTATTCACACCCCTTGAAATTGTCCACATTTTGTCATGTTACAGCTAAAAGCGTGAATGTATTTTATTGGGATTTTAATTGATAGACCAACACAAAGTGGCACATTATTGTGAAGTGGAAGGAAAATGATAAATTGTTTTCCAAATTTTTCACAAATAAATATGTGAAAAGTCACCTAATTAGTATAGAAAGTCCACCTGTGTGTAATTTAATCTCAGTATAAATACAGCTGTTCTGTGAAGCCCTCAGAGGATTGTTAGAGAACTTTAGTGAACAAACAGCATCATGAAGGCCAAGGAACACACCAGACAGGTCAGGGATAAAGTTGTGGAGAAGTGTAAAGCAGGGTTAGGTTATAAAAAAATATTCCAAGCTTTGAACATCTCACAAAGCTCTGTTCAATCCATCATCTGAAAATGGAAAGAGTATGGCACAACTGCAAACCTACCAAGACGCAATGGCGACCCTAGGGGGGGCCAGAGGGGGCCCTGACCCCCCCAACATTATGCTGTGCCCCACCATGTGCCCCCCCCCCCAAAAAAAAATCAATGTCTAAGAGGGAGAGAGTCCCCAGTCAGCCCCTGCGGGTGATTCCTCCCCCCTCCCCTGCTTGCTGACACTGTATAATGCGAGCGTTCACACAACCATGGCCGCCCGATCTGCTCCTTCACCTGCATCCTCATTGGCAGGGAGAAGAGCGAGTTGCAGGAAGGACTCCACCAGGACTCTCAGTTACTGAAAAAACAGACTAATTTCTCCCGTCCTTAGGACAGGAGAACCAGCCTGTAAATTCCAAGAGATGCCAGACCAGCGCTGTCAATAGCAGGGGCAGGACAGCAAGAGGAGGCTGGGGAACCCCACAGATGCAGAACACCAGGGCCCGGAGGCAAGACAACCTTTGCAACCCTGATAGTTCTCCCACTGCTTTGGATCCTTATATTTTCTTGATATGCTGGTGACATATATCTCTTGTTTTCTGCCATCCTGGGGGGGGCCCAATACAGTAGGAAGGGAGCTCACTGCAGAACATGTAAAAGGGCCCGTTGTGGGGTCGTAGTAAAGGGCCCCAGGAGATAGATATATATATATATATATATATATATATATATATATATATATATATATATATATATATATATATATATACATTTTATAGTTGCCCCCCTACTTTTGTCCCTGTCCCCCCATGTGCCCCCCCTAAATTTGAAAGCTGGAGACGCCACTGCCAAGACGTGGCCGTGCACCTAAACTGACCGGCCGGGCAAGGAGAGCATTCATCAGAGAAGAGCCAAGAGGTCCATGGTAACTCTGGAGGAGCTGCAGAGATCCACAGCTCAGGTGGGAGAATCTGTCCACAGGACAACTATTATGCCCTGTACACACGGTCGACGGAAAATGTGCGATCGGAGCGTGTTGTCGGAAATTCCGACCGTGTGTAGGCTCCATCGGACTTTTTCCATCAGAATTTCCGGCACACAAAGTTTGAGAGCAGGCTATAAAATTTTCCGAGAACAAAATCTGTTCGCGTAAATTCCGACCGTGTGTGGACAATTCCGATGCACAAAGTGCCACGCATGCTCTGAATAAATTCCGAGATGGAACAGCTCGGTCTGGTAAAATTAGCGTTCGGAATGGATATAGCACTTTCATCACGCTGCAATGTTTTAAATTTTTTAATGCAGCGCATTCTCTTCTTTATAATGTGACAAGAATGAAGTAGTTTTTCTGCTCATATTCACACAGACTTCTCACAAACTTCTTTCTTTGTCATTTCTTGTGATTTCATGAATATAATATTTGTATTCGTCAGATCTAACAAAATTTTGGGGGGTTTTATGATTTTATATTTTTGATAATTTTTTGTTTGTTTTTTTAATCAAGATCTCCTGTTTTTGTGTTTTTTTTTTTTGTTTTTTTTTTGGCGATCTCCATAATTATTTTTGTGGGTTTTGTGTGTCAAGTTACCACAACACCATTATTATATTGTATTTTAGAATCTCAAGGAGGTTGGTTGGTGTCCCTTGTTAATTTCACATTGTATTTTGGAAATGTACCTGCCTCCTCTCAAACAAACTGTCCTTTTTGAAGTAAAACACATAGGCAAGTATTTTTGAAAAATAAACATCCATTTATTCTGGGTCAAAGCAAAATAAAGAGGAAGGCAATGCTGGAGAAACTGGTGAAATTTGCAAAGACTTTGTACCCCAGGGTACACATTAATAATTTAATAGTCAAAATTGGTGGCCTGAGGAGTCCTTATAATAGTGAGCACAATCCGGTCCATGACTACAATAGATCAGGAACAGCAGCAGGTGACATCTATGACCCCAGGCTGTGGTCAATGGCGTCCCTAGGGGGGGGCAGAGGGGGCCCTGACCCCACCAACATTATGCTGTGCCCCACCTTGTGCCCCCCCGCCCAAAAAATCAATGTCTAAGAGGGAGAGAGTCACCAGTTAGCTCCTGCGGGTGATTCCTCCCCCCTCCCTCTGCTTGCTGACACTGCATAATGCGAGCGCTCACACAACCATGGCCACCCGATCTGCTTCTTTCCCTGCATCCTCATTGGCAGGGAGAAGAGCGAGTTGCAGGAAGGACTCCACCAGGACTCTCAGTTACTAAAAAAAACAGACTGATTCCTCCCATCCTTAGGACAGGAGAACCAGCATGTAAATTCCAAGAGATGCCAGACCAGAGCAGTCAATAGCAGGGGCAGGACAGCAAGAGGAGGCCAGGAAACCCCACAGTAGCAGAACACTAGGGCCGGTGGCAAGACAACCTTTGCAACCCTGATAGATTTCCCACTGCTTTGGACCCTTATATTTTCTTGGTATGCTGGTGACATATATCTCTTGTTTTCTGCCACCCTGGGGGGCCCCAATACAGTAGGAAGGGAGCTCACTGCAGAACATGTGAAAGGGCCGTTGTGGGGTCGTAGTAAAGGGCCCCAGTATATATTTATCTATCTATTTATCTATCTATCTATCTATCTATCTATCTATCTATCTATCTATCTATCTATCTATCTATCTATCTATACATTTTATAGTTACCCCCCTACTTTTGTCCCTGTGCCCCCATGTGCCCCCCTAAATATGAAAGCTGGAGACGCCACTGGCTGTGGTAATACAAGAGCCTGCATCTTTTGCCAGACAGAACCCAGGCGATCACTCTCTGCTCTTCCTTAGATGCTTCCTTCCAGGCTGTGGCTCTGGTGTTGAAGGTGTGGCAGGAGGTGGAGGAGGAGGACCTTGAGGAGGAGGAGGACCATGGTTGAACTCACAAACGTGGCTTTGGCTTGTGAGTTGACCCCTCAACTTCTTATTTAGGGCTTGGAAGATGAGATACTCACATATTAGGCATTGGCCCTCCTCCATTTGCAACATTTTGCAGGCTGTAATATAGGCAAAGTCCTTTTGAACTGAGGGCCACAGTAGCCTTCATAAATAGGCCAATTGCTGCCTCCTTCACGTTACTCCTCTTCCTGTCACTTTTTTGTGGAAGGCGGAGGGGAGAGACCTGGGTATTGGGCAGGCTACTGGGCCCGGCCACCTTCTGTAAGGAGAGGACGCTCAGCGGCTGTTTACACATCTGGACACAGGAGCACTAGTGTGGGACAAAAGAACACCCTTTTTATTAGGGGGCCCACACAGGTGCTCCAGTGAATACTATAGGGGTGTCTCCATCTGTGAAACTTCCACAAAACAGGTAAGTATTCCAGCTTTATAAAGGGAAAAAAATAATGTTTTCAGCTTGGAACTCTGCTAGAACAGACAATTGTATGACACTTCCAAGCAATGTTTCATATTCCTATTTCTGCCATCAAATAATTGTGTGCTAAGTATACCTTTTTTATTACATAGGGGAGAAAAGACTCGGGACATCAGAGACCAGGGACACAAGAAGGGGAAATCCCCCAAACCCAACCAGGAGGAGGGAGACGTCTTCGAAATTGTCGAAATTGTCACCACAACAGGTGAGTGTCTGCGACCACAGCTTCAGGTAATAGATGTATGCCTGCATATTTATAATACATGGTTTGTGTTTATTTTTAGGTGATGGGGATGTTGTGGAAGAAGAATCGCATTTCACAAGTGAAAGTGCCCAGATCCTCATCGGGGAGATAATAGGGTGCAATCGCAATTTAGAACAGATAAGGGAAAACATCAATGATGTTAAAAAAAAAATGAAGAACATAATTGATGTTTTTGGGAGAATCTAAAACACCCAGAAATCCCTAACTTTTTTCTATTTTTTTTTGTGATTTTTATGACAAATTTTTTACGTATTTTAAAAGCCAAATTTTAAAGATGCACAGTGTGTCAACATGTGCTATCTGCCATCAGGGGATGTGAATGTATGCGTTTTGTGGGTGCAACCCCTTCCTCGCTACTAAAGTAGCAGAGAGGAAGGGGTTGCACCCCCAAAACACGTCCATTGGTCCCCATGATGGGAGCTAGCACATGTTGACATTAGGCATGGGATCAGGAGGGAAATCATCATTTTGAATCCCAATTTGTGTGCATCTTCAAAATTTGGCTTTTACAGGGGTGACTTCACCCTATCTGATGAAGGCAATATCAACCCAGTTTCGACATGTCTGATATTGCCTTCACTTTATAAAAGTTGAACTTTGTAAGTTCCAGAGTTGTGTATTGTTTTATGGTTTTAAACATGCCTGTTTTACCTATAAAAGGCCATTTATCACTAATGTGACCTAAAACAATTTTATTATTATTACAAACATGTTGGTTTGTTCAAAAACCCTTTTATAAACGCACATGTGATTGTGCTTTGAGTTAAAAGTTGATAATCAACCATGTGTGGCTTCTTCTTTCAATGCTCCAAAGCAGTTTTTGGAGTAAAGTTGTTTTTTTCAGTGACAATGGGGGTTATTTACTAAAGGCAAATCCACTTTGCACTACAAATGCAGTTTCAGTGCAGTCTCAAGTGCACTTGTAGTGCAAAGTGGATTTGCCTTTAGTAAAAAACACCCACAGTGCTTTATAATTTTATTCAATTTTACACAATCATGCCATTTTCAGGACTCCCCAAATTTCAGTCATGGTGCTGAAAATGATGAATATTTTTGTCAGTAATGCATTACATACATTAACAACAAAAACAAGGTGTGTGTAGCAGACCCACAACATAATAATAATAGTTAGCCGAAGAAGAGATTGTCACCTCATGTCTCAAAGAAATTTCATTTGCACTGTTGAAGAAAAAGGCCAAAAAATAATACCATTAAAAGATAACCGAGGAGTCAGCTAAAAGAAAGCCAAGCAGTAAATCAAAGCAAATATTAGTTCAGTTTCAAAGATATTTTTATTTAAAAAATGTCTCAGACATTGTCTGGTAAATCGATGCCCCCCCTACCCGCAAAGTATTCAAGGTATCTTAAACTGACCTCGCGGGCACTCTGGGAGGGGCAAACCAGGGCGGCCAGTTTCAAGCGCCGTCAGGGTTGGTTCATTATGAATTCTGGCCTCGGGCCCAACTGAGGCAGCATAGTTCACAGAATTTTTCCTTAAAAAGTTGTGTAGAACACAGCAAGACAGGATGATGTGATTCAGTTTATATTCCGCCATGTGTATGGGTGTAAGAAATAGGCAGAACCGGCTGGTCATTTTTCCAAGCGTATTCTCCACCACTCTTCTGGCTCTGGCCAGCCAGTAATTAAAAACCCTCTGGCCTGGGATGTGGGTCCTCATAGGGAATGGCCGCATAAGATGGTCCCCCAGCGCAAACGCTTCATCCGCAACAAAGACGAATGGGAGTCCTTCTGCATTGTCTTCTGGAGGTGGCAAGCCCAAGCTGCCATTCGACATCTGGCCATTCTTCCCCACGTCCACATACAGGAACTCAAAAGTAGCCGACACCACCGCTAACATCACAATACTATTGAACCCCTTGTAGTTGTAATAGTATGACCCGGAGTTGGGGGGTGGGACTATGTGGACATGTTTCCCATCAATTGCCCCTCCGCAGTTGGGAAAGTCCCACCGCTGGGCAAAGTGGGAGGCCACAGTCTGCCATTCCTTTGGAAGGAAACCATGGAGTCAAACAAGAAAAAAAAATTTGTAATTTTGCACATAAATATTGAAAGCAGATTAGACACAAACATTCTTGGCAAACTTAAGTATACATTTATTTTAGGGAGTGTTTAAAGACAAAAGTATAATGTCAACCTATCAGATTTCTCACCCCTTGTGATGGCCTATTGTAAAAATTTATGGGGGGGTAGATGTTTTGGACAAGTAACCGTCTCCACTTCATTGAGAGCTGAATGCATACATAATGTGTGTTACTTTGGCCAGCCCCTCCTTACTTACACTATTGGCAGCCCACTGAACAGGTAAGAAGTGTCATAATACAAATATATAAAAACACACTGTACAAATTGAAGCACATTTTTACATTCTGCAATTTTTTTTTTTTTTCTCTGGTTCCTTCAGTCTATCAATTGAGGGGGGTGGTTAATTGCTCACAGGTGCCTATTTAACTGGGTGTAGGACTTAGTCTGAGCGTGCTCAGTCTGAGGCTGTGGAACTCTGTGTAAGTGGAACTGGTATAAGTGGTGAGTTAAAACCAGAGTTTAAAACAGGAGGTTATTACAGGGGTCATAGTACCTGTGTAGTATGAGTACCTGAGTGTTTTCTGATTAGTGTGTGTGGATCGTTAGTACTTGTGTATTGTGTACTGTATACTTGAGTATTGCGAGTGCACGTAGGTCTGCGACTGTTCTGCGATTGCACGTAGGTCTGTGAGTACCTGTGTATTGTCTTGTTGTGTACCTGTGTATTGTCTTGAGTATTAGTGCCAGGAAGATAGCTGTTAGGTAATTTGGACAGGGTAAAATCCCCAAATCCTCACTAAATTTAATAGGTACGATGCCCGGCGGGTGTGGAGAGGCGACTCTTTGTACATCTTGCTGCATGTATGCGTTTCTTGATCATCAGATCGAGGGCGAATACTGCTGTGCAAAATGTAAGCACATTGTTTCCCTGGAAGCCCAGGTTCTGAATCTGGGGAAGCAACTGTCAGCACTGAGAAGTCCCTCCATACTAAAGGAGAGCCAGGAACGTACACGGCAGGTGCCGGCAGGGGCTAGCACAGAGGCGGGTGGAGACAAAGAGGTGCAGGCACTAGCAAAGAGTAGATGGGTGACAGTCAGGAGGGGTAGAGGGGGAAGTGCCAGAGAGGCCGATCCAGGACTGGAGCATCCCAATAAGTACGCTCCATTGAGTGACATTGGTGAGACCAGTCAGGGACCAGCACTGCTGGACCTGAGGGACTCTCCTAGCTGCCAGGGGAAGAACTCCTCCAGTGAGAGTGGGGGGGCAGCAAAGGGAAAGGAAAGACAAATTCTGGTGGTAGGGGACTCAATTCTTAGAAGGACAGAGAGGGCAATCAGTAACCAAGACCTGAAGCGCCGAACAGTATGTTGTCTACCGGGCGCTCGGGTTCGGCACATAACAGATCTTGTGGACAGATTACTGGGAGGGGCTGGGGAAGACCCGGCTGTCATGGTGCACGTTGGCACCAATGACAAAGTCAGAGGCAGATGGAGTGTCCTAAAGAACGATTTTAGGGACTTAGGAGCTAAATTGAGGAAAAGGACCTCCAAGGTAGTATTCTCAGGAATACTACCGGTACATCGAGCCACGCCAGAAAGGCAGAGGGAGATTAGGGAAGTAAACAAGTGGCTGAAGAGCTGGTGTAGTAAGGAGGGGTTTGGGTTCCTGGAGGACTGGGCCGACTTCTCAGTGGGTAACCGGTACTATAGAAGGGACGGACTGCACCTAAATGAGGAGGGTGCAGATCTGCTGGGAATGAAGATGGCCAAAAAGTTAGAGGGGTCTTTAAACTAGGCGATGGGGGGAGGGTCCAGAGACAGAGATAGCCAGCGCGGAAGATATTCCAGAGGGTAGTATTGGGGGCATTAGTGGTAGGTTAACCAAAGCACAAAAACACAAGGTGAGTATAGTAGCAAGTCCTAGTTGCAATCTTGAAACACCCAATATGAGGACAATATGCGACCGGTCTAAACTATGTGGCATGTTCACCAATGCCAGGAGCATGGCGGACAAGATGGGTGAACTAGAGATACTGTTGTACAAGGAGGATTTGGATTTTGTGGGAATATCAGAGACTTGGTTCAACAGCTCTCATGATTGGCTGGCAAACATTCAAGGGTATACCCTATACCGCAAGGATGGGAAGTGTTATCATAATGGGGGATTTTAATTATCCAGACATAGACTGGGCGGTGGGA